>OU026069.1:30000000-31223333 GCA_907269065.1 Crocallis elinguaria | reverse complement strand
CGGGGCTTGATGAGGTTTCGGTTATTTTGATCTTTAAAGTTTAATATAATAATTTCGACCACGTTTTGTAGTTACCGTTGACATTTAGCAATATCGGAAATATAGTTGGTAGAAAAGCTATAGCCAACATACGAGCCATGATCGTCCATGCCAAGTGCCAACTGTCGAACGTTCCAATTGTCCCACAGAATCGGAAATCAACTGACATCAAATATCCGATCGGCAGCGATCCTGCAATTCTCGGAAGTGGGGCACGCATTTAATCAACCCGTAGTGTGGGTCACTGCCGGCCTGGAGGATTATACTTCGTCCCGCTCTCCCAACTCTCCCGGGTACTCTCGACGCGCCTGCCAATACCCGGCGCTCGACGTCTCATTTCTGCACCTGACAGAAATTATTTTGTTCAAATTCCTCTATTGCAAGGATTTGCGCGGAATACGTAGTTTCAGTTAGTTAATTTTAAGATCTATTAGTATTCGGACATTATACTATATAAATTCAACTATAAAGACAGAAAAAGTGTTAGAGCGTCTATGAAACACTATGGAAAATAAGGAAATGCATTCGAACATTCAGAGCGAACTCAAAACAAAGTAGATAGCTCAAAGCCAAACCATACAGGTAGGTACACAAATTACGGTCATTGGGTAAAATCGCACCGAATGAAACACGACTGCATTACGGATGTATCAGATAAGCCCATATTGAATGCAGTTCGATTTAAACGCGGATAAACTGATAGAGCATAATAAAGCAGTGGTCGCATATTGAATTGTAGGAACAAATTAGTGGGCGGTGTGGCGAGCGCTTTATCCTTTTATCTGTACCAGTTCGATAACATCGATTTGGGCTACAAATTTCATAAAATATACCTGTTCATTTAATGGTATAATAATAAGTCAAGCCATGCAAACCACACGAATTAGTAAATTTAGGGACATGCAGACTGTAACGGCTTCCTTAAAAATCAAACTTGAACTAGGTATTTAACAGAAATAATAAAGTTTATAATAGCGTAGTAAAGGAACATTTATCAACAAACATGTTGGCTTGGTTGTAACTCATGCTTTGGATGGAGCAATCTATATGGAAAGAGTGTTATGTCCAAACACGATGCCGAGCGACTTGATGGATGATGTGCGAATACCTTCCTGTCGTATTAAGTATAATTGACACGTTGTTCAACATTGTCATGGTAAATAAGTATAAAAAAGTGGCATGCAAAGAAATAATTCAATAATCGAAGTGTTATTGATATATGTATGCCACGCCACTTCTTTGAGTTCCAAATTCACGTCAACATTTCAAAATGTCTCATCTTCAGAGGAATGTGTATGATTGAAGCTAAATTAGTGTTAATAAGTTAGTGGTAGGACTAACTCTTCTGCGAGTGTCCGTCTGGGTTGTTACCACCGCTTTGCTCGTGAAGTCTGCCGCCAAGCAGTAGTGTGCAAGCATTACTGTGTTCCGGTTTGATGAGCAGAGTATCCAGTGAAATTACTGGGCTTATGAGACTTAATACCTAATGTCTCAGGGTAACGAGCGCACTGCAGTGCCGCGCAGCCCTTTGTGTTACAAAGTTCTGGGTGACACTGCAATTGTTATGGGCCGGCGTTATGCTTACTTACCATCAAGCAAACGACCAGCTCGTCTCGTTACCAAATAACATTAAAAAAAAAAAAAAAAAAAAAAATTCAATACGTACAAATTTTAGATCAAAATACAAGACCAAGGAAATATGATAGCATGTCTTTTTTTCTAAATTACGCAGATTAGTGATTCTTACTCCTATTGTCTTTTAAAACAAAATTACGTAGTTTCACATAAGGATTACACAAAATTACATGGATATAGATAAGGTTACATGGGTCATACTGGCTAGTAAAGGGAAAACATCGATAAAAGAATATTCTTACAGTTTGTTGATACTTAGATAGTCATTAGCCAAATAGTAGAGCTCAAATGCGAAATTCTAAGTCAAGAACAAAACTGAATACTCCTGAGTCCTGACACAAACAAAATACGTGAGTGGAATTCTCTTCAAATCAATCTTTCCACCCAAAGTTTCGCTAGCATCTCAGCGACAAATGAGGCAAGAAACTGCATTTCGCAATGATCTTACTGCCGGGAAACTTGCAGAAGAGCCGAAGTGGAAAAGTTCCGGTACGTTCACGGAACGAGTTACGAAACAACGCTTTTAGCTCGCCACTATAGGTTTCATGTTGTTAGCGTCGAAACGTAGCAGTTCTAAAATGAGAATATGGAGCTTCACGGAAATTCCAAAGTACAATTCAAGAATTGTTAGGAAATGCTTAACAGGCTTATCATTTTTAGTAAACACGTAATTTGCGTGTATATTGGTATTTGGGCTCATATAAGTATGTATATATATATATATATATATATTATATATACATACTTATAGGAGCCCAAGACTCACTTTGGGTCGCTTACGTCAATCTAGTAAGTACTACTTACTAAACTGGCGAAGTTACCAAAGTGAATCTTGGCCTCAGATACCAGATGACGCCACCGTTGTCCGTCTTCCACAAGTTCTTGCCACGGAACAGCTTAGTCATGCTAAATTGGTAATAAATAGAGTCATTTGGCAGACATCTTACTTCACAAAACATCCGTTAAAATGACTTACCTCTTAACTAAGCACCTCAACATTAAGGATCATGTCTCTATAAAGAAAATACTTAAAGATTACGAGGGCATAAAAAAATCTTCGAAATTAATATTCCGAAGCGTCGACTTACAGGCTCGGCCACTCGAGAGATTCGCTCAATCGAACTAATTTAATTAATTGATTCGTGTCGTCTTCAGTTCAAAACGACGACTGAAAATTGTTCGATGAACCCTGAAAGACTCAGAAAAATATGTCCTAAAGCTACGGACGCATGGTCTAAAATTCCACATCATAAGTGAGATAGGCAAGTACGGCTGGGAAATACACTTGAAACGATATTTAAGCAATTGATTTGAGTATTGAAATGGCTTTTATATGGAGATGGATGTTCCCAAGTTTGAGAATCCGGTGATTATGCTTTGATAAATAGCTCCGTTTGATTCTGAGAGGTCAAAAGGTCTACAGAGCTTTCTTCTTGAATGCATCGATATTTATGGCAGTCATATTTTACTATTTCATAATTCTTTCTATTTCTTTTCTTAGGACGCATAGTATCGCATACTACCTTTTAGTACTGTACTAGCTGCTGCCCGCGGTTTCACCCGCGTGGAGATACTGGATTTCATGGGTTTTATTTTTTTGCTCGGAACCCTAAATCTTTTTCTAAAATTAATGTAGCCTAAGCTACTCCTTGTAACATCAGCTATCAGCCAGTGAAAGTCCCGTCAAAATCGGTCCAGCCGTTTCGGAGATTATTCGGAACAAACAGACAGACAGACAAACATTTTCAAATGGTTGTTTTGTTATAGGTACCGTATGTACTTTCATATGCATTTCGTAAAAAGCTGTTATTTTGATATTACAAACAGACACTTCCATTTTCTTTATTTGTACATAGATAAGCTACCGTTTGACCATTATTTCACATGATAAGCAACCGCGACCTTCGACCGCATCATTATGCGGTCGAAGTTGAATTAGAATCTGAGTGTCGCTGCGGGACACATGCTGTCGTCCTCTTTGACGTATCCGTCAACAGCGTCTCTTATTGATTTATTTTTTTTATATTATTTGGTAATGAGACGAGCTGGTCGTTAGCCTGATGGTAAGCATAACGCCGGCCCATAACAATTGCAGTGCCACCCAGAACTTTGAAACACAAAGGCCTGCGTGGCACTGCATTGAGTTCGTTACCCTGACATTAGGTATTAAGTCTCATAAGCCCAGTAATTTCACTGGCTACTCTGCTCATCAAACCGGAACACAGTAATGCTTGCACACTACTGCTTGGCGGCAGACTTCACGAGCAAAGCGGTGGTATAGCAACATCAAAGGTTTTAAAGCCCTACAAGGAAAATAGTAAATAATCTACCAATAGGTAATACACTGGTAGCATCACGTTTTCCTTGTGTCTCGACTCTCGACCCACGAATCGGACGGGCGACTCGATTTCACTGCCAGTCTGCCACTAAGCCACACTTTGCTCGTGAAGTCTGCCGCCAAACAGTAATGTGCAAGCATTACTGTGTATCGGTTTGATGAGCAGAGAAGCCAGTGAAATTACTTATGAGCCTTAATAGCTAATGTCTCAGGGTAACGAGGGCACTGCAGGGCCGCGCACGCCTTTGTGTTTCAAAGGTCTGAGTGGCACTTCAATTGTTATGGGCCGGCGTTATGCTTACCATCAGCGAAACGGCCAGCTCGTCTCGTTACCAAATAGCATAAAAAATGCCGAGTGACACTATAGCTAGCAGTCGTGTTATTTTATGTAACTTTTGTTTAAAAGAGCAGATTGCTTATTAGCTTCTTTATTTTATTCGATAACCAATACCCACCAGATAACTCAAAGATAAATCTACTTTAGTATAACTATACATAAGTACTTCAAACGTTAATTTCTTATTCTATTACTCAAGTCTAAACGCGTAGGAACCACAAATACGAAACAACTGTGTTTCACCAGAACACAACGCATAAAATCATTCCAAGACATATGAAATGGAAACAACATATCCCAGAAAAGCTTTTACTTTATGCATAAATCTTTGCAAAGTTGATCCTGCCACCGTATATCATTTGGAAGATGCAATACGAAATAACTCTTACTTGTTCATTCATACCGAGAGCGTATACTTGGAGGATCCTGAATTTTTGATACTTTTATTCGTTGGGTTGGATATCTTCTTGGAATCTGATACTTATGTACTTGCCTAGCTAAATCCAAAGAGTATATGCTAAATCTATGTTTCCGTCTCTAAACAATAAGGTTTTCACTGGCAAGTAGCTGATGTTACAAGGAGTAACTTAGGCTACTTTTATTTCACAAAAAGAAATAAGGTTCCGCACAAAAAAAAATAAAAAGCATGAAATGCAATATCTCCGCGCGGGTGAAACCGCGGGCAGGAGCTAGTTATATAATACTCCGATGGCAACCCGGTGGATATAGGTTTTCCCCTTTTTTACACATAACAATTTATTTTTATTTCAATGTAGTTTACGTAGACGAACACAATATGAGAGTAGGCGGCATGTAATGACTCACAGACACCATTCATCCCGTCCTGGATACAATGAGAATAATTATTATGATTTAGGTCTAATTAATTCAATGAATCGTCCGCTATGACTTCATTAACGACATTTTAAATGAGTCCTCAATAAAATGCGTCACTAATTCATTGTAGATTTGCCTATAATATTTCAAAATATATATAAGCAAATAGGTAGGTTTAAATAGCGAGTGTGATAAATCCGCACATATCTTGAAATAAGTCATTGGTGCGAAGTCGACCGAGATTGTACTATTTATTCTGTGACCGAGATTAGAACCCTGCATGGTGCGTCGGATTGAAAGTCTCACAAGTTCCCGCCACACTCTCTCTCTCATTTATATCATTAAGAGGAAGACACCACCCAAATTGGGTCCATTCAAATATGCTTTACGCCAAATTTATAGATGTTATGGCAGCGAAAAAAATATATGTTAATCTTCACCATATTTCTAATGAGAAAGAAGACATAAAAACATGATTTCAATAAATTTTCTCGATAAAATTAATTCGCGAAGTAACCCTTAGAAATTCGCTTCTAACATCCATAACTCAATATTTCATGAACTTACGTTGATAAAATTTATAAAACTGACGTATATTACCATAATCAAGTTCTTTTTAAAGTTTTGTTTCAATAACTTAACGTATTGTTATAAAATTAATTATTTTAGAATAGTTAACTCGAGCGTTGCATCACGTCATCGCCCTTCTCTTTTATTTGTATAAAGTCCGACAGTGATCGCTGAGGCGCGTTGCTAGACGGACGTGTGTCGCTTTGTTCCGCTCCCCGCTCACACTTTGCTGACACAATTTCTGGATTATTATTTAGCTTTGCAGGTAGTTTTATTCTGTCAATAAGTTGTTTAAATATAATTAAGTCATGTTTTAGTAATAAGATTACAATATACACATATCGAAATAATAATAAATATTCATTTTGATAGATTGAAAAGCGTTGTAGCTTTTAGCGGAAGTCTATAGTTGTGATAATTCGTCTCTACCAAACAGAGCTCGATTAGCCTAGCGGTATTCGGCGCGGATTACGTTTCTTATTTTGTAGAAGAACCGCTTAGTAGGTACCGCGTTCAAATCCCAATGGGATATGTTATTTTTGTACTATTTTTTTTAATATTTTTTCCATAAATAATAATATAAGTCGTACATACATACTTACGATAGTTATGACCAAATTTATTTTTCATCATGATAATTATTTTTGTGTAAATATACTGTTTTTTTTTAATATTTTTTCCATAAATAATACCTAATATGAGTCGTACATACATACTTACGATAGTTATGACCAAATTTATTTTTCATCATGATGATAATTTTATTCTGTCAATAATTTATTTAAATATAATTAAGTTGTGTTTAGTCATAAGATTTGTAAATATAGTTATCAGTGTAATTTTTGGAAAATAGGAAACAAAAAGAATCAACGAAGACCAAGAAAGACAAGTTATTTTATGAGGCAAAAACACATGATAGAAGTTGTATACATATTTACATTTTTTTGTATTACAAAACAGGCATACCGAAATAATAGTAGATAGGTACCTACTCACTTTGATAGATTGAAAAGCGGTATAGCTTTTAGCGGAAGTCTATTGTTGTAATAATTCGCCACTAACGAACAGAGCTCGATTAGCCTAGTGGTGTTGTGCGAAGTTTATAAGAACAAGCGCGTAGTAGGTATACTCGGTTCAAATCCCAGTGAGATATATTTTTTTAATTATTTTCCAAATTTATTTTTCATCATGATGTTGTTTTTTTTTCATAAATAGGTATATATATGAGCCGTACATACATACTTACAATAGTTATGGACAAATTTATTTATATCTATAATTTTTATGTACCTATGTTGTTTTCTTTCTAATAAAATCAAACGGCTGGCGAACATTACGGAAGCAGACGAATCATCGAAAGTTACTTTTCACGAACAAGATTATGAATAAAAGTAATAATCTTGTAGGTATTACACACCAAACTTTTCGGTCGCGTATTTGAAGCCGGAGCGAGTCCTTTGCTATATTTAGCAAAATCCAGCGGGGATGTAGATAGGTACATTCATACTTAGTACTAGAGAAGAGGCGCCCGCCGCGCGCCGGGCCGCGGCACGCGGCCGATACGCCGCGCCGCTCGCCCGCCATTCCCGCCCATGCCGGCACAGAGTGCATAATATATGGTGCATACCTAAAGTTTGGCGTGAGTAATAATAGTACCTACCGAAAATCGCAAGTTATGTCACAGAAAGGGAAGGTGGGTTTATCCGACCAGGTTTTAGCTTACAAGTAGGATAATGCCGACCCCAACTTGCGCCGCTGGTAGTACACTTTTGCTTCTTATTCATAACTAGCTGCTGCCCGCGGTTTCACCCACGTGGAGTTATTAGAATTCATTGTTTTTATTTTTTTGCGCGTAACCCCAATTATTTTTTCTAAAATAAAAGTAGCCTAAGTTACTCCTTATCACATCAGCTATCTGCCAGTGCAAGTCCCGTCAAAATGGGCCCAGCCTTTTCGGAGATTACCCGGAACAAACAGACAAAAATTTTAAAAATGGATGATTTGTTATACCTAGGTACTGTATATACTTCCATATGCATTTGGTAAAAACCTGTTATTTTGATGGTAAAAACAGACACTTCAATTTTATTTACTTGTACAGAGTAAAGATATGGTCACACGGTTATTTATTATTTTTTATGAAAACAAAAAAGCTTGCACAATAAAGAGACATCACAAGTGACGCTTAGTAGGTACTATCTAATTACTTAGCGGGCTAAACTATTTTTTTTGCGCAAAATTTATTTTTTCGATTTCTGTGCATGTTTTCTCTAATGCCTAACTACAATGTGTATTTTTTGATAATTTTCTATCTACTTTCAAATATAATTAGTTGAAATGCATGTGCGTGCAAAGTAGGTACCTACCTGCAATAATACAAAAGCTGAAAGCATCAAATATTCATATGAAGCAACATTTCATATATATATTAATATATTTATATGCATATACATATATGGATATACCAATACGTCAAATTTGATGATGGGCGACTTCAGGGGAGCACTTGTTGAACCGAAAACGTATGTTGATCCGGCTGCTTTTGTTGATCCAATATTCATCTTTAGTAACAAATGTTGCTCCGACCTGCTGCCTTATCAGCTGCTCATCAGACAGGAACACAGTAATGCTTGCACACTACTGCTTGGCGGCTAATATGGATAAGACTAAAATCATGTCCAATATCCATGTTCCACCTATACTAGTAATTGTTGGGAACGATACTCTCGAAGTTCTTGACGAGTATGTTTACCTAAGACAGACTGTCCAATTAGGTAGATCCAACTTCGACAAAGAGGTCACACGAAGAATCCAACTCGGCTGGGCAGTGTTTGGGAAGCTTCGACATATCTTTTCGTCCACAATACCGCAGAGCCTGAAAACCAAGGTTTTCAACAAGGGTGTGTTGCCAGTGATGACGTATGGCACTGAGACGTGGTCTCTTACTATTGGCCTCATGAGTAAGTTCAGAGTCGCGCAACGTGCTATGGAGAGGACTATGCTCGGGGTTTCTCTGCGTGATAAAATCCGAAATGAGGAGATCCGCAGGAGAACGAAAGTCGCCGACATAACTCTCAAAGTCAGTAAGTTGAAATGGGATGGGAAGATGGCAATGGGCAGGCCACATCGCTCGAAGAACCGATGGGGAAGAAAGGTTCTCGAGTGGCGACCGCGAACCGGAAGACGTAGTGTAGGCCGACCCCTCACTAGGTGGACCGATGACCTTGTCAAAACCGCGGGAAACCGTTGGATACAAGAGGCGAGTAGCCGATCCAAGTGGCGTTCTATGGGGGAGGTCTATGTTCAACAGTGGACGTCTTCCGGTTGATGATCATGATGAGTTAAGCAGGTCTAGGTCAAGTTTCCAATTTCCAATACAACGTTAGAGTCCACATGTGGCATATTTGGAAGGGAAGATTTAATACATTTAGTTTCACTAACGTTTATTAGATTATTAGCAGCAAACTATTATGAGATTTTGTCAAAGTTGTCATTTAATTCCTTTAGTTAACAAAACTACAAAACTGGGCGCAGAAGCTGGTATTTATATTTATATGCGATTTCACCCACGTTCCCACAGGAAACGTGCATTTTTTTCGGGATAAAAAGTAACCTATGTTGCTCTCCGGTCCATAATCTATATATGTGCCAAAAATCACGTCGATCCGGTGCTCCGTTAGTGCGTGAAAAATAAATAATATCCTCTATAATATATATAATATCCTCTATAATTTTTAAGCCACCTTCGCGTGCGGCGTTCCCACTTTGAACTATCAGAGAAACTAGTCATTTGTGGCTCCAGACCCTTGGATCAACATTAACGAAGCTCATGTCGCGTGTACATCAAATATACAACAGATTTGAAAATAACGCTTCTGTGTATTTTTTTTGCCGTTAGTGGATCAACAAAAATGGGATGTTTCAATGGCGAGTATCTCGAAAACAGATCAATGTAGATCCAGCGTCACCATGTACTTTTCAACTTCGGATCAAAGTATAACTGTTCTCTTGATCTGCAGGGCTATTCGCTAACTTTAACATTTCTAGTGATCAACAAATGAACTGCTGACTTATATTTTGACTGATTTGTTTTGTTATTCCATGTCAGTTGCGTATTGTTATACCACGTTTTATGTCACGTCCCACGGGAACGACGGGAACGGGATAAAAAGTATCCTATGTCCTTCTCCTAGTTCTTAGCTACCTCCCTACAAATTTTCAGCCAAATCGGTTCAGCCGTTCTTGAGTTATAAATAGTGTAAGTAACACGACTTTCTTTTAATATATATAGATTATTTTTTATACTATTGGATAACTAGACGAGCGGGTCCTTTGCCTGATGGTAAGCATAACGCCTGCCCATAACAATTGCAGTGCCACTCAGGACTTTGAAACTCAAAGACCTGCGCATCACTGCAGTACGCTCGTTACCCTGAGACATGAGGTATTAATTCTCAGCATAAGCCCAATAATTTCACTGGCTACTTTGTTCATCAAATGGAAACACAGTACTGCTCGCACATTACTGCTTGGTGACAGACTTCACGAGCAAAGTAGTGGAACCAACCCAGACGGACACTTGCAGAAGACTTAGCCCTATCATCTAATCATAAAATATCTATAGCAATAAACACTCCAGCATCACAATAAAATCGTTGTTGTCGATAGAAGGTGATAATCACTCGAGTTTATAAGACACTGGTCTTGAGTAGTGTCTTTCACAAGCCTCGGTGATTATCAAATTTGATGTCCACTATGCTTACGTAATCGCAATTGGGTACTTGCATGAAATACAAAACACATAAATACTGTGGTTATACAGGTTTAAGAACATCACATTAACACAATAAAAATGAAATTCAGAAAAATATATAATTTCCACAAAGATACTGGATCTAAAACTTTCCAGAATTCAACGATTTTTTTTAATTATCCAATAGTAATTCAAACCATACTATCAGATTCTTTACATTTTAATGAATAACAAATGAATGACAACTATGTACTTAAACGCAGTTTTTCACGGCCAAAATGAAAAAATGTGTGTTTTAGTACAAATTTACGGGCCGCGTTGAATATGTGACGTCACGCATTAAGCCCAATTAGTATGGGGTGTTTTAGCGCTCACTAGAACCGCCTGACTTTGGATCTCATTTTTGACGTTGTTAGCATTCGATTTCCAGTTTTTTCTATATAGACATTTAATTTTCATGAGAACACGAATTGATTAGCATTATAAAAAAATCGAGTCAACACCCCAATTTTAAACTATCGATACAAAAATATCTGTCAAAGTGAGTTACGGTGACTAACCACGAAACTCGTGCTCATGACGTCATCCAAGTTAATAACTGAGGTTAGCCAATACGAAACTAGCTGTTTGACAGTTCATCGCTGTACACTTTGAGTTGTCAACCGAGATACGGAATAGCCCTGACTCAGATGTACACTAATAGGTGGATCAACATTTGTTCAAAACTCATACTGGATCAACTATTACCGTGTTGGGCTCTATTATATGAATAAATATATGAACATTTATATCTATACAAATAAATAAAATTGAAGTGTCTGTTTGTAATGTCAAAATAACAGCTTTTTATCAAATGCATATAAAAGTATATACGGTACCTATGACAAAACAACCATTTTTAAAAATTTTGTCTTTCTGTCTGTTTGTTCCGGATAATCTCCGAAACGGGTGGACCGATTTTGACGGGACTTTCACTGGCAGATAGCTGATGTTACAAGGAATAACTTAGGCTACTTTTATTTTAGAAAAAGAATTGGGGTTCCGCGCAAAAAAATAAAAACCATGAAATCCAATATCTCCACGCGGGTGAAACCGCGGGCTGCAGCTAGTTCGTATATATAATCGAAAGCCACACCACACGGGGGTGAGGGGGAGGTACTTTTGAAGTGTTGAGTACTGCAATTGTTATTGGACAGCATTATGCTTACTATCAGGCACACGTCCAGCTCGTCTTTTTATCAAATACTGTAAAAAGACTAGCAATGCCCCACGGCTTCTCCTACGTAATAAAAATAGCTTAAGTTACTCCTTATAACCTCAGCTATCTTCCAGTGAAAGTCCCGTCAAAATCGGTCCAGCCGTTTCGGAGATTAGCCGAAACAAACAGTAAAACAATTTATTTTGCTTTTTTTTATTATACGTACCGTAGATACTTTCATATGCATATAGTAAAAAGTAGTTTTTTGACATTACAACCAGAAGTTCAATTTTATTTATTTGTATATAAGACACCCTTTTTTACTCCTGGTATCTATATTAATTTGAACACTATCTCAATTGATCATAGGTGCCGATTTTGTCAACACTCAACAGTCTCATTCATAGGATTTGCATGAAATGTCACGGGTCCAAAAGGGGCTGGCGCGGGGGAAACAGGTAGCCCTTCATCACCGGTGATGATAAGGTTCATCATAATTTAGCAATTTTATTAGTTCATAAATTTAAAGCTATTTTGAACCTTATCACCACTGAATAAGGTCTAACTGTTTTATTTTTACCGCCGGGCCTACATGGTTCCGGCCGACATTAAGGTTCAATATAGTTAGCAATTTTATTCGTTCATAAAGTTAAGGCTATTTTCAACCTTATCACCAATGAATAAGGTCTAACTGTTTTTTTTTGCCGCCGGGCCTACGTGGTTCCGGCCGACACTTCAAAGGGTAGGATAGGAATAATACAGCCCAATACAAAATCAATTTAAAATATTTTAGTACCAGGTTTATATTAGCGCCATCTATTGGTAGTCTGTATATCGTATCTCATTTCGTAGCTGTGTAGCTACGACTCTCATTTAGTACTTTTTTTCGCCACTTTTTTTGAGTCGCGCTACTTTATCGGAGATTTGGGGACTATCGGTATTTTGTGTTTATGGGCGTGGCTTATTTTACAAATTGCTGAATGTCTTTCGCTGTTGTCAGCGCCTTAATACAAAATTTACTTGTGCTCCTACTCAGTTGATCGAGGATTAAAAAAAAAGTTCGATTTAAGTTCGAAGCTAGGTGATTCAACCCAAAGCAACAAAGTTCAAAACCCTTTACAATTCCACAGAAGTCTCTATAAACTCCTTACTAAAACAAACACGGCGTTCGAACCGCCTAAATATGTAGGGTTGCCACTTGCTCGCTGACATATTTGGGCACAGGCGACTTCCAACGCGGATATGCTAGGAATCAATGCACTCAGACATCCGTTGGGAGTGGGAGTGTCTATGATTGGTTTCCTGTGATTTCCTGTTTAATTTTGTAATGGAATGCTATGTATGGCCGCTCACGTTCCACTTATAAGGATGGATTCTTAAAATGTAGTAACCCCAAGTCAAGCTTTATCATCGCAATGGTAAGATGAGAAGTAAATCACTGTACGGTTTTTTATACTATTCGGTAACAGAATGAGCGTTTGACTGATGGTAAGCATTGCGCCAGCCCATAACTATTATTGCAGTGCCGTCCAGAACTTTGAAAGGCATAATAAGGCCTGTGACTTGTGAGGCATGTCAATGTACAATTGTACAGTGCCCTCATTGCCGAGACATCAGGTTTAAATCTTGCTGTAGTTAATTTTACTGACTGCTCATCAAACCGGAACCCATTAATACATACCTATACATAATACTGCTTGGCGGCAGCCTATATTACCAAAGCGATGGTACTCGTACCCTTCAGACGGACACTCGCAACTTTTCTGTGAGTACCATGGTCCTACCATCTGCAATTTTATTATTTTCTTTTGTTCGCGTAATAAACAAAATAATAGACTTTATCGCCCAACTTTCCGATACTAAATGGAGTGAGAAACAGTTCACCCAAGCAATCTCACAATCCAGATTGACAACCATTCACAGGTCGCCTTCGGGCGGGCGGCGCGATCCGATACAGCATTAAACTGGCGTAACGCAACGTAACACCGGGCAATGAGATAATGCGATTAAGGCAATTACGCGGCCGACGACCGGGGCTCGGCAAATTCATCATCTGGTGCAAGTGATTCATCATACGATTTACATTGCTTAGGTGGCGCTTGCGACGAAGGCAAGGCCGGATAACAAGCTGCGATGCGAAATCATTGCAGCCAGGTTTGATGCGTGTGGTCCGTAATTGATGCTTATCCATCAATCATGGATTGCGTGATGCGTGTAATGGGCCCCTTCGTCGTAGCCCGCAGGTGGCATGGAGTCATGGGCACACAACATAAACATCCAAGACCGAGAACAAACTTACACACCCACACAAAGTTTACTCCTGCATGCGGCAGGGAGTCGAACCCAAACGAGCTACGAATCTAGGCCGGCGAAACAGGCTCTCCAAGTGTTGAAAGAGACAGCGAATGCCATCAAGCTGATGAGTGAATGAGACTGCCATCAGTAGCTAATTTCATGTCGCCCTTAGAGACGTAGTACTACCACAGAATAGATAATACAAGTACACAAGTTAGTAATTAGTAGTTCAGTAGTTTGTAATATCCCCGCCCGCATACCGCAAACGGAAATGTACAGCAAAAACCTTTGAAGTGAAGCAAGCCACTCAAGAAACGTCAGAGCATCTGCGGGCGGAATTATCCATCAAACTGGAAAACTACAGGTTCACTCCGCAAAGTTGGGACCACTATCGGACGCTTTGAACTCTGCCCCTTCCTATTACCTATACCTACGAACCCCGCTAGGATTAGATGCCACAGTTCTAGTGTACGACATTTATGTATTGGTGTTATCACCGGACGGCCCGCCCACAACCGTGGTCACTGATAGCGCATTAGATAGCGAACGGCAACAATTTGCACTTTGCAGTGCAATTAATTTGTTCTGGGAAATAGGATTGAGGTCGGCAGCGTGCAATTAGTGAATCGCGGTTGATGGTTATAACTATTGCTCAAATTTTAACTAATAGATACTGAGATTCGAAGTATCAAGTAACCCGCGCTTGATCCAAAAGCGTTGTTATTTTGAAAAGCAAACGCACGTTTGCATAAGCGTCTACGGTCTACGCACCGGTAGACATATATGCAGACATGTAGACATGTAGATATGTAGACATAATATGCATGTTAATGCAGCGCAAAGAACTCTTCTCGTTATGCCTAACGAAGAGACGTTGCCGTGAATGTTTATCGAAGATATCTAATACACAGATGCCTAGTACTTCAAAAAAAGTATGGGGAATGTAAAGGCGCCATCTTGTAAGCCTCTTACAAGATTATATCTAATTTATTTTCTTTGTAGCTTATCTAAACAGACGTCTCACATTATTTTATTACGCAATCGAAAGAGTTTATGACTTACAATTTGGGGTGACTGTAAAAAGTGTTTTGCAGTAACCTCTACACCATTTCATTTGTTTAATATATTTCATTTAAATAAGAATGGTCTTAACTTGTAATGTGTAGTAAATTGGTGTTTTGATTTTCATTTTTCCCGACAAATTCACTAAAACTCTATTGATAGACAAAGTTCCGTCTGGTGATTTGTTAGATCTTTGATGTTTATCATATCATGGCCCCATAGATATTTTTTCCACGTCATGCACACCTATTTTATTTTGATTTTGGAACACCTCTATGCGAGGAATTACTCATGAAGACATTATCTCACGGTGCACATCTTAGCCCTGCTGGTAAACTACAAAAACCCCTCAACAATTCTGATTAATCAAGGGATATGACAATAAGGATAAGCCTATTACAGACATAGGTAAATATAATTGTACCTACGTAATCAATCCAATGTTAGATCCGAGTTCCATTGTGACCATGTCCCAGTTACTTTCTCATGGCGTAGTCTGTCCAGTCACGATATGTAGCCAGACAAAAGAGTAACTATGCTATCACTCCAGTACCTATCTATTATTACGTTCATAGAAAGCTATATCTATACATCTATAAAACTAAATAAAATTGTTTGTAATATCAAAATAACAGCTTTTTACAAAATGCATATGAAAGTATATACGGTACCTATAACAAAACAACCATTTGCCTCATGGCAGAGCAGGGGCTTCTCCCAGCAATTACTCTACCCACCAGGGGCGAAAAAATGATTGTTTTGCTATAGGTACAAAACAACCATTTTTTAAATTTTTGTCTGTCTGTTTGTTCCGGGTAATCTCCGAAACGGCTTGCCCGATTTTGACGGGACTTTCACTGGCAGACAGCTGATGTTACAAGGAGTAACTTAGCATACTTTAATTTTAGAAAAAGAATTAGGGTTCCGCGCAAAAATATAAAAACCATGTAATCCAAAATCTCCACGCGGGTGAAACCGCGGCAGCAGCTAGTACCTAATAAAATCAGTATGTTGAGGTAATTACTTCAAGTACTACTACTTCCTGAATTGTTTACTTTTCTACTTTCTGATACATATGCCCTTAAAATTTGCAGGTTTTAGACGTGTACTTATGTTTTAAAACTGCACAATTCTCCTTATGACATATTATGATGATGTCTATACATAACCAACTATAGACCAAACCGTAATATTCGTAATATCGCTGCTACATTGCCCGCGACAAAATTTCATAAAACCTCCGGGGCACCCTAGACGGGGTACCTTAAACGCTCAAGCAAACGTACGTTTGCTTGAGCGTCTAAGGTGCCCCTCCGATCATAAATCTGCATTTCACACGCCGGATGCCGCACATCCGAGAATCGAACCCGGAACCCGTCGTTTAGCGTCTCGCACAGCCAACCCAGCTAGTTGGTTAAACTATAAATCAATTCATACAACTTGGGGGATCAGTTATTATTGGAGCACCGAGCGGTGACGTGATTAGCTAATACACTATAGTTTACGTTACAGAACGAGTACATAAGTTTTTTTTATGCTATTTGGTAACGAAACGAGCCGGTCGTTTGCCTGATGGTAAGCAAAACGACGGCCCATAACAATTGCAGTGCCACTCAGAACTTTGAAACACAAAGGCCTGCGCGGCACTGCAGTGCGCTCGTTACCCTGAGACATTAGGTATTAAGTCTCATAAGCCAGTAAATACACTGGCTACTCTGCTCATTAAACCGGAACACAGTAATGCTTGCACATTACTGCTTGGCGGCACATTTCACAAGCAAAGCGGTGGTACCAACCCAGACGGACACTCGCAGAAGAGTTAGTGCTACCACCTAGTAAACATACTGAAAGAATAGTAGTATTATCTACTTACCATTATTCAAAGCGAAGTCTATAATAAGTAGATATAATTTCCGATTCATTATAGACTATTATCTATTCTGTGGTATAGATAACAAGAGTATCGTCTTATTATAGTACTACTCTATGGGGCAGGTTAGACGCTCCAGCAAACGTACGTTTGCTTGTCAGAATAACAACGCTTTTGCGTCAAGCGCGGATTTCGTGATACTCGAAATGCGCGTTTGACGCAAAATCGTTATGTTATGTTATTCTGACAAGCAAACGTACGTTTGCTTGAGCGTCTGAGGTGCCCCTATGGTATCGTCCTAAAACGGACCGGCGCGGCGTGAATCAGGCTAATGTATCTTTTGTCCGGTATTTGTAATCTGTAACGAACAAGTCGCGGCATTGTTATTGAAACCCTGAGAAAGTATATACGTGTATGGCGCATTGTTCGACGACCATAATATGGCTCGAAAAATAAGGACATTAGTCCTTTGTGTTTGGATTGGCTGAAATACGCTTCCTTTATGGAATCAACTGGTCTACTACATTTTCTTTTATACGTACTTTCACTATCACTAAATTCTTAGCTTTTAAGGTTCCGTACGCGTACGTCCGGATAAAAAACTGAACCCTTACAGATAGACGTCCGTCTGTCGCAGCCAAATTTTCTCCGAATCTACTGAACCGTTTATGTTGTAATTTGGTATCCATATGAATTTCTGTGACCCAAACACGGACGTGTAATGCAGACCATAGACGCTTATGCAAACGTGCGTTTGCTTGTCAGAATAACAACGCTTTTGCATCAAGCGCGGATTTCGAGTATCTCGTAATCGACGCTTGATGCAAAAACGTTGTTATTTTGACAAGCAAACGCACGTTTGCATAAGCGTCTACGGTCTGCATATCGTAAATAAATGACTCTCGCTCTCTCTCTCTCTGAAGTTCCCAAAACACTTCTTGATAAGCCATTCCAACGCCCAAATTCGAGATCGTAAATCTAACTTCTGGCGACGAAAATTAAAACTGTAAGAAAGCGACGTTACCCCCGACCCTAACTGGAGTTTCGAAACAAAGTTGACATTTAGTTTTTACGCAACGCCGATTTACGTTACGGCCAACTCTCAAGTGGTTACTGGTTTACTGATTAAAAAGGTTCAACTGCCCCGGTGACGGGACTTGAGCGATTATGAGCGTTAAGATTAAAATGTTTTCGAAATTAAGCTCGGGTTTCCTAATGATCGATTAACATAATGCCAGATTATGGCTGCCATAAGTTAAGTACCTATTCTGCTTAAATATTCTGTAGTTCAATTCAACTGCGGCGCGAGTACGGATCTCTTCGATAAAAAAAAAAATCGATAAAATTGACAGTTTTAATCGATAAAACCCACTTTATCGATTTTAACTGTCAATTTTATCGAATAAAAGCCACTTTATCGATTTTAACTGTCAATTTTATCGAATTTTTTTTATCGAAAAGATCCGAACTCGCGCCACTAGTTACTTTAGACAAAAGTTATCGAATAGCTAGGTCGAATCCAAAGAGAATATAGAGCTACTACAACACTACGATCAGACTTCGGTACTCGCAACATTCGATTATCGAGTTTTTGGGTTCGACAAATTTATCGAACCGACTTTCGTACTTGCGCTGCTTGTACCCTACTGGTTATTTCCTTTTTTCTTAACGGGCTAAATGCCTTTATTAACTTGCTAATACATATATAAATAAACACAACATCTATTTTTTTTTAATATTATTTGGTAACGAGACGAGCTGGTCTTTTGCCTGATGGTAAGCATAACGCCGGCCCATAACAATTGCAGTGCCACCCAGAACTTTGAAACACAAAGGCCTGCGCGGCACTGCAGTGCGCTCGTTACCCTGAGACAGTCTCATAAGCCCAGTAATTTCACTGGTTACTCTGCTCATCAAACCGGAACACAGTAATGCTTGCACATTACTGCTTGGCGGCAGACTTCACGTGCAAAGCGTTGGTAACAACCCAGACGGACACTCGCAGAAGAGTTAGTCCTCCCACTATCAAATCAAATCTAACCTAGCTAGCTACAAAAACAGCTGGATAATCTACAAGCCCAAGTAGGCCTATAGATAATCCAAATGTTCTAGCCCACTACCAGTTGGAATAGAGAATAGAGTTTACAACTGGTTATTTCCTATTTCTTGTCTATTTCGTGGATTTTGATGGTTTTGCATCCAGCCGCGCTTGAGCGTGTATTATCTCGTAATTCACGCTTGATGCAAAAGCATGGTTATTTTGGCAACAAAACGCATATAATGCATAAGCGTGTACGGTCTGCAATATGTCTACAACATCGTACTGATGGTCCAAAATTTTTCTTTTTAAATCAGAGGTGTTTAGACGTATGTAGGTAGTAAGTAGTAACTAGCTGACACGCCATTATTCAATTCATATTTAAATACAAATGTATTTTAATATTCTACTTTAGGTATAGAGAAACAAGAGATACGTGCATATTTTAAACAAACTCAATCATTATAATGATGACCTTAATAATACTTTGCAAATAAATGATGCAACTTATTACCGGGTCGTGCGTTTTATTTGCATATTTTAATATTCTACTAATATTATAATTTTTGCAACAATGTGTTTTTTGTTTGACCTTCTTAGAAGCAACGGACACAAGAAGTTGTTTGCTTTGAGATTGTAGATGGACCGGAGAGTGCATCTAAGGACTTTTTATATTATTAGTAAAACTCACGGTTCCTGCATGGAATTCCTTTGGAATTCCTTCCGGCATTGTTAGTGGGAGGACTAACTCTTCTGCGAGTGTCCGTCTGGGTTGTTACCACCGCTTTGCTCGTGAAGTCTGCCGCCAAGCAGTAATGTGCAAGCATTACTGTGTTCCGGTTTGATGAGCAGAGTAGCCAGTGAAATTACTGGGCTTATGAGACTTAATACCTAATGTTCAGGGTAACGAGCGCACTGCAGTGCCGCGCTGGCCTTTGTGTTTGAAAGTTCTGGGTGGCACTGCAATTGTTATGGGCCGGCGTTATGCTTACCATCAAGCAAACGACCAGCTCGTCTCGTTACCAAATAACATAAAAAAGAAATAAAAAAAAAGTCAACGCGGGTGAATCCGCGGTTCACAGCTAGTTATAAATACAAAGAATTGCTCCTAATCATAAACCTAACACAGCGCCGAATCGAATAAAATAATCCCATTCACGATGAAATATGCAACCCACCTTCGGATCATGCCATGACTCACTAGGGGGTGACCAGAAGCAATAACTCCCCCTTATTTATACATTTTGGGGTCGAACGGTCTTGGGGTCCCGTCTAATTAACACAGAAATAGACGGCGTATTTTTACTTTTACCATTTCATATTTTAGAACCATGTCTGACGTAGGCACGTCGGTAACCGTAGACGTGTTATTTTCGTACGAATTTTGTCTATTTAGTTTTATTTTGATCTGCGGCGCGAGTACGGAAGTCGGTTCGATAAATTTGTCGAACCGAAAAACTCGACATTTTTATCGAATGTTGCGAGTACCGAAGTCTGATCGTAAAGTATTGTAGTAGCTCTATATTCTCTTTGGATTCGACCTAGCTTTTCGATAACTTTTGTCGATTGTTTCGAGGCTCGATAAATCCCACCTTATCGATTTGAACTGTCAATTTTATCGAATATTATCGACCCGAATAGATCCGTACTTGCGCCGCTGATCATCTGTTACTGCGCGTGTACCAACAAACTGGTATAATTATAAAATTAGTAAAATTAATGTTCCTGTATCAACTTTTTTTCTTTTTATACTCTGGGTAATGAGACGAGCGGGTCGTTTGGCTGATGGTGAGCATAACGCTAGCCAATAACAATCACAGCGCCACTCAATACTTTGAGTCACAAAGGCCTGCGTGGCAAAGCCTAAGGGGGCCCATTAGACGCAATGCACGATTGATGGATAATTACTGACCATGATCAAACCATGGAATAAATCACGAATACCGTTTGATGGATATCATACCGTATAGATAGATAGATAGATAACACTTTATTGCACGAAAATGAAAAAATTACAAAAGCTCTTACAAATTCGTATAATCGGTGGCCTTATCACTAAGCAGCGATCTCTTCCAGGCAACCGTAATAATATTAATAAATAATGTGGTGCTTCGTGGAAATCTAGTTAATAATTAAATTAAGTAATTAATTCTAAAATCGCATCAGTCAATATAAATGTACATAAATGTCAGAATACCATTTGTAAATGTGTTAAGTAATTATAATTATTAATATTCGAGAAGCCTGCTAATGACATGTATGTGTAAATGAGTAAATGATGCGAACTCTTACGTCACCATGATGAGGAACAGAAATACAGATGCTGCAATCGGTAAGCTTGACCTCTAATTCAATAACTGCCTATCTAATTAAGGTCTAATTTTTTTAAGTCTCTAATAATTTAAATAAATATGGCGGATCGCAAACCAAGAGCATTTAAAGTAGCATTCCCATCACAACTTATGAATTATGGACCTTACTTACTGGTTCCTTCACCGTTTTAGAAGGCGCGGCGTGTGAAAAATCCACACATAACTTGTTATGAGATGATAATGTGTAACATGCCCTTTTGTTTATGTGTGTATTTTGTGTTTTTTATATTTTTTAAAAGTTTAATTTGGCATTTGTTAGAAGCTGTGGCATTTAGATGTAAATAAAATAAATGAACCAATGAATAAATAATTCTTTTTTTTGCTTTAATGTTATTCATGAATAAATTATTCTTTTTTTACCACTGAGCTGTTAGCAATTGAAAATTAACGTGTGTTTTTTTTTGTTATTCGGTTACGATACGAGCTGGTCGTTTGCCTGATGCGGTGGTAACAACCCAGACGGACACTCGCAGAAGAGTCAGTCCTACCACTAACAAAGTAAGTACCTATATTGGTTTCGGGCACTCCCAAGACGTAAAGGTAGTACTAGTACTAGTAGGTAGGTCGGAACGGAAAGTACTCATTGAGGTTGGCCCTCCGGCTAGCAACGGAACGCGTTAACGGTTGATTGATACACCCACTCCGTGGGTGTAGTTAGGTCCTGGGTGCCTAGGAAAGAGGAACGTTGGTTGTTTATTCTAATACCACTGGATAGGCACATTTACCTTGGGGTGGGCTGTAATAAAGTATAGGTACCTATTAACTATTTAATAGGTGCCGTCTTATTTGAAATTGAAACCTTCCAGGTAGTACTTAGGACTAACTCTTCTGCAAGTGTCAGTCTGGGTGGGTATGTCTTTGCTTGTGTAGTCTGCCGTCAAGCAGCAATGTTCAAGCATTACTGTATTCCGTTCAGATGAACAAAGTAGTCAGTGAAATTACTTATAAGATTTAATACCTAATGTCTCAGGGTAATTAGCGTAATATAGTGTCATGCAGGCCTAAGTTCTGAGTGGCTCTGGATATAATAGGCTGGTGTTGCCTGGACTTACCCTATGTCGCATGACAACCACAAATATCCAAATCCTGATAATTTTATGCTCACTACACAAAGTTTGCCCCAGCCAGAGATTGAGCCAGATTCTCTTACAGCTATCTTTACAGGCATGATACTACCAACTTAGCCTTAGCCACTGAGCGGACAAACAATAAACAATAATACCAAGAGTTGCATTTATCAATCCTTGTGTGCAATTCACAATTGACATGTGAAAGGAAGTACACTGATTAATGGCAATCTAATTAGAATGATTTAATCACAATGACTAATTGAAAATGGTTCAGTAGGATGTCCATTACCCATTATGATAACTGCCTAAACGGAAGTAGTTTATTAAAGCATAACAATGCAATAGGAAAAATTTTACTGCATACCAATTTATGAAATAATATTTATTTTACTATTGGTTAATGTTACAATCTCGCTTGATCTTAAGTGATTGTGTTTAATGCACATGGTAAATATGTTCAATGTAGAATGGGGACACTAAATCTCAAGAGCTTGTAGGTACACAAATGTGCTTGGCAACAGACTTAACCATGAGTGCTAGCATAAAAACAATTGCAGTCTTATCGCTGTAATACTATACAATCTCATAACCTTTGGATGGATTGGATTCATAAATGAAAATGAGCTGAAGTTCATTTGCAACAAATTGAAAACCAAAGTTAGACAAAGAAAACAATGCTGAATGGTTTCAGAGTATCGGTGGTCCAATACTTTAGAAAAAAAATCTTCAAAAATCAGAATAATCTCATCCTACTCTTCACAGAACACCGTCTCAAAGGACTACAATCGGTAATTGGTATTCCTGTAGTGTAATGTGCAAAGCAGTCATACAATATGTGCCGAATGCAAAGTGGTTCAGGCGGGTGTTTGCATGGAGTGTGACATGTGTGTGAATCCGGAACACTGCATTATTGTTTTAAAATAAGTGCAGTTGTAGGAACTACAAAAAAATTGTATACATGCCTTTATAGTTTAATGTTTTGTAGAAAAAAAGTACAGAAACTTTAGATTTCAATCTCATTTGTACTGTTCAAAAGAGACTGGCTCTGAGAATCAGCGGCGCGAGTACGGAAGTCGGTTCGATAAATTTGTCGAACCGAAAAACTCGATAAATTTATCGAATGTTGCGAGTACCGAAGTCTGAACGTAAAGTATTGTAGTAGCTCTATATTCTCTTTGGATTCGACCTAGCTTTTCGATAACTTTTGTCGATTGTTTCGAGGCCCGATAAATCCCACTTCATCGATTGGAACTGTCAATTTTATCGACCCGAATAGATCCGTACTTGCGCCGCAGCTGTAGGAACACATAGTTCATGTTGACAAATCTTCATCTTGAATGATAAAGCAGCCTAAATACTGCTGTGCTTTACTAGGTGGAAGCACTAACTATTTTGCAACTGTGTTCTTCCATAAATTTCATAAGCCCAGTAATTTCACTGACTACTTTGCTCATTAAACCAATAATAACCACACAGCAGTGCTGTGCAGGCAGTTCTGGATGGCACTGCAATTACTATAGGTTGTTGACTCGCATTATACTTACCATCAGAGAGCTGGGCCACTTGCTTGTCTCAATATCCAATAGTAAAAAAACTATAAAAAGATATAATCAGACTCAAAATAATGTTTGTGGAAGTTGGTAATCCATGATTGTACCCATAACATTTGATGAAAAATGCAGCTGTGTGATATTCACGACCACATTTTTGGTAAATGAAAGTCATATTTACCAAATTAGAATGAGAAGCCCATCACAAAAGACAGACCGTTCAAGATAATAAAGATCCCATAATGACTTTTCTTCCCATCCTAAAGTCCCTACTCCCATCATAAAATCAGGTCTTTATTAGAAGATTATGCAAATAGTGGAATGTTGTTGCATAATCCAATAAGCAACCAAGCAAGTATTTGTTGTGCATTTAAGTGTTGTGAGGTCTTTCTAGTTCCTTATTCCAATACAGGGAATCCTAGTTAGGGATCAGGGTATATCTGTGTGATGTTGAGTGTGTGTACAATAAGTACATGTTATCATATTTGATGGAATCAGGTGTTACTTTGCGGAAGTCCATTTAAAAACGGAATTAAAACTATAAATTACCCACATTATATAGTCTTATTTACATGTTATCACTAATCTTTGGAAACACTGGGCCGATTCTAAAAATTCTTTCACCAAATCACCAATAGCTACATTACCCATGAGTGCTACAAGCTGTCTATCCTAAATCATGATACCATGAGATTTTTTTATACTATTTGATAATGAGATGAGCTGATTGTTTGCCTGATGGTAAGCATAACGCTAACCCATAACAAATGCAGAGTCACTCAGAACTTTGAAACACAAAGGCCTGTGCAGCACTGCAGTGTGCTTATTACCCTGAGACATTATGTATGGAGTCTCATACGCCCAGTCATTTCGCTAGCTACTCTGCTCATCAAATCGGAACGCAGTAATGCTTGCACCTTACTAGGTGGTAGGACTAACTCTTTTGCGAGTGTCCATCTGGGTTGGTACCACCGCTTTGCTAGTGAAGTCTGTTGCGAAGCAGTAATTTTTTATTATTATTTGACACTTACAGAAAAGTTACTCCCATCACCTAGTAAAGTGTGAAGCTGCAAGCAAAAGCTAATGTGCTCAGACACATGTTATAAGAGGTCAGTGACCTTACCATATCAGCTGCCAAGTTTATTTAGGTACCCGCCTATTTAATAATCTAGATTTAATGGAACACCAATATCAAAATTTATCTTTATTCATCATGTCATAAACACTATTGCTGTGAATAAATAGAAACACAATTCAAGGCTTAGGTAAGGACAATTTCATCATTCATTTTTATAACTTTTAATTTTAGAACTTCCTATTAATTTCTAGGTCAATAGAATAAAAAATATTGAAGGTACACACTATTGCTCTAAACTGTGTTATATGGTAGTTAAGTACAAGAGGGATGAGTCTTCTAAGATGTTTCACCACACTCTTAGAATTATAACTATGATCATAAAAAGTTAAATTCTCCGAGAAATCAATAAACTATTAAACTTCATAGAAAGCCGTTGCCCCTCAGATAGATTAAGATATTTCGCACGCAGCCCATTATCCGTACAATCCCCTCCGACCTTACTGGGGTGGGCCGCTGGTCGCTGATAAATGCCCGCATGCCCGCGATGTATTACTTGTGCCGCTCATACCACTGTTTATTCAACTAATTTTATAACTTAAACACGACTCACTAACAAATTATATAAACATTTGCACTAAAATACCTCATAAAACTCCGCGAAATGTAGAGCAAAGCCGCAAATTGAAAAGCCGATGAGACAAATCCTCGCGCCTTGCACAACCACCACTGAAAACGAAAATAATCGCACCACCACTAACAGTTCACAGAGTTTATCAATTAAAATCTGCACAGAGAACTTTATCACGGACCAATTGTGTCACAAATAGTCTGAAAGACGTATAGAAATGAGAAAATTATTGCATTTCCTTTTTAGCCGAAGCAGAGAACGATAACGCACCCACCTACACGAAAACCCATTCAAAACCAAAGAGTATAATAACTATCCATAAAGGAGAAGAGGGCCGTCTCACGCGAAACGTCAGAACAGTCGAACACTAGCGCTCCAAGCGACTTTGGTCCGAACTAAACTTGTATAGCTATATATACATAGGTATGCAGGTGTCCATATCTCTATATGTAATTGTATAGTATAGGCACGAAATAGACAGAGCAGAAAGGACGCTAAGTACTTGGCACTGCTACCGTTTTGCGCTAAACAGTAGTGTTTAGTGTGCCAAGTACTAAGCGTCCTTTCTGCTCGCTCTATTTTGTGCCTATACCAGACCTATGCCGGCACCTACAGGTATTTAGCTCACTATATACCTAATATATTAACTGTTATGTAGGTACAAATTGCGGCCCTATCACCTACTAACTCAAACAACCCACTTTAATTGTTATTAGGTACAGTGAGCTGAAACCACACTACCTACCAAGTAGCTTTGCAGTTGATTATGTACTAAATGGGGAAATTAATACAACAAAATATGGTTACAATATTACAAATTTTTATTCATTTACCACACAATCCGGATTGGTCGAACACTCTCCTGGTCTAGGTGATTGTATTCCGGGGATGCAGTAGTTGTGTTCAAGTTTGACCGATGCAGTTGGAGATGAAAATATTCCTGTAAATATTTAAGGTCGGTATTAATCATAACTAATGTTTAGACACAGTCTCAGGTGTCACACACAGCTTCAACATCCATCTACCCTTATTTCCACTAAGTGGGGTTGCTGTAGCATGTTTTTCTCTTTCATTTACAAATAAAAAGCAAGACAACATCCCATAAACAAGACTTGAATTAGCAAGTAATTAAATATTTGCTGCAGGGATACAAACTCGGCTACAAATGCGGCTTTGAAAACTGGATGCACTTCTTTGCGCAGCAATGTGTTAAGCTTTGCTGACTTAGCAGACTAAAATTAAAAAATCCATTGTAAATTCTCACAAAATAAAACACAAAAGTGAACAAAATACAAAGAAACAGACCCCAGTAACAATGTTAACATAGTATCGATACAGTATGTACACAGTATGTATCTGTTTATGCTCATGCAAAAGGGGCCAATAAACAGCCTATAGTTGCGGATAAGAGCCCACACATCAAGTACCTACCGAAGTATCTGTCTGATTATAGCGGTATAATAATTATAACCCAGTTACACACAGTACAGTTAGTATATCTAAGACTCACCTTCTAGACGCGAACGACGCGAAGACGGGACAGCTGAACACATCAGTCAATGGTTTGTTACTTTTTGATCCAATGTGAAGTGCACACACTTTCTTATGGATCTTTATGGATCTGTTTCTGTGAGTTTATTGCCCACAATCAAAAGCCATTTTCTAAACATTTCAGACCTTGTCTCAGGATGAGGAAACCCGTGCCGATATGCACCTGTAACCAGAGATTTTGTTTTCAAATAAGCTGATAGACGATTAGAACTCAGAATTCAATAGATAGGTCCTAAAGTCTCAAAGGATTAGAAGGAATACTAGACAAATTTGGTGTAAATGGTTACTGTGGCCATTCCGCTTAGAACAAAGACAAAATTAAGTACCTAATATTGTGGAATTCAACAATAACTATGAAAACTATGAAAGTCAGCTTGAGGTCTTTGAAAATTATCATATAAAAACTATATAGGCTTACCAAGATCCGAGCATCCAAAAACACAGTTACTGCGTCTTCCCTGGTAAGACATTTTAACAACAATAACTGAATAACAAAAACAATCAACAACTAACACCAACAATTACAACAAAATTAACATGATAATCAAAGAAAACTACGAGAAATTAAAAAACAATGGCATTGCGAACAAATACAAATGTTTAATTTCGAATAATTTCAGTTTTCAGTAAATATAAAAAATCGAAGCAAACGTCTAATTCCGTTCTGACCACAGATTAGGTAGTATACTACGTGTTCTGACCAAAATCACGAGACGGCACCACTTGCCATACAAATGCTCGTTTTTCTAAGCTACCACCCTCTGTTCAAAACTGAAGAAAAATCAAAAAAGTAAATTAATTGGCGGCGCCACTGTAGCAAACTCGCGCAAGCGCTGTCATTACTAAGGGTGGTATTGCACTCATCAAATATATTTGTCCAATGTACAATCATGGTAAGAATACCTTCGTCAGTTTCTAAATTGTTACCATTAGCACGTAAGGGCACTTACAATGTTCAAAATTCAATATCTGGGTGACCGACCTTCGCTGTTAAAAAACATTTTTATGTAAAATTGCGTTTTTACAGACGCGTTTCTAATAACTGTGTGAAAGTTCACAGTCGACAGTCAGCAGTTAAGTATACTGCTGACTGAACTAAACAATTCAAATGAATTAGAATTATTGTTAATACAACAAATCGTCTAAAATCTGTCCTGTTTTGTTCATAAAGTAAGGTCATCCTTTTAGAAAGAGTCACATCTTAGTAGTTAGTCTCTTTCGTATCACATTTTTGGTATCAGTGATTCTTTCAGTTACGTAGTATATAAATTCCTTGGTCTCCCTAGTGCAGTTGGACAAAGAGATTTGGTGGGTGGAATACCACCATTTTAGCATTACCGTATACAAAACGAACAAATATCGATTCTGGCGTCTCATACCTAAACCTAATTTTAGTTTCACTCTCTCACTTTCTAAATGAGAACATGAGAAAGGGATCGAGGATAATTTGGACCTGTCAGATTATTTCACTTGCATAAAATGTAAATACCATGTCATTTGTATTCTAATGGAAAAACGGCTGTTTAGTGACATCTAATCAACGCTTAATTTATTAAAGATGGACGATATTTGACAGCTGTAAAACTAATTGTAGAACTGTCAGACACCTACCCCGTCCCTTTCTCGTGTATGTTATTGGAAAGTGAGAGCAAAACTAAAATTAGGTTTAGAGATGAGACGCCAGAATCGACACCTAAGTTGACTTTTTGTACTCAACACTATTGACATATAAATTACGTCGATCCGTTGCTCCGTTACTGCGTGAAAGAAGGCAAACCAGCAAACCAACAAACAGACTTTCGCATTTATAATATTAGTAGGACTAGTAGGATATAGTACTTCTTCTTCTTCTTCAGATTATGGCTTTTGTGTGTATACTTTGACATTTTATTAAAATAGTTTCACGCCTATAAACAGATGGCGTTACTTTCTGTGTCTCGGGACTCGACTAAGGAACTGTCATAAAGTCGTGATAAGCATAGAGTAGACTTATTACTCTCTAATCTGTGAGTACTATAATAATGATAAGTAGAGCTGTAAAAGTAACGAGAAATCGAGTACTCGTATGTATTCGTCATTGAAATCATCAGTACTCGTTACTTTCGTAACGTTACTTTTCTCGTTACTTTTGATACAATCGAGTATCAGCATGAAACATCGCATCGAGTCCTGTTGGTTGGTAGCATTGTATTCATTGGTATGATTTCGTTCGTATTAAGTACTCTCGTCTTGTTATATATATTTATTATTCAGATTGTATAATGTATGAACAATTCTCGTCTTGTTATACATTTAGATATAGTGAATGACATTATTGGCACCAAGCAACACCATAAAAATCCTTAGTAAAATAATGAAATCAAAAATTTGAAAATCACAGTATGGAAAGCAATCCCTGGTTCATAATATCATATAAAATTTGTTTTAGTAAAAAGCGGGAACCGACTTGCGAAAATGTCGTGAAAGTATGGAATATTATCACCCATTTTTTCACCCATATAGATGGTATTCTTTCATAAAATGTATGGAACCCTACTCATGAAAAAAATAATCATTAAAATCGGTCGACAAATGGCGAAGATAAAGAATAAAATCGCCAGAAAAAAATACAGGCGAATTTAGAACCCTTCTGCTCCATGTTTTGAAGTTGTATAAAAAAATGAACAATACGAAGCCACGATGCTTATTTCTCACTCGCATTCATTCTATCGCTGGACAAACCATCATGCCATAGAGAAAAATAATATACTCGGAAATAGAGTGCCATCTCACTCGATTTTTCTGCCACCCATGTCTCGTTGGCAAAAGCGCTATCTAGTAATCTTGTTCATAACTAAGGCTAAAATTTCCATTATGGGCCGTCAATTTGGAAGTTCACTTTTTTACTGTAGATAGTACTCTTAAATAGAAAGCTTTTTACAAATATCTCAATGTGCGCAAATTCACGGTTTACGAGATATAATTTTTTAAAGTTTCGATATAAATTGGAAAATAACACGCCATTTGCAAATTTTTATGGATAAACTGTCATGGTAGACGTCAAAGTTGACATTTCACGTTCCGTTGGTGGTAGACGTGTATTTTATTAAATATTATGTTTTCGTTTTTCTTAAATATAATTTTATTTTATTTTCAATTATTAAATAGTGTGTAATTAATGTGTACAATAACCCGTGCTGTATTATACAATTACATTGACTTTTGTGAATTTATGTTTATACTGTGGAATGGAACGTGAAGCGACGCCATTTTGTTTTATAGCGTCTTTTTATCTGTTAGCTGTCAGTGTCAGTCATCGTTTGTTGCCCTTGCAGTTGAGATCGTTTTACGTACTCTTGTTAGCCCTACAACGTTTGACTACCATGGCGTCTCCGAAGCCCTATGCTTCTGTGTCTGAAGAGTCGAGTGATGTGCAAGTTTTGGACTCAGATGAGCCGCTTGTTACGGCCACCTCTTCTGTGCTTTCCTCATCTAGTAACACATTATACTGGCTCCGAACACTAGGTTAGGTTAGGTTAGAACAGTGAAAATGCAAAAAAAAAATACTGTAACACAATATACTGGCTCCGAACACTAGGTTAGGTTAGAACAGTGAAAATGCAAAAAAAATACTGTTACACAATATACTGGCTCCGAACACTAGGTTAGGTTATGTTAGAACAGTGAATATACAAAAAAAATACTGTAACACAATAATACTGGCTCCGAACACTAGGTTAGGTTATGTTAGAACAGTAAAAATACAAAAAAAAAATACTGTAACACAATATACTGGCTCCGAACACTAGGTTAGGTTATGTTAGAACAGTGAAAATACAAAAAAAATACTGTAACACAATATACTGGCTCCGAACACTAGGTTAGGTTATGTTAGAACAGTAAAAATACAAAAAAAATACTGTAACACAATATACTGGCTCCGAACACTAGGTTAGGTTATGTTAGAACAGTGAATATACAAAAAAAATACTGTAACACAATAATACTGGCTCCGAACACTAGGTTAGGTTATGTTAGAACAGTAAAAATACAAAAAAAAATACTGTAACACAATATACTGGCTCCGAACACTAGGTTAGGTTATGTTAGAACAGTGAAAATACAAAAAAAATACTGTAACGTAATATACTGGCTCCGAACACTAGGTTAGGTTATGTTAGAACAGTGAAAATACAAAAAAAAAATACTGTAACACAATATACTGGCTCCGAACACTAGGTTAGGTTATGTTAGAACAGTAAAAATACAAAAAAAAATACTGTAACACAATATACTGGCTCCGAACACTAGGCTAGGTTAGGTTAGAACAGTGAAAATACAAAATAAAATACTGTAACACAATATACTGGCGGAGGGGGGGTACAGGGGGGGTAGCCCTACTCCCGCCCTCCTCTCCCCGCCCCATAAATCTATGGATATTTATGGAAAAAGGTATTCTAACCTCAAAACTTTAACCATGGATATCTCCATAACCATGGGGTTGCGCGGGGTGGGGATGGTACAGGGGGGTATACTTCCTCCCCCCCTCCCCCTCCCGCCCCCCGCCCACCCCTAAATCGACGGCCCATAATGGAAATTTTAACCATAACTAAAAGCTATACATTCAATATATATATCTAGGTATCCATATGTATACATACCACCTACCTATATAATATATATACATACATCTACTGTGCTATAGCTATGAAGAAAGTGTAGATAATATCTACACTTTCTTCATTCAAAATGTAGTTGGCATTCTTAAATTAAATGATAAATGTTTGTTAATTTACTGTGTAGCTAGAAATTTCTCATGAAATCTAAGTTTAGTAAATTACATAACATCCATCATTTAATTTACGAACTGAAATAAAACACAAATTTTATTATGATACCTTACTTTTTATTTTTGTTGTTTGTGCTTATTATAATAAGATTGAGCTGATATTTTAATCTCATCATCGCTACTATAAACCAATTTTCCGCATAAAATACAGTTGATTGAACGGCACCAACTGTAAAGTATGACATTTATAGGTATATCTTCGAAGTAAACCTTTAATTCTGCTTTATGCTTTGTGTTTGAAGGCATGATTGAAAACACTTAACTAGTAGCGTCCAGTCGCACACTTTACTAATAGCGTCCAAATTCGCGTAAACTTCAACAACAAAACGGAGGAGCTACTTGCTCAACTTAACGTATGTACTCTTAGGAAGACAAAGCGGTGCCGCACAAAAATAAAACCACCACTCACCAAGGCAAGCAGCAACAACTGCGATCATCAACATCAAAACAAGTAACAACATGCAAAAACCGTCTTGCAATATTTTGAAATTCTTTAGTTTGGTTGTCACGCAGAAAGAACTGTCACTGTCAGGGCGTCACTTGTCATTTTAATTTGCAGTTTCCAGAATAAGATTACTAGATGGCGCTACAATATTTGAAATTGGGCCTTCTTCCAAGTAAGTCCCCCCTGCATCATGCGTTGCATTCGTTCGGATAACGAATCAAACTGACATCATACGAAACATACGAATAACGAATTGAATTTGTAAGTAATGATTCGATATTTCGAATCTGGCTATGTACTCGTTACTCGGTAACGAAATAACGAATACATACGGTTTCTTACAGCTCTAATGATAAGTCACAAAGTGTGCCGATCAGTGTATCAATACAGAGCAGTTCCGTATTTTGAGGAATTTTCATTTGAAAATAGGTAAAATAATAAAATGCTGGACCAAGTAAAACGCGTAATATTAGTACTCTCAGGAAAGGGTGGTGTCGGGAAGTCCACAGTCAGCACACAACTAGCCTTAACTCTCAAAGAAAAAGGTTATAAAGTAAGTAAACTTCCAACTTCAGAAATTTTGCATTATCATATCATTTCAGTCTGTTTACGTTTATAATTTTTCTAGTAATGCAGTAAAGTATTTTGTAAGCAGTAAAGGTAAATTATTATTTTGATATGATTTTTCAGGTTGGTCTACTGGATATAGACTTATGTGGGCCCAGCGTACCTTATATTCTAAATCTGGAGACACAAAATGTCCATCAAGGGCCAGAGGGCTGGGTTCCAGTTTATATGGACCAGGAACAAAGGCTTGGTGTGATGTCTATTGGCTTTCTACTCGGCTCAAGGAATGACGCTGTTGTATGGAGAGGACCAAAAAAGACATCGATGATTAAACAATTTTTGGAAGATGTTTACTGGCAAGAATTGGACTTTTTGGTTATTGATACGCCACCTGGTAATAAAACTTATTACTTATTATTATTTTCTAATTTCCCATATAGGTATTCATAATCTGTTCTCGATTTAAATTAATGCATATACATTCTCTAGTTGTAAGACTTTTTGTAGTAATTGTTGATTATATTATTTGATAAGTAACGGGTCTAAAAAATCACTTTCAACAATATTGTTATTGATAGCAAACTGGCAATACACAACTGTAGTTTTCATGACAAAAAACATGTGCATACAAGAGCCCTAACTGTTCATCAATTCCATACATTTGGAATTTTTCTACTAACAATAATGATTACAGAAAGGGATTATATCAGGGAGCCAAGGTTTTAAAAACTTTAGTATCCACTCAAGCTACCATGTCATGGTTTCACATATATCATGCATAGAAATAAAAACATAGAATTGAGATTAATTATGTACAGATTATTATTATAATACATTATTGACACATTACAGGTACATCAGATGAACATATAACAGTGATGGAAAACCTGCGTCAAGTGCCCCAATGTTCTGCAATTCTGGTGACCACTCCGCAACAGGTTGCCATTGAAGATGTCAGAAAAGAGATCACATTCTGCAGAAAAACTGGCATACCTATCATGGGAATTATTGAAAACATGAGCGGGTATGTTTAATTTTTTTCTGTTTTTAGTCTTAATGTAAATTATCTACATACTGTCAATCTCTCCTGTCTCTTACAGGCTTACACCAATTGGAATTTCCATCAATGTCATATCTAAATCAACATAAAAATTTAGGCACCTTAGATTAACTACAAATTGACAGCATAAAAACTTGAAGATTTGCATGCTTGTTGCTTGGTCCTCTGTGTGAAACTAAAGTATTATTACATTCTGAATGTTGTCTAGAGGCACAGGATAAAAAACACTAGTAAATAGTAACTCCACTCTCCACTCAAGGCACTAAGGCTGATATTCAGAGACGACAGCTTAAAACGATCTAAGAACTGTCTTAGCCAAGCATCGGCTAAGCCGCTCAATCGAATTCGTATTCAGAAACAAAGTTCGTGCACGGTCTAAACTAAGATCACACTCTCGTTATCTATGGCTGTTAAGTTTTTAATTTTTTCACCGGAACGTTTACCGGTTTTATCATTTATGTATGAATAGCAATACAACAAAGATAGCGATATACAAAATGTCACTGGAGTTAGTGAAACAACAATATTAATGCTATAAATCTATTTTGATATTATAATAAATGAAACATGTTAGTTTTGAAGTTTGACATTTCAATGTTTGGTTATTATGGTTTCTACCGTTATCATTTGGTAGCGCCACTTCTGTTTTGAGAGCGGCTCAAGTAGTCGATATTGACTACTCAGGCTTTGCTTAGCATACGCTAAGTTTAAGTAGTGTTCCAAATGTCTCTGAATACAAATTAGAGCGTAAGCACTACTTTTTGACATAAGGAAGACAAAGTCCAAGCTTAGACTCGTCTCTGAATATCAGCCTAAGTTTTGTTAGTAACTTTTAAACTTATATATTTTGAAAACTTTTATATTTTATTGTATGTATCTACTGGGAACCCAAAATGTAATACTAAACCAATGATATCATGTTCTGATTATTACTTTCAAGATAATTAATTGTATGAAACAGCAGAGAAAAGATTTTTCCATTTAGATTTAATTTTGTCATTGTTGCAATTTTTATTTTGTTATCTCTTAGTATGTACTTATCAGAAGGTGATGGGACATGATTTTTTCTTTTTTATCTGTTGTTACACAGGGTAGAATTATGTTCATCAAATTTTTATAAACTTTTAAGTATATTTAACAGTAAATATTATTTCCTTTCAGTTATGAATGCCCAAACTGCAGTGAATGCACCAACATTTTTTCAAGCGGAGGGGGCAAGTCCCTCGCAGACATAGCAAAGATTACTTTCCTAGGCAGCATACCAATTGACCCTCGGGTCGGTAAGCTTGCTGGACAGGGCCTGGCAGCTATCAAGGAGCTACCAGACTCCAACACAAGTAAAGTGTTTGATGAGCTGGTCAAACTACTGGAGCAGGACATCAGGAATGGAGTGTAAGAATGCTAGTAATCTATGTAAATCATAATATATTGAATCCGGTGCGAACAAGTTATAAAATCATGCTTGATCAAATTTGGTCAGGATTGTATAATATAAGTTTTTAATATAAAACAAGTAGTTGCTGTTTCACCCAATTTGTGGATATTCCCACAAGTCTACATTTTTTTAAGATAAAAAAGTAGCTTATGTCACTCTCTGGCGCATAAAGAACCGTTGCTCCATAACTGCGTATAAGAAGGACATATAAAAACCCACAAACACAATTTCGGATTTATGTGGGGAAACCATGCCCATAATCATGTTGGTAACATTGTGGCCAGTATAAGTTGAGAGGAGTTTTGGTTTTGGGAATGCGAAAATGTGCTGTTGTTGATTTTGTGTTATTTACTAAAACCTATGTTTCTTCGAGTGTTAATGTGTAATAATGGTGGATTATTAACCATTAAGTGTTCGTAAACGTGCATGAGTGAAAAGCAAATAGTACAAAGGCGAAAAACGTGTATTTTCGTATTCTATCCAAAACTCCATAGAAGCTTCAGTAAAGTATCCACCGCTTTACTGAAGCGTCACTTCGACTCGAAAATTGTTTTTAATATTGCGACTTAAGGACTATGTATCCAGGTCAAGAAATAAATTAAAAAAAAAAGTTGAGACAAAGTTTATAAAGGAATGTAAATGTATGTAAATAATGAAAAGACTGCTAGATATTTGTTAGTAGTACCTATTCAGCTCAAAATGATGATGTAAGGAAATATTGTAACATACGCGCCATTGCACGAAGATGCAAGTTATAAATTTGTCGAGTTTTTCGATTCGACAAATTTATCGAACCGACTTCCGTACTCGCGCCGCAGTAGGGCTACGATGCGCACCGTGACAAAATTTTGTCGATGCTTATGTAGAATAGAATAGAGTAGAAAAACATTTAGAATAGAATTATGTCGTGCATTTGTCTCATGTTCGCGAGAGAAAGCGAGACAAAACAGTAGACAAAATTTTGTCGTGGCGCAGATGTTAGCCCTGCCCTTTGATGAATAGCATATTATGGTATCATACTCGTATGAGAAGTCATTGACCATTGTCACTCTCTACAGGTTATCTATATTTGACCACTACCTCGCCTGATATTAAAATGATGTAAGTGCCAAAGTAACTGTTTTGGCGGTTTTCAGACGCACTTGATTTTTGGTCATGTAAAACTAACAATTTTCCTTTTATTATTTTAATTTACTATCAAACATTAAAGCTGCGTTTTGTATGAGCCGTAACACGATAGATACAATGCATGACTCGATAGAAAAAAATCGCAATGCTACGTCAAAATCGGCATTTTTATGTACCTACGCCGACTAAGAGAAAAAGCAATTTCATTCAATTACATATCACTAACGTAATTTCAATGTAACTTTGTCTAAGTGTTGTTCATAATTTTTTTTTTATGCTATTTGGTAACAAGACGAGTTGGTCATTAGCCTGATGGTAAGCATAACAATTGCAGTGCCACCCAAAACTTTGAAACACAAAGGCCAGCGCGGCACTGCAGTGCGCTCGTTACCCTGAGACATTAGGTATTAAGTCTCATAAGCCCAGTAATTTCACTGGCTACTCTGCTCATCAAACCGGAACACAGTAATGCTTGCATATTACTGCTTGGCGGCAGACTTCACGAGCAAAGCGGTGGTAACAACCCAGACGGACACTCGCAGAAGAGTTAGTCCTACCACTAACGCAGAAGAATTAGTCTTACCACTAACGCAGAAGAGTTAGTCCTACCACTAACGTAAAAGAGTTAGTCGTAACACTAACATCATTTGCCTGATAGTAAGCATAAAGCCAGCCCATCTAAGTAACTATTGCAGTCCCACCCAGAACTTTGAAACACAAACACCTGCGCGGCACTGCATTCCGCTCGTTGCATAATAATATTACATTTTATGTGTAGGTTGTAACTGTAAGAAAAATATTTTTGTTATCATTCCTATTAATTAGGATTAAGTGTTATAGGTAAATAAATGTTGTTATTGAATATAATATTGACGTTTATTTCATAGACAATTAAGAAAAATAAATTCGTATAAATGCTTACAAACATTTTATATTAATATGAATATCAAATATAAATAATATTTAAACATACATATTGTACCTTTTATGTTTATTTGGTTCAACTCGGAACAGTTAACTTTATGTAATTTTGTAAATACTAAAAATTAGCTTAGTTGATTACTCGCCTAGCATTAGTATCGGTGTCTCTTTCCAACTAAGAACATGAGGAAGGAATGGTATATACTTTAGCCCTATCAAATCAATCTGCTACTGTAGTTCAGTTTTTCATACAGATAAATAAAATTGAAGTGTCTGTTTGTAATATCAAAATAACAGCTTTTTACTAAATGCATATGAAAATATATACGGGACCTACTACAAAACAACCATTTTTAAAATGTTTGTCTGTCTGTTTGTTCCGGGTAATCTCCGAAACGGCTGGACCGATTTTGACGGGACTTTCACTGGCAGATAGCTGATATTACAAGGAGTAACATAGGCTACTTATTTTACAAAAATAATTAGGGTTCCGCGCAAAAAAATAAAAACCATGTAATCCAAAATCTGCACGCGGGTGAAATCGCGGGGCAGCAGCTAGTTGAGCAATAAAATAGGAGCCTTCTTGTTACTACAGAATAGTTATTTATATAAACACTTTTTAACAACACATACAAATGTCTTGTACATTTAACACTTACAACATCAATTAACATTGATTTATTACACGATACAAAACAAATACGTACGTTTAATTATATAAATGTTTGTTAGTGGGAGGACTAACTCTTCTGCGAGTGTCCGTCTGGGTTGTTACCACCGCTTTGTGAGTGAAGTCTGCCGCCAAGCAGTAGTGTGCAAGCATTACTGTGTTCCGGTTTGATGAGCACAGTAGCCAGTGAAATTACTGGGCTTATGAGACTTAATACCTAATGTCTCAGGGTAACGAGCGCACTGCAGTGCCGCGCAGGCCTTTGTGTTTCAAAGTTCTGGGTGGCACTGCAATTGTTATGGGCCGGCGTTATGCTTACCATCAGGCAAATGACCAGCTCGTCTCGTTACCAAATAACATAAAAAAAAAAATATATATAAATGAATAATTGGATATATTATATTTTTTACTGCAATATAAATATCAAAATATATAACGTAATAAGTAATATGTATAAATACAAAGTTTATTCATTCACATAGTACAATCACACTTTCGCATTTATTGCTGCGCTGCGCGAGTGCTGTGCGTTGCGCGCTCAGAAACGGACGTGCCCCCCACTGCACAGGCTCGAATTTTGCAATTCGCGAACCGCGCGGCTTTAGCCGCTGCCCGCTATCGTAACGATGAGTTCCCAACAACTCATAGTTAATGAAGTTCTGGCGTTCATTATTCACGCCATCGACTCTATGGACGAGGTCAGCATCCTGCAGATCTGCAAATCCAATTTCAAGGAGGAAGAGATTTGCAGTGCCAAGTCTCTGGTGTTCCAGTCGCTTGGCAAAGCTGACCTGATGCCGTCCCGCCGCAGAGACGGAGGCGAGAAGAGTCTCCAGGATATTATAACCCTGCTGAAGGAGACCGATCCCGACGACGTGCCCGCGTTCGTAGCGAAGCAGCTGCATCGTCTACCACCGGTCACTTTCGATCACGTGGACGTCACCAGACTTCTCAGGGATATAACTACTCTGAAGTCCAGCCTGGCCGAGGTGATGAGGAAGCTAGACGCTTCGGAAGTAACGATCGGTGATTTGCGAGCCGAAGTAGTATCTTTACGAAACACTATTTCGGTAAGTAGGTCACCTGAGTTCACAAATGTGAACACATGTCGTCGCGGTGCGCAAAATGCATCAATCGGCAGTTTTGATGTTTCATCGGCTGTCGTCAACGCAAGCGATGCCCCCTGCCCCGCGCCCCGCACCCCGCACCCTGCGCCCCGCACGCCGCGCTCCGCCGCCTGCCCCTCTGCTCCGAAGGTGTTGACGTCACATGATAGCGCGTCGACCCCTCGTCCTTACGCTGCCGTTGTCGCTGCCGCTAGCCCACCTGCTGCCACGCGTCAATCTATACGGCCCAAGGAAAACAAGAGTCACAAAAAAGATCTCGTGACGGAGCCTACGGCTTCGCAGAGGGAACGGTGTGACAAGGATGGTTTCATCAAGGTGGAAAGTAGGCGAAAAAAGAAGCCTATTTCTCGGAACCAGTGCGGTACAGCACCGACCGGACCCAACCACTTGCTGCGTCCTGCAACGCCTACGACGCAGCTGTACGTGTCGCGCCTGGATCACACCATTACGACTGAAGAGGTGGTGGAATATGTGCTCCTGAAAACCAAACTGTCACTGAGGGTTGTGCAGTTGGAGTCCCGCCACAACACGAATTTTAATTCTTTTGTGGTGAGAGTTCCAACTAGTCATCTAACGACCTTCAATAGTGTGCAGTTTTGGCCGAAGGGTGTCGTGTTCCGGCGCTTCAGAGGTCGGCTACCGGACACCGAGTTACGTAGCACGTCGCTGATTAAACGTGTGAATTAACTATAAGTGTTATATTTTGTATGTATGTTAGTCTATAAGGTATTTATTCTATGGGCCCGCTACGATGTACTGTTGCCTGCAATAAATGTATTATTATTATTATTATTATATTAAAACTGTCACTAGAGACCGCGACAGTTGGAAGGATGAGAGAAAGACCTTTGCCTAGCTGTGGGACAAGAAAGGTTAAAAAAACTGTCACTAGTGCTGTGACTGTTGTGTGATCACTTTGCTCGTGAAGTCTGCCGCGAAGCAGTAGTGTGCAAGCATTACTGTGTTCCGGTTTGATGAGCAGAGTATCCAGTGAAATTACTGGGCTTATGAGACTTAATACCTAATGTCTCAGGGTAACGAGCGCAGTGCAGTGCCGCGCAGGCCTTTGTGTTTCAAAGTTCTGGGTGGCACTGCAATTGTTATGGGCCGGCGTTATGCTTACCATCAGGCAAACGACCAGCTCGTCTCGGTAACAAATAACATTTAAAAAAACTTGAATTTGAAGTTTACGTGCTTGATCTCTATATCGCACCTGATTTTAAGTAGTTTGGAGTTTGAAGATGGTAAATACTTAATTAGCATATTTACGCTAAATATAGAATGGTAGTTGGTTGGGAAGGGCGACGCCGGAACACACAGTCAAGAGCTTGGCGACCGAATTTCAACGAGAATGTGGTAACTAGCCAGGGAAGCTCTATGGAATGTTCATGGTTATATCAAGATTCCTTCATCAAAAACTAAACGTCATTGTAGGATTCGAACCCTCGACCTACAGCTCGGCAGGCGCCCCCACTACTACCGAGGCATCATCGCTTCGAAATTAAAATCACAGTGCTTTTAATTATCTGTCTAAAATTTTTTTTTTAATCTAAAATTGGCTTACGTTTATTTTGTACTACATATTCATTTAATACATATTTTATATATTATATAATAATATCACATGCACTTACAATACAACTACACATTTTATTATTTATTTGTACTATTAACTTCAAATAGTAGTTTGGCTGAATCGTCAATGAGCAGAGACAGTCAAAAGGAAAAGCTAAATCTACATATTTGCGATTTTTGGGTTGAAAGTGTTGAAACACAGAACTACGGGTAATCTTTTTAATCTTTCAATTAATTGTAGTGTATACTTAGTTACATTAGGTAAGATAATCAAGTAATTATAGTCTCAAGAAAAAAAATTGAGTCTTAATTGTGAAAATCCTTAGATATAATGGAATTGAATATCCTTGTTTTAGTTTCATGTAATAGTAAATATGTGTGCTTAGAACTAAACAAATAATATAATTAACCAAGAAACTTAACAAACCAAACTTAAATAAAAAAAATCAAAATCATTCACAAAGGTTTTACTTTTCATGTTTTTCTTATAGCCTACGATCACATGAAATCCAGGTTATGTAGACAGACCTTAATCTTTCCAATTGCAAATAAAACACGACAAATAATATTAAAAGACGATATAAAAATAAGTTTTACATCCTAATCTAACTTACAGAATATAAAATCTTTCAAAATTCTTTTTGTACGTAAAAGTTTTGAGATCCGATGATTTCATTATAAAACTATTCTATTCTATAATTTCTGTTATCAAAATATATTTCTTTTTCTTTGAATATATAGAATATCAAATATATATATATATATAATAAAAAAATCTTTGCACTCTAACACTCTTGCATTGAAATATTTTACAGTACGATCTACTGTCCAATATATATACTTATATACTGTGATTTATTATATAGTTTGTTAATTATACCTTGATACGCGGGACATACGCTACTCATTAGCATGAAATTCTGTATTTTTTGCAGTCAAAATGTGTATAGGTACGTAAGATAATGTCGTAGATACTTTATTGGTGAACTGCGGCGCGAGTACGGAAGTCGGTTCGATAAATTTGTCGAACCGAAAAACTCGACAAATTTATCGAATTTTGCGAGTACCGAAGTCTGATCGTAAAGTATTGTAGTAGCTCTATATTCTCTTTGGATTCGACCTAGCGTTTCGATAACTTTTGTCGATTGTTTCGAGGCTCGATAAATCCCACGTTATCGATTTGAACTGTCATTTTTATCGAATTTTATTATCGAACCGACTTCCGTACTCGCGCCGCTGAACTGTTATGAATTTCATGCCTGAAATAAAGACATTTTTTTGGTAGTGAGTGCTATAAGTTCCTTGAGTGAGAGTCATTTAATGTGTTTTCTTAATCACATTAAAAAGCCAGCTGTCACGCATATCAAACTATCTTAGTATTGTTTCAACTCAATTCAGTATACAAATTCCTATACAAATATGCTATCTCAGCACTGACAACTAAGCCCATAGACAATTTTTTTTTCAGTAGAACTTTTATGTTATCTTATAATATCACAGGCTGAACTTACGAATACCCTCAAAAGACCACATATTATGTAGGTCTGCCTGTCCGTCAAAATGTTTTTCTCGAAAATAGCCAGAGTATAATAATTATAGGTACTAAACTTATCAAGTTGAAGATAAAAATATTAAGTGGGAACGAAAGTCAATTACTCTATAGCCCTGATATCTATTAAAGCTTCTAGAATCTAAACAATATGACAAAAAATCACTCATCTTTTTTTTGTATTTGAACATTACCTACGCAACTTTTTAAGTTAATTTTACTAATATTCTCTCCTACACACATCACATTTTCAAAAATATGTAGCTTATATTGCAACACTTTTTTGCTTACAAAGCATTAAATAAGTGCATACAGCTTGTTTTTATAATCCCGTAGAACTATGACTATTAAAATGACTTGCATCGAGTGTTCCAGACCTTCAAACAAAGAAAAAAAAAACAATTTTGCGTCCGCCTCCTAGTGCTGCTGCATTTTTTTTATCACAATTAGAACCCGCAAATCTTTATGACGACCTGGCTAAATGAACGTGGTGTCTATTGCCTTAGTTGCACGTGACCAAGTTAATCAGCGGCGCGAGTACGGAAGTCGGTTCGATAAATTTGTCGAACCGAAAAACTCGACAAATTTATCGAATGTTGCGAGTACCGAAGTCTGATCGTAAAGTATTGTAGTAGCTCTATATTCTCTTTGGATTCGACATAGCTTTTCGATAACTTTTGTCGATTGTTTCGAGGCTCGATAAATCCCACCTTATCGATTTGAACTGTCAATTTTATCGAATTTTATCGACCCGAATAGATTCGTACTTGCGCCGCAGGTCCAATTTCATCGCCACCTATAGGTGACAATTTTTGTCTGGTATACCAGACAAAAAATTGTCTATGAATAGGGCTAGGTCAAATAGCAAGGGGTCGAAATTAAGTGCAGGTAACGACTCCAGAAGAGGGAGGCTCGTCGTTCAACCACATGAATTGACGAATCTCGTCTTCTGACGACGGGCAGCAGTGAGGCGGCGCCTTCTGGAGCACATGACGGAGTTCCTGCGAAAAATACAAATTTAGACGCATAATAAAGATATTTTGCATAAAAATGCATATACAAAGCAAATGATGTGATTATGGCTAATATTTTATGTCTCTGTATCTGGCTTGCGTTGGAACTTACCGGATAGCAATACAAAATGACGTGATTGAGGGTAGAACACGATCAGCCAGAGATAAGAGTAATGTATTTTTTTTTATTAGAATTGCACTGAGCCATTGCAGTTCTTAATTTAAGTTTTTGTTATGATTGAAACTGTTTTTCTTTTCTTTTTTTGTTCGAAAGTTTTCGCATCGAGAAAGAATTTAATATGTTAATAATTAAGGGTGTCAGTTAATTCTATAAAGTGCCGTCTCGGTCGTGCATGGACCAGTTTTTAATTGGTTTATGATTTTTATTTTCTGCGGTTTGAACGAGCCAATTGTTAAACCCTGTTTAGATATGAAGAAAGCGAGACAAGAGTGAAATATTCTTACCTATACCATTCGGGTTTGAGAAAATAATAATAATTTTGAAAAAAAGAAACTGCAAAAGATTCTAAGCATATTAACTGGCCCATTTTTTTTTAAATTTTTTTCTGTGTTTATTCATCCAACCAAATATTATGCCATATATATAAGTAAGTATATATTTTTTTCAGAGATCTAATACATCTCTGTAAAAAAACGTTGCTTTTAGTGTAAAGTACTAAGTAATACTTAGAATACATACCCGAATAATGAAACCGCGTTCTGATTCAGAACGTTTGCAGCCATCTTAAGGCTGATCCTACGTAAAAGAAACGACTCAAATGTTAAAAACATATTTCATTTTTTATATTTTGAAAAGAGATTTTTTATATTTTGCAATAAAGGTAGAATTACCAAAGATACTTCTTGCTTGTTCTATATTATAAGTTTTTCACGGTTCAACCATCTAGGTAATTTGGTCATGCTTTTTATGTTATTGAACTGGTATCCAAAAGGTTTTGTTTACTTTGTAATAGAGGTTTCTCTAAAGGGACCTCGAGCAGGGTCAACACAGTAATCTAGGGTTTGAAACATAATAAACATTCGATTAGTGACTAGCTAAAACATCTCTCAAAATAACCGGAAGTAGGTATGCTGAACATCAGCACCGAAATACATAAATCCGGGCTTTTACTCCTTTATTTATTATTATAAGTGCGTGTATGTTTCTGTATCTTTGGCAATATGTTACCTACTTTTATTCTAGAATTCTTGTTTTGAGAGGGGTTTGTGGAAACGTATGTAACAGCCGTGGACCGCGAAATGAAAAAGTGCATAATGCAATTATTATACAAAATTGAGAATTATGAAATAGAAACCTGTAAAGTATAAGACATGCAAACATGCAAGTGCACATGCCAAACAAGTTAGATACGGTCTGGTTTACTATACTCGCCAAATAATGTAAACAAACCTGGCGAATACCAATCAATGACATACAATTATTGTGGTCCGATCGGTAACCAATGACATAATTTGAATTACTGTCATTGGTTGGTATGCTGTCGAGTTTGTTGAAACGTGAAATGCACTGCATTTTATGGAATTGCTTCTAAATCTCTTCTAATCAACACTATCATTTAACAAAGTTCAACATGGTTCAAGTGAATCAGCTGATCTAGGGCTGTCCAGCAATGCTAAATATTGACGTAAACTTTAAATGCCATTTCCTCAATGAAACATTCCGAATTTCAAAAAGTCATAAAACAAATGTTGTTGACCTCCAGGAGTACATTGACCCCCATTCGGGATGACTTGCCAATTCAAACTCAGGCTGTATATCAAATTTAATCCCTCATAAGTCCACCCTTAAGGGTGGTAAATTTATTAAAGGACCACCCATGAGATAGATATGTACCCTACTCATGACAAATACCTTCATTAAAATCAGTTGATAATTGCTGGGGAATAAACCGTGTAACATGTTACCACAAAAAAAAAATACAGGCGAATTATTAAAAAAAATTCAATCATTAAAAACCGTTAATAAACCCGAAACACGTTCGAAATACTATCAAAGTTATCAAAATTAAATGTAAGCATTAAAAACTTCATTTCTCGGTCCACGGCCGCGATGTGTAAAATTCTACGAACCCTGATTTTATTCGACAACTTGTCCTTCTGAATCTTTTCAGCGATCGAACGTTTTAATCTCTGATGAAGAACGCAACCAAGTGTTAGTCTACGTTTGAATCAACAAATGTTCTAGGAGACTTTTTAGCGTTTGACAACTATCTCTCACAAGGCCCTCTAGTCAAAATCCACACGCTTCTTTTCCCGCTCACGCTAACGCCCATACCATAGAGTATAAAACCCAATGTGACCAGTTATTTAGCAATTAAACAACAACTTGAAATTGGCAAAATACACAAACCATGTCTGGCCAAGAAAGAAGAAAAAAAAACACTCCCGTGACATCTCGCTAATGTCTTTCCCATATATACTGGCTTTAGCGAGAGCGGAAAAAAAAGCGATTTTGTCTTGAGGGCTGATCTTTAGCGACGATTGGTCGAGGTGATAAATATGCTGGAATGAGTACTGACTATCAAGAATGGCTACCGGATTACACCGGTAGACGCTTAGCAAAAGATGTTGTGGATGGTTGCTAGACAGGTGAGCAAGAAGAAACACCTAAGCACCATGATCATCATCATCATCAAAATTATGATGATGATCAAAGTAATATTAGGTATATTACTTTGATCATGATGATAAGTTTATTATGATTATATCACAATTTCTTTCTTTGACCAAACTCATGCTTATATACAACGTGAGTTTGAATTGGTATGTTATTCCGGAAGGTGATTAAATAGATCTTGTCGACAACCATGGTGTCGACAAGTTGTGAGAACCTCCCTTGGAAATAAGTAACTCAAAATTTCCATACAAAAAACAAACTCACTTCAAACGTGAAGTGCACGGCAATTTCTGCAATTGTTTGTAAGTATCTTCTAATCAACATCATCATTAAACAAAGTTCAACAAAGTTCAAGTGAATCAGCTGATCTAGGGCTGCCCGGAAGGTCTGTAGTAGAATTTCGACGCAAAACTTTAAATGCCTTTTCTTCAATAAAAAAATCTGAATTTCAAACAAATGTTGTTGACCTCTACAAATAGATTGACTTTTTGGGATACCATACCAATTTAAACTCAAGACTAGATTTCCTAAAAACTACAATCTATTAGTCTTTGTGTAAGAACCTTTTTAAATACAATTTAAAAAAGGATTCCAACCCTCCACCTCGCTACCACAAAGCCATCACCGCTTAAAAATACCATTCGTTAATTCAAACATATCCTAACGGAAAACGTGATATCTCATCAAACATGCTCTCACGATTGAAGAAGTAATCTATAAACATAAATAATCAGTTATACACAACACATTATACGGTTACTACGGTCCCTCACATGCGATATGCGAACCATCAAGTAGGAAGACATTCGCAAAGGAATATTCAAGCTTTGACTGCATTTCCATGTTTAAACAACTTTTCTTGATAGAGGTACCCGTCTGCCTTAAAGATTGACAGCGCCTAAGCCAACACTTATCTCTCTAGGAGGGACTTAGGAATGCAAAACTTTTTGCACTAATCTTAGGCAATTCCTAACTATATGACATCGATTTTGCAAGCCCTAACGCTAAGCAGGCGCAACTGACAGAGTCAAACATAAATGCCATGTCAATACAATTAGATACTAAAGTTAGGATCTCATAAATTCAATTTTGGATCCTCATCGCGCCCTTGAGACGGGACGCCGGCTTTACTTACGAAACGTCAGTTGTAGTATATATAGGATTTATCTTAGTCGACTTTAGTGCAGACGGGCAGTAGTCTAGCAATTACCGCATTCCCAAATCAAAATACTTTATTCAAAAAGCAGTATCTTTGTCAAGACGTATTGCGCCGACCCTATGTAAAAATGGGACAACTCTGGTAGGAGAGAGAGCCTAGCCTTTTTGGGCATATGTGGTCGAAGGTGGTGGATATGCTAAGCCTAGTTTAGTATCAGCTCTGAAGCACACCATTCGTTGCTTAGCGACAGATTTTTAACTTGAGGGTAGCTAGCCAGTCAAGCGCTAGAAAATGCCCTTCCACCAGGGGCGTATTTACCCTTGGGCCAAAAGGGCCATGGCCCGGGGCGGCAGGCTGCTAGGGGCGGTGCAAGCATAAGAAATTTATAAAAGACTACGTAACTTAGGCTCTTATTAATGAACAGTATTAAACTGTGTTTTGTCTCTTTAGATTCAGGTTTTTAAACTGTCATGGTCATCAACACTTTGAAAATTATCACTAAAAACGGGATATTTACCATGTATATTATTTGATTTGAGTTTCCGATATTTCGGCGCTGTTGCAAACGCCATGATCACGGGAGAACTAGATTCAGTTTAACATTGTCAAAAAAAGGGCGGCGGGGCCTGCAGGCCCAGGGAGCTGAATCCTAAAATACGCCCACTGCCTTCCACCATTATAATACAGTTGCTTCACGATGTTGTCCTTCACCTGAAGCTCATTGTTCAAACCTCTAATCGTAAATTGAAAGAAAGTGCGCATGTGAGTGACCGGGGTAACGACAAACACAACGACTCAATATTAATACATGCAGTACAAATAAGAAAGTACTGCAAGTCCGCAGGAGGACTGCAGTCGATCTAGTTGGCGATACGCTGGCGGTAAAGGCGACTCCAGACTTATGTAAATCTTTCCAATGGACTTAAAACGCAATTCAAATAAAAATAGGACCGGCCTAGAGCCATTTTGTGACATCACAAGTCACAACTGAATCTTTGATACGGTGTGCAAAAAATATAAGTATCTTAAAGAAACATTTTTTCATTCGAAATCTTTCCTCGCTGTAGTGAGTAACATGTGAGTACCAAAATTATAATAGATAAGTAAAGTGCAGTTAACACAGAAACACTATTTTTTTTATTTATTTTTTAATGTTATTTGGTAACGAGACGAGCTGGTCGTTAGCCTGATGGTAAGCATAACGCCGGCCCATAACGATTGCAGTGCCACCCAGAACTTTGAAACACAAAGGCCTGCGCGGCACTGCAGTGCGCTCGTTACCCTGAGACATTAGGTATTAAGTCTCATAAGCCCAGTAATTTCACTGGATACTCTGCTCATCAAACCGGAACACAGTAATGCTTGCACACTGCTGCTTGGCGGCAGACTTCACGAGCAAACGCCAACACACGACACAACGACACTATTGGAATTTAAACTGAGTTAAGAGTGAAGTTAGCCGAGAGCCGGTCCTATTCTTATGTTAATCTCATTGTAGGTAATATTAGCTACTGCACTATTCACACCGGGCAAGAAGTTTGTCGTATATAATACCTTCATAGCGTTCCGGTTCCTCTGGGCGGCTTGCAAGTGGTTGACCACTGGAGCCGGGTAGTCCCTACCGATGATACATTTGGCGCGCTCCTGGACATCGATGGGAGCTTTCCATGGCTCGTAACTGTAAGTGTAATTAGAAAATTATTTAATTGGGATGTTGCATGAAACACAAAATACATCATTTCTGTCGCTATACAGTTAAGATCACACACAAAAATGAAATTCACAAAAAATATATAATTTCCACAAAATTGAGGAGAACAAAACGTCACTTTTCCATTTTTTAACGTTTTTATTTTTTTGATTGATTCGTGTTGGCAACCCTGAGACACATCGTTTCATGTGTTAAAATCTCGACAAAAAGCTTTTATTATCGTAGAAAATCGACTTCAAAACACAACTACTCCTTCAAAATACTTTTTTAGTTTCTGTAAAAAAATTAAAAGTGGAAAAATAACGTTTTGTTCGCCTACTCCTCGATATACTGCATCTAAAAATTTCCCGAACTCAACGATTTTTTTTTATCATCCAATAGTAATTTAAGTGATACCATCATCTTTACATTTTAATTAATAAAAAAAAATTATGAGAACTATGTAGGTACTTAAGCGCTTTTCACGGTCAAATCAACAAAATGCATGTTTTTAGTACAGCAATACGACCCGCGTTGAACAAGTGACGTCAGATGTTCTGTCAAATTTATATGGGACGTTTTAGCGCTCAGTAAATAGATACGCCCGACTTTGTCCTCATTTTTGACGTTTCTAGCGTTCGATTTCCATTTTATTCGATATAGATAATCGATTCTCACGAGAAAATGAATTGATTGTCATCATAAAAAAAATGGAGGCAGCATTCCCATTACAAGGCCTTCAAGCCAGGTTCAAGAGTATTGGGGCCCGCGTGCTGGATTATGGCCTATCCTCTCAGAATTCATTAAGAGGGTTGGTCGAGCGAGGCGTGCGGCTGGCTGTAAAAAGTGACAAAATCTAAAAAGCAGTTTGTTTGTAAAGACTTATTGTATCACACCAGTTATAATTCAAAATAACGAGAGCTTAGAGAGCACTGCAGTGTCTGTGTCATTAATATTGTGTTCCGAACGGCAGAGCAGTTGATGATACAAACGGTAAACATAAATCATTTTTAACATTATTTTATTTTTTTACTAGCTGCTGCCCGCGGTTTTACCCGCGCGGAGTTATTGGAATTCATGGTTATTATTTTTATGAGCAGAACCCTAATTTTTTTTCTAACATAAATGTAGCCTAATATACTCCTTATAACATCAGCTATCTGCCAGTGAAAGTCCCGTCAAAATCGGCCGGCCCAGCCGTTTCGGAGATTACCCGGAACAAACAGACAGACAGACAAAAACTTTAAAAATGGTCGTTTTGTTATAAGTCCCGTTATACTTTCATATTATTAAAATGCTGTTATTTTGATATTACAAACAGACACTTTAATTTTATTTATTTGTATAGAATAATTATAATTTATATAACAAAAATTCACTCCGTCACGTGACGGGAGAGTGGTAAGAAAAAAAATTTTTTTTATTTGACTTACCATAAGACAAACTGCCTGCAGCTCGTCCCGTTTCCTACTAGAGTAAAGAAATGAAGTAACGCACATGTAAGTGACCGGCATGCGCGCCAGCTCGGGCACGTAGCGGCGCACGTACTCGCCGCTGGGGTCCAGCCGCTGGCCCAAGCGCACTGGACACGCGCACTCGCCCGAGTCCAGCAGGGCTTCGAACGCGCTCGACGACACCCACATCCAGTTGCCGGCGCACACCGACCTGGAAATTGAAATATACGATAGCTAGACGCAAAAAAATGATTCATTTTCCTTTTATTTTATCACGCAATCTTTTTTATGCTATTTGATAACGAGACGAGCTGGTCGTTTGCCTGATGGTAAGCATAACGCCGGCCCAATTGCAGGGCCACTCAGAACTTTGATACACAAAGGCCAGCGCGGCACCGCAGTGCGCTCGTTACCCTAAGACATTAGGTATTAAGTTTCATAAGCCCAGTAATTTCACTTAATACTCTGCTCATCAAACCGGAACACAGTAATGATTGCACATTACTGCTTGGCGGCAGACTTCACGAGCAAAGCGGTGGTAACAACCCAGACGGACACTCGCAGAGGAGTTAGTCCTCCCACTAACAGAAGTGAATTAAATTAACCCTGAGGGACAGTGGGCATAATTATATAAACACAGATCTTAGCCCTGAGGGACAGTGACAGTGAAAAAAACAGATTTTAGCTTGTTCTAGAATGGTTACCAGTCAGCATCCAGAAGGTACTTCAGGAAGTGGTTCAGCCCATGTTCCCAGGAGAGCCACAAGGTGCCTCTGGTGAGGAAGGAAGCTACAGTGTTCCTGACAGCGTGGTGGAGCCAGCCCTCGGTACGAAGTTGGCGCATCGCAGCATCCACAAAAGGAAACCCTGTTTTACCTTCCCTCCACCTGGAAAATATAACAAGGTCAGGTCAGGGCATCGAGATACTAACCTCAAGAGATGCAGTAACGTTTAGTTTGCAAGAAATAAATTCCACCATTTTTGCCTAGACATAATGCGCTCTGACGAGCGAGTGTGGACGAGCGGGAACTTGTGCGACTTTCAAATTTCAATCCGACGCACCACAGTTCGAATCTCTACTCGGCCCGCACCAATGACTTATATCAAGTTATGTGCGGATTATTCACACTCGTTCTAAAACGGTGAAAGAAAACACGAGGAAACCCGCATGTTCAAGAACCACAAAATTCGAGGACATGTGACATCCATCAAGCCGCACTGGCCCGCGTGGTGGATTATGGCCCATACCTCTCTCTCTGAGAGAAGGCCGGTATCCCAGCAGTGGGAGCATAAGAGGCTGATAATAATGCTCTCTGATCAGAGCGCGTTATAAATAAAATAAAAATAAATAAATAAACGCTTACACTCATACCCCCGCACTAGGATTCCCTGTGTCGCAGGTGGCATGGACACACACAGATACACATCACAAACATCCAAGACCCGAGAACAAACTTTATGCTTACACAAAATCTGCCCCGGCCGGGAATCGAACCCGGGACCCCTCGCTTTGCAGGCAGGGTTACTACCAACTTAGCTACGGAGCCGTCATATGTCTAAGCAAAAACGATGAATTTATTTCGTGCAAACGAAATGTCACTGCATCTCTAGAGGTTAGTTCCTCGATGATCCCGAATGACACTAGCTAGGGCTGTCGTGTGTTTATTTTTTTTATTTATAGTTCTTTAAAAAAGTAAAGAGTTCCACCTCTGTAGCTCGTCACCCTCCGGATTCTTCCACGGTATGTCGAGGCATATCGGGTTATCGGCCATCTGCCCGTAGTTAGGGTTGTTAACACTCATCGTGTAGAAATACTCGCGCCAGATTAGCTGCCCTGAAAACCGACGCAAAACATGTGTTTTAAAGAAGGACCCATGTTTTTTTAACCGAGTTCCAAAATAGGAGAAGGTTATCAATTCGGTGGGTATTTTTTTTATTTTTGTTACCTCATATCTCTGTCATCTACAAACCGATTTGGAAAATAGTTGTGTTATTTGAAAGGATATACTTTCAGATTGGTCCCATAGAAATTTCGTCAAAATCGGTCCAGTAGTTTGTCACTGAAGTCGGTTCGTCGCTTTTTTGAAGCATTTTTTTTATCTTGTCTAGTGTAGACTAAGGCGGATGCCAACCAATGACATAAATAGTGATCTGCAGGATGATTTTAATTCACTCGGAATGATTCCGTGTAGGAAGCGACTTTTCTGATTGTTTATATCTCGGAATCGCATTCCGACAGAGAAATATTGTCGGGATGATATCCATGTTTGTTGATTTATTTCATTTGATTTGCAAAAATTAATCTGTCAACTCGATTACAGAATATCGATTTTAATAATCAAGAGAACCGCCATCTTAGTTTAGTCTCTGTCTGTCACTGTCTGTGGTAGGAGTCGGTCGCATCACTTCCTAGTAAAGAATTAAGGAGAATATACGTTTTCACATCTTATTTAAATCCTTAAACCACGTTCTTTTATTGCCCACAAAGCTCAATTTCCTATAATGTTTAACCAGCTGAGTTGTCAAATATAAACGGGGAATTTCTCTGACGGGATGCGATGCCGAAATATAAACGATCAAGACTGACGCTTCCGACACGGATATAATTCCGAGTGAATTAAAATAACCCTGCTGATCGCCAACCAATGTCATGATTCGTGATGGAATGGATCTATGTCACTGGTTGGATGACAATCCCAATTACTTTTTAATTTAACATGAAATTTAAAATATAGTTAACACGATTTTATTCATTACTCGTTCACTAATCTATTACTTTTAATATTAGTTATTGAGCCTCTTCCCGATTGCAAAAACTGTGAAAATACATTAATGATATACATACTTTTGTGTTTGTACGTTTGTCCTTCTTTCACGCAGCAACGGAGCAACGGATCGAAGTGATTTTTGGCATAGATATAGTTTATGGACCGGAGAGTAGCATAGGCTACTTTTTATCCCGTAAAAACGCGGTTCCTGGGGAACGTGGGTGAAACTGCGAGCCGAAGATAGTTTACTATAATTTCTTACCGGTAATAAACTGGGTGGCGTTGAGTTGTCCCTGGTGCACTTGGCGAAACAGATCTTGGACCGACCAATAGAACCTACAAAACATTATAAAAAAAATTATTACCTTTTTTTTTTGATAACTTGGCGAACGGTTTTCCTTGATGGTAAGCATAACGCCAGCCCATAACAATTGCAGTGCCACTCAGAACTTTGAAACACAAAGGCCTGCGCGGCACTGTAGTACGCTTGTTACTCTGTGATATTACTCATAAAAACCTAGATATAATGCATAAGATACCTATTTAGTGCGCTAGTGTATACTATAAAATATATTTCAGATACCTATTTGTTCAAAACACTCAAAGATAAATAATTGATACAACACTATAGTCACGTACGAGTGTTTGTATGGAAAGTATGGGGAGCTGTAGCCTCTTAAATCTCATAAGCCCAGTCATTTCACTGACTGAAAATATTTTGAAAAATCATCACAGATGTGTCAGGTTAAAAAGCGATGCAGGGTCAGACCTTTTTTATTCTCATCAAAACGAAAGTGATCGGGTTACTTCCAGGCAAACGTACTAGGCTGTCGACCGCATCGTCGCTTACCATCAGGTGAGATTGCGGTCAAATGGGAGCCTAAAGTTTACAAAAAACCTATGAATGACAATACAATTCTCATGGGCAAGCATGACAAACGACATCACACGAACCTAGTTGCCTAGTCGTTTAGGTATATACAAATATAAACAAAAAACAATTTTTAAAATGTTTGTCTGTCTGTTTGTTCCGGCTAATCTCCGAACGGCTGGACCGATTTTGATGTGAGGTTCACTGACAGGTACCTGATGTACCTACTAAAGAGTAACTTAGGCTATGTGGGGGACGCCGCGGCGCACAGTTAGTTATTAAATAAATGAGTACGTTACCTTCTGACTGAGAGGCATCCGAAACGAAGCGCCGGACTCAAAGAAATAGGCGGCCCTAGCAGGTCAGGGTTGCCATGCGTCGGCAAATACGATCCTCTGTGGAAACCAATCGACATCAGTTATTTCTGCACACTCATTGCCAGCACCAAAATAATTGATATTTTAGAGAAAGGGATGGAGGATGTTTGACAAGTCTAAATGTAGGGTTTAGAGCCTTCAAATATCTTTCATCTTTCACAAATTATACGCCACTAAATTCATGATCATGACCCATAAATCTATGCAAATAAATAAAATTTAAGTGTCTGTAATGTCAATGTTATGTTATTTTGTAGGTGGTTTTGTTTAAGTTTTTGTTGTTGGTTCTTGTTATTTGTTTCTTGTTACGTTATAATTAAGTGCGGCGCGAGAGCAAAGCCGGGGGAAATAGAAACAAAAATATTTTTCACGACTGAAAAATGTTTTGGGCAACTGGCATGTCACTTTGACAGTGACTTTTCGTGACATTTCTTTGTTTACAAAAAATATCTAAGATTACGGAAGGTTTTGGCGGGAATGTGAAAATGTGCTGTTGTTGATTTTGTGTTATTTACTAAAACCTATGTTATATCGAGTGTTAATGTGTAATAATGGTGGAATATTAACCATTAAGTGTTCGTAAACGTTCATGAGTGAAAGGCAAATAGTACAAAGACGAAAAACGTGTATTTTCATATTCTATCCAAAACTCCATAGAAGCTTCAGTAAAGTATCCACCGCTTTACTGAAGCGTCACTTCGACTCGACCGCGCCTAGACTAAACTTTAACGTGACTTTGACTACTTTCATGCACCAAAACTAGAGATTTATTATATATTATTATTCATATAACTTGACACTGGCTAAATACGCAAATCACGTGGAGCCAAAAACAAAAAAAAAGTTTTTTTTTGGCAACTGGCATGTCACTTTGACAGTGACTTTCCGTGACATTTCTTTGTTTACAAAAAATATCTAAGATTATGGAACATAGAGGGTAGATAGATAGAGATAGACATAGACAGGGCATAGACAGACGTGGTTGCGGCCGCTCACTTCAAGAATGTGTCGTACTCCACGAGCAGGCGCGCCGCCGCCTGCTGCAGCGCGGCGGTCTCCCCGCCCACCCAGCGGATCATGCGGACATCCTCAGTCTCCAGGTGGACGCCCAGCTCCTCAGGCTTCGGGACCTGACCGACACTACTTCTCAACAAATCTTCTAAAGTCAGTGATTTTATACCTTTTCCTATGTTATTGGTAACGAGACGAGCTGGTCGTTTGCCTGATGGTAAGCCTAACGCCGGCCCATAACAATTGCAGCGCCACTCAGAACTTTGAGACACAGGCCTGCGCGGCACTGCAGTGCGCTCGTTACCCTGAGACATTAGGTATTAAGTCTCATAAGCCCAGTAATTTCACTGGCTACTCTGCTCATCAAACCGGAACACAGTAATGCTTGCACCTTACTGTTTGGCGGCAGACTTCATGAGCAAAGCGGTGGTAACAACCCAGACGGACACTCGCAGAAGAGTTATTTCTACCACTAACAAACTTGCCCCATAATATAGTGGTACACTACTACGTAGTAGTGTGAGATACAGAGACGAATCTAAGTGTGGACTATTTGCTCTATCAAGTCAAAACTGTATATAATTTTTAGATATAGAAGCATGAGTCTACGGCCTACGCGCTTAGATTCGTTTCTAACTCCTAGCTTTAAAACACTCGTCTTTAATTTAACCTGTTCAAATACGGTAAGCAACTCGCCTTGTCGAACACAGTGAACTCCTGGTAGAAACATTCGGGCAGGGTTCCGAACTTGATCCCGAGCATGTCGGGGTCCACCACCGGCCGCGGCGGGTCGCCGATCGTGTCCACAGTGTGCTAGGGGTACAACATATTTCAAAATATATGTATGTAAAAAGTGTCTGTTTGTAATATCAAAATAACAGCTGTTCACTAAATACATTTGAAAGTATATACGGTACCTAAAACAAAAACACAATTTTTAATTTTTTTGTCTTTCTGTCTGTTTGTTCCGGGTAATCTCCGAAAGGGCTGGACCGATTTTGACGGGACTTTCACTGGCAGATAGCTGATGTTATAAGGATTAACTTAGGCTACGTGGGCGAAGCCGCGAGGCACAGCTAGTTGTGTAATAAATCATGTAATGCGCAGGTGAGTTGGTGCGTCGCGTGCTTCATTTGTTGACTTGGTTCGTCATTTGTTTGCGGTTACTATTATAGGCGTCGTACTATTATTAGTTTTCTTTAAGTCACAGAATAGATCATACTTCAATTACAAAGTGCTGATTATTGAAATCTATCTATAGATGGGCACAATAATGTGTGTTGGCCTGTTATGTTATTTCCGAGTATGTTAAAAACTAGATTTTTTTGGTCACTAAGTATGTACTTATACAAGAAGCATCTGGTAGCGGAAACACCAGAATACTCATACTCAATACTCAGAGTATATGCGTTACGTATTTGTAACTCGTAACTCTTTCCAAAACGCACTTTCAATATTTTCCAATCTTAGTAATTATTGTGTACTAGGAACGTTTATTTAGCGGTAACGGCTGAGTGGCCCCATTAGAGCGGACCACCTAGCACCAGATTGTGTTCATACCACATTTCTATCTCCCAAATTCTTGACACTCTCGTATCTTATTTGTAGTGGCACCAACTTAGCTGAGCAGATGACGGCTAAAACTGAAACTAGAACTTTTTCGGTGTGGTTTTATTAGATAGCAATACTAAATTTTCCACTAGCGACGCTGTCAGCTGAACAGATTAAATGGTCGGATTGTACTGTGTACTCAAATTCAAATTACTTTATTCATATAGGCCCCAACAGAGAAATTATGAAGGTAATAAATGACTCTAATAGCGGATCTCTGTAACGTTCGTCTACCCGAATCACACTAAAACTAATGCTGTCTTTATCAGAACATAATAAATGACAAAGACACCAACAGACCGCATCCGTGCTCAAAGTCAACGAACCTTCCAGAAACCCACCGTGCCCGTTCCAAATTGGAATAGCCCGAGCAAGAAGAAGGGCAAGAATCTCGTCTCGGCATTCATTTGAAAAAAAATTTTTTTAAATGATTCTAAAGCTAACAATCATGTTTAAAATTTAAGTCTAAGTGTATTACAGTAGTCGCCAGGAGCCTCCTGAGCTATTTGCCTCAATGCATCTGTGTCATCTACTCACTAGGAACATTTGGTAAGTCAGAGGCGGGATGCCTCCGTTCGCGCGGATCACCGTGTCCGGTTCCCAGAGCGTGTGCGACACGTGTTCGTAGCACTTGACTCCTATCTCCCGGCAGGCGTTCTTGACCGCCTCGTCCCGGGAGCGCCACACCGGCTCACAGTCCTGCTCGAAGCATAGCCTCCGGATGCCTGACACAAACGAGGCGTTGCCGATTGGTAAAGACTAATTTCGACTTTATTGCAACCTGCCTTATTTATAATGAATAATTCCTTTATTTAAAGCACCTAAGGTTAATACTTGTTTGACTGGTTCAACAATAGCGCACATTCTTATTCGTGTCAAGTGGTGCTCTCAGATTTACTCCAATTTAAACCGGAAAATTATGCCAAAAACTAAAGCAAGAATGAGAAGTGAAAACTTTTGATGAAACGTATAATATAAAGAAAAACTAACCTTGGTACAAGCTGTTGCAATCCATCTCAAAAACAAATCTCTCATCTCTTATAAAACAAAAAATTAATTTAAAAATCTCTTAACTTACCAAACTCCTCCCAGATTCTTCTGAATACGACACTCGGTTGTCCTTTGATCATAAGCAACCGGCCGCCGAACATCTTGAACTGGTTGTCCAGGTCTTCAAGAGCTTCGAGCAGGTATCTCATGCGATTGTAGCCCACCACCTTCGTACCTGAGGACCAAGTTGGCTTAGAAACAACAAGAGAGGCAGCTTGGTACACCCAGCAACAACTGTCTTGCGGTGTATAAGACTCTAAAACAAAGTGGACTGATATCAGTTGATGGCTGGTCACTACAACAAAGACGCCGAATCTTGACAGTGTTACGTAGACCGGCATTTGTCTGCCTTTGCTCTACCTTCATCAAAATGTAACATACCTTATGTCTTTGTATATTTTGAGGGAAATTGAGTTTGGTTACGTGCACTGTCTCATACATTTTAAACCAGCAGTTACCAGCAGAGCGTATCCTGGACGGCTTCGTCCGATAAAACTTGTCGCCTGCAAAATAAAACATGTCTGTCAAAAGAGTCATACCTGCAGTCTCTCCATCAAAGACGAAGCATGGGAAGAACGGCACGCTCCTGTCCTGCAGAGCCGAGAGCAGGGCAGGATTGTCATGGAGACGAAGCCCGTGCCGGAACCAGAGCACAGAGCCGCCCATCATCTTGAATACCAGACTGCGCCTTTAGTCCTGAAAGTGATTACTATGTGAAGTAATCAGCCAGATTGGTATGATTCGACGTAACCTAGATTCTGAAACCAAACCCCCTAATGAGAACTGTAACCAAACCCCCCGAACAAATAGTTGCTTAGAGAATATGCACTTGTTTCAATTAAAATTTTTAAAACCACAGAGAATGGATAATCATATTGCTCAAACAAAAAGGCTTAATATTATCTTCGAATGCCAAGTGGCCGCCGAACTGTCGAGTGGTCATAACACTGATTGACTTTGTAGAGCATCTGCGCTAACTGGTTATCACCTGGCGAGAGGCACCGCATGACCGTAACTAATGTGGTGATCTCTATTTCTCTCCTGTCGTGGAAAGACTATTATGACACGTTCACGACTTTTTGATACACTGTTAAGAATCGCTTCGGCATGCCTTTCGAAAAAAATATACTTTATCGAACGATGGTGTAAGTGTTCAGCTAAAGTTGATATCTTTAGGGTAAGAGGAATCACTTACAAAAATAAATTCCCTTCTTTTTCAAATGGATAATAATAACTTGATTTTTCCCACCAAGCGCACGTAAACAACCCAGAAGTGACTGCGTTGCGCGATTCGAGGTTGAGGATCACATTGCAACTATTAGCTGATAGGCCAGACCCAACCTTGGCTCACTGACGTACAGTCAAGTCAACACTTCGTTGACTGCAATCACACACACACAGTGTTACCACAAAAAAACAATTTTTAGTCGCCTATTTAGCTAGACAGCGTCGAAAGATAAACGTCAAAATTTTTTTGAAATTACAACAGAATTTTGTTAGGCAATGGTTAGACACTACTTAAATCAGGATTTGTGGTTGCTCATATTTAATCGCGCGACTAAGGCAAGTATAGGCGTTAAACAGTGATTAACCCAGGTTTAACGTTTGTTTAATTTTTTTGTGGTAAGACCCTCATAGTTTGACGGGTTTTAACATAATTATGAGGTGTTAATAAGTTCGTATTAATTGTAGGAGGGACATCTATATTTCTCTTTTCTTATCTATATTTTCTTTCATTTCAAATTTAATTAGGCAGGCGGGTTTGTTTTATAATTAGTTTACATATTATTCAAGTTAAGTATCGTTTAAGCACTATCTCTGATCATAAAGTTTTGTTAGTGGGAGGACTAACTCTTCTGCGAGTGTCCGTCTGGGTTGTTACCACCGCTTTGCTCGTGAAGTCAGCCGACAAGCAATAGTGTGCAAGCATTACTGTGTTCCGGTTTGATGAGCAGAGTTGCCAGTGAAATTACTGGGCTTATGAGACTTAATACCTAATGTCTCAGGGTAACGAGTGCACTGTAGTGCCGCGCAGGCCTTTGTTTTTCAAAGTTCTGGGTGGCACTGCAATTGTTATGGGCCGGCGTTATGCTTACCATCAGGCAAACAACCAGCTCGTCTCGTAATCAAATAATATAAAAAAATAATAATAATAAAGATCTTGTCGGATAACAAAAGAACCATCGGTATAATAATTATAAATTATAACTATGTGTTTACGTTTTGCATTACACTTTACGCAATAATCACTACTACTGCTGCAGTATAGTAGTGTTTGTTAGTATTTATAGTAGATATAACTAGTTACATAATACATGCCTATTTATGTGATTATAACGATCGAGCGCAGCGCTGACGTAGGGAGAGATGATATAAATAACTATCACACTAAAACCTGCGTGTAATTGTTGTGTAACTCTAGTATATCAAATTAACGGCATAAATAGGTTCATGGTAGGTACCTATTCATTACGACCGCACTAATTGGTATGAATCCATAATATGCATACCTACTATATAATATTATAAATGCGAAAGTGCATGTTTGTTGGTTTGCTGGTTTGTCCTTCTTTCACGCAGCAACGGAGCAACGGATCGAAGTGATTTTTGGCATAGATATAGTTTATGGACCGGAGAGTAACATAGGCTACTTTTTATCCCGGAAAAATGCACGGTTCCTGTGGGAACGCGGGTAAAAACTGCGGGCAGAAGCTAGTAACTCATAAAATCAGCTGCCTTATCAGCTAACAATCTCGTGTTCGTTTTCAATACCAGGCCGATTAAAACCAGCGGTCACTAGTCTTCGCGTGGAAGGAGTTGTCAATAGTTTTCGCTTCTTTTCGTTTTGTAAGAGCTTATTTCTTTAATAACCAGCGAAAATTCTAGACTATTCCTTCCACACGAAGACTAGTGACCGCTGGTTTTAATCGGTCTGGTATTGAAAACGAACACGAGATTGTTAGCTGATAAGGCAGCAGAACGTCGATACCAAGTGCAATATATTGGACTCGCCAAAACCAATATTATGAGCCCAAACTCGAAGGCTCTTATTAATAAACAGTGTTAATCGGTGGTTTAGTTAAACTACGTTTTGTCTTTGTTGTTCTTTGACCATTTTAAACTGAATCGAAAGTGACAAAACATAGTTTAACTATTCAACCGTTTAATTCTGTAATTGTAGCCACTGAAGAGTTCCAATGTCCACCTCCTGGCTCTAATAAATTGATAATTATATAAGTACCCGTTATATAATTGAATATGATTATGACATAATACTTACGACGTTTTAGAAAAGCTCTAAGGCTCTAGCTTTTCGTGTTACGTCTGTGACCTAAATCCAGCACCAAAAGCCTGTCTGCCTCCAACTCACTCGTAATTCGGCAAATAATCTGCTTTGTGTGCAGCCTAATTGCACACAAAATAAAGCTACTTAGCGGATGGCGTAATCGCATAATCACTATGTTTACTTTAATGCTTCCATTTTGCTTCTGTTTTGACTAAATTCATTAATTATAACATTGTATCTAATTAGTTAGTTCCAGGGTAATCCGTACTATCCGTACAGTAATTAGGAGCCATAGGTAGTGTACCATATATAGATACGGTACCTACAACCAACACATACCAACATCCAACACGTTTGTGTTGGTACCTATGTGTTGACCAATATACCAACAAACCAACAAAAACATTTTCGCATTTATAAAAGTGGTACCGCCGCGCCGGCGGCCGGGCTTGGGTGCCCGAGCGCCCCTTCTGTTCTCTCTATTTTGTGGCTACCACCCTTGTCACAAGTACATACGAGTAATGTACTCGTATGTACCCGGCCGCCGGCGCGGCGCGGCGCGGCGGTGCCACATTTATAAATGCGAAAATGACATAGGCACCAACACTAACGTGTTGGTATATTGGTCAACACATAGATACCAACACAAACGTGTTGGTATGTGTTGGTTGTAGGTACAGTAAGTACTCTATACTTTTGGAGTACTCATATGAGTATCGAAAGGCGAACTGAGTACTACTCATATGAGTGTATCGATACTTTCATGGTTTCGAATCAGCGCTCTCATCGCAAGGCGCGCGGCGTTTAGTTGTCATACTTCCGATATCAATATAAAAACGTTATTTTGAAGCGGTATCTAGAGATAGCGAATAAAGATATATCACTATGCCATTTGAGGAATAACGTTAATTCTCTATCGATTCTTTTTGAGCAATGGTGCCTCATCATGGCCCGCATAACGCAAAAATGGCCTAAAGGCTTGTTGGTTCATCGAAGAAAAACAGGCATTACGGAAAAAGAAAGACAACGCCAGAGCCTTCGGTTGGCAGTCTGAAAATTTTGAAATACATTTCCATACAAAATTTCCGAAGACAATTAGTGCGCGGTAATTTCCTAAAACTTGTTCCAGGAAATACGTGTTTTTGAAAATGCCTTACAAGTTTGTGAAAAAAATGTTTGTTATTTAGAATCTCCATTACATGTCCATGCAAGGATCCTATGTAAGTGTTTTGTTTAATTTTACATTTATGCGAATATTGTGAACGGCCAAAGTCAAGGTAAAATTTGTTTAAAAAGGCTGTGTTTTTAAGGCTTTTACTGAATTGGATTGTCAAAATTTTAAACTTTTGGTTCCATAAAATCCTAGATATAATGCACGAGATACCTATCTGTTCTAAAATCCAAAGAAAAAAATTAATACAACACTTTAATCACGTACGAGCGTTTGTATGGAAAGTATGGCGAGCTGTCGTGACGAAACACTAAATCTATAAAGATTTATAGCGATATTTGAAGCCCTGCTACAAATGGCTGCGACTAGAGGCCGCACCCAGCCACTGGTGGCCGCATCTAATGGCTGCATCTAGTGGCCACTTTTCGTTAATAATACAAATAATGACGAGTTGATTATCTGAAACAAGTCCTCTAGTATTTCAAATAAGAAACAAAATTCTACTCACGATATATTCCTGAACGTCTAGGTCACTCCAGAGCGAGATTCAGTGGCGAACTGAGAGACGAGCGCTCGGCAATCCAGAACGAAACGACGTGTCTCATATCGCACAATAAGCAACCTTCCAATGCCCTAACTTGCGCAGGTAGAGCCCTGGAAACTCGGAAAGTTCCACACCCGGCTTTCCTATTTTAAAGGGATGGGAAAAGGGGGAAGGGATCTGCGAAAACTGGACGTTTAGCCAGCTGGCGGGCGCAAAGTTAGTAGAATGTTATCGAAGGTTTGTCGAAGTATTGTCTGTTTAGATTGGGCGAGTAACTAGACGGGTTACTGGCACAATATCCTTGGAATTCGAGTTTAGTTGATAGCAATATTATGTCGACTAGTAGATACATAGATACCATACATTAGAAACGGGAAGCGTAATACTCGATCAATACCTACCTGCCTATCTATTTTAGTAAACTCTGGCTCTCGCACAAAGTTTTTGCGTGGTAACAAAATGCTATTAGCTTGACTGGATTTACCTATACTAATATTTAAGATCCGTACCACGTAATGAACAATCGATAAGCTTATTCGCTGTCAAGGCACTCTGTCTTTTTCAGATCGAAATTACTACAATTTAGCCACCGCATCATAGTCCTGTACAAAATTAAAAGTTAGTAATTTTGTGTTCAAGTATAGTTCAACACAATAAAGAGGATAAGTACACTCTTTTAATAATAAAAATAAAAATCTTACTAGCGCAGAGGATACTAGCTAATACACAAACGAGTTGCTTGTATTTTATCATTTATATCCGCACTTGCTGATCAGTACATGATGTACTGATCGGTGAGTATTTGAAGTATTCCAATTATCGATGTATGTTACATACTACAGTACATATACTACTGCAATGAGCTTTGAAGGAAACATAGTGATGAAAACACAATTTTCATTAAAATCGAAGTGTCTTATACCTTTCCAGCAGAGAACTGCTTGGGACTGATTACCACAATCCAATGGATCGAGCACTGGATCAAACCAAAGTCATCTTTATAAACCAGTCACGTGTACAGTTTTTATTACCAGCTTTTCTTTAACTTCGCTACTTTGTTTGTTAGAATGTGACCTCGATTCTGGTATCGCAACCTAAACCTAGTTTTGGTTTCGTCCTCTCTTTCCAATAATTTTGGAAGAGACTGGGCCTTACTCTGAAAATCGAACGTCGAAGCTTCGGCTGACGAATCGGCATTTTCCTACCATGAAAGACAAAATGTCAAGTGCGGACAGATAGTGTTTTTTTTGCTTTTCACTTTACTCAGAATTGAACGAGCTAATGACGTTTTTATACTCATAGTACGCCATCTTGTGTTTAGGTAAGTGTATATACCGGGTGAGTTTAAAATGGGGAAGGAATTATATACCAGAAGGGGGTGATTAGGGTCATGGTTGTCGACAAGTTGTGAGCATCCCTTCGAAATAAGTCATGTCAAAATTTCGAAGTTGCGGGCGCAAGCTGGTATATATCGAATATACCTATCGTCTTTACGAGCTTTACAAAAAATTCCGCGACACCTATCTATTATAGTTGAGGTATATAACAGTACTGTTGTAAAGTTAAAAAAGAGTAACGCGCGGGTCACACCGGATGCGTGTCCGCTGCAGCGCAGAGCGTTGCACCGCAGCTATGACGTTGTGACAGCTCTGCGCAACTATTATACAGCATCGTGCGTTTGGTGTGTCATTTCCCATAATATTCCATACATTATAACGTAATAATTGCGCTGCAACGCTCTGCACTGCAACGCACGCGCGTCTAGTGTGACCCGCACGCAAGTTCCAAGTATTCCGTCTAGTTATGTTAGTCTTTATAACTGTACGGTTCGCATAACAAAGCGTGGTTAATTGAATCGCGGGTGGCTTGATTTTTAATCGCACGAAGCGTTAGTAAGTATTCTAAATGGCCCCGTTTGTTCTGAAGAAATTGGTAAATGTCTAGCTTCAAAATGAAAACGTTACATGACGTAAAGTGAGATCAATAAATACTAGAATTGTGTGGCAAATATACTTATAGCTTGAGCTTTCTGTAGATCATCGTGAATCGTGATGTACCTAACTGCTATGGTGGTGTAGTACCAGGTCCAGGGTGGTAGGACTAACTCTTCTGCGAGTGTCTGTCTGGGTGGGTATAGGTACCCACCGTTTTGCATGTGTAGTCTACCGCCAAGCAGTAATGTACGAGTTTTACCGTGTCCCTGTTTGATGAGCAGAGTATGTATAGTCAGTGAAATTACCGGATACGAGATTTAGGTCTAATGTCTCAGGGCATTGCATTGGCACGCAGGTCTTTGTGTTCCAAAGTTTCAAAGTTCTGTATGGGCTAACGTTATTCTTGCTATCAAGCATACGATTCGCTAGTCTAGTTTTCCTTTTGTATAGAGTTTAGTGTAAAAACAAAACACGTAACTTTTTACTTCAGAGAACTACAGTAGTTCTATTGAAACAATATTTATAGACAGTGCCTATTTGTTTGACAGAGACATCTGTTGTAGCGTTATCGGATACCTGTCACCAGCAGGCTCTAGCCTGTCCAGATATAGATATAGGTGCCTCGTTATCGGAACAATAAAAGCTCTAGGTATTGCATAAGTACTTGTCTAAGAGAAAGCCATAGCCTTATCAAGTTATACGAATACTTAATTCCAAATACTTATTTATTATACAACTCGTATTAGTTTAGCCGGCCGTTCGCGTGTAGCGCGCAGTTCTGTGCGGCACTGCAGTACTGAGTTTGTTACTCTATAAAAGCCATCGCCCCGAGCGTCGTGGATTGAGTGAAACGATGGTCCAATTTCGAGCCCACATACGTGCAATCCATTCCGGGCGCGCCATCGGAATCGCTTCATTATTCGATCCTTGTGCGTCTCGAGTACTGCTAACCGAGCGAGAAATGGAACGTATCGGCCACGATACGATATGAGTTGGATTTGGAACGTTTTTATTTCTAATATTTCTATCACTCCACGTAATCCATCTGAGATTCCCCACATGCAGACGGTTTTTGGAATGTTGGATTGAAGTGCTCGTGTACGTGGGCTCTTATCTCTCATATGCCCAGAAAGTTCCGGCAAGTCATTCCTGTACCTAAGGGCCCACACTTTTGACCTATATCTATGTTTTCGATTTTAGTAACTTTAGTACTTTCATGCGCTATGTGGCGGTGGTACATACGGAAATACAAACGCCGTATATAATTGAGGTATAAAAACAAAAGATCTCTACAAATCAAGCATTGGCCAATTAATACAAGAGTAAACAACCATAGTGTAAACAACAATGTTTAATTACAAGTTTACAAGGCTTCTTCTTATTCACAAATTTTTAATAAGATTGCAAAATTTCTGCGAAATAAAATAGGCACTTCTGAATAAAAAATTTCATACTAACAATACAACAAATATCAAACTTTTTCAACTTCTTAGACTTCTCAGTTAAGGTAAGCAAAAGTTTAATTAAGATTCGGAGAACGAAACAATTGTTTTCAGCTAGCTGGGTTTCATGTCTTTATTTTTTTAATTATGAACTTTTTCTAATTCAATTTTTATTTTGATCATGTTGTTATTCCCCGAATGCTGATGGAAAGGAGGGTTAATGTTTTTCGAGCATATGTTTCATAGGGTGTGGCGTAAAGAGTGGATAAATCTTTAACCAGCGGGTGCAATGGGGGATCATGTCTGCCTAGAAACTATGTGAAAAGGGAGGTGGAGAGTTGTAAAAAAAAAAAAATTAAATGAACTGCATTCATAGAACTTTTTGTTAGTTTTGCTAAACTGTTTACGTGAGTGCACAATATACGAGTGTTTGTATCGTTTTAAGCAAATCTATATTGTAATATTATTATAAAATGGTAAAGTTTGTTTGTTTGTTACCGCTAATCAGTATTATAGTGTAATTCTAAAAATTTTTTCATTGATATGAAGCTACAATGCTTGCTGAATACTTGCTACATTTAATCCTAATTCCACGCGTGGAAAGCCGAAGGAAAAAGCTAATCTTTCAATAAAATGTTACTCAGACAACAACTTACCAGTTAGTAGTTACCAGGTTACGAAGAAGAAGTTATAAATAATTATGTATTACTTGGAAGAAGTGAAGATACCAAGAGGAAACCACACCATGGCAGCTTTGTTCTTAATTTTCATTTCAAATGCGTAACATTATATATTATTCTCTTTGAGTGGCACTGTTTATGATATTGGAACTGATTATAAAGTTTGAAATTCTTCTTTCTGAAAGAAAACAATTTCAAAACAAACACACAGCTGTTCTGCTACCACAGAGGAGAGTTCTGCTACTTGCTGAGCCGACATTTGACACTCACAGTTTGTGTAAGTCATTAGTCACTTGATATTAGGCAACTTGACAGCCTTTAGTGCTTGAATTTGAATTTATTACGAGATTTCTATCCGTTTTCTATTATATAGTTATTTTGGTTATTTCCATTTTCCACAGTGTGGTTATTTCGGATTATACATGTCTATTAGTGAGTCTGTGGATTCCTAGTTATCAACGAATTTTTATACTACCACAGAATAGATAATAGTACAAGTATGTAGTATATTATAAACACTAATTGATGGGCACAGATTTGTAATACAGTAAAAGCTCTTTATTCACGGGGTATACGTTCCATAAATATGCCGCGAATACGGAATGGTAATTTGTATAGTAGATATTTATTATATATTATTATTTATATAACTTGACACTGGCTAAATACGCAAATCACGTGGAGCCAAAAATAAAGCTAAAAAAAATTTATGGCAACATTTGGTTGTTAAAAAATAACCTAAAAATTGCTAAAAATCTTCTGAGAAAAATAAATTTAAAATTATTTTGTTCAATAAAGTAACAATGCACGGAATCAGATTAATTAAAACTGTGCCTATCCAGCAGTGGCGCTCTTTGTCACGATGGTAAAGTGTTTAATATAATAATATATCCATTTTTGTTCAAGATTTAGGTTATGATAGCAATGTTATTACATAAAAAATATCTATACAAATCCATTGAAAAGTGAACTAATAGCTTTGTAGTCTCCAAAATCATACAGTAGTATTTTCAAATTCGCTTCAAAACAACATTTTATAAAATAGTCACCCCTGTTCCTTTCAGAGAAATCATATAAAGATCAAACTGAATACCTAAATTAATACTCTCACAGTAAATATATGTTCGGGTACAAAATAGGTGCTCGTGAAGTCTGCCGCCAAGCAGTAGTGTGCAAGCATTACTGTGTTCCGGTTTGATGAGCAGAGTATCCAGTGAAATTACTGGGCTTATGAGACTTAATACCTAATGTCTCAGGGTAACGAGCGCACTGCAGTGCCGCGCAGGCCTTTGTGTTTCAAAGTTCAGGATGGTACTGCAAATGTTATGGGCGTTATGCTTACCATCAGGCAAACGACCAGCTCGTCTCGTTACAATATAACATAAAAAAAATGAGCGAATACATAATTAAAGCACCCGATATATAACTGTGTATAAATGACTTTTCAGTGCAATTTTAAGACAAGACGTTGTCCAAGCAGCGTCACCTCTGTCAATCCCTGTCCCAGAAGGAATCGATAAGCCAGTCTCACCTAAGATTGAAAAGATTGTCTCAGAAATCACACACCTCAACCTCCTTGAAGTGTCTGAGCTTAGTCAAGTGCTGAAAAAGAGGTTGAATCTTCCTGATGCACCAATCATGGCTATGGGAGGCATGATGGCTGCTGCACCAGCAGCGGAGGAAGAGGAGGCTGCCCCTAAAGCTACAAAGACTAATTTTACTGTATGTATTGCTTATATCTATGTAATTTATCAGTGGCTTTGTCTGAGTGACGGTCAGTGAGATTTGATCAGATATATAGAACTTGTATAACTAAGATGCATCTTGTACAAATTCTGTAGTTGAGGAAGTGGATTATAGGGTCAGTAAAGTATATAGGAGCAAGATAGTTGACTTATCATGAGCTGCCTTCTCAGTTGTCTAATAGCTTGTATCAAGCAGCTTGGATGACTTTCATTGATGTAAGGCAGGTAGTGTATCATTGTTGAATGAGCTCCACACCATTGCAAAGCAATTTAATAATTTTGAAAATGCATAGTCTGATATGGGTTGATGTTTGACCATCATTACTCTGATGTGTTGTATTGTTAGAACAACACACAGCAGAGCCTGAAATATGTAGGTAAGTATGACCGTGAGGATAGAATAGCTATGGCGGAGATTTTCTTACAACGCCAACAATGTAAACAAACTTGTCTGATGATCGGATCATTATTGCTGGTATTGGTTGGCAACTGCTGAATTTTTTTACATTATTAGACAAGTATAGAAAACCAGTATATCTATTTTATAGTAATTAAGAAAATGTACTAATCTAAGACAATTGATTATTTCAAGCACACAAAATTATCTTCAAGTAAACTTCAAAATTACATAATTATGTAATAATCCCAATGTTTATTAAAATAGTTCTTCCGGTTCTAAAACAAGTTACTATTGAACCATAGCTTTATCAGACCTCTACAAGCTGATAATATTAAGGAACCGGTTTTATACTATTGAATGGTTTAATAGAATTGTCATACATCTGAAATCATTGCCCTGAGAATCACCTACTCATGCTTGACAATAGAATCTTTTTATTCTTCATAACAAACTTACTAATTCACCACTTATATTAATTCCAGGTGAAAATGACCAAATTCGATGACAAACAGAAGGTGGCGCTAATAAAAGAAATCAAGAGCCTCCTCGAAGGTTTCAACCTTGTGCAAGCCAAGAAGTTCGTAGAAAGTGTTCCAACAGTCGTCAAGGCGGACATTGGCAAAGAGGAAGCGGAGAAACTTAAGGAAGCGCTAACCAAAGTTGGAGCCATTATCGAAATAGAATAGATTTAATTTAGACTTAAGGTTAGTTATAATTTAGTTGCAATAAAATGTTCAAAATTATTGAAAGTAGATTTTTGTTCCTGATCTTTTTTTTCACCAAGGATTTTGAGCACTATTTCACAATCTTTAGTTACTAAAGATGGTGACTATTCTAAACTTAGAATGAGAACTGTGGCGCAAGTACGAATATTTTCGATCGATAAAATTGACAGTTCAAATCGATAAAGTGGGTTTTATCGACATTTTATATAATTTATCGAGCCTCGATACAATCGACGAAAGTTATCGAAAGCTGGGTCGAATCCAAAGAGAATATAAAGCTTCTACAATACTTTACGATCATACTTCGGTACTCGCAACATTCGATAAATTTATCGAGTATTTCGATTAGGCAAATTTATCGAACCGACTTCCGTACTTGCGTGGCTGGTTCTCAAGATGGGACTGAACACAATCTGCATCATAATGTACAAAAATATTTCCTATTTGTTTAATATAGTCTAGTGATGATTGTCTTTTATTTATTGTTTTGTTTATTCCATTTGGCAATAGTTTGTCTTATTATCTTTTTGTTTATTTTTGATAGGATCTTTCGTTCTCTTGCAACTAAATATGAACCTGTCTCTCAACAGTGTTAATTCTAATGTGCTATTTTGTAAACCTAAAATTCTTGATTTGGGGTCACAGATATGTAAGGGGTACAAGTTTGAATCCATAAAGAACAAAGATCTGACATTAGATGTTTGATAAAGGGAGCCTAGCTTAGGTTGTGGCCACCCAGAATACTACGACTAATATAATAATAATAATATCAATTTAATATCAATGTAAAATGCAAGTAAATGTTAAGGCCTAATCAAATGATTAGGCCTTAACATTTACTTGCATTTTAGAGATCTTCAACGAGGTAGACTTTTGATACAACATTCTGTTAGAAATGAAGGTGGTTCAGTGAATTTCATTGCAGTAGTGGTGTATATAATAGTGAGGTCATTTTTTTTATGTAATGTAGAACTAGACGAGCTGGTCGTTTGCCTGATGGTAAGTATAACGCCGGCATATAACGTTTGCTTTGCCACTCAGATCTTTGAAACACAAAGGCCTGCGCGGCACTGCAGTGCGCTCGTTACCCTGAGACATTAGGTATTAAGTCTCATAAGCCCAGTAATTTCACTGGCTACTCTGCTCATCAAACCGGAACACCTCCTGGCGGTGCATTGTGTCTTTTACTCAGTGTTATTAATTACTTTCGTACTATAAATATAAAATTACATTCAAAGTACCATTAATAAAATATATACGGTACTCAACTAATCTTAGGCTTTATTTCTTTTGAATCAAATGTACATTGTACACCAATACATAAATTGCCAAAACATATTGCCAATTATAATAACATAGTAGAACACTGTGGTAGAATACAGGTTTGGTCGGACGAATCTGTATTATTTATTACTAGCTTTTGCGTGCGGTTTTCACCCGCCGCGTTCCCACAAGAACCGTGCATTTTCCGGAATAAAAAGTAGCCTATGTTACTCTCCGGTCCATAAACTATGTCTATGCCAAAAATCACGTCGATCCGTTGCTCCGTTACTGCGTGAAAGAAGGACAAATCAACAAACACACTTTCGCATTTATAATATTAGTAGGATTACACAACTTGTGCCGACTGCGAGATCATCGTGGCAGTAAGGAAAAAAACTAGTTCCAAAGTACAGAACTTATAGTATGTGACGTCAGTTCTAAAGATTGTAGTTACTTTTAATAACGTTCTATTTCTAGTAACAAAAATGAATTATTTCATTGATTAAAAGGGTCAATTTGAATGTGTATGTTTGTGTGTGCACTGTGATCTTATGTAACTACTTGGTTGTATTGAAGGTGAACCTTTATTGAAGTGTTTGTTTTTGTTTACCTTGAAGTCAATGCTCAAAAGTATTTGAGCTAGAATATTTTTCGAGTATTGTTATGATTATGACTTTTTGAGCAGTCTTCGGTCTTCCGTGAATCACGTTCTTATCTTCTTATCTCTTGCCAATGAGTCGGCTTTGATATTTCACATTACATGTGTTTATCATACATATAGCACAAAAGTATTTTTCGGTCGAATTTTGTATTTCTAAACTGATGTTTATTTTAAAATTGTCGCGTCCCGAATATCATAATGAAACCAAATCAAACAAATTATTATTATAGCAATAAACTCAAGGACATTTTAATATAACAAATTTACTATTATTACAGTGAGAGAGACTTTTGAAACTGGTCCTGTTTACGTGAATTTTATTTATTTTCCTTGTGACAAAAAACGTAGACTCGTACGCGCCACGTAGGTACCTACATACAGTTTTATGGTGAGATAAAGAATATCGAAAAATAATAGTGATAAAGTGATTACAGTTTTCGAAATGTGCGAGTGATTACACCTGGTTAAAAAAGTGTGAAGAAAATGGAAATTAACTTGTATGTGGGGAAATTCAACAAACTCATTCAGAAGATCTTCGACCAGAAGTATGAGTTGAGTCGGCATCATGCTGAACAGTTGCTTAAACGTTTGGATGATCAAAATAACAGTAAGTATACCTGCCTCAGACCTGCGCCGCGAGTACGGATCTTTTCGATAAAATTGACAGTTAAAATCGATAAAGTGGGTTTTATTAGATAAAATTGACAGTTAAAATCAATAAAGCGGGTTTTATCGATTTTAACTGTCAATTTTATCGAATTTTATTTATCGAAAAGATCCGTACTCGCGCCGCTGATTCTCTAATCATTTCGTAAAGTTCTATTCAAAGTAGCGGTCCATTATCATTCTACATTGCATATCCACCACTGGTTGGTATGTTATCAAATTCATAATAATGAGGTACATATACCTACTGCCTTATTCCTTCGAGCAACGAAGGGATAAATCCCCTTCGTTGCTCGAAGCCTTATTCACGTGAGGCCCGAAAAAGGGTGATGTTCGTCAGTCTGATGCCTTCCACTGCATAGAACTATGTTCAAAGTGGCTAAGGCGGCTGGCGAATTTCAAAAACTCGTAAAACAAATGGTATTGACCTCCAGGAGTAGATTGACCCCCTTTCAGGATAACATAGGTACCACTTTAAACTCAGGTTTAAACACAGTCGGATTCCTATGATTTTTTTAATACCAAATGTGATGCAACGGATCTATTCGTAAAGGGACAAACGACTACCATCTCAGTCGCTCATCAGCATGGTCGTTTTCGATTTCCTTTTTCAAATCTTGGAGAACCTGCGGCGCAAGTACGGAAGTCGGTTCGATAAATTTGTCGAACCGAAAAACTCAATAAATGTATAGAATGTTGCGAGTACCGAAGTCTGATCGTAAAGTATTGTAGTAGCTCTATATTCTCTTTGAATTCGACCTAGCTATTTGACAACTTTTGTCGAAAGTATCGAGGTTCGTTAAAAGTCAATAACACCCACTTTATCGATTTGAACTGTCAATTTTATCGATCAAAAAGATCCGTAGTACTTGCGCCGCTGATTTGTTTAGGGGCGGGTTCCGTGTCTAGGTACATATGTCAATATCATATATTTTTAAATTTTCTACTGATCGTTAACGATTCGAGTGTATAAACTGACTTTGACTAAACCCCCAGCCCTTTGTTTTATAAGCTGGTTACTGTAGTAGATTGATATCACACAGATAGCGAGGCAATAAGCTATCTCTTCAACTAACTAAACAAAGCATGATGAAATAAAAAAAATTGCAAACGCTCATGTGCAATAAATTTGAATGGTCATTTAGTTACTCAGTCTCATTCAAGCTCGCCGATATAGGTACCTACCTACCTACTAATACTTACAAGATAAGAATAAAGCTTCTACTTGAAAACATAGACATGTCTAAAATTAAAGTAAGTATCTACAAAATATTTTAATAGAATTGTGTACCTACGTATTTTGTTAGGGTTACCCGTTTCGTGTTGATGTTAGTGGCGACTTACGCGTGCAATAAAAAAAACATTGATAAATCTTATCAGAGATATAAGCGCTACATTATCAAATCAACGAAAATGATAGATAAGGCTTAAAATTATAATTTTGTTACTTAGAGCTCCAAACACGACTTTCCATTCCAATGTTCTAAAAACCGCCCGTGTGTGTGGAATCTCAGATGGATTACGTGGAGTGATAGGAATATTGGACATCCTAATCCAACGTTCCAACTCATTGTTAGCAGATAGGACGATACATTTCGCGCTCAGTGCAGAATGACCGAAAAATGGAGCGATGGCGCGCACACGCGCTCTGATTGGAGTTGCCATCAGTGTACTCAAAATTGAACCATCGCGTTCCACTCAACCCACGCCGCACGGAGCGATTGATTTGGAACGCTCGTGCATGGGGGCTCTTAAACCGCATGTACAATAGGTACCTACTTTTGACCTATTGTCTGTTTTATACATCATCGGGAGAGTAAAAAACTACTTTTAAGTGCATACATTTTTGTTCCGTTGAGGGAATCGAACTCGCAATTCTTACGCACCATAAAGGAGAAACAACAAAACTTTGTTATTGGCAATCCTTTGTACCTTTGTTAGTGAACAAAATAATTAATTTGATCGTAACCTATATTTCAGTTTCTGCAAAAATGTTGCTCTGCACCCCGATGTTCTCCGACCTCATCTTCCACTCCATCGAAAACCTGCTTAGCGTGTCGACACAAAACCAAATATTCATTATGGAAGTCTTAACGATCCTCTTTAAGAATGAGCTTCAGTACAACAGACTGCAAAGCCAAGGGCTAAGACTGTGTCTACTTAAGAAATATATGGTGTTGAATATGGAGGCAAAATATCCATCTCCGGAATTGCACTATGCTTGCGTCAAATTAGCTACTGTACAGTTATCACACACATCAGGCCTCAACATGGCCGTCAAGTACAAGGTATGGGAGTACGTCCTATGTCCTATGATACACCGCAAGCCAGCATATGTCGCAAAGGCTACCTATGAATTCGTAGCGGAGCTGGTGTGGAAGCTTGATGACTACGAGGAAGAGGCGGCGCTGCTAGAGGTTCTAAGATTCGTTGTGAACCCTATAAAAACAAGTGCATATCAAACTCTAACAGTGTTCGATCCCGAAAACGAAAATGTCATTTCAGAACCAATATTAACACCCATGAACACTCTGCTTACGATATTGAACGACACAACTCGAATGATAAAATCCAAAAGTGTTATTCCCATTTTGAAAATGATGTATTTTGTAAATGCCCCGCTGCACAAGGTGTCGTCAGGCTCACGGGACCACAATGTGATCTGCTTGATTAATAAGATATCGTTCAGGCTATATTTCGGGTTGTGCGCTAAATCTGTAGCTAGAGAAGGAAAATCTGAAAGCGATTTATTGAACGAAATGGTAGCGTATTTTCTCAACCAACTAACGGGCCTTATGTACAGAAAAAGAATGGTTTCAGTGATTCTGGACTTTGTCGTAAGTTCTTATTTATTTTGGGCGAAAACTGGGTCGACCATGTACTCATCGACGTTCGAGAGGGACGGGCAGAAGTTCCAGATTGAAGATCAGTTTATTGTGCTGGCGATTATGCCACTGCTCGCGTACACGAGTACCAGCTACAAGCATGCGGATCAGGTTATGGAACGGTACAACGTGAGGATGGCCAAGACAATGACGGAACACGTCGTCAAAAGCTGTTACGCATACAAGAGTATGATTGAAAACGGGGATTTGAAGAAAATCGCAATACTATCCATACGAGAACTGTTCAAACTTAAGGGCCTTTTAAAACCGGCTCAGGCTGGCATTATGTTCCAGGGCTTGTACTACGTTCTGGAGCTTTACTTACCTACAGATGAAGAGAATAGGTTGATAAACGAGGACCCTTTAAGTACATTGGATGATGTAAAGTTACTGTCCCTTTTACTGGACGGAATGAAGATGTTACTGGTGGAACACAACATACATTGGTATGAGAACGTAGAGATTATTTCCCTTCAAAATGGACTGTTGAATTTAATGAATCATGTCGCATTACCGTCAAAAGTGAGTACCTAACACCTTCTTTTTACCGACTTCCAAAATAGGACCCGGTTGTCAATTCGCTTTTTTTGTGTTTGTTACCTCAGATTTCCGTCATTTTCCTATAAACTGATTTGGAAATTTTTATTTGAAAGGATATACTTTCAGATCGGTCCCATAGACATTTCTCTTACGCTCCCACTGCTGGCATACCGGTCTTCTCTCAGAGTGAGGTATGGGCCATAATCCACCACGCGGGCCCAGTGCGGCTTGGTGGATGTCACATGTCCTCGAATTTTGTGGTTCTTGAACATGCGGGTTTCCTCACGATGTTTTCCTTCACCGTTTTAGAGCGAGTGTGAATAATCCGCAGGCCGAATCGAGATTCGAACTATGGTGCGTCGGATTGAAAGCCGCACAAGTGCCCGCTCGGCCACACTAGCTCTGTCACTTTGTTTATACTTGATACAAATGCTGATCACATAGATGGATGGTCAGCCCTACCGACTGAATTCTACGTCCTAACGCCCTACCATCAAGCATATACTCTCTAACTCTTTAACAAATTCCAGCAACTGCAACAGGTCCTCGACTTGATCGACCTTAGTGTGAAGAGGTTCCTGTCCCCTGACATGACTCTCCTGGTGGAGAGCAAGCGAGGCAGCACCCTGGATGAGATAGCGGCAATGATGAGGTCCTACATTCAGCACGAGGAGTGGGAGGTGCGGGATTCAGCTCTAAGCTTGCTGCTGAGCTGTACTGATGTAGCTTTTGTTAGTGAGTACATTTTTTTATCTCATTTATCAGGGGTGAAGTTAATTTCTGGCAGCTCCCGTGGCGCCGCAGCTGATAAGTCGATGGCGGGTGGATGTGGAGGACTAAGAAAATAAGTACCTAGCTGTAGTAATTACCAACGCTAGGAGAACTGCAGTCTACAATAACTTGTAATGTCTGTATCTCTAGATATAGTACCTATTAGGTACACATATTATATTACTACCTAGGTGCCTAAGTATACTTATGTTATGGTGAATGATAATAAGTTATTGAAATTTAAAAGTCCTCTCTGGACGCCGATTATACCAGTCTCCAATATTATCATACTGTAATGTAATTTACAATACCATTCACAACACTTGAAATTACGCCGAAGTTCAAGGTGAACCTGTTTTGTACTTAGTGTATGTTTTCAATGCATACCTACCTACCTACTTTAAGATTTGAAAAGCAGTAATTTCTGACCGAAACATCATGAATTCTTTGATAATCTTGAATTATAAGAAGCATAACAAATATAAATGAATATGACTTTGCACTGACTTTGTAATCAGTGCTAGGATGCATCTAAGTTATTCGTACTGTTACATACACAAGGGTCATGCTAACAGCAGAGGCTATGCTTCTTGCAATCTGTGATAGCTTGAAACTTCTGATAAATTAAACAACGTAACGTGAGAAGAATTTCTTATAGAGCGAAATCCTATATAATATTATTTCAAAACAATGTTAAATTTGAATTTTGATATCAGGATTTCCTTTTTAGAATACGTGCCTCTACAGAAGCTGATATCGCAGAACGGTCTGTTAGTCCTGGCCACTTACGCAGTGTTCAACGACCCTGAGTACTACGTACAAACGACCGCGTTGAAATGCCTCGCCTCAGCCACGAAGATCGAGGGCATCTGGCGCGAGGTGCTGACGGCTAACACTCATCTTTACGTGAGTGTATTTTGATGTAGTACGAGAACCAATGTTTTCCAACAAGGATAAAAAAATATTTAAACGCACGCATTATATACAACGCACGCATTAAAATGTGCGTGTGAAAAATGAATATTTCGAGCTGTAATCCTCAAAACCTCTAAAACCTGTTTTTAAAATAATGATGTTTTTGTCTGTTGGTTTTGTTTCGGATGGATTACAAAAGTACTCAATGAGGTTTTAATGATATCGATAAGTTTCGACGTAAAAACGAACAAATATTGACTGTGATGTATGAGGACATAGCATCTACCTACATTTTGTCAATGAGTATAATATTATAGTTACGTATTACTTAAGAATTAATTAAGATTATAAAAGATTTAACACACTTGCGAGTAAACAGGAAAAAAAACCATTTAAATAAACTCAATCTGTGAATGCACACTGTTGCTTTCCCGCCATTTTACCAGCGCGCTTGAATAGCAACAGCGCGCTGCTCTCTAGCTGGAGTGGTGCGGCGGCGATCAGTTCCATATTAGAAATGGCAAATAATACTGTTATGGAATTTGTATGGACTATAACTTAACTATTTGCTTTGATAACACACGCGTTTTTTATGACCCGCTTTACATATTTAAAACCGGTGGAATTATATCAGCTTTACGAGAGACGGTGTTAAAAAAGATTTTTTATTTAATTACAGAAACAGCTGATCTACTTACTAACTCATAGCCCGGAAGGCATGATAAGAAGAGAAGTGGTCAACGTCCTCGTTCAAGTCTACGTCAATCAAAAGACGACGCCACAATTCGTAAACACCATGTACATCTTGATGTCTTCCGCCGCTTTAGACGAACTACACTGGGAAGTGCAAATAGCAGCCCTATCGTTCTGGAAACACGTCATAAATAAGCATCTCAATAATAAAGGAATGATCGACGGAAAATTCCCGAAGGTTACTTTCTCTAAAGAAAAACGGAAGATCATAGTCCTAGATGAAAGAGAAATTAAGAAACAACTGACTAGCATAATGAAGGATTTGTCTGAAGTAGGGTGCCTCAAGGTTCTACATGAATGTCTTAATGACTTTAATGTTGAAGTGATGGCGCTAGCCAATTGCATGTCTAAAGATTTAGTTAAAATTCTAGATTGTCACGGTTTTGAGAAATGTCCTCAATTTACAAATGAGCCTACGGATGCATATATGGATGAACCGATGAATGAAGCATATAAAGAAGACGTGGACATGGTCTTAGATTTGTCTTATGTACTTGATACTGAAGCTAGACGCGATCAGATAATAGATGAAATTATAAATACAAAACTTGAAGATCTAATTATGAATCTGAACGACAAGTATGTACATATGAATGGATTTGAAGAAGATATTCCAATGCAGGTACAGAGTAAAGAAAAGATTCATCCTAATACATTTTTAGACCATTTTAAACGGACTGACTACGAAAATTTAATAAACTGTAAAAAGACTTGGAGCGTTGATAATCAGACATTCGATGAACTTTTAGATGAAATATTGGAAAGATAACAGTTTGGATTGTTTAGAAGTTCCAAAAGTGTAGTGCGTGTTTCACAGAATAGAGTGCAATTTTCTAACTTGATCTCTAGTATTGAATAAACTATGTATATTTCTTAGGTGCGTATAAATGATAAACCATAGTAACAACAAAAACGTGTATTCAAGAATCTCAAAAACAAATCTTACACAAGTAGGAGAATAAACACAAATCTCATTATAATATCAGTAACAATCTAAAGCGTTGACTTCATCACTAGCTTCATAGATCCCGAGAACATCGTCTAGAAGCGATGATACACTCCTGATGCCATCATTCCATTTCCTCTTCTCTTCAATCACAGCTTTAAAGTCTTTACCTTTCATAACACTGACAAATAGGTAAGGCGAAGCAATTTTCGTTATTTTAACCTTTGGCTTAATTGTCTCCTCTTCTTTAAAGTTTTTTAGAGACATATGCCTTTCATATATGCTTGCTAATAGATTAATGTCGTCTGAATTAAGGATGGCTTCAATAACGTTTTCTGAACTAGATCCTGTCGCGCTTTCCTCAGCCATCATGTCATCATCGTCTTTCTCTTCTTTTACATCGCATATGAGATCGTCTACTGTTTCGGGAAAGCCCGGTTTGGGCTTCAAGCACTCTGGCATTTTGTATTTGTTAAGAATGTCTACAAGCTCCTGTGCCAACCCTAAAGCGCAGTCAAGGACCTCGACTTCCGTATCGTCATCTAGCAATTTGATGATAACGGTCAGCAATCCGATTGAGGACAACTCGTCTAGTATCTTTAGCAGTCTTTTTTGTATTTCAACTTCGTTTAGCGTCACTATTTTCCTTGTTTCTCTGGAGAATGTGACAGGAGGGAATGTTCCGTCCAGCATGCCTTGGTCTGTGAGGAGCGACTGGATAACGATCTTCCAGAATTTCAAGGCACATATCTGCACTTCCCAATGGAAGTCTGTGAGTGCCGACGACAGCATATGCTCGTATAGGTTTTGCTTGAATGGAGCGGAGAGTTTGAGGTTCTGATACAAATCGCATAAGACATTGCAAGCTTCTTTTCTTACTATTCCTTCTTGGTTGTTACGCAGCGCCGCTATAAGTTGGTCCTGTAAATAAGTGTATAGTACAAGTTACAAACGTTAGGCTTATTGTTAAATGTTTTTGAACATTTCAGAAGCGAAAATAATGGAAGTGAAGTCTGGCGTCGCTACGCATGTCTATGGTTGAATCCTGCTATGAGCATTAGCTTTTAGGAATTACAGCTTTTAGTGACTACGCTCATCTATCAATAGTAAAAAAAAACATGCTGACGTTATACCAAGACAAGATAGGTTGAAAATGTCATGATAAAATACCTTTCGTTAAAAATGTGTGGACATTCTATAATACTTTACTTTAGATAATTATTTTTTATTATAAATAGTCTTGCATTTGGCACCAAACTCGTCTATAAAAAAAAAGTAGTATCTAACTACTTTTTTTCACACCAATTAAGTGACATGCACAAATAAATATTGGACAATGAAATATCGTAATTTACAGATTGGTAAATCAGTAGGTTTGGTAACTTTGTTTTTTTTTTATCCATATCAGGTTTATCCATATTTTGATAACGTCACGTTACCCCAATAATGGGGAGACACACTGCTAATGCGGTGCTGGTCCCGCTAGGTGGCGCATTATGTAAAAAAAATCTTCTCTGCAATAAAGTATGCCTATGTGAAGTGTATATCAGTGCAAAAATCAAGGTACGAGGGTACCCTTCTGACGATAAAAAACGGAAGCTGTGGATCAAAGCATTGCACATCAAACATTATTGGAAACCAAATTCTTCTACGTTATGTAGTGACTATTTCAAATCTAATGATTTTTGTGACGCGAGCAATTTTACTGGTCAGTTTAATTAATTATCCTCCAAAGTAAACATCAATGACAAGCACCATCGATGATGGCGCCATCATCGCTGGTGTTTATAGGGCACAGCTTTGCCTGTGACTTCCCATTGCACGCCAAAATCCGGTCACTGATTATGGCAAACCAATAGAGGGAGGTCCATGGTCAGGAGCCTTACCTGTATCGTTGGGTACTGAATCTTCAGGTTCTCCCAAATGTTGGAGACCTTGCTGGCGGCGCCGAGGCACTTGAGCGCGGAGACCTGCACGTACGACTCGTAGTCATTGAACGCTATCGACGCAGCCACGTTGATCAGGTTGTCGTCCAGGATTTGCTTCTGGAACGGCGGGAATTCTGGAAGAGGAAATTGGATTGAGTCAGAACTTTAGTTACAATGTATGGGCGCAAAACAGAATCAACAGATTTTAATAAAACTTTATACGCATAATCAAGATACATAGATATAAATCTACATGTCGAAAAAGTTATTTAATTTTTAATTAAGGGCAGGATACGGCGCGCCGCTATCTCACTCGCGCATCTCATCTTTCTCTGCATCTCATATTTTTGAAAATACATAATCAATATTTTAATAAAATTATGAAAAATCGCATTAGCACCTACTGTTATTACGTTACAAAGTTTAATAAAAATTTCACTTTGATCCACTGAAGTTTTCATACATGAAAATAGGCAAAACATAAAATCCCATTTTTAGGTTTGGAAACTTAAGCGGATCAAAATGAAATTTTTGTTAAACTTTTGTAATGTTATTGCCAGCAACTTCACCGAATGCGGTGTTTCATAATTATATTAAAATAGTGATTATCTTCAAAAAGGTTGAGTAGCGCAAGCGAGAAAGCGGCGCGCCGTATCCTGCCCTTAATTGAAAATGAAATAATTTTTTCAACACTTAAATTTAGATCTATGTATCTTGAATGAATATGCGTATAAAGTTGTATTAAAATCTGTTCTTTCGTTTCGGAGATTTTAGCCTTAAAAATATGTATGAAAAGGCGTGACGTGTATAAATGCTCTTAAAATTACGTCACATACAATCAATCACATTATACATAATTACATACAATCGTATTGAGAAATAAAGTGCGTGTAAGAAGCGCTACTGCAAGGCCACGGACAGACTGTATGTAAGTACAAGTGTACAGACATTTTGGTAATTGAAGCATTGGATGATATGGTATAACCTATGACCTTAGTCATTTGCGTATCGCATCGGTTAGATGCTTTATTTAATACTTGTTTGGTACCTATCCATACAGATAAATAAAATTGAAGTGTCTGTTTGTAATATCAAATTAACAGCTTTTTACTAAATGCATATGAAAGTATATACGGTACCTACAACAAAACAAACATTTTTAAAATTTTTGTCTCTCTGTCTGTTTGTTCCGGGTAATCTCCGAAACGGCTGGACCGATTTTGACGGGACTTTCACTGGCAGATAGCTGATGTTACAAGGAGTAACATAGGCAACTTTAATTTTAGAAAAATAATTAGGGTTCCGCGCAAAAAAATAAAAACCATGTAATCCAAAATCTCCACGCGGATGAAACAGCGGGGCAGCAACTAGTTTATCATATCTATCTTTGTATTTGTCAGAATTGTTACTTGACGTTGAGTGATATGAATAAAGAAAATAGTGATTGTCATTTGTTGCAGATAAAAATCCGACTAATCATTTAATATGCTTTGCTCGTGAATTCAGCCAGCAAGCAGTAATTTGCGAGCATTACTGTGTTCCGGTTTGATGAGCAGAGTAGCCAGTGAAATTACTGGGCTTATGAGACTTAATACCTAATGTCTCAGGGTAGCGGGCGCACTGCCGTACCGCGCAGGACTTTGTGTTTCAGTTCCGAGTGGCACTGCAATTGTTATGGGCCGGCGTTATGCTTACCATCAGACAAACGACCAGCTCGTCTCGTTACTAATAACATAAAAAATATAGTTGGTAAAAAGGTCAATACTCACTGACATATGATATCTCAGTGCACACGAACAGCAGTTCCAGAGCTGAGTCCCTGACTTCCCACGTAAGGTCGTGCATCTTCTTATAAATAAGCTTGCCAATGTGGTCCATAGGAGAGCCTGGCTTCGAGTCGAGGAGTAACGAGAGATTCGGCGGCAGGAACTTCTTGACTGTCATCGTGATCACGTTGAGTGAGGCAACAACGAACTAGCAAAGAAATTCGGCCATTTTAAAATCTCTTAATTAACTTGAGACTTAATACCTAATGTCTTAGGGCAGGGGTCGGCAACCTTTTGAGTAGGAGGAGCCAAAAGTAACAATTTACACAATTTTCTAGTTTTTAAAGAGGCACTAAAAATTGTCTTTTCTATATTTATAGGATTTGTTAGTTTGTCTTTCTTTCACGCAGCAACGGAGCAAAGCATCGACGTGATTTTTGGCATATATATAGTTTATGGACCGGAGAGTAACATAGGTTACTTTTTATCCAGGGAAAATTCACGGTTCATGTGGGAACGCGGTTGAAAACCGCAGGCAGAAGCTAGTATTACTAAAGTTATGGCATAATAGAACAATGAGAGCATTGGCTTTGCATGCCTTTTGAAAGTTAGTTTAAATTTGGCTCAAACAGTTTCAAGCACGACTCTAAATTTTAATTTGTTAGTTAGCTTCTTTTTTTAATTTTTACCATGTTCATGCAAGAGAAAGCTTGCTTGCACCAATATGCCCAAAGATCGTCAGCACTCCAAATGCCAACTTCTTCCTGTCACTGTAGCTTTCCGGAAAAATTTCCCATGTGCCGTATATGATTGCATCGATGTATGATTATTAAAGGTTTTGATACTATAATTATTATTTTTGCGTATGGAACTGGAGAGCCGCAACTTTACATTGAAAGAGCCGCAGGTTGCCGACTCCTGTCTTAGGGTAAAGCACTGCAGTGCCGCGAAGGACAAAAAAAAGATTCGAACCACAGATCGATGGCAACATCACTGCTATTGAACGATCATCGCTTCAAAATGTTTCAACAGGGGCCCCGATTTTGTTAATCACTAGTTAACCTTTACACAACACCAAATTTTGTTAACATGACAAAAGGATGTGATGTTAACTTGAGTTTACGAACATACATTGGCGTGAGTATCTTCCATCTCTTATACTGTTTAGAACAAAACTTTGTATGTGTATTGTGTACCTACCACAGAAAGTGTTCTTACCTTCGTACTCAGGTTTGGCCGCTGCAGTATATTATACACCATAGTATACAAACATAATACTTCAAAGCTCTCGTGCCAGTTTATATTGTGTTGTTTCAGCAGACACAACACTGTCTCCATGACGTACGTCATCACCAGCACTTTCTCTTGGGTATCTTCATATTGAAGTGTTCCTTGGTCGTTCTTCGCCACACCAAAGTCGTCAATAGGATCGTACTCCCGAAGAACGTAAAACATCGCTTGGAACACGAGGTTCGCTTGCTCGTTGTTCAAATGGTTCTTTAAACACGACAATTTCTTTACACTCTGAACGATTATCTGCATCGTGTCTAACTCTTCGACCAGTGAGCGCAGCGCGTAAGCTGCCTTCGCCGTATGTTCGCACGAGGAGTTTAGTAACCTCACTATAAAGTCTTGCAATCTTTCGTCCGAATTCGCATCAGGCTTACCCAGTCTAACGAACACAATTATCGGCACAAGGCACATGAAAAGCATCTGATTCCTCAAAACTATCTGCCTGGTGTCGGTCACCCAGACTTTCGTCTCTTTGTCTTTGCACACCGTCCAAGAGATCAAGTTGCAAACGGTGCAGAAATCCAAAGCCAACGTCGCGTTACGACGCTGCACCAAAAACTGTATAATATTGAAGTATGTTACGCTTAACTCTACAAAATCTTCCATGGTCAATTTCACCATGCCCGCCGGTTCAACAGGTTTGTTCAAGAATATTTTCCCAAACACGAACCAGAATATGAGTTTCGACAGGAGGAAGACGCTTTCCTCCCTGCGCATTCTGTCGAAAACGACGTACAGATGCGTGTTGATTTTTAACTCCCTGACCAGCGTGTCCAGAAGGATGCTGTGTCTATCAATACGGTTCTCCGTTGATACTATAGTTAAAAGTATGTGCAGTGTAGGATCCAAAACTTTCGCCAATTCCTCTTCTTCCTCACTAGACAAACATTCGATATTTAGGAAGTCATACTGGTCGAAAACCTTCAGAATGTAGGAAAGAACGAGTTTCATATTCGTAACATCGCAAAGATCGTTCAGTCTCCAGAGAAATGCTGCCGCAAAAGTGTATGTCTGCCGAAATATGAATACTGTTTGTTTTTCATTGCTTAAACTAAGTATCTCCTTCCACACCCCTGTCTCCAAAAGCCATGATATGCCAGAATTGTGTTTGACTATACCTAAAGCCACTTCCATGGCTGCGACTCTTAAGCTAGGGTTTGTTTTCGGTGAGTTGATTTCTTTATAGGCCTTGAGTATTTCTTTGCCTTGTTTGTAGAATATCTTAGTGAAATGGAGCTCCTTCATAGATACGATAGCTAGGAACCTCGTGAGGAACACTTGGACTGAAGGGTGCGTGTTTTCTATGTGGTCCCATGCTTCGGCAATCACGTCTGATATTATAGGCATGGTGCAAATCTCGGATATATCTGTAACAATAAAAGATATTACGTTTAAGCGGTGTAATTAATTTTAAAGTAAAACTTATAGGGAAGAACAAAATTATAGACTGATACTCCAGGATAAAATGCATATTATATTTGCGTTATCCTTGAGTTATTTTATCTCTTGTATAAAAAACGGGAAACGGATGTAACGGTCTGTCTCCAGGCAAAGCTCGTGCTGAAAGAAAAAAGCACATCATACTTCACGTCCGTGCACATGATAATAAAAAAATATCATTCGCTCCTTATGTCAACAGTGCGTAAACTTTGCGAAGTCATTTTGGAAGTTAACATAGATGATTCATAGGTGTAGAATATGAATGTGTGGCATTGCCTAATAACAATTTTCTGTCGCCCATGATTCAGCTATATTTTATCCGGCTGTCGTCTTACTCTTATGTATGTTTTCTGTGACTTAATGGCCGTTGCTGAGTGCTGAGAGGAGTGCGAGTATAAAGATGAGACTGATGTTTAGTAAGATTATATAATGTTGGTAATTTATAGTTCTAATTCCGCGATAAAGAATGTCTATAAATGGCCTAAGATCGATCTATACTGAATTTAACTAAACGTAACGCGCGACGCTGGACAACCAACGTTTCTCAGCATGAACCGAACTCAACCCGACGCTACCTTCGACACGTGATTCGTGATTTTTAGTGTTAAAATAGCAGTCCAATAATATTTCCATCTGTGATCTTGTGGTAGATGGAAGGGCAAATTTGAAAGATTTGAAAGAAGCAATACCAAGGTAAGGATGGTATGAGTTAAGAGAGACAGGAAGGATTTGCCTGGCAGTCAGCTGTTAGACGATACAAGATTTAATAATCCCACTCACGTTGGCACAGTTAACATGTCACTATGTTACGCAGTAATGTATACTCTTTGATTATTTTACTTCTATGTGTATACTAATTGGATTTGAAATTGATAAGGTACTATATGTTTCCGATGTTGTTCACAAACATTAAATAATTTTAATAATAGGTAACCGTATCTTTATAAACTAAAATCATAAGAAATGAATGGAAAATATTTTAAACCTGCCCAATAGGCAATACCTCACATCCATCGGAAAATTCATAATAGAGGCCATAATATAATTGGATACAATGAAATAAATTTCATTTTCCCATATCTTTGATTCGAAAGAACCAGGGCATAGTCTAACCAAAAATTAATAAGTAGGAAGGTACTTTTCATCACATAAAAAATATCGGTTTGTGAAAATGGCAGACGAGAGCTAGGGGGCGCCGCTATCGCTAGTAAAAAAATACGAAAAATGTTATTTATAGAAACTGATTGCTTGACAGAAAATCATGATAAGCTTGAAGTATCTAGTCTCTGCTATTTTTGATTTGCTATCTTTGATTTAAATCACCTATATCACAGAATAAGTAATAGTACAATTCACAATTTCGAACACATTTTCCTTTGTGTTATCTAATTACTGACTACAAAATAATGTCTACTAATAATTATGTCTACAAAAATAAATCCACCCAGTTCAGCTATGGGTACTTGTGTTTTTAATCGCGTCAGTTTTATTTTTAGCCACGGACTTTTCAGCAATACTTTGTTACTTGTTTTGTATGTTATGTTTTAAATTGTGTATGTTTTTCTATGTGCCTTCTATGTTTTATTGTGGCTGAATAAATCATTCTCTCTCTTGAGTTAACTTTAGTAACGGGATATTTACCATGTATTTTATTTGTTTTGACAGAGTTTCCTCGTGACCATAGCGCTTGCAACAGTGTCGAAATATCGAGTGCTCAAAACAAATAAAATACATGGTAAATATTCCGTTACTAAAGTTACTCTTGTGTTAGTGACCATGAAAGTTTAAAAAATTATATTCTCTCTCTTGTCTAAAAATGTATAGAAAAGTTATATAAATTGTCACAAATCACGTATTTTATATATACTATCCTATTTATATAACTATCCTCATCGTGAACGTGTTGTTTGATCTTCTTGTCTCCATACATGAAAATCTAATTAGCTTATTAACATGGCTCTGTCAATTTTTATTTACATAAACGAAGTGCTAATTGCGCCGGAGACAATACGTAATGTGCCAAAAAAGAACAGGTAACACTCGATGTGTGTAAAATTGTATTCATTTACACATTGAACAAACTCCGCGGCTTTATTGGAACAATCCATACAGATAAATAAAATTGAAGTGTCTGTTTGTAATATAAAAATAACAGCTTTTTACCAAATGCATATAAAAGTTTATACGGAACCTATAACAAAACAACCATTTTTAAAATTTTTATCTGTCTGTCTGTTTGTTCTGGGTAATCTCCGAAACGGCTAGGCCGATTTTGACGAGGCTTTCACTGGTAGATAGCTGGTGTTACAAGGAGTAGCTTAGGCTACTTTTATTTTAGAAAAATAATTAGCGTTCCGCGCAAAAAAATAAAAACCTTCAAATCCAATATCTGCACGCGGGTGAAACCGCGGGCAGCATCTAGTTAGTGATAAGAAATTTGCGATTGTGGAAGAAAGACTGATACATCAAAAACGCAACCAAAACCTACGCCAGGTACGCACCTAGCGTGGTTTTTGTGTGTGCGTGCTGAATAGTTGGAGCCTACGGCTATAAAAAGATGAGGATACAATTAAATCGAATAACAACAGATCATCTGAGATGATGAGATCCTCGCAGTAATTACGTCACGTTCTGAATTTGGTGCTTTATATGTGTTTTGCTTTATACGTTTTTTATGTGGTCATTATAAGTTGCAACCAGAATCTATCAATGTGGTCTAGAATTCTAAATATTGATCAGCGAAACAAAATGTGATACTCATATAACGATGGTGCGGCTGCGCACTCCGCAGTTTAGGTATAAAAATTCAAGTGTATGCGACGGGCTCAACTTGTCGGACCAAATTCAGTGGGCTGCCGCACAGCCAAAAGGTACTCAGTATCTATTTACTGCTCGTGCAGTAAAAGCGTAGTATAGTGTTATTACTATATTATGTTCTGTGGCAAAATCGTATTGCATTGCATAGGGCTGATTAAATAATGACATGGACCTAACCATCGGGTTTTTGCAGTGAATTTTTATTTACTTACCTACAATGTTTGTACCTATGTTTGTTTAGATCAAATCTTGTAAGCTATATTTGACCCTGTTCGTGGTGTTCGATAGAGCCAAAATTTTAAATACATATGTAAATCGGATGACAATGCAATATAATGATGTCACAGAGCTGGTCTGATGATGGAGCCGGAAGACGGCCATAGGAACTCTGTAACGAAACGACGTAACCCAATTATTTATTTTGGGCATGTTTGATTTGCTTAAGGGCAGGATACTGCGCGCTGCATTCTCGTCACTTAATATAATAAAAAAACCGTACACCACAAAAAAAAAATTGTTCATAAAGGACATGTTTCCAAAGGACATTGAAAGGTAAAGAAAAGCATGTCTACCTATAGGTAATTAGTAATTAGGTAGGTGCTTATCTACCTCCTATCAGAGTAGACCACGAGACACCATGCGCCATAGGTCTTCTTGTGGCCGGTGGGTGACACAGTTTGTCATTGAGTGTACTGTATTAAGTAAGCGAGATAGAACAATGTGACAAATGTAAGCAAGTGAAGGTGGCAGTTATATTATACAATGCTATCTTCACCTTCAACATTGAGCAAGAAGTGGTGTTTGTGCTGGAATGATACATTTAGTGCTGACCAATTCAAATGTTGTTACTCAAATAACGAAACAATCGAATGTGATTGTTATATTATTATAACTGAATGTTTAAGTTCTATTTATAATTTTTAAATTCATTTGAAAAGTATAGGAGTGATTTGAGTGAATAAGCTTTAATATAGATATAAAAGAGTGTGCACATCTTTTAATACTATTACAATCGTTCAATTATATCGAAGAATTTTCTATTAGTGTAAACCGTAGAAGAGGCACATTCCTTGCAATAGCTAAAAAATAGCTAACTTGCAGTATTTGTAGCTAACTTCAGAGACACAAAGATCTGCTGTGATTACTCTACAATATGAGTTTAGTTTAAGGTTTGTTTTCAATAAAAATAAGTAAGTATGTACTTTTTCTGATAACATTAACGAGTAGCTGATAAGGAGTTGACAAAAAATTAAAATGTCTACAATAAGAAGCAAACTATTAAAACGATTTACCTGGATCAGAGCATCTAGTTAGCTTGGTGATTAAATTTTCGGCGTAATAGCTGTCCATCACATACTTCGGCTCTACAATCTTCTCAAACAAGAGCTTAAATTTGTTTATTATGCGTACACCCTCCATATTTATGTCAATGCTTTGCACTGGATAGGAACAAATATTGATTTATTTAATTAACTTAGTTATTTGGTCGAACTGGTTCATATTCATCAACAAACATCTATTTAACACTCAGCATAGTTTAGATTAAAAATTTAAAAACATGCAACTTTTTCAGTATATAGAATAGTACTCTGTGCTTGCAAGATCGACTGCCTACAATGACAAAATAATAGAGCTTTTTTGACACTTGACAGTGAATATTAAAGGTTATGCACAAACTACTAAGGGATACTACGTTTATGTTCCATAGTGAAGTGTGCAAAAAGTATATTAGTCGAAATAACTCGACTACAAATTGACTACATACAGTTGCTGTGATTCCCTCAGGCACAGACCAAGAAAAGAAAAAAGACAGAGATTTTTTTTTTTTTGTTGTTGTTGTTGCTAACAAGCGCGACGAAATAAGTGAGGACTCCTATCAATTTTTTTTATATATTTTATTTCTTGGCCTGGATACATAGTCCTTAAATCGCAATATTAGAAACAATTTTCGAGTCGAAGTGACGCTTCAGTAAAGCGGTGGATACTTTACTGAAGCTTCTATGGAGTTTTGGATAGAATACGAAAATACACGTTTTTCGCCTTTGTACTATTTGTTTTTCACTCATACACGTTTACGAACACTTAATGGTTAATAATTCACCATTATTACACATTAACACTCGAAGAAACAGGTTTTAGTAAATAGCACAAAATCAACAACAGCACATTTTTGCATTCTCGCCAAAACTCACTCGTATCAATCATTGTGTATGTAGATTGTAGTGTGTGTACATCACTTGGATTAAGATAAGAAAATAATGCTGCCAGCATTTTACTTCGACTCCCAATTATATTGTCAAAGACGTTGAGATTAATTTATATTGTACTAATATAAAAAAACGTGAAAGTTTACAAGTTTTAAAGTTATGTCATTATTTTTTTCTGGGTCTGTGATGTGTGTATATTTACCTACATCGACGCTGTATCGCTGCAAAGTTAGAAGATGACAGTTGTTAGTTTTAATTGTTTGGAACTTTATGGCTTGCGCAATTTTGCCAGCATTGAGTCCGTGCTATATATACATATTTGTATATAATTTTCATAGGTATGTGTAGTGCACGCTTACACCAAGTAGATTGTACGCAAGACTATATACCTATATAGTCATATTATCGGCTCGTTAGCTGCGCGCCACGTCTTCTCTCCGCACCGGTCCGTGAGGTACTGACTACCCCCGCCGTGCGCCCCGCGCGGTACACTGCTCCCGAGACGACAGGTTATGTGACGTCATAGTAATATTTATATTAATGTACAGTTAGTTAGTTTGTCTATACACTACATCCCTCCCTTGTTATTTTAGACTTTAACCGTATAATAGAAAAGCTTTAATTTCATATTATTTTCTTTACTCATTTTTTTTACTTAATCTAACAGTTATTCAGATAGTCATGATAATAGTCATTAATAAGGTACTTCTTTTAAAGCACCGCTTTAATCTACTATTTTAACTTTTAACATAAATACTAAATCCAACTAATCAAGTGTTCCATATAATTTTTCCTCCACCTTTCTGACTTCCCTTCCTCTAGTATCTTCCACTGACTCTCAATCTTCCTAAGATGCACGATATTACGCCTGATGTGTTGGCCTGTTTCATTCTTCTTAGTTCTTCATCTCTATTTTTTATTTGACTCGACGGTGTGTGACATATGCTCAAAGTTTAGACTCAGCTTATTATTATTTTTTTGAGTATTCTTTAAGTAAACTTTTACTCCAATATTTAGATCACACTCCGTAACATGTCTTCTTTTATCAGCATACTCTTTCCCCTTTTCCTTCATCTCTTTATCTTTATATCTCACTTCCAAATCTTCCGAATTAAATGTCAAGTTCTGTATCATTAGCAGCTTGTCACAGAACTATCGACTGAATATATAATATAATTGCCCAATGATTTCTGAACTAGTTATACTTCGACATTTTAACTTCCTTATACCGCGAATAAAAGTCAACGACAACGAAGAGATGATCGTTGCTTGGTAAGGTACCTAGCAAGTCAATTGCTACATCAACCCATGACAACCTTTACGAACTTTGCAGATGTTTTTTGGCAACTTCATCACCTTTTGCACCTTAGCCTTCACACCTTAGTGCGCAGTCTACACTTCATCGCTACTATGCCCGGATAGTCTTCGTGTGCGGCCTGTAAAACCTGATTGCGCAGCTTCATTGGAGTTACAATTTTAGTTCCCCTTAACTATATGTCTTCGTAAAACTTTTATTTATTATAACTAACAGAAAAAGTAAACAACATAAACTAAAATAACTAAAACATAATTCATTAAGGAACGGTTTAAATCTTTTAACGGTATAGTCCCACTTGTTGTTATACAATACCTCTTCAATTGGCACCTGCTTTGCTAGCTTAACAACATTGTAAATGTAACTCCTGTAAGCTGTTCTCGGATATGAAGACAATTTGCAAAGATCGATAGTGAATCTGTGATGTTTTACTTCCCCTGGCTGTAACGAACCTTAAACGTTCCACCACCCATACCAAAACCAGTGCTTCCTTCTCTGCTTGGCAATATAGGCGCTCACAATCACTTAGTGTTTTATTTCCGAACGCAATTATTCGGGGCTCCTGTTCATTAATTTGAAGTAGGACAACTCCCAATCCAATTGGACTTGAATCAGCAATGACAACCGTTTTGTCTTGACGATTGTAATAGTCCAACTTGGGAACCTGAACTAGTGCAGCTTTTATTCTGTCAAAAGCTTCCTGTTGAGCTCCGCCCCAATTCGGTGTTATGATTGCATTTCGTCCTGATTTTTGTCTAAGCAATTCTTTTAATGGTTCCGTAATCGTAGCTAAATGAGGAACCCGTTTACCCACAAAATTGAACAGACCCAGGAAACTTTGAAGTTCTGCGATAGTAATCGGTGCCCTAAATTCTTTCACCGCCGAAACATATTTATCTAGTAAGTTTACTCGCAGTTCTGATAGTTCCTGGACTTAAGAACTGAACCTTAGTTGTACAATAAACAAAACCTTAGTTGTACAATAAACACATTTTTCTTTTCGCAGTAGCACCTTGTTTTCTTCTAGAGCTCTTAATACTTTTTCTAATCTTTCGTCGTATTCTACCAGGTCCTTTATATAAATCAGGATGTCATCATGAAATTAATTCCCTCACATCCTAACAATATTCTTTCGAGAGTTTTTTGGAATATTTCGGGCGCGCATGTTATCCCAAACATCATTATTACTGGAATAAACCTTTATTTGTTAAGAACCTCATGATCAGTCTAAAGTTCGAGTTAAGTTAAATGTGTTAAAACGCATCCTTAATGTAGAGTTTACCAAACAGCCTGGTGTCTTCCATTTTAGGCAGCAGTTGATCCATCGTCAGAAGTGGATGGTTCTCTCGCTTAATCGCATGTCAACACACAACGAATATCTCCATGGTCTTTCAAAATCGGGACAATGGGTGAAACCCAGCTGGATGGCTTTCTAATCCCTTTGAAGTAATTCTTAAATTTTCTTATTACCTTTTCCTCTAGCGGAATAGGAATTCTCCGACATGATTGACATATCAGCTTCACAAATTCAACAATAGGAGTCTCTACCCATACGTTCTTAAACTTGGGAAACTCTTCTGTGGCAATTTGATTAAAATTCAGATTAATGGTGATTTGATTAAAGTTCAGAGTACCCCTAACGATGTTGCCGTAATCCTTCCCAGTAAATCACGAGTGCCATTTGCGATGACATAAAAGGTAAGTTTGTTTCCGTTTTGCCTGCAAGCTGAATATAGCAAACGTGTGGCTATACATTTTTTTCGTTGAGTGATTGTCTTGTTTAGTTACCAAAACCTTCTAGATATTCGCCCATGTCCTGTCAGTGATGAGATTATGATCACAAATCACAACCCGAATCTATCAACATATCAACATTTGTTCCTCCATTCTTGCACGTCACTACCGCATCGTTCCCAACATTAAAATATAGTCAATTTGTTTGTTTATAATTTGCATGTCCGATAATTCTTCTATGTTGTTCTTTTCTTCGTATTTATTTATTACTGTGTTTCCTTATCACCACCTCATTTCCTTTTCTGTAGATCCTAGTTCTACATTGAGCTTGAAAATGTCCTACTAATACACATTTTAAGCACGATATCCCACGAGCTGGGCAGATTTTATCACGAGCTAATTATTGGAACTACCATATCGACTACATTCCCCACGTTTCCTATCGTCTATGTTTTTATCCGATTCAACCTGTATTTTATATACACCTTGAGCGTTTAGAGTTTTCTTCCCAAAATCATCTAACTGTGAAATAATCACTTCAAACGCGTTTGATTCCGATATTACTTTGTCTAATGTATAATTCGTCCCCACTTTTCAAAATCCTTTTGTTTTTCTTAAATCATCTGATGGGCATATTTCCGCAATTTGATTAATAATGTTGTCCTCTATATTATCGAGTTTGCACTTAGTTGCTTGTTTCTTAGTCGAACCAAAAAAACAATTTTAAAATTTAACTTGAGGTTCTATATGAAAACATGACTATAACTATAACTAACTTATGGCTACATCAAAACATTGTGATCGCCTTCCACCTCAGAGGCAGATACGTTATAATCCGGGATGTTGTAACTCCGCGCCACCAAAGTGTAATAGACTAGCGTTTTTCTTCGCATCTGTATCAATACCCGCGGCATCTAAATAAATGTACAAGCTTCTTTTCCAACACTCCCATTTTGTGGCTACTGAACCTACTTCGCCTTCGCAATCAAATGTATCTAAGGTATATAACGCCATTGTGGATAAATGCAGACAAGATAGTCTCGATTAGAGATACAGTTCGCAATTTAATACTGTCACATCAACACCTATGCCACTTTTACATTTTGATTTAACGCAATTTAATGCAAAATACACATATAGACGCAATTTAATGCTCAAAAGTCCTTTCTCGTCACACGCAATTGAATGCACTGCTGGATCGCAATTGAATGCAACGCCAATACACAGTAAAGGCCGTTCTCGTCACTCGCAATTTAATGCAACATCAATACGCAATTTAATGCAACGGCAATACGCAATTTAATGCTATGCCAATATGCAATTGAATGCATCACCCACACGCAATTGAATGCAGCGGCAATACGCAATTTAATGCTATGCCAATATGCAATTGAATGCATTATCCATACGCAATTTAATGCAACGGCAATACGCAATTTAATGCTATGCCCATATGCAATTTAATGCATCATCCACACGCAATTTAATGCAACGGCAATACGCAATTTAATGCTATGCCCATATGCAATTTAATGCATCATCCACACGCAATTTAATGCAACGGCAATACGCAATTTAATGCTATGCCCATATGCAATTTAATGCATCATCCACACGCAATTTAATGCAACGGCAATACGCAATTTAATGCTATGCCCAATATGCAATTGAATGCAATATCGTAAGTTGAAATAAACAAACACTTAAATATATACATCACAAAAACCTCGCTTCCAACAGGACTCGAACCTGCGTCCTCTGGTTATCTAGACCAGACGCCTTAACCAAATAGGCCATGGGAATAAACGATGTTGACTACTAAATTCTTGATATGATGTCTTTCTTTCCGGCTTACAAGCCGTAGCTCCCTCTAGCAGACCCCGCCTTGTAGCGACTGCCTACTCCAATGTGATACGTTACAGTACCAATCAAATACGAGAGATTTTGCATTATTTAAACTTTATGAAATACATTTTAGTGTTAACCGACAACAAACAACAACACACACTTATTGGAGAATAATGATGCTCCACTAGTTTGTAGAATCCAGTATAAAATAACAATATATATGTAATAATATAATATATGGGTAGGTATTATTACCACATAAAAATACTCTTATATCTATATCCCGATAAAAGTGTAATTATTATTACTTATTAGCAACGTCAGATTTTCAAGGTATACGACAACGTTTTATTTAATTTACTTATTGGCCATTTTGTTTCGATAAAATACTACCAATAGTTTTTTTGCAATACGAGTAGTTATCACTATTCAGGGCAACAAAACACAGTACAGTACAGTGGAAAAATAAGGAAAATTTCTGTTTAATTATTTTGATACTTTGCTCAAAAATAGCATTTAACTCACCAGTATTGTACTTACGTAGTAAGTTGTAGTACAATATCAAATCACTTAAATCAACATTGTTTACTAGTCAGACGCTCACTTTAACGGATAACGATTTAAGTAGAAAACCAAAAGTAAGTACTACTTATGATTTATTTCACCATACCTCACCATCTTTTTATTTATTTTTTTATGTTTAAAAATAACTTACAGTTCACCTCGTCGCCAAATGTAGTGCACGCTTACACCAAGTAGATTGTACGCAAGACTATATACCTATATAGTCATATTATCGGCTCGTTAGCTGCGCGCCACGTCTTCTCTCCGCACCGGTCCGTGAGGTACTGACTACCCCCGCCGTGCGCCCCGCGCGGTACACTGCTCCCGAGACGACAGGTTATGTGACGTCATAGTAATATTTATATTAATGTACAGTTAGTTAGTTTGTCTATACACTACAGTATGTTTATCGTACCTTGATATTTTCCTACTAGTTGTATTGGTAATATTATGTGTTCTGTGCTAGTTCCTACTTTCTACACTATAGAATAGTAAATAAAGATGGACATGGGTTAAGAAAAACAGAAACAAGCAAATGCCTCGTTATTTTTTAATACACATAATAACGTCACTAAACAATGTTAGATATAGTGTTTATGGCACACAAACAGTAAACACTTTGTTAGACGCTGTCCATTCAGTCCATAAATAAAAGCTTTTTCATAGTTAACACATTTTAACCACTGGTTCCGTTTTCACAAGAAATCTATGTAATTTAACGCCCTGTCGTTGGCTATCACACTTAGGAACACAACACTTATGATACATTTTGTTTTGCGGTAGTCAAGTCACGTTATTGTTGAAACAGGTTGTCTACCTTTATCTATTTTATATTTTTGTGTAGTTATGGATACTAAAATAATAATGTGTGTCAAACACAAATTATATGTGTCAAATAAAGTCATTTGCCTGAGAATGGTGTTATATTTTATTTAAGATAAAATCATCCACTGAAAGAAAGAAAGAAAGAAAGAAAGAAAGAAAGAAAAAAGTTTATTCGTAGCAAAAATAAATATTACATAATTACATTACAATAGATAGGTACCATAAAGAAGTAAGAATAACAAATTTATAGGCATTATTAGGTACCCATAATTTGCTACGAAACATTGCTACAGTTAATACTGAATATTATGTGGATTAAAAAGATTAGACAAACACAAATCACAATACGGCCGCCGCGCGCCGGCACCGGCCAGGGCGGGAGGACGGGAGCGGTGGCAACCGGCGGGGGTGAAGAAAGAGGAGAGACGAGACACTGACGTCATTTTCTAAGTTTGCAGCTCAATTCCCTACGGCTATAGCTTTTACTAGGCAGATTAACAGGCGTGGCGCAAACTCTAGTTTTTGTTAAATCAGTGTAGACTTGTATAGCTGTAGTCTTGGTTATTGATCTGTGGCTGTAGTCAGTTTATAGAAAAGTACTCTGTGGCTATAGTGTAGATGTAGAATGCGGTGCGGGTGGTAGTAAGCCAGTGATATAACGTAGTGTATTCTCTTTGCCAGTGACTATTGAGTACTAACCATAGAGAAAAATAATATTATTTTAGGCGACTGACTGATTGTTCTAGAATTGTAAGATACGTGTAGTATCATATAATTTGTGATAGTATCTCTACAGTCTACATAATTTGTGACTGCAAGCTTGTGCTGCAAGCAAGCAAACTAAATCTGTCAAATTTTATACGCATATCGCAATTCGTTCAATTTCAAGTTGGTTTCAAAGAGGACTCGAGGACTAAGGAGTAGTATAAAAATAACAGTGCTTTTGGACCGAGTGCTATTCTGTTCCTAATAAAAAAATCCAGTGTTGAAATTGTGTGTTTATTTGTTTTCGTGACTGAAATGCCTCTACGTGGAAGAAGTTTCGTAAGTTAATCATTATTACTCAACAATTTCGTTTATTTGTCGTTTGGGTTGCGCATTGTTGTAGTTTCATGCACGTTCTAACTGGTCCGGAACCCTGGTGGTGCCCTTGGCTAGGTAACCCCGATGCCTCGATATGCTTCTCTGACATACTAACCTAGTAAAACAGAGCATTTTCATTAACGTGTAAATATTGCGAGTGCATACATGAGTTTTAGTTTTGCTTGGTCACAGTTGCAGCACATTTCTGGCAGCTGTCCAAGCATAGTATCCTTGACTGTGTGATATGTTGTGGGATTAATATGGGATTTAATTAATGTTGGGTGTTGCCATGAGGTTTGATGATGGGCTCTTTCACAGGGCGGTTGATGCGTGCCTGCCTATAACACAAGTGTTCCCGAGTGCATCCTAACTGCCTGCTTTTGAGGTTAGTTGAAAGTTTTATGTTGGTATGTCAAGATTTTGCAAGTAATGTCTGTACCATCTCAAATCAAATATTTTTATTTTGCAAGTAATGTCTGTACCATATCAACTCTAATATATTTAGTGATAAAATAGTATAGAAACAGTCCTTGCCTTGAACTTGAAGATCATAATTTAAAACTAAATATGATAGACATTGATGCTTAAACTTGGCATGCTCTTCTCTATAACAATATGGATATACTTGTGTTAATGTACATTTTTTTAAACTGTTTTGTGCAGTAATTGCTTTAAGCGCTTAGAGCAATTATTGCACAAAACTGGTGTATGTGTTTTGTAAAATTTGCAATGCATTATGTTTAATTAACTCTGTTGCTAAGCAAGCACCTATTGAACTTAAGAGCAGCCCAATTCCAGGTTAATCATATTACCACTTACAACAATATGGTTTTAAAAACATTAAACTTAGTACTGGTAAATAAATTAGTGTGTATTTTATTTCATTATTTTAGTTTATGTTGTTTACTTTATCATATAGATAGTCAATATATTGTACTTAATGTTGAAAGAAAATAAAAACAATGTTTGTACTGGTTAAATTTAAACCAATAGAGAGAAATAATGGTGTGATAAAATGATGTGTGGATTTAATCTACAAGTTAAGGGTTTATTATTTTATATTGCCTGGAAATAGTATTGTTGCCTGATCTAAAGGAGATTTAGATTTCATGAAAATTATTTAACAATATGGTTTTTACAGGGATATTCCGAGCATGTTGCAAACCAATATAATTATGTTTTAGCATAATCAATAACAGGCTATAAATGCCGCCAGGTCATCCCCGCAAGTATGTGCGAAATGTACCAATACATACAAATAGAGAGTTAAGTGTTATATACATTGACTTTTCAAAGGGAAAGTGCAAAAATGACAAACCAAACTCGAAACAAACCAAACAAATTCACCCAACGCGACTTTTCATAAATATATTAAAATATTGATTATCTTCAAAAAATTTTGAGATGCGCGAGCTAGAAAGCGGAGCATCCTGCCCTTAATAGGGATGTTGACTCCATTTTTTCTATATCGTCAATCAGCTTGTTTTCTCATGAAAATGTCTTTACCGAAAAAACTGGAAATCTAATGGTAGAAACGTCAAAAATGAGAGTCAAAGTTGGGCATATCTACTGGGTGCTAAAGCTAAAATGTCCCATAGAAATTGGGCAGAACAGGTAACATTACACTTTGTCTGGCCGTAAAGTTGTACTAAAACAAAAGTTATGTAAAAACACAACTGCCCTTGCCAGTGTCACTCGGAATGATGTAAGGATTCTAACGATACATACATATATTTGATGGAATCAGGCGTTACTTTGCGGAAGTCCATTTTAAATAAGATTATCTAATGTGGGTAATTTATAGTTTTAATTCCGCGATAAAGAATGTCTAATGGCCTAATTTCGATCTATACTGAATTTAACGTAACGCGCGACGCTGGACAACGAAACCTGGGTTTATACCACTGAAACTTCTATATCCATATAATACATAACATATATTTTCAGTGGCTCAATAGTATTACGGTAGCCTCTACATATCTACAATAACACCATACACAGACCCATAAATACACATACATACATACACAGACCCTTAAAACATTACACTTCCTTATGTCATGTCCCTTACAGTCATGTAAAAACAGGAATTTTGTTGATTTTGGCCAAGGTTGGACATTTCTTATTACAAAACGTAGATTATCACTTAGATCTTGGTTAACTATGGTACCAAAGCATGCATTTATTGTGTTGCTAACTATATAAAAAGATACTCGAAAATATCTCGACGATTTTGTACACCGCGTCGCCTTTGTAACAATATGCTCTACCTGACGAGATGTTGCTTCACTTATCTGACCTTGAGGTATGTTTTTCTAAGAACTGCGCTCGCTCGCCTCTCCGAGACTTGTCATACAAATTCCGTAGCTGTTGACTTATCTCATATTATTGTATGGATAAAGGCGATGGTGGAATCTTGGCTCGGTTTTTTTGAAGCCTTGGAAAAAACCATCTTACGGATGCAAATATTGCAAATGTGTCTTTTTAGTTATTTTAATGTCGCAACTACGTCTGTAATGTTCAGAATTTATGACGAAGGCGAGAGTTTCGGCGAAAATTTCAGGGCTGACCTATATCTAAATTCAGAATGCTCAAGGCTTTCAATATTTGAGCAGCTTGATTTGATTAAAAAACGGACGACACATTGAAAGTCCTGGAAGCGTTATCTTTCTAATTCAATTCTTGGATGTCGATAAAGTGTGGTGATGATTATCATGAACATGCACCTGACTTAGATATGAGTTGAAACGACGACTGTACTATCTTATAATGACTGTTCGTAAACTCCAGGTAGTAGCACGATGAATGAATCGATCACAGCGCCTATGAATGTTGTTTTTGGCTCGGTACATGTGTGGGCGGGCCCGTAGGTGTCAGCCTCGGAATGATCTATCAAACTGACACTTAATCTGTTGAAATTACTATCCCTTACAAGACCAGTGACTTCTAGAAGGAGCAGTAAAACGTAAATGTAAACATATGATATCAATATCATAGATAGCAGATTGAAATGGCAATGGGCAGGCCACATCGCTCGCAGAACCGATAACCGATGGGGAAGAAAGATTCTCGAGTGGCGACCACGAATCGGAAAACGTAATGTAGGCCGGCCCCCCCACTAGGTGGACCGATGACCTTGTCAAAACCGTGGGGAACCGTTGGATGCAAGAGGCGAGTAGCCGATCCAAGTGGCGTTCTACTGGGGAGGCGTATGTCTAGTAGTGAACGTCTTCCGGTTGATAATGATTTCAATATATTAATGTCATTTATCAATCAAGTGTTGCTAATGAGTACGCAGTAGGACTATTTGAATAAATCCGCACTCCTTATGAATTCAGTTTCCGTGTCAATGGTATCGTTTTATGTGATGTCATTTAATTTGCAAGGGTAATTATACCGCGTGGTCCAACACGCAGTCTCCGAGACTTCATAATACGTAGTTCATTAAACAAATGAATTCCAGGCAAACTGTATCATATACATACGACTTCAGTATGGCTTAGAATAATTGTTCGAGCAGAAGTCTTCTTCCTTTACCACGGTTAAGTTTTCGGCTGCTATATCCAAATCATCTTGGTATTTTGAGCCTGCAATAGAAGCCTTGACTCTCGAAATTTACCTCGGTGATATCTCTATTTCTGCTTTTGTAGGCAGAAAAATTGTATAAAAACCATAAATAATAATTTTCTTACTTTTGATGTCACGTTTCCGCTTTAGCATTTCTATCGCGTGACACTCATAAATGTTAATAATGTGTGATTAATGCAATAAAACATATGCTACGATTGTTAGGCTGTTTGCTTCATGTTTCAGGTGTGTGCTGTATGGAATAATCGTAATCGATTAGTAAATAATGTCCACAAAACCCGCGGTTGACTCATTCGTCGATACTCAACACATTTGCTTTATAATTTTGATTACTGTTCCGATATTTGCGACGTTCTGTTCTAGGTTTGAACCGATGCCATTATAGAAAACGAATTTATTTAAAAAGTTTTTTCTTTGTGTCTACATTTGGTTTTCCTTTACCTGAGCCTCACAGGAAATTAAAATCTTTCGCAAGCGACTGGACTAAAATTACAAAACTTCGCTCCGTTTCAATTTCTTTTCCATTCAAACGCTCGTTTCTTTGTTCTCATTTATGTCGAAAACGTTGTATTCCTCATTTTAGTCTGTTCTCAATTTCTCACTCACAGCGTAAAATTGGACTTGGCACACTTTGCTATTAGTCATATGTGTTTATTTACCTGCGTTGTTGTTTAAAGCATTCCTGCAAACGTCGTTACAAAGGTCTTGATCTCGAACCGTAGGTTTTATGTTGTTTTATTTATTTTAATTTTCTCTTAGATCCTGTAAAAAGTTCATTATCAGCCTCTTACACTCCCGCTGCTGGGATACCGGTCTTCTCTCAGAGAGAGAGGCATGAGCCATAATCCACCACGCGGGCCCAGTGCGTCTTGGTGGATGTCACATGCCCTCGAATTTTGTGTTTCTTGAACATGCCGGTTTCTACACAATGTTTTCCTTCACAGTTTTAGAGCGAGTGTGAATAATCCGCACATAACTGGATATAAGTCATTGGTGCGGGCCGAGTCGCGATTCGAACTATGATGCGTCGGATTGCAAGTCGCACAAGTTCCTGCTCGGCCACACTCACTCTAAACAACGCACTCAGCACTCGCTTTAGGGGGTTACTACATTAAAATGCTTCGTTTATAAAATTGTGGATTGTAAACAAATCCGAATTGTTGTCTGTGTACACAAGCTTCTTTATCGAATCAACGATCACGTGATCTTTAGTTTGATCTAGGCTAGATGCTTTGCCAAAGAATAAAGATTCAGAGCGAATTCCTCGAAGATCAAATCTGTAAATCACAATGTTGGAATAGATCCGAAGCCTATATTTTCTCTGAGCTTTCAATTTATTGAGGTGACCCTCTCTAGTAGCCATCTGCGTGCTTATCTCAAGTCGTTATGTTAATGTTATTTTATTGCGAGATATTTTTTACAGCGGTTACTTTGCAAAATGCCAATCATCAATTGATAATCAATTTATTTTTATTTTGTAAGCATTGAATATTGAAATACAAAACCGTGTTTGGGGCCCGAGCACAATAAAGTTCTTTTATTGTGCACGGAGAGGCGAGTCGGCGGCAATCTGCTTTACATCCCAAATTCTTGTATTTTTTGTTGAAATGCCTTCTTTACTTCAGTTCGAAGTGGATGTAGGTGTACATATTTTATAGCCAGGGCAGACAGTGTCGGCCTCGACTGCTTAGTTTCTCTACCTAATCATAATTAAATTTATCTGTGCGTATGGTAAAATACAAAGCTAAATAAAAAAAAAAAATTTAATACTCTTTGATAACGTGACGTCACTTGTTCAACGCGGGCCGTAAAGCTGTACACTAAAAACATACATTGTCTTGATTTGTCTATGAAAAACAGCGTTTAAGAACATAGTTGTCATACATTTTTTTATTCAATGAAATATATAGAATCTGATGGTATCCTTTAAATTACTATTGGGTGTAAATAAAAAAGTTGAATTCGGGAAAATTTTAGATACTGTATCTTAGCTTTGTTGAAATTATATATTTTTTGAGAATTTCATTTTTATTGTGTTAATGTGACGTTATCCAACTTGTATAACGACAGTAATTATATATTTTGAGTTTCATGCAACATCCCTATTGTTATGGGCCGACGTCATGCTTACCATCAGGCAAACGACCGATTCGTCTCTTTACCCAATATTATAAAAAAACGATTCTGTCTGATAATTATAATTCTGTATCATTATAAACTGTTGTGAAATCATCAATTTAATCATGGTTCATGATATAGACGTACATATGGAAGCAACGATACAGCGCATTCGACCGTGAAGCGTATCGTCTCGGACGTATAATGTGACACACAAAAACTCCTGCGTATTATGTTACTCTAAAGTTGTGCGGCTTCTTCTAGAACATACCTTGTTTTTACCTTACAGCCCCAGGATTGTCACTAACATCTCTAGCCTCTACCATAATATATCCTACTGATATAGCACTGTATCACAAACACACAGGCTTAGTAGACAAGACAAATGTTTTATTGCGAAGCAAATTGACATATAACGAACTACGAATCGATATGTCATATGGTAAATGAACGAAACCTTACGTCAATTCCATTGTTAACTCTTCGATCGCGATTGTAGAAAATGACTGTCTAGCTAGACTCTAGACCCGCGGTTAACTATCCAGATTTATAAACACGAAAGTGTATCTTAAAAATTATCTGCATTGTATTTTAAAGGTACATATAGTAGCAACATTTGTGTTGTCGATATAATCGACACAATATTCCGAGGTTGAGTGTAAGATAGCAACTCTATTAAGCGCACACTAATAATTTCGTACAATAAAGATTATTTCATTTAACAATTTAATTTCCATATTTGTTTTTATGTAGTATGTGTGTATGTGTATAGCATTTGTTCACACAGCGTACATAGTTGCACGTAGGCTTGATTTGTCTAAGGTCTTTATAATGAGATCTCTACATTTTTTATTACGTAGCTTTTTGCTATCATTATGTTAGCCTGCAAAAACGCACAGACAGAACGTGATGATGCTTATAAAAACATGTGATATAGTAAATACTAATTACTGGAAATGATTGGTCTTATGTTTTGTTTTACTCTATTGTAGTGCCTTGTTTTCACGCGTGTAAACGAGATAAAACTGCATGTTCCTCATTGCCAAACTTGTATGACAAACCAATTAGGCAAAAAGGAAACTTAATTGCTCGTAGCGAAACTTTGAAATTTAAAAAAATGTTTTAAAAAATAAAACCTAAAATTGTTAGACAGATTTTTGAGATTCTAGCTAGAAATTAGAAAGAATGACGACCGGAAAGTCGCCATTTGATAGAAGCAGTATACTGCCAGCACAATGTGAATTGTGCCGGGCTTGTGTTTGTATGAAATAAATAACTTCGGGAGACATTAACGGCGCCCGGCGCGCAACAGACTACAATAAGGCGATGTATTGAGCGCAAGCGCCGCGACGCTAGCCCGATTTATTGGCAACGCTGATTTGCGGTTGAACATACGGAATTTTGCTAATATTAGGCAGATTACTGGGAATATTGACCACAATTCGTCCCTTTGTTTGAAAATGGAATAAACTTCAATTGGGCAGATTTAGACGCTAACCAGCTGGTCCGCTGTGATGACTTTAGTAAGTGATTGATAAAGATTTGTTACGAAAACAAATATCGAGGTGATGAAATAATTTAATAACAATTACATTTTTTTTATGTTTATTTATTAGGTAACGAGACGAGCCGGTCGTTTGCCTGATGGTAAGCATAACGCCGGCCCATAACGATTGCAGTACCACCCAGAACTTTGAAACACAAAGGCCTGCACGGCACTGCAGTGCGCTCGTTACCCTGAGACATTAGGTATTAAGTCTCATAAGCCCAGTAATTTCATACGGTATACACATCCTGACACTAAATTATAATTCCCTGTACCTATCTAGAGAATAAGAAATATATTATGGTACCTCAGTCCTCGCCCAGACTCACAAATTTTGCGCATTTTCCTCTCAGTACAGACATATTTGTCCTACTTTGGAAATCTAACTAACTCTTCTGCGAGTGTCAGTCTGAGTGGGTACCACCGTTTTGCTCGTGTAGTCTGCCGCCAAGCAGTAACGTGCAAGCATTACTCTGTTTGAAGGGCAAAATAGTCACTGAAATTACTGGACTAAGCAGTAACGTGCAAGCATTACTCTGTTCTGGTTTGATAGGCAATATAGTTGTTGAAATTACTAGGCTTATGAGACTGACTATGGCACTGCAATTGTTATGGGATGGCGTTGTAGTTGGTGGCTGGCTTACCATCAGACAAACGACCCGACCGTCTCATTACGCAATAGTATAAAAAAAATGCGCTCACAATCCTTATGCGTTACATAAGTGAAATCCATCGACCTATCAACTAAACACTGGTGCTGTGAAACATGATAAAACATTAAACAAACTGATCAATTAAAATGTACTTAGCTGAAGCATGGAGTAACCTTGCCCCGGTCACTTCCAACATTCGAAAATTGTACGAATGTTTCTCTTTGAAATTTGAATCTAGCCAATGCAGTCGAAACGTTACATATTACTTTTGCGAATGTCGTTCTATGTGGCTCGCGTATTCGTTCGAATGGGACAGCCATAGTTTATTATAAACGTATGTGTCCATGTAAAATCGCAATAAACATATTTAATGAACAAATTTCGTGCCAACCACCATACTTTGTATTAGTAATATTTTATTCTGACCTAGACTGGGCTCACCTTTTAATGCTAGACTATTAGATTAGATAGACGTTGGCATTGTCACGCAAACAGCTAAGTCCAGAATTTGTCGTTCCTTTTTGCTCTCTCTCTCTCCAAAAAGAAATAATAAATTGCGATAAATCGTTCTCAGTGGTTTATGTGTCTATGTAGCCTATGTTACTCTTTGTAACATCAGCTATCTGCCAGTGAAAGTCCGGTCAAAATCGGCCCAGCCGTTTCGGAGATTACCTGGAACAAACAGACAGACAAAAAGACAAAAATTTTAAAAATGGCTGTTTTGGTGTAGGTCCCGTATATACTTTCATATGCATTTAGTAAAAAGCTGTTATTTTGATATTACAAACAGACACTTCAATTTTTTTTATCTGTATGGATGAATCATCAATTAGGTTAGGTATTTTAGCTTAGACACAGTACAGGAGGCCTACGACCATCTCTTAGAACAGTATTACTTTAACCTTACATTGAAAATTCAACTAACATTTATTGTAGTATAAAATCGATTGGTTCAGGCAATGTAACAAGGTCAAGGGTGATCCAATTACTGGAGACATAAAGTTGATTACCGGCGCCAGATCAATTCGATGCGGCTGGTCGAGTCTGCGTCTAATCAGGCTTTTTTCTACTAGAACCTCCGTTAGGGATAAGACTTCTTTACTGAAGATAGTGATTAGATATTTTGTAAGAATTTAGTACATTAGTACTTAGTTTCCCGTTCCTGCTGCAGGGATAAGGCGCTAGCTCAGTTAGGTCTAACGAATGATCGATATGTACACGGCTCCGTCACTGAGCTTATAGTAACCCTACCTGGGAAGCGAAGAGACCCGGGTTCGATCCCTGGCTAGGACAGGTTTTTGTGGTGAGCGTAAAGTTTGCTCTCAGATCTTGGATGTCTATGTTGTGTATCTCTGTCCATCCATGCCACGCGCGACGCAAAGAGTCCTAGGTAGCAGCTAGGTAAGAGTGTGGGGGGAGCTTTTGGCCACGACTTCGCTCGAGAGCTGTGGTTAAAAATCCCGCCGCAAATCACACAGGAACAGTGTATTTTTTAGGGATACATTTTTTATCACTGTTCCATACGCAGAAAATTACGTTGAATCGATGATCCGTTGGTGGTAGATATAGAAACGAACCGAAACTTTTAGTTTTGTTAATCTTTTTTTTACTTATTTATGTTTTATTTACTAGTTTCTGCCCGCGGTTTTGCTCACGTGGTAAATACCTTTTTAGCCTATGTGTTGTTCCAGAATCTAAACAGCAGCGAATAAAGTAGTTACCTACTTCATTCCTTGCTCAACTCACAAATAACGTACTCTGTTATAATGTGTTTAACGTAAATATTATGATTTTAAGCACGCCGGGTTTTCTATTCTCCTCATTCAGTTGGCCACCATCGGTCCAGAAACTCCCAAGTTATATATAAATACATCTGCAGATTCCTTGCGTTGAACTCAAGTCAATTCTTTTATAGCAGTGTTGTATCTTGCGAGGTGCGACTAAAAGTAAGATTTACTGAAAACTTAATTAGTTTCTATGAACTGACTGTTTTTATTTCAAGAGCGGTTTAGTTTATTATCAAATTTTTAACACCGCATAATGAAAAGAAACGAACGAAATCCTTACGGCTTAGATAGGGCGTTTGTTGTCCCCCTTTTTTTAGGTGGGCTCTCTTCTGGGCAAGCATTGATCCCATCTTTATCATCAGGTAAAATTACATTGATATTGGAGCTGATATAATGCAAGAGTTAGATTGGAAAACTTATGATAGCAGTAATTGTTATACAGCTTTTAATAACAGTTAATCATGCAATTCAATATTCATTGGAAACGACATGTTTGGCTGATAAAAATTCATGATTTCGACCTCTGTCACAAAAAAAAAGATAAATGACGCCTGTCCGTATGGACTGTGCAGTCTAGTCCTTTAAAACCATCAAATTGTAAAAATTATAAATGTCTGTACATATATTTAAGTTCTGTCGGTTTTAAGCGATCCACAGGAGAGCCGTTTTCTTCGCTCATGACTTCACCACCCGGTGAGTCTCCAATGTTTTCATTTACTCTGCATGGTAGTGCCTCGTTTCCTACTTCATCTTTTATTTATTCACAAACTTGTCATCTGTGTTCTGTCAACTATCTCGCACCTCTACCTAAACTGTGATCCCACCGTGGACAAGTCGCTGACCTTTCTTTAGGACACGTGCTCTCGTAAATTCATCAATGCTGACTCTCTTAAAGACCTAGTCTACATTGATGTCAGTTGAGACGAAATTTGATGAAAATATTGGGGACGGGTGGGTATTCAGGTAACCAATGGACTGGTTAAACTGGCTTACATTTAAAATATAATTACGAGTATGTATCTATACAAGATTCGCGTGTGCCAACTCCATGCCAATTTATAAAGGTTGATATTCTCGAACCGGTTTCGATTGTGAACTCTAAAATATTTAATTCCGGCTAAAGTTAATACTTGAGCTAAAGTTAAGAGGTTGTATGAAGGCTATTAAGCCTCCATACTACCTCACATTGCTTAGCATGATCCGATTGCATCAATATTACTGCAACATTAACTATGAAATAAATATATGGTAAAGTTCTGGATTCATTCTAAAGAGTATAAGATGCGAAAACACGATTTCATAAAATTATGAAAAAAATCGCAAAGTTACCTCCAACTCGAACAATAGCTATAAGTATTAAATTAGTTATAGCATTAGCTAGTATTCAATAAATACTTTGAATTAGATCTTAAAACTTCGCATTTTAACTGAACTATGTATAAGGTAGAGTTTGTATGAGTTAAATTTTAAAAATAACCATTAGAATCACTGTAAAAGGAAATTACCTAAAGTATCTAAATGGTCTAAGTAGCACTGAGCAATATACTAGCAAAAAAACGTCTATGTAGCAAAATGTCTAATGAGCAAATTGTTTGATTCTCAAAATGTCTAGAGATTTAGGTACAAAAAATAAATAATAATAATGTGTGGGATGGGGACAATACCAGGCAGGACAGCCTGTTTTTCAGGCTTCATCGAAAAATACACACTCTTAATTAGGTTTGTCCCTTGGTCTATCTACTTATCATATCTGTTTTTAATAGTGACAATTATTGTCACTAGCTACTGTGAAATAAAAATCTTGATGATAACGATCCATTAGGCACGTATTTAAAAATTATGTTCATGAGTGCACAGTCACATTAAAAAATGACGATCTGCTACACTAGACGTTTTGCTAAACCGACCTTCCGATAGTTGGACGATTTTCTATATTGTACATTTTGCTAATTAGACGTACCGTATTGCTTATTTATTGTGTATTACTTTTCACGTAGCTAGACGTTTTGCTACTTTAGACCTTCTGACTGTGGGCCGCATTCTTATTATCTTTTATTTTCATATAAATGAGGTGACACTATTTCGCATTCGCGTGACATCATTATCTCAAATCGCATGTAAAATAAAAATATCACGTTCTGTCATACGTATTCACGTACCCTAACTTAATAATAGAGCAAGGTCGTTGGAGTACATGATGCTAGGTCCTAGAATATCTAATGATAATAAATATGCTATTTGTATTTACACCTCTATGACCAGAATGCACTTCTTCCAGAATGGAAATGATATTAGGAGAAATCCCTCACTGCTTGTATTTATACGAGGTTGCCTTCTGCAGCTTCTTAGGAACGTAATAATCTCATCGATTTGTGTTTTTGTATGCGCCGTGGTATTGTAATATTCAAGCGAGCAAAATATTCCGGCAAACTTCGGTTGTAAAAGATTTATTAGTCCATTGAAATGATTTTGTCAGACTACTGTAATACGAACCTCACTCAATAAACTAGCGTTAGTTAATTCATCGGATCATTTATTATCATTAGAACGGGTTCCACTGCAGCAGGCAGGGCTGACATCTCTTCAATATTTGCCCATATTTATACAAGATTTATATTCTCAGTTTCTAATCTAATAATTGATTTGGCTTTGGAACTCCGTATTTGTCTTGTAGATAATGCGTTCACCTTCCATAGGTGGATATGAAAGGCAAGGTTTGCATAATGATTTGTTGCTCCGCTAATCTGATTAAGGATACTTATATGACATGGACTGATTCACACTTTCTTTATTAATAATATTACGTGGTGAACTATGCAATTGTAGTAGTAGTTATTGCATGTAGTTGTTTATCTGAAGATAACGAGCTTATTAGCTGCCGTATCTGTGTCTTGACTGAAGATAATTAAGCTAATTTTAACCATATAGTGCTCGGCCATACGCCAGCTTATTTCTGCGATTCCAAAGTCATAACAGATCATGGAGTTTTCCATGACTAGATTATAGCTACCATTACTGTTTCAAACCTTTCTGCTTGGACATTTTATCAGAGAACGCATTTTACATTTTAAGAAAATAATAAAATTTATCTATTTCTTCCTTACGCCACTTTCTTCCACATGGATTTTTCTTACCCTTTTCCTCTTTCTCAGCTAACCCTACGTTTTTGCAGTATTGAGTTGCACCCAACCCACAATCTAATCGAGCAATAGGAACAAATTGCACTACCTCCGCCACTACAGAGCCCAGCGTGGGCGGCTAATGATTCAACTACCCGTGGGCTGTTCAAGGACTTCCCTTTTACTGCACCTATGGAGGAAGGTAGCTGCACGTGACCGAACGGTGTGCCGCTTTCATGTGACGTCATACATCAGGACAATGTGATTCTGTAACTGTTCTATTTGTCACATGATGAACTAGTACAGTAGTTACTGGCTCCCATTTAGTAGTATTTCTATTAAATCTATTGCTACGAAATTGCGTATAAAGAGTTCTTGATGGAATCAGATTGAAATTAAATAGTATAATAGAAAACCGACATCCACCAAGCCGCACTAGGCCCGCGCGTTGTTGCCTTTACTTATTGGATTATGGCCTTTACTCTTTCTCTCTCTCTCTCTCTGAGAAAAGGCCGTTATCCCAGCAGTGGGAGCATAATAAGGCCGATGACGATGAATTAAAGACTCCCTTAATTAATAAATATGTAACGATTTAATGATAATAGTATACACTTTTCGATAAATTAAATTCGATAAAATTGACAGTTAAAATCGATAAAGCGGGTTTTATTCGATAAAATTGACAGTTAAACCGATAAAGTGGGTTTTATCGGTTTTAACTGTCAATTTTATCGAATTTTATTTATCGAAAAGATCCGTACTCGCGCCGCAGTACAGCCAACGTGCACATGAAAACGGGAATGTTGTTGTAGAACAATAGTCGACAGGAAGCGGAAATGCACAATATTAGAAACAGCAGGCGTGGCTGATATAGCGGCTCTGAAGACCATTGAAGCAAAACTATCTATTGAATATTACATGCATGTGAAGCGAACTGCGACGCAATAAAAACAAAATTATTACGCTACGTTCGCGACACACCAAATAATCAGCGTCTGACCGTTCGGTCTTGATCTTCATCTCGACAAGCGCAACCCAATGACGCAAGAAATATAATTTGTATAGTGTTATTCCAAAAGTTCTATTTCGGTGGTTCGCGGCGTCCACCCACCAGCGTATGCAAACCGAGGCTCAGACGTGAGCGAGTGAGTGGTGTTGAGACGGATAAGTTAAATTCAGTGTCGATTTGTACAACCAATTATTCATAGCGTTTGAAATACGGTAGGATTGTGCGACGGTACAATATGAAGAGAAACGTGAGTACACAACGCACGACCATCCGCTCGGCGCATTCATACGCTCTATAAATAGCGGGGAATATTGTACTTGATGGCAACACAGATGACACGGTGATGCCAACCGAAATGTTTTGTTTACACGCTCGAATTGCTTCTTTTACGTTAGTAATGCAGACACATTTACTATGCACTTGTTTCTTCATCTATTGGTGTATTTCGTCATTAAAGAAAATTGTTTAGATATTTTAGCAAAGGTCAATTGAAAGCTCTGGACAAGATCGTATACGAATCAATAGATTGGCACTAAGGCTAAGATTCAGAAATGAATCTAAGCTTGGACTCACGCTTCCATATGTCAAAATTCTATACAGTTTTGACATATTGTAAGCAAAAGTCCACGCTTACATTCGTCTCTGAATCTTAGCCTAAGTGTTGGTAGGACGGTTTCGTATTTTTAATATTTGTTGAAATTTCTATTTTCGTAATATAGATGAAATTAGTATAGTATAGTCGTAGTTTTAGACAGTTGAAATATTTAATCAACTTCAAAAACATTTCAATTAAAGTTAAATAATTAATTATAATTTTTATGTAAGTTAATCGTTCCAGACTACATTTTTTTTTGTAAATATAAGCTAGTTGAAGCTTACGTTTGATTTCATATAAAACAAATAGTTTTCATAGCTTTTCCCACCGCGCTGGCATGAATGTAGACATGCATGGAAAGAGTGGCTTGTAAAGTAAAGTAAAGTAAAAAGTTATTTATTGACATATTACAACAAGTAATGAATCCATAGGCTCCCGAACTAGTAGCAATTACTGTGTTTCAGGAGCCAGTGGCTTCTCCCATTATGTGACACTACGATAATTATGCTATATAATATAAACATAAGCATAAACGCTTAAACATAAACGCTTACACACTCATACCCCCGCACTAGGATTCCCTGTGTTGCAGGTGGCATGGACATACACAGATACACATTACAAACATCCAAGACCCGAGAACAAACTTTATGCTTACACAAAATCTGCCCCGGCCGGGAATCGAACCCGGGACCCCTCGCCTTGCAGGCAGGGTTACTACCAACTTAGCTACGGAGTCGTCTAACTATATAATATGTGGTGTCTATATAACTAGCTATATAATATGTGGTGTGTAACTTGCGAATCGATTCCGATCATCATCGATACATGTTCCTCTTCTACACGAGGCACCTCTATAAGTTCTTGACCTGTCAATTGCTGAGACGATTCACTCAGCAACATTTTAGAAAAAAGTTCTTCGATTGCACAACATTCGAAGGAACTTTTGCGTAGAATTTGGGGCAAGTACTCCTACGTGTAGACTGTAGTTCGGCCCGACCTACTTCGCTTGTTTATACATATACTATGGATCAACCCTGAAATATTTCCAGTGTGTTGTTAGCGGTAAATATCTATATTTCTATGGGGTACGTCTGAATTCAATGTTCATCTACCTACAGGAAACTGCTTTTATTGGCTAACTACTATTTACATAAATATTAGGCACAGTTAACTACAATCAACTCGTCTACAATAGAAAACACCGACCGTTTTAGGCCTACAAAGTATAAAATATGTATGTAAAGTACACAGAACCCTGGTGGCGTAGTCGTGTTGAATTGCAATTTGTTTTGTTGACCGAAATAAATACCAACATTTAGCATGCTGCATGTGTCGATCGAACGCATTAGCTAAGGAAATTGTGGTGAATTATAGTCACACAGATGACACGTCATTCAAAATCACCTTAATTACACGTTCATATTTTTTTTTCAAACATAATTTAGTTAGTGGGAGGACTAACTCTTCTTCGTGTGTCCGTCTGGGTTGTTACCACCGCTTTGCTCGTGAAGTCTGCCGCCAAGCAGTAGTGTGCAAGCATTACTGTGTTCCGGTTTGATGAGCAAAGTATCCAGTGAAGTTACTGGGCTTATAAGACTTAATACCTAATGTCTCAGGGTAACGAGCGCATTGCAGTGCCGCGCAGGCCTTTGTGTTTCAAAGTTCTGGGTGGCACTGCAATTTTTATGGGCCGGCGTTATGCTTACCATCAGGCAAACGACCAGCTCGTCTCGTTACCAAATCTGAATCTAAAATTCTAAACAATATTACAAGGATATGTCATCTTCGCATAAGATACGTCAATTTCAACATTTTCATAAATCAATATTTCATCCTAGCGAGTTGTGATTACGTCTATTAAACAAGCGTCGTAAATGTTGTAATTTATAGATCATGAAGGCACTTCTGCTTCTAGGATTATGATTCCGTAGAGATTTCTTTTTATATTTATCGACAAGAGCTGATCATTGGCTACATTTGAAACGTTTGTGACATTTAAATGGTTTAAATTTAAAAATAACCTTGTCACTGCATAGGTACCGCCAGGATTAGTAACGCGCATAACGTTTGCTTGTCTTTAAGTTTAGAGCGACTAGTAATGCCGTATTTATTTAGTATTTATCCTGGCAGACATTGAAATTGTTAAACCGACGCAAGATACCTTTATTAAGATCTTAGTTTTCGCTATTGTTACATTTTATGTGCCATTTCTCATTTCTATTACTACTATTTAATTAATTAATAACTAATAAGTTACTGGATATTTGGCAGGCGTTCTGCCTCCTTGTTAACAATCGGTAAACTCTACCCAATCAAATTGTCATTTAGTCAATATGTAGTCTATCATGTTGTTGGACAAGCTGTTTGTTCAACCTTCAACAATCACATACGTACTTTGGTCCAGAATTATAATTTCAGTTATAACTCAGAGCAAAAATAGGTAGAGCGCGTGTTACCAAGTGGGAACAGTATGCACGGGTGAGAACATCGCACTGTTCCTACCGCAAGCGTTAATAGTCATACGCTCACTAGCGGTGTGAGCGCACGTTGCGAGTTCCTGGCGAGCATTTGATTATTTAACTGCTAAAAATGGTAAAATGTGCAATAAAAACCTGTAAAAACGATACTCGGAAACACACTAAACAGAAATCTAGCATCACATTTCGCCGGTAAACCATTTTTTAATACTTTTAAGTAAATTAGAAGTCACGCTTCGCGGGGTGGAAGGAGACGCGGGACGCAAGGCTACATGCACCGCCCGCACCGCCCCGCAACCCCTCTTGGATTGCCAACTGGGACAGTGATGTGACGCGTTCGGCGCTTGAGTCGATACGGCGAGAAATAGTTTATAATACACCGGCGCGCTATGTGCGCTTGCGACAATTACTTTTCTTTAATACTTTAATTACTTTGTAAATGATTAGAGGCGGTGAGTGTGAAAGCGTTAAGTATAGCGTTTATAATATAAGTAAATAATTCAAAAATAAATAAGATATAAGTAACATATAATCCTGTTTTTATTTCTTTGTTTCTTTTAGTTTTTATCCTTTACATAAAGAGCGGGGAAATATAAAAATAAAAACGCAATTTGAATCAATTACAATAACGTAAATAACATAAATACGATATAAAAAACCATGTCATTTGAAAATAATTGTATTGTAAATTAAAACTACAATATATAAAATTATAACAATATCAATTCATAGGTCATTAGGATTATATGCGAGACCTATAAATTCGTACCTTAAAATAAATAAGCAGATAATAATGTTTACTTATCAAAAACTCACCCATACATACTTCACATTATACATTAATTATACAACATAATATAACAATAGGTCCCGTGCCGTTCAGCTGCTTTTATCGACAACTACGCTTGCAGCGCTCAATTGCCCATCCCTATCAGTCACTTACCTATCAATATAACTAGCTATAGTTCACTTGCCTACGCTGCGCATTAGGCGACCGGAGCGATGTTCGTACTCTACCTATTTTTGCTCTGAGAGTTATAATCTGTCATTATACACTTTTAAGGTGCAGAACCCGGCGCGCCGCTATCTCGCTCGCGCATCTTAACATTTTTGAAGATAAATAATCACTTAATATAATTATGAAAAATCGCATTCGGTGAAATTGTTGACAATGACATTGCAAAGGTACAGCAAAAGTATCATTTTGATCCGATCAAGATTTCATACATGAAAATGGGCAAAACATAAAATCCCATTTTTAGGTTTGAAAACTTGAATGGATCAAAATGAAAATTTTGTATAACCTTTGTCATGTTATTGTCAGCAATTTCACCGAATGCGATTTTTCATAATTATAGTAAGTGATTGTTTATCTTCAAAAATGTTGAGATGCGCGAGCGAGATAGCGGCGCGCCGAATTCTGCCCCTTAAGAATATCACATTTTAACAAAATAAAAATGAAATTCACAAAAAATATATAATTTCCACAAAGGTACATAGATATAATTTCCATAAAAGGTTTCCAAATTGAACATTTTTTTTATCATTCGTTAGTAATTTAAATGATACCAAACGGATTCTTTACATGAGTAAGAAAATGTATGACAACTGTACGGCCAAATCAATAAAATGCATGTTTTTAGTACAGCTTTACGGCCCGCGTTGAACAAGTGACGTCAGATGTTCTGTCCAATTTGTATGGGGCGTTTTAGCGCTTAGTAGACACGTCCAACTTTCACTGTCATTTTTGACGTTTCTAGCGTTCAATTCCCAGTTTTTTCGATATAGACATTTGATTCTCACGAAAAAAGAATTGATTGACAACATAAAAAAATGGAGTCAACATCCCTATTTCTATTACTTATAATTTCTTATTCATAAAAGTCATCATATCCGAGTCTTACGGATATAGTTCTTAGTATTCCGGCTGCATCTAACAGTTTAGGATTGTCTTCGCCGCCGGGTCGTTGACCTTGCATTGCCTATTGTATACTGCCAAATACGTAGCACTCAGCTGATAAAATATGAACGTATCGTTGTACCACAATGTCATAATGAAGTTGTTGTATTTTATAACAGCTATGTTTTGTCTTCTTATAATTACTATATTGTGTTAATTATATTGTCTTAGTTGCCTCCCTATTGTTGCTCTTAATCATTTTGTCGTTTTGAAGTATTTGAATGTATTATCTGTATCTATACAAATAAATAAACTTGAAGTGTCTGTTTGTAATCTGACGGCTCCGTAGCTAAGTTGGTGGTAACCCTGCCTGCAAAGCGAGGGGTCCCGGGTTCGATTCCCGGCTGGGGCAGATTTTGTTTAAGCATAAAGTTTGTTCTCGGGTCTTGGATGTTTGTGATGTGTATCTGTATGTGTCCATGCCACCTGCGACACAGGGAATCCTAGTGCGGGGGTATGAGTGTGAAAAAAAAAACTATAACAAAACAACCATTTAAAAAAAAATCTGTCTGGTCTGTCTGTTTGTTCCGGGTAATCTCCGAAACGGCTGGACCGATTTTAACGGGTATTTCACTGGCAGATAGCTGATGTTATAAGGAGTAATATAGGCTACTTTTATTTTAGAAAAAGAATTAGGGTTCCGCGCAAAAAATAAAAACGATAAAATGCAATATCTCCGCGCGGGTGAAACCGTGGGCAGCAGCTAGTGTTTTATAAGTATCTATAACCTAGTTGCAATATAATCAATTAATCATAGTAAATTTGAATGGAACATATCAGTCACAACTCACAACAAAAGAATAGAATAAGGTACATAGTTTTATATCTGTAATTGTTTTCCATTTGTAGTGAATTAATCAATTACGGAAACGTATAGTTTAGAAGTTTCAACGCCTTTGTCTAATTATTGTGCCTAGAGAAGATCGGCCTTGATGACATTTAGAGGTTGCTACTGTTAACGTTACACATGCGTGTGAGCGCGATTCGCTTGTTTTTTTTTATATTATTAGGTAACGAGACGAGCTGGTCTTTTGCCTGATGGTAAGCATAACGCCGGCCCATAACAATTGCAGTGCCACCCAGAACTTTGAAACACAAAGGCCTGCGCGGCACTGCAGTGCGCTCGTTACCCTGAGATATTAGGTATTAAGTCTCATAAGCCCAGTAATTTCACTGGATACTCTGCTCATCAAACCGGAACACAGTAATGCTTGCACACTACTGCTTGGCGGCAGACTTCACGAGCAAAGCGGTGGTAACAACCCAGACGGACACTCGCAGAAGAGTTAGTCCTACCACTAACTTGTTTTAGTGATGTTATTAAATCTTAACGAAACATCGAGTAATTATGATATAAAGTACATGATTTTCGTCGAAAGAATGGTCTAGAATTTAAATCAAAACTTTTATAATAAAATCATATAGCGTACAAGTATACGAGAAAACACAAATCTGTAGGCACGATTTAGTCGCGTCACTAGAAGGGCCGTTTTGAACTAATCTTAAAATAAATGTATACCTACAATATAAATATATATTCAAATTCCATCATTTATTTTTAGAAAACAGTTTTTGTTATAGTACTCAGTCATGATAAACACGTTAATATGGGAAATTGTTCGTAGTGTAAAAATTCTAAATTTTAACAAATTCAGATTCCTAGTGAATAACTAATTTATATCTATTTGATTACGAGACGAGCTAGTCGTTTGCTTGATAGTAAGCATAATGGTAACGCCGGCCCATAACAGTTGCAGTGCCACTCAGAACATAGAACACAAAGGCCTGCGCGGCACCGCAGTGGCGCTCGTTACCTTGAGATATTAAGCCCAGTAATTTCACTGATTACTCTGCTCATCAAACCGGAACACAGTAATGCTTGCACATTACTGCTTGGCGGCAGACTTCCACCAGCCGTGGTACCAACCCAGACGGACACTCGCAGAAGAGTTAGTCCTACCACCCGAAAAACTCGGTTTACTTTGTGCCCTGTATATAGCCTTTGAATGGATGTCAAGATGTCCATCAGACTATTAAGGCAACTTGACTTCCTGTTCGTTCCGCATATTATATCGGAAGAGATGGAGAATCCATTAACGCTCATAAATATTTATCAGATGAAATTTTACACAATTTTATTCGCTGCAATATTTTTGTCATCCCGAATTGTCAATTATTTACGATCGAACCTTATTCGCCTTTCTTCAATGCTCCGATGGACCAACTTAAAACGTTGAATACTTACTTTTTATCATATATGTAAGCAACAGTAATAATTAAATTACGAAATGATGTATGGTCAGCGAATCAATACAATACTTCTCCATTTAATGTTGGTTTTATAAGGCACACGCAAGAAAAAATAAAATAAACAAACATATAACCTATACCGTAATTGCTATTGTGCTGTCATTGCCGCCTCTCAGCGTATAAATAATTGCTTGAGATGAATCACACCTGAAGCCGAAAATAAAATCATACATTGTTTTTTAAAACACCTTAAAATTATTTTATCATCGTCGTCGTAACCTCCACAAAGAGCGAACCAAAGCCAGATTGTTAAAGCTGTAAAATTGAACGCACGACACCCACAGCATGCAAAACTTTCGAGCAACTTCCATAGGGGGTGCAAGCAACCCCCTCCTGGTTTGTCTAGCCGTCTGCAGTCAAAGGGTCGTTTTCGAAACTTCGAGAGGTTCAACGCGCAGTCGCCTTTCTGTCCCCTACCAAAGTAAACAAAAACAGTATCGCTATCCAGTATCGTTTTCATTTTTATCCTTAAAAAGTTAGTTGCTAATGTTTGGGATAAAACTTTAATTAGGAACTAGTATCGAAAAGTTTATATATATAGTATTGTAGAGTATTAGAGATCGTACGATTCGATTAGATTCAACTGCGAGTTAATCATGGTACGGGCCGTAGGAAATTCGTTCTGGAACGATCTCGTCTGTTGTCGAAGGCTCGCGTCGCGCCCACAGACTGTATAAATACAATTGGTCGCCGATCGCTGCCGCAGTACCAATCGAGACACGAGTGAGAACGTTGCTACTATTTATCAGAATTTACATTCGCGTACGAGTGAAGTGTTTATCAGTGAATACATTCCAGTGTTTTGTTAAATTAGGAAATGGAATCGCCGGTTGTATTGGAGAAGCCACCGGAGTACCACGGGAACAATGATGTGAGTCTTTTGGACACGTTTAAGATTGATAATTGACTGTTAAATAATCGAAAGGCGGAAATGCATAATTCAATATAATTCATTTTACTGGAGTTTCGTGTATTAAATTAAATCGACAATTTTCTTACCTTGATTCAGTAATCGGAAATAAAAAAAACTGCACCTGAAGTCAGTCAGGTAAATAAAAATGTTATTATGTAAACTGTATGATACGAGGCAGCGTCATTGGATTGCCGAAGTTTGTTTTCATAAAGGCATAACAAATAACAATGAACAGAAGAAATGGTTGAATATAAGATCTACATGATGCGAATGAAGTAAAAGGTCGGGGAAAGCGCCTTTATCACTAATATCAAACGGTTTTATTCTAAACTTATTGTATTAGAATAAGATGATCTCACCAACAAGTGAGGAAAGCGTGCGATTTATTCTCCTTCGCTTCAGTGAATTGGATACACTCCAGAATGCGGCATGGTCAAACCACATTGTCCAAGTTTGAGGCCTTTATAATATCTTTAAATAGCTGTGTTTCACCAATGAAATCTGTTCTTTGGAAAGTGAATTCATCTCCATGTTAGTATACTTAATTACATGCGTTTTCTTTTAGAATATTTCTCGTAAATTCTTGCACGTGACTTTTTCGAAACAATAATGAAATGAATCATTTCATTATAATATGCACTTGCACAAATAATGGTTGTATTTGACTTAAAACGTTTCATTTGATGTTTGTCTCACCGTACACAGTAGTAAGGCTGCAGATTCAGTGTCAGTTTATTTTTCTTATGTACACTGTTTTAAAGTACAGTTCCGTGTTTTTTGTGTAAATTTGCAATAAGGAAACAAACCTGTGGACACATTTCTAAATTTCTCATTCGTCAAACAAGAGCAAAGTAAACTCGTAAACATCCTGTATGCTCTAACGAAATATTTCACTGTGTAACCGGACAGTATGTTTCTTGCGTTTAATTTGTTTATTTACTCAGAACATAACTCTGAACACAAGAGGATTGTAAACAGTTTGACGTCAAGTATGCAGCGCTTCAGTCGTCGGTCGTCGCCTGAGTCACCGGCGCCCGCGCATCGGTCCAACGTATCTCCATTTATAGACTTTTCGCAATAATTTTGTATTTCACTAAGAACTTTTTCCTGTTTGGATTTTGAGATTATTTATGTCGCTTGCAAAGGCAACATTTTACTTTTTGAATTTGACACGCTATTACATTATTATTATAACTCTTGTTAATGTTCGTTGCAATGGTTTCAAGTTGTAGAATGAGGATCAATCATTCAAATACAACTTGATCAAGGATCAATTACAACATGTCTTTATAAAAGAGGGTTTAAAAAAGTCAAGAAGGTTAGGCAATGCATCAGCAAAGTCTCCGTTGTCTAGGTGGTGATGACTGAGTATCAGCTGGGCCGCCAACTTTTTTGTCATTTTAATATCATAAAAACAAAATTGCGTTTAAAAAAGCGTGAAGCAACTTCGATAAAAATACATGATATTAAACTCGCATTTTTTCACCTTCAGATGTTCTATACACCCACACCCTTCACCTGGGAGTATTCCCTTTCATACAAAAGAATTTTCAAAATCGGTTCACGATTGACGGATAAAAACATACAGTCCAACATATATCCTCCTCCTCTTTCGAAGTCGATTAAAAACTAATTACTAATCAGTTTTGTTTTTACGTGGATCAAATATTCTTTCAGAAATACAATGGTCGTCATGTTACGTGTCTGCGTTCTGTCGATTTCTGTCACAAAAACAATCAAAAGCTATTTTCGTCTACACTTTCATCTTAATCCTAAGTAACGTTTATATTGGAATGAGAATATTCATCAATCAAATTTGCTTAATGTCAATCAATGTCGTTCACCTATCTCGATATGCGCAACATCATTATGGAAGTTCACTTACCTTCCGTAGCTCTCTTCAGAAGATACCGATATCCCCTTTCTGCCTCGATATCTTGCTGAGTGGTTCGTTCTAAATACGATTTAATAATAGCAATCAGCGATTGGGTTGCTGTATTGATTCATATTAATTCAATTCTACTTCTCGGTTCAATGACATGGAATTCAGTGTCTACGGCCACCTTTGTTTTTACTTGTAACTGTTCATTTTCGATAATTTCGACCTTGCTCTACTTTTGATTCTCTTATTGTGTCTTCTTCGAACTGTTTACAAATACTTTTATAGTTATACATTGGAATTGACTTTGTAAACAGTTTATTGTTATAGCAACTAATCAAACGAAACAACATAGCGTCATCCACTTGAATACATACTTATATTACTTGTAAAAAAGGTTATTATATAGTCAGGTTCACCAATCGCCGGATCTTCTCGGTAAATATTGAGCTAAGTTAAGTCGATGATGTCACTCGAATGTTTATCTCGGAAAGAAAATACATACATATATCGGTTGTACAAATCCGGGCTTAGAATCGTACTTCTGTGCGTCACATGACAAGTTCGCCCACTTAGTTTTGTGACCAATGTCTTATATGGAGCTACCGTTTTGAAAACTACCTCAATGACGAAATAGTATACCTATTTAAAGATTAATAAAGATACCTTAATCGGAGAGCTTATGGTCAACGACATATTCCCAACCCACGAGCTCATTTAGAAAACGATAATGTGGGTCATAGCAGTGATTAGCGTACTTACAATGAGGACCCAATCAGAATTAAGATTGTTTAATATCAATTATTATAGTCTTTATATTCTGTTTCATTACACACTTGACTTTGAATTAATAATGCCTGCATGTGTTGCAAACAGAAGTGGTCAACATCGGTATACAACGAAAAGTTGTTTGAAAGAAAAATAACATTTTAAATCTTTCTGTATTTCAAAGATACAAGAGTCGAATGATTGTCAGGATGCTAAAAAAGTATAAAACTTAATTCCGTATGTTGGTTTTAAAGGAATTTCCGCATAGTAATGACCAATTACTGTTTTTTAATACAGAATGTATGTACTTTTTCTAACAAATCTATAAGTTTTGTGACTTGTGAAGTCTGATAACCGTTCTGGTATATGTTCGCCTGCCGTCGAACAGTGTTCTTCGTGCTTCGTGACGTACCATTTTGGCGGTCAATGACTTCATTTCCGTTTACGTCGGCACTATTATGACATCAAAATGTGTTGTATAATTTTCGTTTGCTTTATTAACTTGACGATTCGTTTCTTTTTACTGTGATTTATACCTATATTAGTTTCCGAGTCATATTTTTCAATTCAAGTGGGTCCAGTATTCGCAAAGGAGTTTTAGAAATATATTATGCAAAAAAATATTAAAGTACTGTCTGTGCAAATGGCAAATACCTACATAATTATACAAATTAAAATTATGCGATTATGGATAGAAACGTCGCTCGATGATCCATTTGTCTCATATGAGGAAAGGATCGTAATGTAATATAGGCATAGTCGGAGGATATTTGTTAGTGCTCGACCAGGCTAGTGCAAGTTGATCCAAATTTGTCGCCAAAACCTTATCGATGTATTTCCGTCAGCTACACTTGAGTCAGCCAGTTGGCTTACGCACCTTGGACCACGTCGTTTCTCGTTACATAACTTAAGGTAATTCAGTGGTTAAATGGTAGCATATTAGTTATAAAAAAATATCATTCTATATTATTACGTATTGTGTTGTCTATATCTAAGTTACCTTATGCTCACTATAGTTTCTAACCATTTTCTCACGATCAATCTAGAATGTTTCGCACGTCGCTAGTTTATTTAAATATCGGACATAATGGCTATGACCATTCACGAGACTAGACACGTGCCTTAACGATATTGTGGCTCGTGGTATTGATGTTGTTGTTCGATTCGTGGTAGTCTGTCGCGACGCGGTCGTGTGACGCAACGACTCCATCGGTGTTTGTGCCATCCGCGTCTGCCCACTCGGTGATGTCATCGTATGAATTCATCATTAACTCGTTTACAATTTGAAAGTATTCATTAATTTTGGCTGAGCGTATCATTAATCAAGATTTAAATCGATTTTTAAATAAGCTAGCTTAACAGCTCTCACTTAAAGTCGCACCAATAACAAAAAGTTTTTATAAATATTGCTATCAGTCTTCTCGGTTTCTAGACTTTTCTGCAGCTATATTCGAATTGTGAAAATAACACAACTTCCTTTTACAATTCGTATTTGGCACATGTTACATTTGATTCTATTATCAAATACTAACTGTAGTATCACGAGCTGTGACGGCATTGTTAGCAGTTTTAAGTAACTTGTTTGCTTTGTAATAAATAGGGGGTAGTTGACACGTTTAGCGCACGCTTGCAAATCGGTGTCATATGTTCTGATAGTGAAATTTAGCGTCTCGTTCATCCTTTTTCAATGTCATCAAAGACTACGCTTATCTCTTTCTATGGAATTTTTCTTATCCTTTACTTTCGTTTTCGCATCTATTCCAAGAGTGCGTCTCGTTTAGTCTCGTATGACGTGCATGACAAAATTAAACTCTTTTCCTGGATATTACTTATGTCTTCGTAATGTTTTATTTAATCTTTGATTTTTTTTTTCGAATTGACATTGAATTCCATTAGTTTTTAAAATTCTTTGATATTCTTCTATTTTGACTCGGCAGGCAAATAATTTAACAAGTGATTAGAGTTTTTATCTTGTTTAAAACAATTTGGTCATTGAACTGTCGGATGGTTGGCCTACACTGAGCTGGTATTAATTATGATTCCGCCTACGGCTTAACATTTAAGTGTACAAAATTAATAATCTTCAGGTGCTTTAGCGTTAGGTTTTGGCAGTAATAGAGAGTATTATCATCAGTGTTTGGCGGATTATTCGCGGTAGTCAGCCTTAAAAAATATTATCACACAATAAAACCATAATGTGGCTGTTTTATTCTTGCATGTTGTTTAATATTATCCATTCTCCATTTGGCAGCCTGCATAAAATACCGAAACCTCGTGCATATCAGCAATTATAATTCGGTCCGTATGGTAATTCCGAGAGTATCAAAATACGAAAGTCTCGCTTTCAAAGGTCACTTCCTTGGTCGTCCTTGCCATATATGGTTGTATCAAGCCACGCAACCGCAGTCCGTATCACACAATGTATCTCGTTTGGTTGCTCTTGTAATCGTACGAGTAAGCGAGATGCTGACAATGCGCAGTTTGCTAGAATCAGCCGTGCTATTCTCTAAAGTACGTTTCGCCGTTGCAATCGTCGACGAGCTCACGGATGTAACATCGTCCGTATCGTCCTTGCAAACAACGTTACTTTTTTTAGGATTCACTAAGCGTTATTAGCTCGTCGACGATGTCTTCGATGTGCGAATTCAAGGATGTTTCGCCGATGTTAAAGGGTTTGGACATGTGCGATTGATTTTAAAATCGATAATTCTCGACTGGATTATAACTCTGTTATTTTCGTGTTATAAATTAATTTAACACATAAAGTATTTAAATCGAACCGCAAAGAATCGTAATGTATATAATATATTAAACTTTAGCTGTATGTTAAGAAAACCTTTGACATATTTTTTTTTAAATCACATGCCAAACGAAAAGTGACGTACCTAGGTTTACTATTTTATTTACAAACATTGAAAAAGGTTAGAAAACGAACAAAAAATCCATTGCATTGGAATTCGATGTTCTTGAAAAAAACCACTTGGTGACTCTTCTTGAGTGGCGACCTTTCCCTTAGTAAAAACTTCCACTTGTCCCTTCCAGCCAAGGTAACAAAAAAATCCGACCAAATCCACATCATGGTGTTCATCAGAAACACTCATTACGGCATAGTTATCCATGAGTTCTACCTGTTTTACAATCAGTTAAATATTAAACACAGTGTTTGTTCTTTAAAAGGTTTTTCCACAAGTACCAGTAAGTATATAATTTTCTGGACATAATATGATGTTGTAGTCAACATGACATGAATATTGAAAGTAACTTACATCATTAAAATATTCTTACAGTGTCCCGTAATGCCGCACCCTCCCAAGCTCAAATAGAAAAGCTGGTAGAGTTTATGGAGGCTAGAACATGGCTAGCCACTGGACATGCACGCACAGCTCATGCTCGTAATAGGACAAGAGATGCATGGCTGGAAATTGAGACTGCTCTTAACAGTGACGGCAGTGGATGTGTTAAAAATTGGCAACAGTGGTGTAAGGTTAGTACATATTATTTTTAATTTCTTGTTTTATTCGAAAATAATTAGAAACTCAATTATGTTTACACTTGCATATCACTTATACTATCCAGGCATCACCTATGAAATTTTTAGGATAAGAATCTAACTGTACATACTTGTTTTAATTTTATGTATTTTTTCACCTCTTTAAAAACAATACGTAACATAATAAGTGCACTATTATAATGTTACAAGATAACTTGCCAGATAGTGACCGGAAAGGGTGGCTGTAGTCCTGCCATACAAGCTCTAAACAGACCTAGTGCAGGGTAGAGACTCACAAGGGTACTATAGTCTTAGTTTATAGTTGCTTTGTAATGTAGAAACCCTAAATTGTGCCTACACCAGAATTTTTGAGTAAATAAACAATTTATTATCATCTTTTTAGTACTGGAAAGATAAAAAAGGTAGCGTTAAAAGGAAGGCCAGTGCTCTTGCTACTGCAAGGCGACAAACCGGCGGAGGTGTAGAAGATGTCCCAGAGCTCAATAACATTGAGCTACGAATACTGAATGTGATGGGTGGAGAGAGCTTTGCTGTTGGGGATAGACACCTGGAATTGAATCCATTCCATGTAAGAATAAACAACTTTTAATTCTTTAGTAATAGTATGTATTAAGAATATAATATGTACATAAAAAATTATTGTAATGGTTAGATAATTACATATAGTCTATGATGTTTATATTCTTATAAGAACTTAAGATAAATTTACTTTCAGGAGCCTGAAATCCATTTACAAAACACAGAAGGAAACAGTACCCCAGAGTCAGAAAGCTTACTACAAGTATGTATTTTTTTGTCTAAGTAGTTATTTTATCAAAGAAGTGATATAATTTCCAGAGAATGCAGCCAATATAATTCATTTGTTTTACTTTCAGGATCAACAACAAGCAGGGGAATCAGTGGGAGCTCTTAATATTGTGCCAGCACCATCACCTGGACCTTCACAGCTGCCTCTAATTGAAGAAGAACTGGTTCTTACCTAATTATAAAATTATACATAATAATTTATATTTTCATATTGAATTGTGGCTTATGGTTCTTTTTTTACTGCAGACCTCACTCCAGGGTAGCAGGGTTTGTAATACACCACAGCCAGTTTGTAATACACAAGCTCATCAAGAACACAATATACAGTGTAAGCATTTATGTTCTTTATAATGGATTTTATGAACACCTTAATATTTTTTGAAATATTATGTTGTTTCAACAATTTATATCAATTTACAGCTACTGTACATCAGCAGCAAAGTCCGGTGCGACGTCGTATTTTGCAGCCGTCGCCAGTTTTGTCCAATCGACGACGGCGCACATTACAGACGTCACCTGGCGTCTCTTCTGGACGCCGGCTGTTTCACAGATCTCCACCCTCACAACGTCGCACCAATATGGCAAGCTTAACTGACAGGTTCATTGCCATAGAGGAGAGACGTGCTGAGGCAGACATCATCAATGCTCGAGCTCATGAAATTATGGCTAGTGCTCTGAACCAGATCTCACTGGCATGGTCAGAGCATGCTCGGGCTCATGATGGTATAGCCAATGCTCTGAATCAGCTAGCACTGGCATGGTCAGAGCATGCCCGGGCTTTAAATGCTTTAGCTGAATCTGTGACACGGGCAAATAATAGATAAAATTCTGAAAACTGTTCTATTTTTGTTATTTGGTAACAAAGTGGTCGTTTTCCTGATGGTAAGCATAACGCCGGCCCATAACAATTGCAGTGCCACTCAGAACTTTGAAAAACAAAGGCCTGCGCTGCAATGCAGTGCGCTCGTTACCCTGAGACATTAGGTATTAAGTCTCATAAGCCCAGTAATTTAACTGACTATTCTGCTCATCAAACCGGAACACAGTAATGCTTGCACATTACTGCTTGGCGGCAGACTTCACGAGCAAAGCGGTGGTAACAACCCAGACGGACACTCGCAGAAGAGTTAGTCCTACCACTAATAAAAACATGTACATAGCCCATAGGTAGTAGTAATAATGTAGATAAAATACAAAAATGATCAGAAAATGTAGAAGTGACTTAACCTTCTTTTTGTGGCCTATTATTTGCCTTAACACACTGATTTAACTAAAACATTTAATTTAATACCATACATAATAATATTTTATATGTTCAATTAGAAACCATTTTTTCATAAATGAAAGTGTGGCATAATATAATTAGCATATTATGCTAATTAAATAAATCTTAATATTAAATTAACCTATGTATGTGCATTTGTCAAATGGCTCCTCACAACGCCACGTCACGTCTATCCTAGCCTTAGAAATAGTCTATTTGTAGTGTACCTAGAATAATTATAGTGGTGGTAATGTACCTAATAATGTAGCTCATAGGATCCTCTTTTGTAAAATTAATATAAAGACTGTTTTTATTCTATTCATCTTGTTTCTTTCTATAAGTTTTCTTTGTGTTTAAATGTGATGAATTTTTTACAGTTTTATTTTATCTATTGTAAGTATAAGACAATTTGATTAGGTTTTTCTTCTCTTATTTTTGTCATGGTGTTTAATTATGTGCCATGACGCCACCTAACGGCATTATGCTGAGTTTTTACCATTTTGTGACACAAACTTTTTCTTTTCATATGCATTTGTTTTTTTTATTGAACATAATTTATTTTCTTTCATATTAGAAAGTTTATCATGTGAAATGTATGTAAATGCTACTTTTGTGGTGGTTTTTTTTACAATGTTTATGTTAAATTATTGATAAAGATAAAATAAAAAAACTTGCTATTAATAAGTATTTTTTTTCTTTTTAACCAACTTCCAAAAAAGGAGAAGGTTATCAATTCGGTGGGTATTTTTTTTATTTATGTTTGTTACCTCAGATCTCTGTCATTTATAAACCGATGTGGAAAATTCTTTTTTTATTTGAAAGTGTATACTTTCAAATTGGTCCCATATAAATTTCATCAAAATCGGTTCATTAGTTTGTTACTGAAGTCAGTTTTCAACTACATAAATGCATTTCCAAAACAAAAAAAAAATGTAAATTTTGAAAATATAATTTTAAAACATTTACAGTGTTACCACTAAAAACGACTTTTACATGTCTGTTTACCTAGACAGTGTCTAAAGATAAATGTTTAAAATGATTAGAAATGTCACAACAGAATTGAGTTTAGTCAATCATTAGACACTACTTAAAACAGGATTTGTGGTTGCTTATATTTAAAAACGCGACTAAGGCATGTAAATAAAAGTTGTAAAGATTATAAAAATAGGTTTATATATGACGGGGCGGCGAGTCCAGGGGTCTTTTTAAAAACGGTGACGTCACCACCGGTGACGTCAACATCTTCAGCCTCATGGTGACCGCTCACCCCTCGTAGAAAGAAAACACGAAGTAGCTCGATTTATCTCAACCATTTATTGCGGCAAAGTTATATGGGAGATCTGAACGGTCCGACGGTAGGCGTAATACTGCTCGTTTCCAACAGTCGGTCGCTCGTATTTATAGCAAAACAGATTGTGACAAAGAATCTTTATAAAACTTGTTAGATCTTGTCATTCTACTTTAGATTTTAATCTTCAATTGAAATTCATTACTTTTTATTAACATGGGGCCCAGGAGAGCACTCATGATAGTTAAAATAAATGACTCTAGGTGCCCATTCCAAGTAATAGGCCGTACAAGAAGAACGGGCAAGAAACTTGCCGGCAATCTTTTAAAAAAATGTGTTTACAGTGAATTTGTTCAGTTTAACAATCATTTGTCTAGTTTTAACAATTCAATGAGTAATTAATGGTTCACAAACATGTAGCTAACCAAAGTAGGTAAACATTTAGTTAATCAAAGTAGGTAAACATGTTATGTTTCCTATTGCCCTGCTCAACACCGTAGACGTAGCCCGCTTTGCGCCGACTCGGCCATTCTGACAGGTGGTGCGCGCCCTGCACCAGGCACGGTGTTTCTGAAAACTAGAAATTTGGTTTTGAGGTAGGTACCCGTACACCGGTACACTAGCTGTTAACTTTGTTTCTCATCACTGCATAAATTAAGCTGCATTGCTTATTTTCCATATTGTCAAGATTTAACTTTATGTTAGAGTGAAACAATATTCACGTAACAAAATTAAGCCTTAATGATATCCTATAATAATTAATTGTAATAATGTCATTTGTCCGTTTTTCTCAAGTAAAGTAGAAAAAGGAACAAAATTAAATGGCACAAAATGGTGGCCATTTAATTTAATGTGTACCTATCTAGTAATAGCTCCAAACAAAAATAACTGTATAGAATAAAATAACAAAAAAACTGTAGACTTAATGCTAACAATTAATTAGAAGCACTTTGTAAACATTTTGCACAAACACAATAATTTATAAGTATGGTAATAGCCACCATTACAGAACTCACTGCCTTGCTCGCCACAAACTGTTCACAAGTTGTTGACGGCGCAGGCGACCACTCTCTAGGTCATCTATTGCTGCTGCTCCACTATTGTCTGTGTGCAACATTTGTAGCACACGTGCTTCTTCTTGTTGAGAAGTAGCAGGCAGTACCGGCACTGGTAATCCAGCTCTGTTACAAATATTGTGCAAAATGCTACATGCTATAACTATTTTAGATACCATTTCTGGTTCATAATGTAAAACTCTATGAACCAGAAGACACCTAAACCTGCCCTTTAGTATGCCTATCGTTCTTTCAGCTGTATTCCTAGCACTGCTCTGTAGGTTATTGTAATATTCTTCAGGGGTGCCAGGCTCAGGATTGCTGAACGGAGTCATCATGTATGGCCTTTGAGCATATCCAGAATCACCTACAAATATTAGTTACTCATTAAAGGTGTGCTTAATAACGTTCAAAGCATTATTTCTTACATAATCTAAAAAATAAACAAAGTAAAAAAACTCCTTACCAAGTAAATACACTGTCTCTCCAGTCTGGTGCAGTTGTTCCAAATGTCCTTTTATCACAGTGTTGTTAAATATAAAATTATCGTGAGTTGCTCCTCCAAAAGTTGCATCCACATGCAGAATATTTAACTCACTGTCATTAATCTGAAATAAAAAATAAATGTAAACTCAAGACATCTAATTAAAAACTAGTAAGTATGCTGTCTCTTATAATTTATTTAAATCAATTAAATTATAATATCGAAACTTACAATGAGAACATTTCTTGCATGGTAACCCTTTCTACAATAATAGCGCTCCTCATGCATTTTGGGTCGCACCATAGCCACAAAAGTCCCATCAATTGCACCAATGACACCGGGTATTTTGAACTTTCTAAAAAACCTGCAAAATTGAGAAAATTCATTTACTGTGGTACTTTTTATACACATAATAATGAGTTAAAATTTGTTTTTATTACTTTTCTTTTAAAATCTGTCTCTCTGCAGTATTCTGTGGAAATCTCATATATTTTCTGACAATACTGGGATGGCATAGAGCATTTACCACTAAGTGTATTGCTCGAGAAACCGATGTCTGGGATATATAGGTGCTGATGTTTCTTCCCAATATTCTTTGATAGCTGCCGTTGGCCAAAAAAGATAAAGCACATAAAATCTGAAAGTAAATAAAATAAAACTATTGATTTTTATAATCAACAATTCACTCAATATTTTAAATAGGAACCAACTATATCATGAAACATGGATAAGTGTAAAATATTGTAAAATGTAAATAATATGATCAACAATGGCAAAAAAGCAATTCGCAATCTACTTAGGTACTATTCATAGAAGTAAAGTACTATTATTACAGGTACATACCTTGATTCGATGTGATATTCCTCCCTTCCGCCTTTCACTTGGTAACAAAGGTATGAGATCTTTCTCTAACTGTAGTATGAGTTCTTCAGACAGCCTGTATGTTTTAATGTAGTCTTGCTTTCTTGTTAACTCGTGTATGCTGCGTACTATGCTACCATGACGTTTAGCCTCCAAGTCCTCTTCACGTTTGCATTCTTCCAACAGGAATAACATACAAGAAAGACGCGCGGACATCTAAATATAATAACACAACACAGCTAAAGTAAATGAAAAGAAATGGAGTGTGGGATGAAGTTACTAGGAAACGATTCTCAATAACACGACCATAACCTAATTGTAATGAAAACAAGAAAATTCCGCAATAAGTAAATAATTATTCATAGATTCTTACTCTAATATGATCAAAAACCTCAAAATTTAATATGATTTCACTTGTGGTTCAATAAACGATCACAACAAACACCGAAAATAGTAGCTTTTGAGTTTGACAGCTATAATCTTAGGCGAGGGCGAAGATGTTTTCAAAGACGAAGATGTTTCGCCGATGTTAGAGCTTAGAGAATACGAAATATCACTAATTTCACAGACCTAATGTCAAACATTAGTTCCAATAAGCGCCGTCAACATCGTAGAAGCGCTAGTTGCGGTTGTTTTAGCTTAGTGAATACCAAATTATAAACTCGTCGTTGTTTCAACGATGTAGTCGAGGTTGCAAGGATGTTTGTACTTAGAGAATAGCACTGCAGGTGTCATTCTCCTGTTGCAGTTTTGCGAGCCCATCCGGGTCCTACGCAGTTCGTATGTTCGAACGCATCCTGTATTGACATGGCAAATTGGCAATGCATGCTAAATTAATGATTCGCGCGCAGTTATCTTTCGATACAATAAAAAATAGGTTCGGTAATTGAATTAAATTGTTAGTGTGGCCTATCCAGATGACCGAGCGGACGCGGCTCTGTCAGGGCCAGGGCCAAGCATTGTGAAACTGCACGTGGTACGAGCGAGGTTTATGTTACTTCAGATAACATCAGAAATTCTGAGATTTTATACTAGAGAAACCCAGTCGTAACGAATATCTTTATTCATGCATTGTTATGCACTTGATTTTGCGAATATGAATAGGGTGATTCACTCTACTATTCTCACGTTGAATTGTATGGACCGTGGTTTTTTTGCCATTCATAGTCATTCTGTTCACTATAGTAAGTTGATATACATGGGTTTCGAAATTAGACTTAATAAAGGTGAAGAAATAAACCATTTCACGTTCCAAAAGGAGCTCAGTTTCTACAGACTGGTTCGTAGTAGTATGGAATAATCTAGTGATTAAAAACCTTTTAAATACGTGTACGAAAAATTAAATAACGTCTACGTGGTAATTGTTACGTCATCGATAAGATGTTTGACCAGTTATTTGTTTGTTTGCAGCGCGGTTTCCCTTTCGACGAGGAGGAGGGGTCAGGCGCGTGGAGCGAGCTCGCGGCGCGGCACCCCGACATAGCAGCGCGTCTGCGGCAGCGCCCCGCCACTTGGGCTCGCAAACGCCGGCCTTCCAGCCAGGACGCTACAGACGGTATGTATACCATCTCTATTAGCTAGACTTACTGTTCCTTCGCCGATGTCAAGTGCCACACAGCAAGCAAAAGTTCTAGTGGTACAACGTATTTTGGCGTTTCATTTACCACGCGCTTGTTCACCAATCTGAGTTTGAACTAATGTTTTTTTTAGGTATTACAACTATGCACGTCGTCGACCTCGGCATTTCCTAGTTCTACATAATAATACTATAGAAAATAATCGATTACAGAGTTTTGTAACAACTCCAATTTGACTCGGCTAGTTTAGATGAAAACACCTGAACTCTGTTCTTACAGGTTGTATAAAAAAGCGTTTCGTCATTGCAGATTTCGGCGAAAGCTTCAGCGGCTTTGACAGATTCCCCTTCGACGACATCCCTCCAGAGTTCAGAGAACACTTCCCCTCACATTGGAACCGTCGGTTCAGCGAGCGCGACGAGCCCCCGCCGGAGCCAGCACAGGCGCAGGCGCCGCCGCCCACACCGCAGCCACAACAGCACACGGCTGCCACACAAACTGAACACGAACCAGAGCAGACGGATCCAGAACAAACACTCCCACAGTACGGCCTCCGGAATACGGTAGATCTCGGCCAAAAGAGCCCCGCCGACCCGAGTGTCGATGCGGACGACAGAACTCAGCGGTCTGTGTCAGCTCCCCCCGACGCCCCTCGAACAAATCCCAACATGAGCGCGAATCACCAAGACTCTGCACACGCGCCGCACCACGAGCAGCAACAGTCTAACGTGCGACACATACCCATTTTCGTGGAGGGCAGAGACGAGCCCGTTATCAACAAAAACGTAAACCATGGCACGCACTACACACAGCCGCCGCCGCCGCCGCAGCCGCACGTCGACCGCGAGCAGTATTTCGCGGATGACGGGCCGCCGACCTTTCACCATCCGCCCAACTTCACGCGCGCGTTCGGGACGCCCTTCAACAAGGGCTTCCGTCAGGGCCCGCAGCCGTTCCAACAACAGAAGGCGTATCCGCAGAACGCTTTCGCACGCGGAGCCTCGCCGCAGCGCTCGAACTCGCCCAAGCCGCAACCGGCGCACGACGAGCACTTCGCTAAGGTCCCGGTGCACCACGAGCATGCGCCTCCCAAGACTGACCCCCGAGCGCAGCAGAAGCAGCCGGCGCAGCAGAAGCAGCCAGCGCCGCCGAAGCAGCCTTCGCCCCAGCGACAGCCGCCGCCGCCGCAGCGCGACCCCACTCCGCCCCCCAAGCCTCAGCAGTACTCCAACGACCCCATCACGCAGATTCTCAGTATTCAAACAGACGTTCTCAATCTCATGACCGAGGTTGAAAACTTCAAGGGCACCAAAAAAGATAAGAGATATCTGTTTCTGGACGAGATGCTAACGAGGAATCTGATCAAGTTAGACGATATAGAGACGGAAGGCAAAGAGAATATCCGGCAGGCGAGAAAGGAAGCCGTTAAATGCATTCAAAAGTGTATTGCTGTTTTAGAAGCCAAAGCCGAGAGTAATGGTGCAGCCGAGCGGCAGGATGCTGAGATGAAAGAAAGCTTAGAGTCTGCTGGGGAGCCCGAACTCGTCACAGAAAATGTAGAAATTGAAATGAAGGAACCGCCCAAAGAAGAAGAAAAAGTGGACTCGCAGCCCGAGCGAATAGATGAAACTCTGCCTCCAAAGGAAGAAATCAAAGAAGAAGTAAAGCGAGAGGCGACACCGAAATCGCTAGAAGAACAAACACAGGTTGAACAACAACCGAAAACTGAAACAGCTGCTCCGGAAACTTTAGAGACACCTCTTCCTGCGGCTGACACACGACCAGAGGAAACCAAACCAGAGGAGAAAACAGATGAACAAAAGAAAGAAGTAGAAAATAAGCCCAGTCCTAAGAAAAAAGTAGTTAAGAAACGCGACAAGAGCAAAGATAATGAAGCAGCTAAAGCTAACACTGAATCGTCCAAAGATAGCAATAAGCCAGAGGTAGCAGAAACAGGTGAAAATGTAGAAGTGATGCAAGTAGATGATAAGAGTGACAACCCCATGGACGTAGACGGTGCTGCTAGTCAATAAAGTTAGTCGCGTTAGTGAATTGTCTCATCTAGATACACTGTATAACCACTTGCACGGGGCCACTGAGTTTGCCTTTCTCGCTCTTTGTGTTTATTGTGCGTTAATAACACGTGTTGATATTGTTTATGTTTGTACATTTTACGTTTTTAATATTAAAGCATATGTGTAAAGGAATTTGTTGTCCTTTAGGATTTTAAACGGTCTCCTTTTAATTTAAATCCTAATATTAAAATTAATTTATTGTTTATCACTACATGATAACACAATTTTCTGAATAAAGAATATGAATCGGCAATTTGTTTGTTTTATTGTATTATAAGGGATACTAATCAAGTAACTATACAGACAAGCCATTTAGTCGCACTGCAAATGCAAATTTTCTGCGGGAACAGATACCCATAGTACCTATAGGTACTGTAGTTTAGTTGTAATTTTATTGTTGTTTGTGAGTTTGAATTGGTATGTTATCCCAAATATGGGAGATATGGACCATTGATATCGATAAGTTGTGAGAACCTCCCTTGGAAATAATTAAATCAAAACATCCATTTAAAAAAAATCACTTTAAAAGTCGTCTGCAACATTTTCTAGACTTGTTTTTAAGGCTGAGATTCAGACGAATCTAAGCGTGGACTCACGCTTCCATACGTCAAAATTCTATACAGTTTTGACATATGGAAGCCAAAGTCTACGCTTAGAATCGTCTCTGAATCTTAGCTTAAGTCTCATATAATCAACATCATCATATAACACAGTTCAAGTGACTCAGCTGATCTAGGGCTGTCCTGAAGTTCTGTAGAAATGCCTTTTCTGCAATGAAAGATTCAGATTTTCAAAAACTTAAAACAAATGTTGTTGACCTCCAGGAGTAGTGACCCCTTTAGGGGTAACATACCAATTCAAACTCAGGTTTTATATTTCTGTATTTTATTGGGTTGCATTATCACATAGTCTACCTACTGCTTAACTATTACAAGTACTCGCTTCAAAAATAGAACACTACTAAATTGTACACTTGAAATAAAAATACATGTTATTTCTTATAATTTGATTTATTATAATTTTAAGTAATATTAATTTATACAATTAGAATAAATATATTTAATGACTTAAATATAAAATACTTTTACAAGTCTATTCGCCACTAATAGGACTCGAAACTCGTAGAATTTTGGCCAGATTCCTAATCTTCTAACTAATATAGGAGCGAGCGATGTTGACGACAAAATGCTTGAGATTTATATTTTGACTAAAATATCGGAAACAGCCACTGGCTATATGACTACTACACTACATATTACATATTTACATACATTACATACATTTCCTAGATATTTAACTCATAGCAATTTAAACTATTTACCGTCTGTCTGCGTGCTTATCTTTCAAAAACTGCTGGAAGAATTTAGTATTTATATTACACTTATAGGCACTGAAAAAATTTTGTCTATCCATTAAAATTACTATTAAATGACTGGTGTTTCCTCGTGGCCTAACTGGGTTGCCAAACTGATTAGGCTACGAGGAATATTTTTCCTCGTGTCCTAACTGTTGCGTCACATCACAGTGCGGTGGCACATAATTAGCTCATCCTTTGTTTATGAGTATTGTCGATTTGTCGAGTAGAAAAACATAAACCAAAACTGTTCTAGAAGTACCAGGCTACCCTACTAATATTTATAATCCCACTAGACCTACTGTCGTACTTCCTATTAGTCCTACTAATCTTACTAATATTATAAATGCGAAAGTGTGTTTGTTGGTTTCTCCTTCTTTCACGCAGTAACGGATTGACGTGATGTTTGACATAGATATACTTTATGAAGCCCAGTAATTTCACTGGATACTCTGCCCATCAAACCGGAACACAGTAATGCTTGCACACTACTGCTTGGCGGCAGACTTCACTCACAAAGCGGTGGTAACAACCCAAACGGACGCTCGCAGAAGAGTTAGTCCTACCACTAACAATTTATAGCAAAATCAATACATTGTTGTGAGATTGGATAGTACAGTATTTCATCTCTCGGGTTTAGTATCTCGATGTTCCCAGTTGACGACAGAACCCAGAACCAGTCCCGCCGGGCCGACGGCCTCACGGCCTCACTCCCACTCCTTCATGAGCCGGTCCCAGTCGGCGTCAGGTACGAAGGGCCGGTCGATACAGTTGATCATGTGTTCTCCACAGAACACGCACTCGCCCGCTATGAGGTCGTCGACCTCTGCGCGGAGCACCTCGCGCAGCGGCAGCCCTGCGGGTAGGGTTGCCAACTACAACATTATACGAATAAACATTGTTTTTTTTTTGTTATTGGTAACGAGACGAGCCGGTCGTTTGCCTGATGGTAAGCATAACGCCGGCCCAGAACTTTGAAACACAAAGACCTGCGCGGCACTGCAGTGCGCTCGTGAATAAGGTATTAAGTCTCATAATTAAAGCCCAGTAATTTCACTGGCTGCTCTGCTCATCAAACCGGAACACAGTAATGCTTGCACACTACTGCTTGGCGGCAGATTTCACGAGCAAAGCGGTGGTACCAACCCAGATGGACCAAAGAGTTAGTCCTATCACCTAGTAAATAGTAAATTGCAGTGCCGCACAGGCCTTTGTTATTCAAAGATTTGCACCGCTGTCGTTTTCCAATAGTATAAAAAATGTGTTATTTTTGGAAAAATGTTGGCTTTGTTTTTACGCGACTGCACAAAAAGGAGTGTAATGTTTTTCTTGTTGTTTACCTGTGGATGTGACGGTGTTCAGCTCGATTGTGGATAGCACGGCTAACTGCCGCTGCAGATCTGTCAACTTGTTGCGCTTCGCTGGCCCTGTGGGCAATAGGTTGTCATTACTCTGAAACTGAATTACATTCATTACCAGCCTCTTACGCTCCCGCTGCTGGGATACCGGCCTTCTCTCAAAGCTCACTGTCGGTTTGCATTGACGTACAAAAGAGAAAAAAAATTATGCGCGTAAAAATTGAGTAACAATCTAAAAAAGCGTGATAACTTCAAAATTAGTTGCCTAAACGAAAATGTACCACAAATAAGTTTTTTGTCATAATATAATACGCGGGCCTTGTTAATTTTTTCGATATAAATTTATAACTAACAAAGATATTTCAAATCAAACTTATTTTTAGAACTTTGTCATTTTTTTTATCGAGTAATCTCGTTTAGATAACAACAAGATTATCGGTAAAATGATAAATAATGACATACATTTTTTCCAGCGCCTGAAGCTCTTCCGAAAATGCTAAGAAAATCTTTTAAGTGAAGCTATTTAGCTGCTGTATACGCCTTAAATAAAAGTTTGTAATAAAAAAGTGTTGTGATATCCGACCTAGTATGGGCAGCGCCTCGGCGCAGAGGCAGTCTGCGTGGAAGCGGTGCGTGCACGGGAACAGGTAGAAGGGGCGCAGCAGCAGCGCGATGCCGCACAGGCAGCACGCGTCCGCCGCCGCCACCAGCGCCGCGCGCCCGCGGAACGACGCCAGCTCCGAGCGGACCTGCGCACGCGCACACAGCGGCTCTACACTTACTAGTTTTTTGTTAGTAGTAGGACTAACACTTCTGCGAGTGTCCGTCTGAGCTGTTACAGCCGCTCTGCTCGTGAAGTCTGCCGCCAAGCAGTAGTGTGCAAGCGTTACTGTGTTCCGGTTTGATGAGCAGAGTAGCCAGTGAAATTACTGGGCTTATGAGACTTAATACCTAATGTCTCAGGGCAACGACCGCACTGCAGTGCCGCGCAGGCCTTTGTGTTTCAAAGTTCTGGGTGGCACTGCAATCGTTATGGGCCGGCGTTATGCTTACCATCAGGCGAACGACCAGCTCGTCTCGTTACCAAATAGGATAAAAAAGAAAATACTCCGCCGCCAAAATAATAATAAAAGATTTATTCACAAAAAAATAAGGTATTACAACCATTTACAGTCCTAGTCCCCGCACGAGGATACCGTGATGAGGGCGACTAGTTTCTTCCTTTGGGTTCTAATCCTACTATCCTACTAATATTATAAATGCGAAAGTGTGTTTGTTGATTTGTTGATTTGTCATTCTTTTACGCAGTAACGGAGCAACGGATCGACGTGATTTTTGGCAATTATATTTTTTTGTGAATTTAATTTTTATTGTGTTAATTCTTAAAACTATATAACGACAGAAATTATGTATGTTGTGTTTCATGCCACATCCCAATTTCGAGCCCACAGAGAGGCATTCCTTTTCGAGCGCACCATCGCTCCATTTCTCGATCTATCTGCGTCTCGAGTACTGATGTGATTTTTTGCATAAAAATCGTACATTAAAAATTATAATATGTATATTCGGAACCATAGACAAAGCACACTTACATATTCAGCAGATCGAGTGGCTTCCTCCATTTCGGATTTCATTTCTTCAATTTGATTATTGTATTCCTGTAAATAAACAAAGTATACATCACAGATTAACATACATTCGGATTTCTATACGTTATATTGCGTCAAGTGACTGGCTTTGTTCAGCACATCAAGCTTTTTCACGCAAATATATACATCACAAAAATTTCGCTTCCAACAGGATTCGAACCTGCGTCTTCTGTTTATCTAGACCAGACGCCTTAACCAACTAGGCTATGGGAGCAATCGATATTGACTGCGAAATTCTTGATATTATGTTTTTCTTTCCGGCTTACAATTTCTTTCCCATAGCCGGCTTTCCAGCGGGGGTGTAGTGCGTACACAAGTAAGAGGGGCGGAGCGTTCGCACTCGGACCGTCCATAAAGTTGAACTATACCTGCAATGACTGACAGATCGGTGTCCTAAAGTGGTCAATGGTGACCACGTCGCTGAAGAACGGTAAGATGTCTTCGATCTTGATGAGCGGACACTCCTGGAGGAAGCTCATCGCTTCCTGGATGTCCTGGTTCTTGGTGATCACGTATTCAGCTGTGGAACCAGACACAGTGCTTTGACAGGAATAAGTTCGTTCAAAATTAAAAATATTTATTTGCTGTGGAAACGGTGCAATAGATATTATAATTTGACATTCCTATTTCTAACTATAATGTGAAAATCGATTATATTTAAGGGCCATAGACAAAATAACTTCGTTAGTGGTAGGACTAACTCTTGTGCGGGTGTCCGTCTGGGTTGTTACCACCGCTTTGCCCGTGAAGTCAGCCGCCAAGCAGTAGTGCGCATGCATTACTGTGTTCCGGTTCAAAGAGCAGAGTTGCCAGTGAAATTACTGGGCTTATGAGACTTAATACCTAATGTCTCGGGGTAACGAGAGCAACTGCAGTGCCGCGCAGGGCTCTGTGTTTCAAAGTTCTGAGTGGCATTACAATTGTTATGGGCCAGCGTTATGCTTACCATCAGGCAAACGAACAGCTCGTATCGTTACAAGAGCATAAAAAAAAATTAAGGCCATAGACAAAAGGATTTTCTATAATTTATTACCAATGCTGAGCCACAGTTGCCGCTGTGTCTCGATGCTGTCCGCTTGGTCGGCGACGCTCTTGGCCAGGCCCAGGTCTACCTCCAGCGCCAGCTCCACCGCTGACTCCCACAGGCCCAGCAGGGCTGATAGCTTCACGCATGCTTCTGATATATTCTTCTCGCGACACAACCTGTAATATTTTTTTGTATGTTATTTGATAGCGAGACGAGCTGGTCGTTTGCCTGATGGTAAGCATAACGCTGGCCCATAACAATTGCAGTGTCACTCAGAACTTTGACACACAAAGTCCTGCGCGGCACTGCAGTGCGCCCGCTACCCTGAGACATTAGGTATTAAGTCTCATAAACCCAGTAATTTCACTGGCTACTCTGCTCATCAAACCCCGTGTAAATGCGCCTTTTGAGGTTCTCCGCTGATTCAGCGGCCACACCAAACTTTTTTACTTTACAAAAAACTACTTAGAAAAAGTTTATTAGAACCACTCTCACCTCAAAGCATAGTGAACATCATAGTTGACCATCTGTAAATCCTGACCCTGTCTGGTCAAGTATCTCATCAACGACTCATTGTCATGTTCCACGTACAACGTCAGCAGGTAATTATGTATCGCCTTGTCTTTCACGTTGAAATGCTGCAGCATAAACTCCAAATACCTCGTGATCTCCGACACATGCTCCTCATCACACTGACAGGACAAGAATGCGGGGAGGAGCTTGGATGGTGTCAGCCTCGGTCCTTGAGAAATCAACGCGTTTATAGCTTGCTTTGGAACTTCCTCAACCAACACTGGAGCGAACTGGTAAAACAATTCGGGCTTCTTCAAGGTTACTAAGGTATTTAGAGCTTCTACATAAGACCCTTTGTAGATGTGCTGAGCCACGACGTTTTCGTAATCCTCGTTGATTATCGTCAGTTTTATAAGGTTCTGTTTATCGCCGTGCGAGCTCATCAGGTCGTAGATAACGGATTTGACGTGCTGCATGCACTTCGCGACTTTGGGATGAAGAAGGAACACCTCGAAATCGCTCTGTATTTGATGATATTTTTGGGAGTTTTCTTGCCCAGTGCGCCTTAGAGCGCCGAGTTGAGAAAGGTACAACTCAGTCATCCAAATGACTAGCATTGAAATAAGTGTCTTATCGTCTTCAGCTAGAGCGTCTAATCGCTTGTAAAGGTAGATTTTCAAAGCATCATTTCTGTCCAATTCCAGAAATTTAAGACACACAGTTTCGAAACTGCTTTGTGTGTCGGCGTAGATTTCAGCGCTCTTTTCGAACTCGCCTTTCGAGAATAATAGTTCAGCTTGCTTCACGTTTATAATGTCTATGAACGCCGGATTATTGTGGCAGTATTCTTTCGCCATGTCGAACTGTTCTTTATCCGAGTAAATTTTCCATAAATTACGTTCCTCTCTAACAACTTTGTACCGGAAAACCGACTTGTCCGTTATGGCCCAAATTGTACGCCTTTTAGTATCTTTGACTATGTTTTTGAGTTTTCCATGCGCTTCTGTATAAATGTCCTCATAGATCAGTTCTTGGTTTAGTAACGAGACAACCTTGACCCGGTCGGAGAACATAAGTAACGCGTGGAATTCTGTGAGGACGAAAGAGAGAGGAGCGTTTTCTTTCTCGTCTCCATCGGCGGGGTAGTTTATTAATTCGCCTTGCGTAAAGAGAGAATTCGAATTTTGCTGGGAAGTTGGATCCAACTGGAACAAATTAACTAGGTTGAAATCCCGGCTACATTTACACAAGTATTTTTTTATACTTTTTATATTTATAAATACCTATCGCACTCTTAATAAAATACTGACCTAATTCAAAATCACTAACTTTTGGCAATTGAAGTGTAACTAGCTTTTTTTTTTAAATTGCTGTAGAATTAAAACTATACTTATAATAATAAAATAAAATACCTTACAAGCAAATTAGGGTTGTTTTTTATTAGACTAGGTTATCGGACTTGGGGTGCTATGCCGGGGAACCTCCACGTGGTGCACCCTGGGTACCCGTCAGCAACATCTCCTGGTTGACCTTTCGATCCCGGAGGGGTTGCTGACGGGTAGCTGATGCCCCGGCGAGGTGGGCCCCTCCGCGTGTCCCTCTGATTGGGTCAGCAGAGGGCACAGCGGATGGGGCAGAGGGGTTGAGCGGGACCCGAAGGCCGCAGAGAGGGACGGGCGCGTCGGTGCGACCATCCGACGTCGCAGCACCGGTGGTGACAGAGAGGGGCGCGCTGTCTCCCAGCGTGGGACCAGGGATTATACCCCAGTATAATTCCCCCCCTGCTCCCGCTGGCAGCGCGCGATCGGACGGAACATTGGAGGAGGACAGCCCCTCTTATTGGGGGGGCTGTACGAGGAGGGGCGCGCTGGCCACCAGCGTGGGACCAGGGGGTTACCTTATTTGGTAAGAGAGCTCCCCCTGCTCCCGCTGGCAGCGCGCCAACAACATCGGACGTGACACAGTAGGAGAAGGGCCCCCACCCTGGTTGGCCATACCAGGTGTGGGGGCAATATCGGATTGGACTCAGAGGGGGGGTCAGATACCCCCCTCTGCACCGGATTAAGACGAGGTGGAGCGCGCGGCCGTGTTTTTGCGACCGCGCGCCATTGTGATGACCCCGCCCTAAGCGGCTCGCCGTGGCAGGCGGGGGACACGACGGTGCTCTACGAGCACGGAGACGGGGGCGCGGTCTAACCCCTCCGTCTCCACCGGGAGGACCTGGGGCTTCGGATGCGGGGGCATTCGGCGTTCCCTCACCTGCGTATAGGTAGGGTCCTCCCGAGGCGGGGGCGGTACGTCTAGCGTGGGCGCACCGCCTGAGCTGAGCGGGGGAGCTAGGCTCCTCGCGAGGCGGGTCCGCCCCAGGGGGGCGGACGACGGCTGACGGGGTTCCGCGTGTAGTGCGAAAGTGGCACCGCAACCCCGTCCAGAAGCTGAGCCGTATAACGCCCCGGTGGTTTTTTGGTGGATAGTCCGCTGCGCAGTGGGCGAGCGGGAAGCCCACACTCTCTCCGTGACCTCCCCCGAGGCACGGAGGGTTAAGCTCATAAAGGAGTTTTTCCACCGGGAACCAAAAAAAAAAAAAAAAAAAGGTTATCGGACTTGCTTTTTAGGTCGCTATTTCACTATAACTCATTTTGGTCAAATTTTGAGTTCGGTCGATGTTTTACTAAGGGTGCGCTATGTACAAAGCATACTTTTTGTTACAGGGCTAAAAGGGAAAAAAATGTCTTTAAATTAGAGATTCTGTCTCATAAGCCATACACACTGCATTGTGGCACGGTCTTTTTCTCTCTCTATTTTGGTAATGGGTATGCTGATTACATCACGAAGTTTTTCATTATTATTTTGACCAAAGACATACAACCTATATATACTACTAAGTTCTAGCTTCTGCCCGCAATTTCACCCGCGTTCCCACAGGAACCGTGCATTTTTCCAAGCGAAAAAGTAGCCTATGTTACTCGTCGGTCCATAAACTATGTCTATGTCAAATGTCATGTCGATCCGTTGCTCTGTTGCTGCGTGAAAGAAGGACAAACCATATTAAGTATGGATAGCTTAATTTTGAAAATTAGATTAGCCCAGATCTTTTTTATGCTATGTGATAACGAGACGAGCTGGTCGTGTGCTTGATAATAAGCATAACGCCAGCCCATGACAATTGCAGTGCCACTCAGAACTTTGAAACCCAAAGGCCTGCGCGGCACTGCAGTGCGCTCGTTACTCTGAGACATAAGGTTTTAAGTCACATAAACCCAGTAATTTCACTGGCTCCTTTACTCATCGAACCGGAACATAACACTATCTACATTCCACATTCATCAAAATCAGTTTAGCAGTTAAGGAGACATGTGGTAACAAATATTCACATAAACTTTCGCATTTATAATAATAGTAGGAAGTAGGATAGGACATACCATTTAATTTATCAGAAGGGCCCGTATGGGATTGAAACATAGTTCGGCGCAGATTTTAAGTCACATGCATAAGCAATCAGCCCCATCACCCTTGTGTCACAGTACTCACAGTATAGAATTAATTGTAACAAACACCTACCTGTCCATAAAATATACCCGGCTCAGTCAACCAAGCAAAAGTCTTCGGTGCATCATTCCTATCAAAGAAGAACTGCAGCTTTGAGTACTTCAGCGTTGATGGTATCTCCTGGAATCCAGTCTCTGGCATTGTAAGGTATGAGTAAAATATGGACTGCAGAGACGGCTTGTCGTCAGTAGTAACTGCTTGGCCAATAAACTGGTACAGTCTTGTAGGGGTTGTGGCAAACACAAAGTACTTGTTGGTACCACTGTTCACTCGGTGGAACTGGAGACCCGTTATGGGCATGTCTGTGCCTTTGCCAATGTCGAATATCTGTGGACGAGTGACCCAGGTAATTTTTATGAAAAATTCAGAAGATCTGAGCTTTTATCAAATTTCAGTCAGGCTCACAAAGAACACAGTATTTGGAATAACTAAGCCAAATACTGCGATAAGAGTATTCCAAACTAGAGAGCACTAAATTGTAATGCAATTTTATTTAACAACAGAATGCAAAGTAACCCACAGAACATTATTACAATAATTAAATAACAAAACTGTGTATGATATTACCAATCCATCAATTTCCTTGGTCCCATATAGAGGCAGATAGTTAGGCAGCTTGTAAGGAAAAGTTATAGCAAATTAAACAGAGTTCATATGAAACCTATGTTAAACATAGTGTTTTTGCCAGGGCCTACTAGAGGCAGTTTGGTGTATTTTAAATATAAGAGACTAGCCCATTCCATACATCAGAGGTGGTTTTGTAAATTTCTATTAATGAGCTGGCATTCTGGCTTTATCTAGTTCCTCTCATCTAGTTTAAAGAGTCTCAGTATGCAGGTATTTTTCACCAAGCCAACATTCTTATAATATGGGGTTAACCCAGAATTCAGAGTTGGATGAATCAAAATTCTGAATGATAAGATGCTTTGAATGAGATATCTTTCAAACCTGATTAAATGGTGGGAACTTTTCTTCCCCCTGTCCCAAATGTTCGTGACACCCGAACTTCTGACCCAGCGCTTTACCTAAACCACGCGGCTCGTGCCGAGCGCGGGCCGCGTCAGTGTTCTATCAGCAGCGATCGCGGGTGCAGTATTATTAAATCAGTATATACACAGTGAAACCGTATTTACATTCACCCCCATAACTCACTTGTGCGAGTACCGCACATTTTCGAGCCGGATTTATCTCAAGGGACCTATGGATGCAGTGATTGAAGTGTTTGTGGAAAGTGAATTGTGAATAGCGGCATTTACTAAGCACACCGCTTACGTCAACTAACCTCTACGTGGAGCAAGCGCCCACGTGGAACGAGCGGCAGCAAGCAGCAGAAGAGCGAAGAGCGAAGAGCGAATCAAAGGACAAGCGGAGCGACGAGCGGACGAGTGGATTGACGGTGGGAGAGCAGCGTCGAGCGAGCGAAAAGTATTTCAAAAATCAAGTAAGATCTTTCCATATTATTTGTAAACCTTGACATCAAGCAGCGAGATGGAAGCTTTATATACTAGGCAATACGAGATAGCAGAGGAAATAAAAAGAATTTTGATTAATTTCAAAAAGGATAGCGTAGTGCGTAAGACAATTGATTATTGTCAGCAACGTTTAGATCAACTAGAGTCGCTCTGGAGAGAGTGCCAGTTGAACCACGAGAAGCTTATGCCGTATGACAGGTCTAATCATGAATATTTTATCAATTCTGAATTCGAGAACACTCAAGAAATTTATTTATCGGTTAAAAGACAGATTGATGAACAGTATAGCGAATTATTATTAAAAGGAGAACAGCAACTGAAAACTAAGCGTAGTGAATTACCACAGCAGCAGAGTCAGCAAGCTGGAACAAGCGGAAATCGTGAACCCCAACCACGAGCGAGGGAAAGGTCAATCAGAAGTATGAAACAATTGTTGAAAAAAGGAATCGGAGAGCAAGCATTGACGTTTGAAGAATACAGCACAGTGCTAGCGCAAATTGAAGGCGCGTTAAATTCAAGGCCGCTGTGCCCAATATCGGATGATAAGAATGATATCGATTTTCTTACACCAGCACATTTCCTAACGCAAAGAGGAGACACAGCAGTTATTGAGACAGCGCAGGACGCAAGGACAAGATGGAATTTAGTCAACAAAACATTTAAAGATATATGGAAGCGATGGAAATCAGAATATCTAACCCAGCTATCGGTGAGAAGCAAATGGTTTAAAGGACAAAGAAACCTTGAAGTCGGAGACGTGGTCACTATACATGATGATAATATGCCAGCGGGAAAATGGCCAGTAGGAAGAGTAATCGAAGTACACCCAGGAAATGACAACAAAGTAAGAGTTGTCACTTTAAAAACCAAGAATGGTTTATTAAAAAGACCAGTCGTAAAACTATCATTATTACCTATCGAAGAAGGGAAAGTAAGCAAAAATGAAAAGCAGCAAAGTGAACTAAAGCATAAAGTGAAAATTAATGAAGCGAGCGTGGAAAAAGAAGCAACCCAAAATAGAGGACAAAGCCACTTACCGAAATTCATCAGCGTGGCACTTTCACTCATATTCTTTATGAGTATAGTTTCGTCCTCCGAAGCGGCATTTAGTCAAAAGCAACTTAATAACAATCAAACACTATATTTTGATTCAATTGCAAAATTACATCTGATCAGGGATAGCTGGAAAATAGTGGCATATTATGAAATGGCTCCTTATTGGCAAGGAAATAAAGCCGCCAAGGACTATTCCGATTATTTAGAACAAATGTGTACAAGATTAAAGAATTCAAACAATTGTCAATCTATCTTGTTACAAATACGACACGACTACAATGAATTACAATACTATAATCAGCTGTTGCTAAATAAACAAAGTGACATACGAGCCCGAACTCGACGTGGGCTTATCAATGCCGTCGGCTCGGTAGCGAACTCACTGTTCGGCGTATTAGATCAAAGTTTCGCAGAAAAGTACGAGCGTGACATTGACCTTGTGCATAAGGATCAAAACCACTTGTATCAGCTTTGGAAGAACCAGACATCGGTGGTAGAAGCGGAATATAATATTTTAAAGCGGACAGAACAGACTATAGCAAACCAGCATAAATTAATGAATAGACATATGAATCGATTAGAAAATACAACAAACATAATACAAGACGAGCTCAGCCTTATCCAAGAAATAACGTTAGCAGCTATAGCGAGCAACAACCTAATATCAAATTTAAGAAGAATTCAAGAGACATTGATAGACACAATAACGGATATATTCCATGGACAAATCAACCTACACCTTTTGACTCCTAAACAATTACATGATGAGCTTCAACTAATTTCAAGTCAAGTCTCAAGAGATGTAACCTTACCTATTGAGAACTTACAAAATGACCTGAACAACTTATACAAATTGATGAAAGTTAAAGCAAAATTGACTCTAGAATATTTTATCTTCGAAATAACTTTACCTTTAATCAGCAGAGACAACTTCCAGATTTATAGACTCATACCTATACCCCATAAAGTAGGTATCAGAATGATAAGCGTTAAACCGATATCGGAATATGTAGCGATAAATTTAAAAAAGGATGCGTATATCACAGTTAGCAAGGACGATATCAAAACCTGTGAAAACAAAGACGAAACTTACCTTTGTGAACTGCAACAACCTATCATGCACCTAGCTCCAGAAGAAAGTTTCTGTGAAATTGAACAATCAGCATGCCAGGTAACTAAAAATAGCTGCAAAGATATGTGGATTCCATTAAATGACCGCTCTACATATTTGTATTTCTACTGCAACACGAACCGTATTCGAATCATCTGTGACGATGACGTAGTATCGCGCGAAGTCAGCAAGGCCGGACTTATTAGCTTGACTCAGCAGTGTTTGATAAAGGGAAGAGATATCACGATTCATTCGCACCAGCTGTTCGAAAACACAATTAATATGAAAACAGACCTTTCACAAAGCATATCATATCATCACTTAATCAATACATCAATACCGATCCAACAATACAGAGATTTAGAAGAAGTAGATACTAGTATGAACGATTCACTAAAGCTCCTCGGCGAACAGATTAAGTCATTAAAAGAGTCGGCGCAACAACCCGACTATCTTACGAGCCACGATATGTACAACTACGCTTTATCGAGCGGGATGCTAGCGATATCAGTCATAGCGTTCCTTTGGTTCCTGTGGCGGCGCGGAAGACGAGCGCGGACTCCACTGTCCGAACAGCACGAGCAGAGCGAGCGTCCGCGCCGCGATCACGAGCAGCGATCTCAGCAGCAAGATATTTGTGTTAGTGAAGTTGCTATGTAAAATAGTGTGGTGATTATCTCCACACAGTTGACACCTTTTTGCTGAGTGGCATTTATTTCCATTATGATCAAATATACAGTTAATGCAATAATGGAATTGTTTCACAATTTTCAATTTATTTTCGTTAGTAGCTGCTAAAAATTGCTTACAATTGGAAAGATTATGCTCCGCATAACAAAGTGGGCATTGACCTGCTGACACGTGCATTACCTTTGTCTGATATTTTTGCTGCTTGTAATTATTATTTCTTGTAAAATTATTAAATGGTTGATATATTTTTCTGTTATTAAGATTTTTGTATATCCAAATTGTAGGTAAACCCCACATATTAGATTTATTAGAAGAATGTTGCCATAGTAAAAAAGTATGTACTTACAGAGACACTTCAAATGAGATATCTTTTAAATCTGTTGGAGGGTAATGTTCCTTCCCACTGTACAAAATATTTTATTTAAATTTTTGGGTAAACTCCACATGGTAAAAGAATATTGTCATAGTGAAAATTTACCTATATTCTGAGACATTTCAGATTTCAAATTCTGTTGGAAGGTGGGGATGGGCTAATACAAATTCTCCTATGGTCCTTCAATCATCAGTTTATATATATTAATTCTACATAAAACCCAATAGCCAATACTAAGAACATAACAAAAGGCATTGAATGCCTGGAATGGATAACCCACAGAAGTTTTACCCAAGTACTCAACACGGAAACTCACCTGTCTCCAATACTGTTGACTAGCTGTAAACATCCTATCACTATCAGCTTCCACTTCAGTTTCCAGAATGTGTCCATGAGAAGTTCCCAAAAGAATCGGACCTGTTGTAGTATCTGAGGTGTTTTCCATATTCCAGCCCACTTCTGTGACCTCATAGTTCCGAGATTTACTCACAGGTTTTGGCTTCATACTCTTCCGATGTAGATACACAAGCTCGGGGTATCCTTCTTTAGTTCTCGCAGTGAATGCCATGAGAAGGTGCTGTCCGAGTGGGTCAAGAAATATGCCGGTTAACTTTGAGCTGGGCTGGACAAACTTGGAGTAATGAATTTCTGTAATAATAGAATTTCTGTCATAAAATATTAAAAAAGTTTTTAGTTGAAATTAGAAATATTCTAATGGGAAACGTACCTTCATCATTATCAGGCCTCTTCAAATTTAGGCGGAATAGTCTTCCATTGGCCATAGCCAGTACCATATAATCATTACAGATCGATGCGTGCGTTATAAGGTCAGATGGATTAAATTTCATCTTTTGTTTGGAAAACATGGGGGTGTTGTCTTCTAACTGCATGTTGATATATCCGGAGGAAACCATTGGCTCGACAGGAGGCTTCACTCGCTGCGAGCTCTGAGCGTCCTGCTCGTATTGGTCCAGTATTGAAGTCATTTTTCCTCTTCAATTTTATAATGTAGGTACATATATTGCTTATCGCTACAATTAACTCATGTGACCTCGAATTTAAGAGCGCGTGTACCGTAAGTATACAAATTGATTTAGTTCTGAAATACAACCAACTACAGCAAAATTTGTATTTAATTTATTAAATATTAAAATAAACACTAACACCACAAAAAAGTAAAAAGGTCATGGTCATTCATTGACAACGACAACATGTCTTGAACATGTCAGTTGTCATTTGTCAAGTTGTCAGCACGAAGCGTGGTGAAGTTGTCAGCTTCACTTTATTTTCGTGTTTAACCAGTGTCAAGCTTTTTTTTATGTTATTTGATAGAGAGACGAGCTGCTGGTCGTTTGCCTGATGGTAAGTATAACTCCAGCCCATTACAATTTACAATTGCAATGCCACTCAGAACTTTGAAACACAAAGTCCACTGCACTCCGGTGCGCGGCACTGCAGTGCGCCCGCTACCCTGACACATTAGGTAAAGTCTCATAAGTATTAAGTCGTGGCACGGACTCTTTTACAAAATTGATATAAGATACAGAATGTGAAATATCATCTTATCTCATTCTTTGTGATTAAATAATCGTATTCGATAAAAGAGACAACACTATTTGATGCATCTTCGGCTGAGCGACTCAAGACTCAAGTGGCGCAAAGGCGCAAATATGCTAACCTCGGGAGCGGTTACATATTTGAGCCGTGAAGCCGTTGTTTGGTGATGAAAGACAGGATCAGTGGGAGCCAGGACCCACAGATATGTAATATAGTCTGTGATTTATGTATTAGCAAGTTAAAAGAGGAAAAAGCCTGCTGGAAAACAGTCTTTTCTCAATAAGGCAACATTTTGTCGTGACGTATGACAGTTGTAGGTAAGTGTCATATCAAGACGAGTTTAGCTAGCTACTTTATGGATAGTTATTACTCTTTGGCTAGCTACATATAACATATTACTGATCTGTGGACGAGTTTCGCGGTAGATAAGCTGTCAAGTGGTTGTTTATTTTTTGTATTATTGTGTTTTGCAAGATAATTACGAAAATAAAAGATTTAAAACTGTTTGTGAATGTTGGAAAATTGCAATTCAACATGCCTGTATGTTGTATTGTGAAATGTGGTGCTAGAAAGAATAAAAATCAACCTCAATTGTCATTACACAGGTTAGTAGCCGGTTTTCATGTACATACATACATGATACAATCATACAAATATTACTTGATTATGAATGAATGGCTAAAGTATTGATATATTATAGGTTCATTTCCGTATAACACACCATTATTATTTAATATTACATTCGTTTTTTTTACAATAATAAACATCAACAACTCAGCAGTCTTAGTGGAATAGTGTTTACCATTGCTATAATAGTTTCTGAAACTAGTTTCTTCGCTGGAAAGATATCACATTTACGATGTTAACATAAATCATTCTGCGTGTTCTATTCGGTCTGAGTGATCTCGATAAGCCGGGCCCGTGGTTCACACCATCGAGACCATCCCCAAGAGTTTGTGATCCTAGAATAAGATATCAGCATTTTGTTATTTGTTTTAGTTATTAGCAGCCATAACCAAAATGGTTTATTGATAAAAATACTTGCCTTTTTTACAGGTTTCCTAAAAATGAAGCATTAAGCAAAAAGTGGTTAGAGGCTATTGGTGAAGAAAATATTAATTCCCGACATAAAGAATGGTACCTCTGTTCACTTCACTTTGAAGAAAGTTGTTTCAATAGAACACTTGATGTAATGAGATTACATGATAACTCTGTTCCCACAGTATTTTCGGTAAGTGTGTATTATAATGGCTTATTAATAATAGCCTGGCCTTTGGCCTGATATAAATAGATGTATTAATTACATTAAAAATAATTTGTATATACTATGTAGAACAAGAAAGTATTTTTGGAAAAATTATCTACCCACTGCAAGGATATTGATTTCGGGTCAGCTCTCAAAAATGTCCCGGTTTCAAACGCTACAAGAAGACTAATCGGAGTGTCTGTCATCATCTAAGCGATCTAGCACCTCTTTTTCTGGATACTTTTTTTTTAAGCCATCCATTTTTTACTATTACATATTCTTTTTAAATGTTCTCATTTTGATCAGAGGAGGGTCCGAACCTATCTGCGTCCATTGACGATGCCGGTGAGAAGATATTTAGTCCCATTATATCCCGTGTTATACCCTCCTCGCCGTCATCGCCTGCTCCAGCAGCCGTTCCACCTCCTTTGACCAATCCGTGTAATCCTCAGAGGGCGCCGGGTCGGCGTCGCCAGCGGAAGTCACCGGTGCGCAAGCTTTGTTTGACACAGTGCTCGCAGCCACCTGCATCTCCGTCGCCGCTACCGGATCCTCTGTCGCCCTCACCGGCAACTCCGTCGCCGCCACCAGCACCTCCGTCGCCGCCACCGTCACCTCCGTCGCCGCCACCGCCACCTCCGTCGCCGCCACCGCATCATCTTCAGGTTTGTACCCTCTTAACTTCACGAAGATCATTCTGGATATCCTGGAGTCCTGTCTTCCAGCGTCAAGTGCCTTCAAACACTAGCCCCTTTCACCGTCAACGATGGGCGTGTATTGCGGGTCGACGCGTGCCATGCATGCCGCGACTGTCAGCGCAAGCGCTGATATGCCAGGCTGCTACAGAACGCCTTCCCGCTGTAACCAGTAAAACTCATCCACCCGCTCCGCTTCACGCCTCATGCGCTCTTTTTGGTTTTTGCGGTGTTTTTTGCCACCGCTATGTTTTGAGTTTGGCGAGGCAGTGGAAGGCCCGGACAACTTTCCACCGCCTCGCCTGTTACCTCCATCCAACACAGCGCCAGAAACGCTGCCGCGTAGCCGCCTCTGCTGCCACTTCTTGCGTGTACCAAAAAGCGCCCCGAGTCCTGGTCCGCTCGTCGTCTGCACAGGTCCAGGTATCTCTGACGCGGTATTCATCGACCCAGTAGTATTTGCGACTGGCAAGGCCTGGGGCTCCACCCCACCGTCGCCTTTCTGTCACCAACTTCACACGGGTCACATGGCGCAACTAAATTATTTGTCTCCATAGTAAAAATTTAATTAGGTTTAAAGTTCTGTGGAAAAAAGATGTTGTTTCGTGGGCGAAAAAGCAATGGTGAAAGCAAGTGCCCACGCTACTTCCCCCTGGTATTTTGCGTGTTGTTGGTGAGAAAGTCACCCCAAGAAAACACAGGGGCTGACTCCATCCTCATCAATACGCCGGCCACGGCCTGCCGCTGGCGGCAGAGGTCAGCATACCAATGGATCCGCTCTGCCCCCCCCTAGTGCCCTCCCTCTTTATCCGGACTTAGGACCGGCCCTTGGTTATTGTGGTGTAAGCGAAAGCAGCGGGTGACATGCAATGACTGAATATGGAGGCGATGTTGTATGGAACTTAGGACTAAATCCTTCGCATCTATCTTAATAATTGAAGTAATTATATTTTTTTCAGGTTATCCAAACTGAAAAAGTTAAAGCTTTAAAAGAAAAATGTGTCAAGCAAAAGCAAAAAATTAAACGTCTCAACGAAATGATTCGAAAGAGGGACAGAAAAATTGCTAATTTGAAAAGTGTTATCAAAGACCTACGAGAAAAATTTGTATCAAGATGGCAGAAGCGGTTGTGATAGAAGAATTGCTGGGACCAAAACACTTCTTAATAAGACAAGTTAATACGTCCAAAAGTTTTCCTGCACCAAATAAATATTCTGAAGAAATCAGAAAGTTCGCATTAACTTTGCATTTTTTATCTCCCCATAAATCCTATAATTATATTAGAACTTTATGCAAAGAGTACTTACCACTATAACTAGAATAGGGATGTTGACTGATTTTGGGAAAGTGTTTAAAACGATGCTTATGGGTCTAATATAACCCAAAATATTTAAATTTACTTTTTAAAACAACTAATATTTTAATTATCATGTATTTAAAATGCCGTTTTAAATTTTGCTCCAAAACGGCAGTGACGTCACGTGTTCAATTACCACAGAGTAATTTTCTATAACACTGTAAAGTGACAAGCAAAGAGAATATAACCACTACTACCTAGTCTGTGCTACGTTTAGTGACAAGTTCATTCGATGCTTTCTGTGTATGTATTGTTATGTATTAAAATATGAGTTCTAAGTTTTTTGAGCTTATTGATTTATATATATGCTTTGATTAATTAATACACTTTGGATCTTAGAATCTATGATTACTGTTATATATTCATTGTTGGTTATAGAAATAATGATTTTTGGTATAATAAGTAGGTACTTACACGGAGGTCTTCACATTTCTAAATTCAGCAGAGCAGAAATTATCGTTTGTCGAGAAGAAATTGGCCACCGTAAAACAATCAATTCTCGGCAAATTGGAATTATTTGCCTTTATGAAGCCACTTTCCATCATGGGAGAATATTCAAGAGTCGAAATAAATTTAGAAAAATAGGCGCGGAATTCACAGCACAGATAAATAATCACAGAAATCACTCTAAAATACTAAGCAGTTAAGCGCAACGAGCTATATACTCATTGGAGTTTTGGCGGGAATGCGAAAATGTGCTGTTGTTGATTTTGTGTTATTTACTAAAACCTTTGTTTTATAGAGTGTTAATGTGTAATAATAGTGGATTATTAACCATTAAGTGTTCGTAAACTTGCATGAGTGAAAGGCAAATAGTACAAAGACGAAAAACGTGTATTTTCGTATTCTATCCAAAACTCCAACTTGACACTAGTTAAATGCGCAAATCACGTGGAGCCAAAAAAAAAACAAAAAAAATATATATACTCATTCCGAATGAAACCATGACGTCACAGGCGTTTTAGGTCACGTGACTTCGGATTGATGTGATTACATTTGGATTATTTAATTTAAATTAAATTCCTTAAAAATAAACAAAAATATTGTGTTTAATAGGATTTCTGTCACAAAAACTACCGATTCGCGGCAAAATTATATTTTTATTTGAATACAGTCAACAACCCAATTGCGAACCGAGATTCACGAAGGAAGAATTTGAAACAATAAAAATTAAAATGCAGGGAAATGAAGCCTGTGATAATTATGCTCCTTGTTTTTTGACGAATCTGACTTGAGAACTGAAATGAAAAATGAAAATGAAAAATATATTTATTTGCAACGGTTACATACACTGGGAAAAAAAAAGCATAACATACAGCATTAAACAAATGAATAATACATAAAACATTATTACTAAAGAGTACTATTTAACAAAAGAGAAACAATTAACATGTGATATTAAACCGCTGTTAGAAAATATTCAAAGAGATAAGTCAATGGCCTTCACACTAGGCAACAAGCCTGTATCGCGAAGACCTAATGTTATCAACAGTTTTTTTTTTTTATTGTATTTTACAACCTAAAAGACGCCCTCTACTCACACACACCAAAATAATATGTTGTTACAAGAAAAGGATAAATAATGCAATAGTAATATTAATAATATTATATAAATATATATACATAATATGCGTATGTGACATAAACAATATGTTATTCTTATATTAAGTATAAGCCTAAGCATAAATAATATAATAATAACGTTTTCTTTCATCTTTACATTACATTTTATTCATACAGCAAAGTTCATAAGAACTAGATAACAAATAAAAAGTTCACGACTTAATAAACAACACCTCTTCAGTACGATCATATGTTAAAGTAGACAACCATTTATAAATTACTTTCTTGGCTTCATACACAGACTTGTCCTTAAGATTACAGTGTTTAACTACAGAATTGTAAACGTGTGTTCTAATAAACTGTCCAAATCGTTGAGCAAAAGCAAAATTGACGGGAGGGATTGGCAAACGGTAAACTCTTCGCATAGTCATCGCGTCATATTCGGCAGAAGCTAGGACAGACTTATGAACGGAAAGCGATGTTCTTAATATAAATAATTGTCTCACACTGAGTACCCCACTATCCTTGTAAACATCTGTAGTTGGGTATCTATAAGGCTTTTTTAACATGACTTTCAAGACTGAGCGCTGCGCTCTTTCAACTTGAATAAGGAATGTCTTTCCAGCGCTACCCCAGCAAGTGATGCAATATGTTATTAGAGACTGACACAATGCAAAATATACCAATTTTAGGGTTTCCATACATGCCACATCACGCAGACTTTTTACAACGTTAATGATTCTCCTGATCCGAGTTGAGAGCGCAGCAATGTGACTTTTAAAAGTCATGTTTTCATCAATATATACACCAAGATATTTGACAGTGTTCACTCTATTTAATGATTCACAATGACATGGTTTCGAGGAGCAAGCATTTTTATGGATTTTGATGTCAGTTTCTAGAGCTGGTGCTGAGGCTGCCGTTTTATGAAAGCAAACATAGACTGTCTTCTTAGTGTTCAGTGTCAGAAGATTGTTCTGCAGCCAATGTGATACGTGAATCATACCAAGTTCTGCACAGGACAAAGCCTTTGACCACGTAGTGTCATAAAATACAATAGCGGTATCGTCCGCGTAACATACGATTTCGGCATTTTTAATCGCCAGTTCATGGATATCGTTGATATACATAGTAAACAACGTGGGTCCGAGTATACTTCCTTGCGGAACCCCAAAGCTAACTGTCTGCGAACTACTTAATGTTTGACCAATCTTCACACACTGTCTCCGTTCAGTCAGATAACTCTTGAACCACTCTGAGGCAACACCTCTTATACCCATGTTATGCATTTTATTCAGGAGTATAGGAACGGAGACAGTGTCGAAGGCTTTGGCTAAATCTAAGAACACACCGACACAGTTCTGTTTACTGTCAAGTTTAGATGACACCGCTGATGTCAGAAGCTCAACCGCATCTTCAGTGCACTTACCCCTACGAAAGCCAAATTGTCTGGGCGAAAGTATATTTTGGGACTCTAAAAAGCTAGTTAATCTTTTATTTACCAGTTTCTCCAATAGTTTAGAAAACACTCCCAATAATGATATCGGTCTATAGTTTGTAATACAATTTTTAAGTCCCCCCTTATGTATAGGTTTGACACATGCTAACTTCCAGTCACGAGGAAATATTCCACTGGCAAGACTTTGATTAAAAAGGAAAGTTAGAGGCACTACAATTACATCTTTTATGTGCTTAATCAATGAATTGGTTAAGCCATCAAAGCCAGGAGACTTGTCGTTTTGAAGCCCAGAAATCATTTTTTCCACTTCTTCGTGATCCGTAGGTGACATAAAAAACGAGTTTGTGGGCGTGGTCCTTTTTGCTGTGACTGAACTAGCAAGATCAGTTTCAGTTACATTCATTTTGGTCAGTATTTCATTTGCTAGTCGTTTCCCTACAGTCGAAAAATAGTCGTTACAAACGTCAAGGGGGTGCCGCAAACTGCCAGAGCTTTCTATCGATAGTAATTCAGTAGGTTCCTTTCTGTTGTCGGCTAGATTACAAATATTTTTAATTGACTTCCAAAGTTGTTTAGGATTGTTCCTATTATTTTCTAATTCCTTATTTTCATGCTCAAGTTTTAATTTACGCAAAAGTCCAACAAAAAAGTTTTGATATCTAGTATAACTTACTTGTAGTATTTCATTTTTGGGCTCAAGTCTAGCACGTTGGTGGAGTCTATCACGATGTCTCATACATTTCATTAACCCTGGTGTGATCCAAGGTTTTAAATTGTATTGGGTTCTACTAAGTCTGATTTCACGGGTGTTCTTAGTTACGATTTCTGACAACATATTTGAAAAAGTTGCAGTTCCATTATTTAAATCACTATCATCAGTAATAATTGACCAGTCGATTTTCGAAAGTTCATTTTTAATTGCTTCATAATCACTTCTAAATACTACACGACTTAGGCGAGATGCTTTAATATTGTTGAGATTCATGCCAATCATAACGGGGTAGTGATCAGTAATGTCTAAGTGACAAATAATGCCCAAAGCTGCCAATCTAACGTGAGAACTGGATACATATATATGGTCAAGACAAGATAGGCCTCTGGTGGGTTCAGTTATAGCTGGTATTAGACCATTTTCTGCCATAAAGCACTGGTATTCTAAGGCTTGAATACTACTTGTATCCCTAATATTAACATTAATGTCACCAACTAACATCAGGGGTAGACCATCAGTATTGCATAAACATGGTTCTAGAGACAACAAAAAATTATCAATATTTCTACTGGATGGTGAACGATATATGGCAAATATAGTGATCATTTTGTGAAGACGAATAGCTAAACAATTTGCATCTTCGACATCAGGCTCTGAAACCAGTGCCGTCCTGCGGGGCTAAAAAGGCCACTTAGGCCGAATCATATTATGATTCATTTCGTGAATTGCTAAAAGTTGTCACCGAAATGCAATTCATAAAGTGATTCACTTGCCGAATCCTTGCAACAATTCATCTATTTGACAGTTTTCTATGAAAATTCGTAAAATGGCTCACGAAATACGAATTGCATAAACGTCAAATAGCAGAATCATATGAAATTATTAGCCAGGGTGAAAAATATTATGATTCATTTTTCATAAATCGTAGTAAGGCAATTCATAATGTGATTCACATGCCGAATTATACTATGAATTGCTATATTTGACAGTTTTCTATGAAATAGCTCGCAAAATAGGCATCGATAAACGTCAAATAGGAGAATCGTAAGAAGTTACTCAAGAGGAACTTTTTTCAATTCATTTCGTCCATGTTGTTGAAATGTTGAAACAAATAATAAATCATGGCAGTTATAAGACTATGATTTTTTTTTAAAAATGAATTTACTTGTTTGTTACACAAAGCGTTTTATATCGCCAACAAAGCGTAGTTCTTCGAAAAATGGAATTAGCTTTCGAAATGTCCGACTCTGAATTTGTTGGGTTATACAGACTCAACAAAGTGCTTGTAAATATGTTATATTAAAGCTGGAGCTTTATTTAACCACTCATCGTCAAAATGGAATCGGTTTTATATCCATGGTGAGTGAATAATAAGACATATTATCTATACTAGCTTCTGCCCGCTGTTTCACACGCGTTCCCACAGGAACCGTGCATTTTTTTGGGATGAAAAGGCATATAAATATATGTTACTCTCCGGGTCTACAAACTATATCTATATGAAAAATCACATCGATCCGTGAAAGAAGAACAAACCAACAAACATACACATAAGTACGCATTTATTAATGTATATCCTCCAATCGAATTCGATTCCCAGTGGTTACAATTAATGTTCTAAGTTCCATCTATCTTCACTGTTCCTCTCAATAACAAAACTAATATATTAACTACCTAGATATTATATTTATAATTAAAATAACATATATTTTCGTTTTAGGTATTAAGTACACTGGGCTTTTATGCCTCAGGTTCGTACCAGAGATAAATTGGAGTCATTGCACTTAACAAGATGCACCAAGTGTATCCAACTGACTTTATGAGGGCCATGATGCAAGCTCTAAATAATGACCACTTAATAATGTCACCGGGACCAAAAATACTCAAACAAGGGAGGTTGCTGGCGCAGCTACCCAGTGTAATACCTGAGAAATTGCAGACAGTAATAAAACAAAGAAAAATAAAAAACATGTTATGCTATTACTAAAATTATAATAACTATGCACTATTTTTTACAATAATTAAAACAAAATAATACTAGCAAATTTACAGTAGAATTTCTGTATAGACATATGCAACATAGACATCAATATTTTGAGCAAGTGATGCTGTGGAGACAACCATAATTCCGGGCACTCCCTTGAACACCAGCCTGAAAATGAAGCAATATGGTTTTTAGGTTCAGTATTATGATACCTACGATTCGATACACATGAGGATATTCAGAAGAAGCAATGACAGTTAAGCTGTTGAAGAAGCAGCAAGCCCTAAAGGCTATGATAGATCATTGACTTGCTGACCAAAGCTGATCTAACATAGCTTTAATTTAATTACTTTATTAGTTAATTGTGTAAATATTTTGTATGTAATATTATATTAAAGGTGATGCATGTGTACTCTATATTCATTTTGTTAGGAACTAGCTATGCCCCCCTGGCTTTGCCCACATTAAAAGTAGCCTAAGTAACTCCTTATAACAAAATCTACCAGGAAGTAAAACCCCCTAAAAAAATGTTTGTATTAAATTATTACAATTACTACTTTCTTTTATTCTATTTGATAATGAAACAAGCTGGTTATTTGCCTGATGGTAAGCATAACGCCAGCCCATAATAATTGCAGTGCTACTCAGAGCTTTGAAACCTAATGGCTTCGCAGCACTGCAGTGCGCTCATTACTCTGCGACATTAGGTACCGAGTTCCAAAAGCCCAGTAATTTCACTGGTTACTCTGATCATCAAACCGGAACACATTAATGCTTGGTGGCAGACTTCATGAGCAAAGCGGTGGTACCAACCCAGGATGGTCACTCGCGGGAGAGTTAGTCCTACCACCTAGTAAATTAGTAGTATGACTAGTAAATGATAATGATTCAAATGGAAGATAATTAAATACCTAGATAATTATTATCTTAACTATTTTATCATCTCAATCAAGACTTGTTTTGTTGGCATTAGTCATATTTCTCAGATGTTGTTAGGAATTAAATTGTACTAAGTTGTGGAGGTAGTGGTACTAAAATTATGGAGGTCTAGGAAGAAGCAGTATTTCAGATATTAGTGTATGGAGTTTTTATTAGTTGGCCAAAAATATAAACAAACTTGATGGCTCACCTACCAATGACATTTTTAGTATTGGAATGAATTTTATTGCATCTTTTTACATGTGCAGAAATTCAAATTCGATTAATGTTAACAATTGGATCATTATTGGCTTTCAACTATAAGCTATTGCGTGGAACATGCATGTTATACCACTTAGGTATGTATAGTGAAAACGAGCCGTTTCTATGGAGTTAACTTATTCTTTTTTTATTATGTGCCTACTACTGAATTTTAAGTAAAACTTGCCAAACTGTCAACCATTGATACTACAAAGTACTTATAACAGAATGTTCTTTTTTTGTATTTTGGTCATACTAGATACTGTGGAATTAAGCAATCCAGCCATCTCCTAGAAAGAAATGCAGACTCTTTCCATCCCTGTAGGTGCAGAGCAGTTGTTATAACGCCGACCAAGGCTGGAGTTTTGCTCAAGAAACTCGAGCAACATTTATTTATTCCATTGCTCCTTGGAAATCCTCGATGAATGCCTTTCCTTTCCTATAAAATAAGTAAACTTTATATTTGCACCAGAATTCATTTCGTAAATAAAAATGTATGAGAGCCAACACTTACCTATTTTTATTTATTTACATAATGGAAATGTTGAAATGTAGGTCTGCGAATCAAATATCACATTTTTTCATTGGAAATACACATAGTTCCAATTTTTCGGCCCTTGTAAACGAACCACTTTGCTAGCTATGGGGCCCAATTGACAAATTCTAGTGTTTCAGAGTTGAGAGGCTGATGTTAACGTTCGTTTTACTTCTTATTACATAATTATAGGTATTAAAATTATTTTATTTATTGTATTATCATTAGGGCCAACGAATAGAGCAGTAACAAATTTTGTTCCGCGTATTCGTTATCGAGTAACTAGTTAACGGGTAACGAGTGCCAGATTCGAAGTAACGAATCGTTACTTACAAATTTAATTCGTTTCTCGTATGTTTCAACGAAACAAAGTATTTACTGGTTAATTATTTACTGGTTGGTTCGTTTCGTTTTCCGAGTGTTAGTTTCGAGGTTAAGTATTAGCAGTCTTATTCATAAAAACAGCTAATCACTGCTTAATTCGGTGAATAGCAAACTACTGCTTAAAATCTTAAATAGTGCATAACTATTTCTTATTCATAAACGTTTAAGTAGGCTTATTTATATAACCAATGATTAATGAATAAAACTAGAACTGTAGCAAACCGTATGTATTTGTTACCGAGTAACAGGTACATCGCCAGACCCGAAGTAACGAATCGTTACTTTCAAACTCACTTCGTTACTTGTACGTTTCGTATGATGTTAGTTAGATTCATTATCCGAATGGATACAAGGCATGATGCGTGAACTGAAACTATTTGTCCAGCGATAAAATGTATCCGAGTGAGAGACAAGCATCGTTGTTTCGTATTGTTCATATTTTTATCCGACTGAGGAGGAGGGTTCTCAATTCGCCTGTATTTTTTTTTTGGGGCGATGTTACTCGATATCTCCGCCATTTGTCGACCGATTTGAATGATTATTTTTTTCATGAGTAGGGTTTCATAAATTTAATGAAAGAATACCTTATTCAAGGGTGAAAAATTAGGTGATGATATTAACACATTTTTATGTAATATTATGAACAAGGCATTGCTTTCCTTAATATATTGTTATTCTCAACTTTTGGATTTCATTAGTTTAATAAGGATTTTTTATGGTGTTTCTGTGCTAATCATATCATTCACTACATCTAAATGTAACAAGACGAAAATAGTTCATAAATTATACAATACATATGTACAATTGTACATTTATATATTAGTTAAGTCAGGTAAACGTAAGTTCGGTACGCGATGCGACTCGATACTATACTTCATGCCAATACTCAATTGTATCAGAAGTAACGTAACGATACGAAAGTGCGACTCGATACGATACTTCGTGCCCGTACTCAATTATATCAGAACTAACGAGTAACGTTACGAAAGTAACGAATACTGACTTAAGTAACGAATACATACGGATACACAATTTCTTGTTACTTTTACAGCTGTATTAAGTATTAGTTTTAGATAATGATACAGATATAACTTGATACTGGCTAAATAAACAAAAGGCGTGATGCCGAAAAAAAAATGATATCAGTGTTGCCAACTCCCAAAAATATTTCGCCCTAAGCTGTGGTCAAAAACTCCTAAAATCACCACAATTTCTTAGAAAATAAATGCATTCATAAACTATCTTTCAATCTAAGAAAGTTAGAAGCCTTAGAGATATTTCTAGTAAGTAAAACGTATAATAAGATTAGATTATATCATATATTATAGAAATTATTACTAGAAAGTAACGTTTTTGTTTATTTTGGTCTGGCAATGTTAACATCTACATGAATCTGCAATTCTGCATATGAATTGAATTGAAATACGATTCACCAAATTAATTGACCCATTTACAAAAAATTAGAGGAATTGCTACGGATCTGCTGGTGAATCACGAAATGAATTACTTGCAGAGGAATTGCTCAATGTGGCCTTTTTAGCCCCGCAGATATCTCTAATATATACTACGACTCCACTATTTTGGTTAGTGTTTTTTTCAGTTTTGTACGAGTTGTAACCTGGTATTTGTGGTATAATTATCGTTTCACTAAGCCAGCATTCTGTTAAAATATAAACGTCGTAAACTATATCTAAACGTTTCATAGCAACCAAGAATGTATCGAAATTCTTTTGAATACTTCTTATATTAAAATTAAATACTTTGAAATTGTGGTCTTTTGTAAATTTATCTTTGCACATTTCACTGTCACTCAAAACACAGCAATCTATCTTAATTGAATCTAAATCATTCTCTAACTCTTCATGGAAGAGCATTTTTGTTGAGTATAATTTTCCTTAGCTTATAACTGAAGAATTTATTTCGCTTTAGCATGGCACTATTAATTTTCACAATACAATTAGGTAGTTGATTAATAATAGAGTTGTTTAAACTTACATTTAATTTTGATGAAGTTATATACATAATACATAAATTTGAGAATAAGATAAAATAATATATGCAGTTAATACATACTTTATATATGTGCATAATGATAATTACGTTTACATACCTTACAGTAGTACACATTAAGTAGGAAAAATATGCAGCATCCAACAAAAAGATAATATAAGAGAGAAATGGCAGCAAAAGTCGAGGATTACGATCTAGTGTTTCAGTTATTATTTTGTACTAAGAGCTCACAAATATTATGGTAGAGTTAATTATGACCACAACCTCAATAACGCCAGTTTTGAAGAAGCCAGTCAAGCCCTAGTAGTCCTATTAACGTCTATCAACGGCACATGGAAAATATCTATTGATTTTAGAAACATTCCTCACAAGCGAGCAAAACTTATTATAGTGGGCACAGGCCTAAAATTGTGCCAAGAAATGGACCTTAAAAGTTGTTAGCATTACATACGACGGACCTGTCGCAAACAGCATGTTTACTTCTCTTGGCTGGGATATTTTAAGAAGCCAAGTCGGATAGTGTTTGACTACCTTAAAGAAGTTGCTATAACACACATGAAGTGGCCAACACGCAGCCAAGACTTGGACTTGAATCCCATCTAGCATGCCGGGACAAACTGGGATGTACACCAACTCCCTCCCGCTCATCACACTTCATGAAATGAAAGAAGCACTGATAGAGAAATGGTGGAATTTTCCTCAGCGTCGGCTTAGAAATCTGGTGGAAAGCATGCCAAACCGTACAGCTGTACTAACAGCTGATGGTGGTTAGACAAAATACTAAAATGTGTGAAAATTGCAATGTATTGCATTTTTCGAAATCTAGTGGAAAAAGATGGTTATTTTTTTACTTAATCTACTTTCATTCAAAATAAACTTCATAACCTTGAACTATTATGACTTATTCAAGTGCTATACTATAATAGTGTTTGGTTTCCAAAAGCTAGTTCCAATATTTTGGGAGTTATGTGGGAGTTATTGAGGTTTTGTTACCGACCCGCTTTCCGCAAACTGCTATAAGGGGCAGCTTAGACGCTCAGCAAACGTACGTTTGCTTGAGCGTCTAAGCTGCCCCTTAGAGATCATAAGAGATATATTACACTACTTAGTATCTTTTAGTAGTTTGTGATACTACGCGCTTTCTTTGCGGCACAGTATTACAGAGTACTCTGTGCTGCCTCACTTCTATATAGTTTGGCTCACTACCATTTATTTTCAGTTTCGCTCCGATCCGGAATCCAATAATACCATTTAATCCCAAAGAAGTTTCAGAAAACTTAGAAACAAAATGTAAAATTAACGGATCTGTACCTTCTAGCCGAACAAATTCCATACACTAGTAGTTTGTGTCCATACATTTATTTGCATAAACTACTAGTACTAAGGGATACTACGTATCAGACGGTCATGTTACCTACGACGATGTATCGTTGCAATTTTAGAAGATGACAGTTGAGGCCGTGCTATATATACATATTTGTATATATTTTCATAGGTATGTTTATCGTACCTTGATATTTTCCTACTAGTTCTATTTGTAATATTATCTATTCTGTGCTAGTTCCTACTTCCTACACTATAGAATAGTAAATAAATATGGACATGGGTTAAGAAAAAAAGAAACAAGCAAATGACTCGGTATTTTTTTAATACACATAATAACGTCACTAAACAATGTTAGATATAGTGTTTATAGCACACAAACAGTACACATTTTGTTAGACGCTGTCCATTCAATCCATAAATAAAAGCTTTTTCACAGTTAACACATTTTAACCTCTGGTTCCGTTTTCACAAGAAATCGTATGTAATTTAACGCCCTGTCGTTGGCTATCACGCTTAGGAACACAACCCTTACGATACATTTTGTTTTGCTGTAGTCAAGTCACGTTGTTACTGAATATTATGTGGATATATTCTCTTTGATGTGGATTAAAATGATTAATCGACGCAAACACGTGGCAAACACTTCGCATCGACACAAACACATATCACAATCAGTGTTGCCAACTTTATTTTAACGAACCCACTAATTGTGGTGTCGTTACCCACCAGAAAACCACTAAATTTGGCGATCCCTCAAACCACCAGAAAACCACTAACATATTATGCCAGGCAGACATGCTTCAAAATATTATTTGGAAATAAAACATCAATTACCGGCTGTAATTTATACTATAAAATTATAGTTTATTTTTGTTAACAAAAAATAAATCCTTATAGTCATTAGTCACACATTACAGACTATCATCTTCGGAAGAATAGGCTTCTTCTACAATTTTTTGAAGAATAAATTTCTTCATTCCCATATTTTTGTACAAACTACGATATTTGGTAATAATATATAGTTATTGCAGCATCTTCCCTCGCGTTTTAAACTAGTACGGACTGTGAGAATTGAAGATAACAGATATAACTTCATTCGGTTTCTGATAAATAATCGCTAATGCATAGGAAATAATCACAAACACATCTTTTCAATTCAAACCAAACTTGACGCACGGCATACGAATAAAGTCCATAATCAAAATTATTCAAGAAATTGACAAACTGTTTTCGGGAAATCCCTCAAAACCACCACCTCAGTTCTGTGCTGCCTACACATCAAAAAATATACACTTGTACTGTAATGTAAACGTTCAAGTACTTTCCTATATTTAATTCGTGCTAGTGGTTAAAAGGGGTACCTTACCACTAACTGAAACAACCTAAGCCACTAAAAAAATCCACTAGCCACTAAAACCAAAATTTGCCCACTAAAAGGTAAGCCTAAACCACCAGATCTAGTGGAAAATCCACTGAGTTGGCAACACTGATCACAATATGGCCGCCGGCACCAGTGTTGCCAACTTTATTTTAACGAAACCACTAATTGTGGTGTCGTTACCCACCAGAAAACCACTAAATTTGGCGATCCCTCAAACCACCAGAAAACCACTAACATATTATGCCAGGCAGACATGCTTCATAATATTATTTGGAAATAAAACATCAATTACCGGCTGTAATTTATACAATAAAATTATAGTTTATTTTTGTTAACAAAAAATAAGTCCTTATAGACATTAGTCATACATTAAAGACTGTCATCTTCAAAAGAATAGGCTTCTTCCGCAATTTTTTGAAGAATAAATTTCTTTATACCCATATTTTTGTACAAACTACGATATTTGGTAATAATATGTAGTTATGTTACAGTATTGAGTTTGAAGAGATTTTATGTATACACTTGTAGTAGCACGCATAATGTCGCCTTGTCTATGCACTAAGTTCAGAGAGAGAAAAAAAAAATATGTAGGTAGACCGCACAATTTCATTATTTCGTGCGGTCGGCTGGTTCTTCATTCACGTTGCAGTGCTCCGCCGCGTCGCACTACAAAGTTGGTTTTTCTAAGTTTCTCCGTGTTAACAAGTTTTTTCGTCAAAATCAAGATGCCGAAGAGGAAACATAACGACGAGTGGGAATATTTGTAAGTAATTTGCACAATTACCGATAACTATCGATTGCATATGAGGTTTCACGTTCCAACGATTCGAGTTCTTACTTAACCCATTTTTTTACTCGAGTTCACGATGCAACGCCACGAGTTCATCTTACTCGCTGTATACCTATGCGTACTTAATACGCCATCCATATAGCAACCTGTTGAGGTTATCCTATAATAATAATATGAAACGACCCGAAAGGTAACATTTTAACTATTTAAGTTAAGTTCTAATGTTCACGTTTCAACGATTGGAGTTGTCACTTAACGATAATAATGCATACGAGGTTTAACGTTCCAACGATTCGAGTTGTTACTTAACCTACTTTTTACTCGAGTTCATCTTACTCGCTGTATACCTATGCGTACCTAATACGCCATGCATATAGCAACCTGTTGAGGTTATTCTATAATAATAATATGAAACGACCCGAAAGGTAACATTTTAACTATTTAAGTTAAGTTCTAATGTTCACGTTTCAACGATTGGAGTTGTCACTTAACGATAATAATGCATACGAGGTTTAACGTTCCAACGATTCAAGTTGTTACTTAACCTACTTCTTACTCGAGTTCATTTTACTCGCTGTATAACTATGCGTACCTAATACGCCATTCATATAGCAACCTGTTGAGGTTATCTATAATAATAAAAAGATGAAACGACCCGAAAGGTAACATTTTAACTATTTAAGTAATTTGCAATTTCTTCGGTTCACGTTTGAGTTGTCACTTAAATACATACGATGTTTAACGTTCCAACGGTTCAAGTTGTTACTTAACCTATTTTTTACTCGAGTTCATCTTACTCGCTGTATACCTATGCGTACCTAATACGCCATGCATGTAGCAACCTGTTGAGGTTGTCCTATAATAATAATATGAAACGAACCGGAAGGTAACATTTTAACTATATAAGTTAAGTTCTAATGTTCACGTTTCAACAATTCGAGTTGCCACTTACCGATAATAATGTATACGAGGTTTCACGTTCCAACGATTCGAGTTGTTACTTAACCTATTTTTTACTCGAGTTCACGATGCAACGCCACGAGTTCATCTTACTCGCTGTATACCTATGCGTACCTAATACGCCATGCATATAGCAACTTGTTGAGGTTATCCTATGATAATAATATGAAGGTATACGTATAATTACGTATATTAGACACAAATTTGCAATTTGCTGTTAATGTTGAAAACGAAAATCAAGAGCTACGCGAACCAAGACCGTCGACTAGCGCGTTACACGCGAGTTCCGATCGTTCGCTGGATATAGCCAACGTGACAATACTGGAGGATGTATCTCCACCACCAGTGATTAAAGGTGCTTCCAGCAGTGAGGATGTTCCACGAACAGAACCAAGCTAAGGCAAAATTAGCAGCGGTATTGCTTGTCTTGACGAGCCTATAAGACTCTTCTTAGTAAGAATAATAAAGATCCAACTGTTCTAAAGCTGCTGATTGATGCTGGGCGCATCATCTGTGACACACAACTCAGTGAGTCAATAACGAGGCGAAATTTCATATTGGCTGTACTAAAGAAAAGAAGGACTTGAAAGATCAGATGCTGCTCACGATAATAGATAGTTTTCTTGTAGCCAAGAGCTAGCCGAAACTTTAAAGACCGCAAAAGCGATCAATAAAACAGGTGTGGATCTCAAAGCTTCCACCTCTAACAAGACTATTGCTACAAAACCAAAGCATCAAGTCGTTAACAGAAATTGAAACGGGAAGGCTCCGGTTCAAAACCACAGACAGCAGCCGTCGGCGCCCTCAAAGATGAAGGAGTCTGCACCTCAGAGGCAACAGCACTCGCCATCATCGAGGACATCGCGACCGAACTTCAGTCGCGGCCGCCGCTAGACAATACGGTAAATTACGCCGGTAGACTATCTGTTTTTTACAACCAATGGTCACAAATAACCGCAGATAAAATAATTTTATCGTGGATACGTGGTTATGAAATTCCGTTCACTGAAACTCCATATCAGCATTGTATACCTCAACCCCGAAATTATGCACACTCAGAAAAACTTGAATTTGATCAAGCTATACATAATTTAATTTCTATAGGTGCTATACCTCACTGTGAGCCCTGTGAGGATATCCAATATCTTTTTACCCAAACCGAACGGGAAAGCACGCTTTATCCTAAATTTGAAAAAGCTAAACGAGTTCATTCAACATGTTCATTTGAATTAGAAGATTTTAGAATAATGATCAAACTAATCTCAAGATGTTGTCTCAAGTCAACTATTGATCTCAAAGACGCATATTATTAAGTGAAAGTTCATGATAACTCTAAAAAATATTCAAGATTTAGTTTGAACGGTAACTTGTATGAATTTAATGCCCTACCGTTTGGTGTCAATACGGCACCTTTTGTCTTCACAAAAATAATGAAAACGGTGGTCAGAATGCCACGCTGTGCTGATTATTATCGACAATATATCTTAACGATACCTGTCTAATATCACATAGCTATAGCGAATGTATGGATAACATTACAAAAATGAAAAGTACATGAATTTGCCTGTAAGTTTACAGTCAGATTTCGATTGGTGGATTAAATCTATCGAAAATCCAAAAAATCAAATTAAATCTGACGAATTCAGATGCTTCGACTATGGGGGGTTGGGGGATAGCCTGTGCGGGAAAAACGGCAAGCGGTAGCTGAAGTCGGGAATAAAGAAAACTTCACATTCATAAGATTAAAAATTTGTCTAGAGGATTTATCCAATTGTCATATTATCTTGCGAATAGATAATACAACTGCGATTTTTTTACATTAATCGTATGGGAGGAATCCAATTCCCCCATCTCACAAACTGACCAAAGATATACGACAATGGTGTGAAGCGCGAATTCTATTTATAACAGCGCTATACATTCCATCTACAGAAAATACTATAGCAGATACTGAATCAAGGTGTATTCACCCGGATATTGAATGGGAACTATCTGATCTTGCCTTTCATTAAATAATTAACAAATTCTGGCTACCAGAGATTGACATGATTGCTAGTTGAATAAATAAAAAATGTCCTGTATACATATCATGGCACAAAGACCCTGATGCTTGACGCTTTCTCTGTGAATTGGTCAAAATTGTATAAAAATACCATGAACCAGGAACCCGTAAAAACGGGTTCCCTTCCTTCTCAATAATTTTAAAAAAGCATTGATTAAAATTATTAGCGACAAAGCTAAGTGCATACTGGTCGGGCCAACATGGCCAGCTGAACCTTGGTATCCCCTATTTAACCAGTTTTTTACAAACTAAACCACTGGTTTTTTCAAACTTCTGAGGACCTAATAATCTCTCATTCCAGTTTCTGCCAGATCCAGCGGCAGATTACCCTGGATGCCGGAGTATTGTGCGGGAGTCTCTAATAAGAAAACTCCCTCCCGGGTCTTTAGACACATTAATAGCGTCTCTGTCAGATAATTAAATTAAGTAATATGATACTTACACATTCCAGTTATTATTCATGTTTTAACAGAGTTATTTCAATCGGGAGCGCTATACGGCACTCTAAATGGGTTTAGATCTACACCTTCCTTAGTATTAGGAAGTCAGATAAGCACAGACGACTGTGTTTTAAGGGTATATTTAGGCTTCGCCCTCCCTTACCCAAGTATGAATCCACTGGGATACTACATTAGTAATTGAAACTCTAGCCACTTGGATTCCTAATTAATCTCATTCTTTAGAAAAAATCACTAAAGAAGCTAGTTACCCTGCTGGCGCTGGTAACAGCGCATAGAGTACAAACTATTTCAAAAATAGATATCCGAAATTTTCAAAATTGGCGGAATGATATTTCCATTAGGATCCCTGACTTAATAAAAACGTCAAGTGTAAACGCAACTCAGCCAACGCTGATGCTGCCAATTTTTCGAGACAGACCTGACATAGGACCGGCTTAATTATTAACGGATTATCTAAAAGTAATGTAGCGGCATTACGTGATCATCACACCTCTATTTTTATTTCTATAAAAAACCATATAATAAAGTTTCTCCCCAAACACTTAGCAGATGGATAAAGAGTATACGTTGTGGGTCTGTGGAATAGATATCACACAGTACTCTGCACATAGTACTAGACACCTCAAAAGCTCATAAGCTCGGTGTGAATTTGGATGTTATCAGGAAGACTGCCGGTTGGTCCGGCGGCTCTACAATATTTGCCAAGTTTTATAACAGGCATATAACAGACAGCATATACAGAATCAAATCATTGTTTTGCTAGAAGTAAAATTGATTAATTTATGCTAAAATTTACTGTAGCTATTATGTTAATAGCTTATTTAGAAACATTACCTTTTAATTGAGTGATTAAGTACATTTATTATGTCAATTATTGAAGAAATATTAAATATATTTACTTCTGTAATACTTTCAACTGAAATAGATATTTCACAACTTCTCTCAACATCTACAAGTGTATATATAAAATCTCTTCAAACTCAATACTGTAACATAATTTAATGATTAAACGAACTTACCTGTAAGTTAAGTTCTATCATAATTATGTGAAGTAGTGAGTTTGAAGAGATTTTATATATACACTTGTAGTAGCACGCATAATGTCGCCTTGTCTATGCACTAAGTTCAGAGAGAGAAAAAAAAATATGTAGGTAGACCGCACAATTTCATTATTTCGTCCGGTCGGCTGGTTCTTCATTCACGTTGCAGTGCTCCGCCGCGTCGCACTACAAAGTTGGTTTTTCTAAGTTTCTCCGTGTTAACAAGATTTTTCGTCAAAATCAAGATGCCGAAGAGGAAACATAACGACGAGTGGGAATATTTGTAAGTAATTTGCACAATTACCGATAACTATCGATTGCATATGAGGTTTCACGTTCCAACGATTCGAGTTCTTACTTAACCCATTTTTTTACTCGAGTTCACGATGCAACGCCACGAGTTCATCTTACTCGCTGTATACCTATGCGTACTTAATACGCCATCCATATAGCAACCTGTTGAGGTTATCCTATAATAATAATATGAAACGACCCGAAAGGTAACATTTTAACTATTTAAGTTAAGTTCTAATGTTCACGTTTCAACGATTGGAGTTGTCACTTAACGATAATAATGCATACGAGGTTTAACGTTCCAACGATTCGAGTTGTTACTTAACCTACTTTTTACTCGAGTTCATCTTACTCGCTGTATACCTATGCGTACCTAATACGCCATACATATAGCAACCTGTTGAGGTTATTCTATAATAATAATATGAAACGACCCGAAAGGTAACATTTTAACTATTTAAGTTAAGTTCTAATGTTCACGTTTCAACGATTGGAGTTGTCACTTAACGATAATAATGCATACGAGGTTTAACGTTCCAACGATTCAAGTTGTTACTTAACCTACTTCTTACTCGAGTTCATTTTACTCGCTGTATAACTATGCGTACCTAATACGCCATTCATATAGCAACCTGTTGAGGTTATCTATAATAATAAAAAGATGAAACGACCCGAAAGGTAACATTTTAACTATTTAAGTAATTTGCAATTTCTTCGGTTCACGTTTGAGTTGTCACTTAAATACATACGATGTTTAACGTTCCAACGGTTCAAGTTGTTACTTAACCTATTTTTTACTCGAGTTCATCTTACTCGCTGTATACCTATGCGTACCTAATACGCCATGCATGTAGCAACCTGTTGAGGTTGTCCTATAATAATAATATGAAACGAACCGGAAGGTAACATTTTAACTATATAAGTTAAGTTCTAATGTTCACGTTTCAACAATTCGAGTTGCCACTTACCGATAATAATGTATACGAGGTTTCACGTTCCAACGATTCGAGTTGTTACTTAACCTATTTTTTACTCGAGTTCACGATGCAACGCCACGAGTTCATCTTACTCGCTGTATACCTATGCGTACCTAATACGCCATGCATATAGCAACTTGTTGAGGTTATCCTATGATAATAATATGAAGGTATACGTATAATTACGTATATTAGACACAAATTTGCAATTTGCTGTTAATGTTGAAAACGAAAATCAAGAGCTACGCGAACCAAGACCGTCGACTAGCGCGTTACACGCGAGTTCCGATCGTTCGCTGGATATAGCCAACGTGACAATACTGGAGGATGTATCTCCACCACCAGTGATTAAAGGTGCTTCCAGCAGTGAGGATGTTCCACGAACAGAACCAAGCTAAGGCAAAATTAGCAGCGGTATTGCTTGTCTTGACGAGCCTATAAGACTCTTCTTAGTAAGAATAATAAAGATCCAACTGTTCTAAAGCTGCTGATTGATGCTGGGCGCATCATCTGTGACACACAACTCAGTGAGTCAATAACGAGGCGAAATTTCATATTGGCTGTACTAAAGAAAAGAAGGACTTGAAAGATCAGATGCTGCTCACGATAATAGATAGTTTTCTTGTAGCCAAGAGCTAGCCGAAACTTTAAAGACCGCAAAAGCGATCAATAAAACAGGTGTGGATCTCAAAGCTTCCACCTCTAACAAGACTATTGCTACAAAACCAAAGCATCAAGTCGTTAACAGAAATTGAAACGGGAAGGCTCCGGTTCAAAACCACAGACAGCAGCCGTCGGCGCCCTCAAAGATGAAGGAGTCTGCACCTCAGAGGCAACAGCACTCGCCATCATCGAGGACATCGCGACCGAACTTCAGTCGCGGCCGCCGCTAGACAATACGGTAAATTACGCCGGTAGACTATCTGTTTTTTACAACCAATGGTCACAAATAACCGCAGATAAAATAATTTTATCGTGGATACGTGGTTATGAAATTCCGTTCACTGAAACTCCATATCAGCATTGTATACCTCAACCCCGAAATTATGCACACTCAGAAAAACTTGAATTTGATCAAGCTATACATAATTTAATTTCTATAGGTGCTATACCTCACTGTGAGCCCTGTGAGGATATCCAATATCTTTTTACCCAAACCGAACGGGAAAGCACGCTTTATCCTAAATTTGAAAAAGCTAAACGAGTTCATTCAACATGTTCATTTGAATTAGAAGATTTTAGAATAATGATCAAACTAATCTCAAGATGTTGTCTCAAGTCAACTATTGATCTCAAAGACGCATATTATTAAGTGAAAGTTCATGATAACTCTAAAAAATATTCAAGATTTAGTTTGAACGGTAACTTGTATGAATTTAATGCCCTACCGTTTGGTGTCAATACGGCACCTTTTGTCTTCACAAAAATAATGAAAACGGTGGTCAGAATGCCACGCTGTGCTGATTATTATCGACAATATATCTTAACGATACCTGTCTAATATCACATAGCTATAGCGAATGTATGGATAACATTACAAAAATGAAAAGTACATGAATTTGCCTGTAAGTTTACAGTCAGATTTCGATTGGTGGATTAAATCTATCGAAAATCCAAAAAATCAAATTAAATCTGACGAATTCAGATGCTTCGACTATGGGGGGTTGGGGGATAGCCTGTGCGGGAAAAACGGCAAGCGGTAGCTGAAGTCGGGAATAAAGAAAACTTCACATTCATAAGATTAAAAATTTGTCTAGAGGATTTATCCAATTGTCATATTATCTTGCGAATAGATAATACAACTGCGATTTTTTTACATTAATCGTATGGGAGGAATCCAATTCCCCCATCTCACAAACTGACCAAAGATATACGACAATGGTGTGAAGCGCGAATTCTATTTATAACAGCGCTATACATTCCATCTACAGAAAATACTATAGCAGATACTGAATCAAGGTGTATTCACCCGGATATTGAATGGGAACTATCTGATCTTGCCTTTCATTAAATAATTAACAAATTCTGGCTACCAGAGATTGACATGATTGCTAGTTGAATAAATAAAAAATGTCCTGTATACATATCATGGCACAAAGACCCTGATGCTTGACGCTTTCTCTGTGAATTGGTCAAAATTGTATAAAAATACCATGAACCAGGAACCCGTAAAAACGGGTTCCCTTCCTTCTCAATAATTTTAAAAAAGCATTGATTAAAATTATTAGCGACAAAGCTAAGTGCATACTGGTCGGGCCAACATGGCCAGCTGAACCTTGGTATCCCCTATTTAACCAGTTTTTTACAAACTAAACCACTGGTTTTTTCAAACTTCTGAGGACCTAATAATCTCTCATTCCAGTTTCTGCCAGATCCAGCGGCAGATTACCCTGGATGCCGGAGTATTGTGCGGGAGTCTCTAATAAGAAAACTCCCTCCCGGGTCTTTAGACACATTAATAGCGTCTCTGTCAGATAATTAAATTAAGTAATATGATACTTACACATTCCAGTTATTATTCATGTTTTAACAGAGTTATTTCAATCGGGAGCGCTATACGGCACTCTAAATGGGTTTAGATCTACACCTTCCTTAGTATTAGGAAGTCAGATAAGCACAGACGACTGTGTTTTAAGGGTATATTTAGGCTTCGCCCTCCCTTACCCAAGTATGAATCCACTGGGATACTACATTAGTAATTGAAACTCTAGCCACTTGGATTCCTAATTAATCTCATTCTTTAGAAAAAATCACTAAAGAAGCTAGTTACCCTGCTGGCGCTGGTAACAGCGCATAGAGTACAAACTATTTCAAAAATAGATATCCGAAATTTTCAAAATTGGCGGAATGATATTTCCATTAGGATCCCTGACTTAATAAAAACGTCAAGTGTAAACGCAACTCAGCCAACGCTGATGCTGCCAATTTTTCGAGACAGACCTGACATAGGACCGGCTTAATTATTAACGGATTATCTAAAAGTAATGTAGCGGCATTACGTGATCATCACACCTCTATTTTTATTTCTATAAAAAACCATATAATAAAGTTTCTCCCCAAACACTTAGCAGATGGATAAAGAGTATACGTTGTGGGTCTGTGGAATAGATATCACACAGTACTCTGCACATAGTACTAGACACCTCAAAAGCTCATAAGCTCGGTGTGAATTTGGATGTTATCAGGAAGACTGCCGGTTGGTCCGGCGGCTCTACAATATTTGCCAAGTTTTATAACAGGCATATAACAGACAGCATATACAGAATCAAATCATTGTTTTGCTAGAAGTAAAATTGATTAATTTATGCTAAAATTTACTGTAGCTATTATGTTAATAGCTTATTTAGAAACATTACCTTTTAATTGAGTGATTAAGTACATTTATTATGTCAATTATTGAAGAAATATTAAATATATTTACTTCTGTAATACTTTCAACTGAAATAGATATTTCACAACTTCTCTCAACATCTACAAGTGTATATATAAAATCTCTTCAAACTCAATACTGTAACATAATTTAATGATTAAACGAACTTACCTGTAAGTTAAGTTCTATCATAATTATGTGAAGTAGTGAGTTTGAAGAGATTTTATATATACACTTGTAGTAGCACGCATAATGTCGCCTTGTCTATGCACTAAGTTCAGAGAGAGAAAAAAAAATATGTAGGTAGACCGCACAATTTCATTATTTCGTCCGGTCGGCTGGTTCTTCATTCACGTTGCAGTGCTCCGCCGCGTCGCACTACAAAGTTGGTTTTTCTAAGTTTCTCCGTGTTAACAAGATTTTTCGTCAAAATCAAGATGCCGAAGAGGAAACATAACGACGAGTGGGAATATTTGTAAGTAATTTGCACAATTACCGATAACTATCGATTGCATATGAGGTTTCACGTTCCAACGATTCGAGTTCTTACTTAACCCATTTTTTTACTCGAGTTCACGATGCAACGCCACGAGTTCATCTTACTCGCTGTATACCTATGCGTACTTAATACGCCATCCATATAGCAACCTGTTGAGGTTATCCTATAATAATAATATGAAACGACCCGAAAGGTAACATTTTAACTATTTAAGTTAAGTTCTAATGTTCACGTTTCAACGATTGGAGTTGTCACTTAACGATAATAATGCATACGAGGTTTAACGTTCCAACGATTCGAGTTGTTACTTAACCTACTTTTTACTCGAGTTCATCTTACTCGCTGTATACCTATGCGTACCTAATACGCCATACATATAGCAACCTGTTGAGGTTATTCTATAATAATAATATGAAACGACCCGAAAGGTAACATTTTAACTATTTAAGTTAAGTTCTAATGTTCACGTTTCAACGATTGGAGTTGTCACTTAACGATAATAATGCATACGAGGTTTAACGTTCCAACGATTCAAGTTGTTACTTAACCTACTTCTTACTCGAGTTCATTTTACTCGCTGTATAACTATGCGTACCTAATACGCCATTCATATAGCAACCTGTTGAGGTTATCTATAATAATAAAAAGATGAAACGACCCGAAAGGTAACATTTTAACTATTTAAGTAATTTGCAATTTCTTCGGTTCACGTTTGAGTTGTCACTTAAATACATACGATGTTTAACGTTCCAACGGTTCAAGTTGTTACTTAACCTATTTTTTACTCGAGTTCATCTTACTCGCTGTATACCTATGCGTACCTAATACGCCATGCATGTAGCAACCTGTTGAGGTTGTCCTATAATAATAATATGAAACGAACCGGAAGGTAACATTTTAACTATATAAGTTAAGTTCTAATGTTCACGTTTCAACAATTCGAGTTGCCACTTACCGATAATAATGTATACGAGGTTTCACGTTCCAACGATTCGAGTTGTTACTTAACCTATTTTTTACTCGAGTTCACGATGCAACGCCACGAGTTCATCTTACTCGCTGTATACCTATGCGTACCTAATACGCCATGCATATAGCAACTTGTTGAGGTTATCCTATGATAATAATATGAATGACTGAAGGTATACGTATAATTACGTATATTAGACACAAATTTGCAATTTGCTGTTAATGTTGAAAACGAAAATCAAGAGCTACGCGAACCAAGACCGTCGACTAGCGCGTTACACGCGAGTTCCGATCGTTCGCTGGATATAGCCAACGTGACAATACTGGAGGATGTATCTCCACCACCAGTGATTAAAGGTGCTTCCAGCAGTGAGGATGTTCCACGAACAGAACCAAGCTAAGGCAAAATTAGCAGCGGTATTGCTTGTCTTGACGAGCCTATAAGACTCTTCTTAGTAAGGATAATAAAGATCCAACTGTTCTAAAGCTGCTGATTGATGCTGGGCGCATCATCTGTGACACACAACTCAGTGAGTCAATAACGAGGCGAAATTTCATATTGGCTGTATTAGTACAGCCTTCTTTAGAGAAGGACTTGAAAGATCAGATGCTGCTCACGATAATAGATAGTTTTCTTGTAGCCAAGAACTAGCCGAAACTTTAAAGACCGCAAAAGCGATCAATAAAACAGGTGTGGATCTCAAAGCTTCCACCTCTAACAAGACTACTGCTACAAAACCAAAGCATCAAGTCGTTAACAGAAATTGAAACGGGAAGGCTCCGGTTCAAAACCACAGACAGCAGCCATCGGCGCCCTCAAAGATGAAGGAGTCTGCACCTCAGAGGCAACAGCACTCGCCATCATCGAGGACATCGCGACTGAACTTCAGTCGCGGCCGCCGCTAGACAATACGGTAAATTACGCCGGTAGACTATTTGTTTTTTACAACCAATGGTCACAAATAACCGCAGATAAAATAATTTTATCGTGGATACGTGGTTATGAAATTCCGTTCACTGAAACTCCATATCAGCATTGTATACCTCAACCCCGAAATTATGCACACTCAGAAAAACTTGAATTTGATCAAGCTATACATAATTTAATTTCTATAGGTGCTATACCTCACTGTGAGCCCTGTGAGGATATCCAATATCTTTTTACCCAAACCGAACGGAAAAGCACGCTTTATCCTAAATTTGAAAAAGCTAAACGAGTTCATTCAACATGTTCATTTGAATTAGAAGATTTTAGAATAATGATCAAACTAATCTCAAGATGTTGTCTCAAGTCAACTATTGATCTCAAAGACGCATATTATTAACTGAAAGTTCATGATAACTCTAAAAAATATTCAAGATTTAGTTTGAACGGTAACTTGTATGAATTTAATGCCCTACCGTTTGGTGTCAATACGGCACCTTTTGTCTTCACAAAAATAATGAAAACGGTGGTCAGAATGCCACGCTGTGCTGATTATTATCGACAATATATCTTAAAGATACCTGTCTAATATCACATAGCTATAGCGAATGTATGGATAACATTACAAAAATGAAAAGTACATGAATTTGCCTGTAAGTTTACAGTCAGATTTCGATTGGTGGATTAAATCTATCGAAAATCCAAAAAATCAAATTAAATTTGACGAATTCAGATGCTTCGACTATGGGGGGTTGGGGGATAGCCTGTGCGGGAAAAACGGCAAGCGGTAGCTGAAGTCGGGAAGAAAGAAAACTTCACATTCATAAGATTAAAAATTTGTCTAGAGGATTTATCCAATTGTCATATTATCTTGCGAATAGATAATACAACTGGGATTTTTTACATTAATCGTATGGGAGGAACCCAATTCCCCCATCTCACAAACTGACCAAAGATATACGACAATGGTGTGAAGCGCGAATTCTATTTATAACAGCGCTATACATTCCATCTACAGAAAATACTATAGCAGATACTGAATCAAGGTGTATTCACCCGGATATTGAATGGGAACTATCTGATCTTGCCTTTCAGCAAATAATTAACAATTTCTGGCTACCAGAGATTGACATGATTGCTAGTTGAATAAATAAAAAATGTCCTGTATACATATCATGGCAGAAAGACCCTGATGCTTGACGCTTTCTCTGTGAATTGGTCAAAATTGTATAAAAATACCATGAACCAGGAACCCGTAAAAACGGGTTCCCTTCCTTCTCAATAATTTTAAAAAAGCATTGATGAAAATTATTAGCGACAAAGCTAAGTGCATACTGGTCGGGCCAACATGGCCAGCTGAACCTTGGTATCCCCTATTTAACCCGTTTTTTACAAACTAAACCACTGGTTTTTTTTTCAAACTTCTGAGGACCTAATAATCTCTCATTCCAGTTTCTGCCAGATCCAGCGGCAGATTACCCTGGATGCCGGAGTATTGTGCGGGAGTCTCTAATAAGAAAACTCCCTCCCGGGTCTTTAGACACATTAATAGCGTCTCTGTCAGATAATTAAATTAAGTAATATGATACTTACACATTCCAGTTATTATTCATGTTTTAACAGAGTTATTTCAATCGGGAGCGCTATACGGCACTCTAAATGGGTTTAGATCTACACCTTCCTTAGTATTAGGAAGTCAGATAAGCACAGACGACTGTGTTTTAAGGGTATATTTAGGCTTCGCCCTCCCTTACCCAAGTATGAATCCACTGGGATACTACATTAGTAATTGAAACTCTAGCCACTTGGATTCCTAATTAATCTCATTCTTTAGAAAAAATCACTAAAGAAGCTAGTTACCCTGCTGGCGCTGGCAACAGCGCATAGAGTACAAACTATTTCAAAAATAAATATCCAAAATTTTCAAAATTGGCGGAATGTTATTTCCATTAGGATCCCTGACTTAATAAAAACGTCAAGTGTAAACGCAACTCAGCCAACGCTGATGCTGCCAATTTTTCGAGACAGACCTGACATAGGTCCGGCTTAATTATTAACGGATTATCTAAAAGTAATGTAGCGGCATTACGGGATCATCACACCTCTATTTTTATTTCTATAAAAAACCATATAATAAAGTTTCTCCCCAAACACTTAGCAGATGGATAAAGAGTATACGTTGTGGGTCTGTGGAATAGATATCACACAGTACTCTGCACATAGTACTAGACACCTCAAAAGCTCATAAGCTCGGTGTGAATTTGGATGTTATCAGGAAGACTGCCGGTTGGTCCGGCGGCTCTACAATATTTGCCAAGTTTTATAACAGGCATATATAACAGACAGCATATACAGAATCAAATCATTGTTTTGCTAGAAGCAAAATTGATTGATTTATGCAAAAAATTACTGTAGCTATTATGTTAATAGTTTATTTAAGAAACATTACCTTTTAATTGAGTGATTAAGTACATTTATTACGTCAATTATTGAAGAAATATTAAATATATTTACTTCTGTAATACTTTCAACTGAAATAGATATTTCACAACTTCTCTCAACATCTACAAGTGTATACATAAAATCTCTTCAAACTCAATACTGTAACATAATTTAATGATTAAACGAACTTACCTGTAAGTTAAGTTCTATCATAATTATGTGAAGTAGTGAGTTTGAAGAGATAGCATCCCGCCCACCCAGATTACCTATTTCATAGGTCCCGAATAGTGAAATATCTACTTGAACTGATAAGCTCTGAACTAAATGAAGAACCAGCCGACCGCACCAAATAATGAAATTGTGTGGTCTACCTACATATTTTTTTTTTCTCTCTCTGAACTTAGTGCATAGACAAGGCGACATTGTGCGTGCTACTACAAGTGTATACATAAAATCTCTTCAAACTCACTACTTCACATAATTATGATAGAACTTAACTTACAGGTAAGTTCGTTTAATCATTAAATTATTGCAGCATCTTCGCTCGCCTTTTAAACTAGTACGGACTGTGAGAATTGAAGATAACAGATATAACTTAATTCGGTTTCTGATAAATAATCGCTAATGCATAGGAAATAATCACAAACACATGTTTTCAATTCAAACCAAACTTGACGCACGGCAGTATTCATACGAATAAAGTCATAATCAAAATTATTCAAGAAATTGACAAACTGTTTTCGGGGAATCCCTCAAAACCACAACCTGAGTTCTGTGTTGCCTACACATCAAAAAATATACACTTGTACTATAATGTAAACGTTCAAGTACTTTCCTATATTTAATTCGTGCTAGTGGTTAAAAGGGGTACCTTACCACTAACTGAAACAACCTAAGCCACTAAAAAAATCCACTAGCCACTAAAACCAAAATTTGCCCACTAAAAGGTAAGCCTAAACCACCAGATTTAGTGGAAAATCCACTGAGTTGGCAACACTGGCCGGCACCGAGCAGAGGCGGGAGCGACGGCAACCGCGTGGGTGAAGAAAGAGAAGAGACGAGACACTGACGTCATTTTCTAATCTTGCACCTCAATTCCCTACGCCTATAGATTTTACTAGGCAGATTAACAGGCGTGTGCATAAATATGTTTGTTGCATGAGAAGCTTTAGATTGCCATGTTATTCTTTATTTTTACTGCCATGCCGATGCCACATTTTGTTGATCAGCGCTTTACGCATCCTGTATTACTTGAAATTGGCAAAATACAAAAGCAGTTTCTGGCCAAGAAAGAAAAAAAAACATGCACCTGTATGATGTCAACTAAATGTCAACTGCCAAAATTGGAGATTGTGAGATTGCTATATGTCTAATCTAATTTAGGCTTTATTGCGGTGCAATAAGGTTTTCAATGCAAAGTTAGTTCAAAAAGTAAATTTTGATTTGGTTTGTTTGATACGCGTGTTTTACTGTTTATAAATTTCGTAAAAAAGTTCAAGGTCATAAATTATCGTGATATCGTGTACGCGAAAATTTTCCAAATGCCTTTGCATTATAACTATAATTAGCATTCCATCCGCCATCGGATTAAATATTACCTTTCATAGTGAAAGTGCAATAAACTACTGTGAATTTACTTTGTCAAAAGTGCGGTAGAACTTGAGTTGTTTCGCTGACCTTGGCCGATATCATTACTTATCGCTTGTTGAATGTCAACGGGGCTTTAGTACGATTTGTATTTCGCCTGATTCGCCTGTTTTCGGCGTGGCCCCCGGTTAGCAAGAGCTAGCTAATTTTTTAGCATCTTTTTTTATCCAACATCCGCAATGGCTACAAATTGTTTGTTGAAGTCGACAAAATCTACTTGTGAGTACCTTCTGTTTTTAATTTGTATAATTTATGTAAATAAAGTTGACTTTCCTGTAACTGAGGATTTTTAAATAGTGTTTTTGCTTATACATATAAGGGAAATAAACTGTATGGTTTGTATGTAGACAGTTTCTCTGTTTACGGGTTTGTATTAAAAATCTGTATTAAATATATCTTTAAGGGTAGATTCTGTGTTTTTTTGTTCTGGTGGCTACTAACCTTCTACAATTTTGTCAAGACTAAAATTGCATTTGCATTTGTTTATTACAGACTACTAAACTATGTGACCCATGTTTTCACCTGCGTGGAAATTCCTGCAGGGGCCATACATTGTTCCATGATAAAAAGTAGCCTCTCCGCCCCACATACTATCTCTATGGAAAAAATCATGTTGATCCGTTGCTTTGTCACTACATAAAAGAAAGAAAAACTAACTATTGCATTTATAGTCATACTGATGGACAGTTGAAGTGATGGATAAGCAGTCCTACAAACATACGACTTTATGTATTTTAGCTATTTTTAACAAAAGTATTTTTATTCCAGTATATTCTCTACAGTGCCTGAAGACTCTAGTCTCTCAGAGCCGCACCTTCACCTCACAGCTAACTGAAAAACAGAGTGAGATCCGGGCGTTAACTAAACAGTTTGCAGATGAGTACCTCAAGCCCCAAGCAGCCAAAATGGACTTGGAAGGGAGGTTCCCTTTTGATAATGTAAGTCTACAGGTCCAGATCCAAAACTCACTAAAGCCTGAAACAGTTAAACATCCATTTATTAATTTAGCTGCAAAATTAAAAACAACCTTTTGAAAGTAATAAAAACTTTTATTTTGTAATCAACAAGGGCCGTTGGCCCTGACTCATTGCAATGCGGACATCTGTGGCCTACAACAGATTACATCATAGTAACCAGGCTTGATTTCGCAAGCTGTTTTACGTATGTTCAACTAAAACTGCTTCTTAATTTTTTATTCTGCACACAGCACTCTAGTTTTCGCTCTTTTTAATAAATACTTCTAGTAGTAGAAGTTTGAAGCACTTTCTTAAGCTATCAACCATGGCTCTTATTAATAAACAGTGTTAAACGGTTGTATAGTTAACTATGTTTTGTTTCTTTCAATTCAGTTTAAAATTTACAAAGAACAACAGAGACAAAACATTATTTAAGTAAACCACTGTGTAACACTTTTTTATTTATAAGAGCCCATAGTACAAATAAATTTATTAAATCTACATTGTTTTAATTAATATGTTAATGCTAATTCTTGGATAAGTTGAGGCCTCAGCATACATATTGACAGTATTTTTATGAAATCTCAGCATGTTGACAGTGTTTGTATGAAATAACAGTTCAGGATAGACTGATAATATGAATTATGTAAGGCTGATATTCCACTCGTCAAAGATCTTTGTCCAAGTTCTGTGTCCCACATTTGATCAAAGTTCTTTGACAGAAGCTCATTCTCCCCTATGAGTTCACATAGTAAATTTTGAGCAGTTTTTTGCGTAGATTCATATGTCGAAATTCATTCGTTAATGGATGAATTTCGAACTTCTGTCTTGCTATTATCGTTGTCATAATCTTTGATGTTCGTACAAACTTTAGTCAAGCTTTGAATGAAGTCATCCATGTTCTTTGATCAAATGCAACTAGGGCAAAAATCTTAGATGAGTGGAATACCACACTAAGGGTTTCTATGTTGTGATGATGAGTACAACCTATTACTTGTATTCATGCAAAGATGTGTATTTGAATTAAATATGACTGAAGTTTGTGTCCACATAGAGCCCTTCCGCAGTGACAGTTTTTATTGACACCTATTCTAGTTGATTCACCCTGCCCAAGTGTTATCTAAACTGACATATCTATGCATGTATGTCTTTAATCTATAAGTTACATAAATATGATAAGTGATAACATATTAAATTATCTGGATGATAAATTTACTTGAAGAGATAAATAATAAATCATAACGAAAAATTTAACTAAGATTAAACTAAGATTTCCTGTGTATACCTAGTTGTGAGTGTTAGAAATTTGAAGGACCTTGTCTTCCGAACACCCTTATATGAGACAAAAAAAATTGTCATCTGCTATCACATCTAGCTTTTGAACCGCCGATCATGTGAATGCCATTCATTTCACATTTGATAGCTATGAATTATGATGATACTCCGACCGTGTGTCTGTCTATAATGCAGAACAATTCAGAATGTATTACATACTTACTTGCTAGTTTCTTCTTATTATTTATAATGGAATATTGGTGTCAATTCTAGCATTTCATACCTAAACTAATTTTAGTTTCGCTCTCTCTCATTCCAATGCATAACATGAGAAAGAGATGGAATATATTTTAGACCTGTCAAATTAATCCACTTGCTTGTGTCTAGTGTAAATTTAATGGCAATGAATTCAGTGGCATCTAATTTATCAAGAACGAAAGATATTTGACAGCACTAAAACAAAATTTAGATCTGTCAGACATCTTCCGTCTCTTTCTCATGTTATGCATTGGAAAGAGAGAGAGCGAAACTAAAATTAGTTTAGGTATGTAATCATAGAATTGCCACCATTGCCCACAAAACGGAAGCCAAAAAACCTACGCCGGAACACACCGATAGGTGCTTGGCGACAGACTTTCTACTTGAGGGTGGCAGCTACCCAGGAGGACACTAAAAATGCCCTACCACCAAGCTATGCTTGCATCAGGATGTCATCCTTCACTGAAAGCTCAAGCTCATTGTAGGATTCGAACCACCGACCTACAGATCGGCGGCCGACGCAGACGTCTGCATTACCTCAAGATTGAGAAAAAGACTTGACTGTTCGTTTTCTTTCACCCAGATCAAGAAGCTCACGGACCTGGGCCTAATGGGGGCCTGCGTCGACCCTGCCTACGGAGGCCTAGGGCTCGACTATCTATCCCTCGCCATCGCAGTTGAAGAGCTCTCTCGCGGCTGCGCCAGTACCGGCATGATAGTGTCCATACACAACTTCTTGTACGCCAACCTGGTGAATGAGAAAGGAACTAAAGAACAGAAGGAACAGTTTCTGCGGGATTTCACGAAGGGTGCCATCGGGTGCTTTGCTCTGAGCGAGCCTGGTAAGTTATTATAGATGTCACGGGATAGTGTTTATAAGTTACGTAACAAGTCGATGTAACAACAGTTACGTAAAAAAACACGACTGCCCTAGCAAGTGTCATTCGGGATTATGTACCCGTATGGAGCAGTAATGTGCAAGCAGTACTGTATTCCGGTTTGAAGAGCAGAGTAGCCAGTGAAATTACTGGGCTTATGAGACTTAAGGACGAACTAGTCGTTCATTTCTCCATACAACCGTACTTGGGTGATTACTCCACTACTTGACGTTTTAAGTCCAAAATTAAGAATAATATCGATTTATCTCTTCGTTATCTAGGTCAGCCTGCTAATTATACAGAAAAAAAATAAGTGGCTTTAAAGTAATGAGCCTTCAAACATCTGTATTTTAGCACGTATTTTTAACGCAAATTTGGACGTAAATAAATTACAAAAGGATTACGAAAACTCGAAAATAAGGTACATACTAACAAGCTTTATTTTATTGACATTTCAAATAACTTGGGTCTGACTAAATACATTCAGTAGTTTTGTCGTAAAACCCCAAGCACCAGAAGCCAATTCGTACATTTTTGCGCGCCGGTTTTCGACTTTTCGGTTTTCGTCGCGACTTTACGAGAGTGTGTAATTGTGTATGTGCGAGCATTAGCCTCATACTACTCATCGCTGCAGAGTCTTACATTGTCCCACGAATGTTAGATGAAATAGCATGCATTTTAGCCGCGCCCACCGATGAGTTCGCTCCATGGACTAGTAGGCTCTTAATACCTAATGTCTCAGGGTAACGAGCGCACTGCAATGCCGCGCAGGCCTTTGTGTTTCAAAGTTCTGAGTGGCTCTGCAATTGTTATGGGCCGGCGTTATGCTTACCATCAGGCAAACGACCAGCTCGTCTCGTTACCAAATAGCATAAAATAAACTTCAAGTGCGGAATGATTCGTTAGAGTGACAGTCGTTTTGCTATTGCACAACACCTTTAAAACATGTTACAGGTGCGGGTACAGATGTCGCCAGCATCAGAACCACAGTGTCAGTTGATGGTGACAAGTTTGTACTGAAAGGGAAGAAGAGCTGGGTCACTTCAGCTATCGAGGGATCAGCAATTGCCACATTCGCAACCTTCGACCCTGAGCTCAAACACAAAGGAATTTCTTGTAAGTACCAAGTTAATTAACTTAATTAATGGAAACGATTGAATATTCTTAGTTTAGTTGGCCAAATATAATTAAAAAAAAGAAGCTACCCTATCTCATCAATATCATCAGCCATTGCTTTCCCATTGCTGGGACTCAGGCCTTCTCTCAGAGAGAGAGAGAGTATGCTATGCTATTTATAGCTGCAGGTGTTTATACAATCTAAAGCTAGCTATCTTTCTATAACAAGCAGTTGGAACAAAGATTTGTTAGTAATTTTAGGGTTCCATAGCTTTTAATGAAATAAATGGAATCACAGGATATTTACATTATATATAAAAAAAAATGATCTGAAATTATTAAAAACTTTTCTTACACAGCGTCATGAAGCTGTAGAAAATTCAAGTTTATAGCTCAACACACTAAAGGTCTTACAAATACAAAACCTATTTTCATATTGGGTGAATTGATTTATTAGTTATTTTACTACATATTATTAACGTCTAGTCTATTTTAAACTCTTTAGAAGAGACGCGTTTTTAATATGAGCTCAACTTATACAAGTCATGGAGATAATGATTAAAAAGAGTGTTTTTTAAGTAATTTTTAATTAGGTACGGAAACCTTGGAAATCAGGGCTTCACACTTATCAATCACAAATACCACTACATACTTGCTTTTTATTTAATAAATTATTTACTACGATATTCTTTTTTGCAGGTTTCCTAGTACCAGTGGAAACGGACGGTGTCTTTAGAGGGAAGAAGGAACCCATTATGGGAGTTAGGTATGTATCTCAAATTGTTAATTACACACATTCATATTACGCATGCATCTGACATTATTAAAACAAGGGTTTTGGAAGATAAGCTGAAGCTTAAACCTGGAGAGGTGGCTTTTTGCTTTACAATATATTTTTTTTATACTATTCAATAACGAGACGAGCTGCTAGGTGCTGCTGCCTTATAAGCTAACAATCTCGTGTTCGTTTTCAATACCAGATTGATTAAAACCAGCGGTCACTAGTCTTCGTGTGGTAGTAATAGTCTAGAATTTTCGCTGGTTATTAAAGAAATAAGCTCTTACAAAACGAAAAGAGGCGAAAACTATTGACAACTCCTTCCGCACGAAGACTAGTGACCGCTGGTTTTAATCGGTCTGGTATTGAAAACGAACACCAGATTGTTAGCTGATAAGGCAGCTGCTTAGGTGGTAGAACTAACTCTTCTGCAAGTGTCCGTCTGGGTTGGTACCATCGCTTTGGTCGTGTAGTCAGCCGCCAAGCAGTAATGTGCGAGCATTACTGTGTTCCGGTTTGATGAGCATAGTAGCCAATCAAAGAGTACCTGGGCCTAATATATCAAGGTAACGAGCGCATTGCAGTGCCGCGCATGCCTTTGTGTTGCAAAGTTTTGCGTGGCACTGCAATTGTTAATATGGGCCACAAAAATAAAACAGGCGAATTGAACACCTCCTTCTTTTTTGCGGTCGGTTAAAAAGAGAAACAAAAGGTACATTTCAAACTTTTCTTCTATACATCGCCAACGATTGCAGAAAGTGTCTTTGTCTAGACCCCAGGTCAGAGGTCAAACGCTAACCTCTAAGAATAAAAAGAGTAACGGTTCAACAACCCCACCTGTACGGTATTTAGCCGTCCGCTGAATGTTGTTATCGCACGTTATCAGCACTCGTGTGATAAGGTGGTGGATTGATTACATGATTGTTTAATATTTGCACACGCCACAATCATACAGCTCTTCACTTTTATTAAACTCTGAATCTGCCTTTTATTCAATGAAAAATTCCGAATTTCAAAAACTCTTAAAACAAATATTGTTAACTTCCAGGAGTTCATTGACCCCTGTTCCAAATAACATACCAATTCAAACTCAGGCTGTAGAACTTTGATTTTAACTCCACGCTTGGACTAGTCTCTGAATGTTTGCCATAGCCCTACCACCTGGTAAAACCAGGGGCCTTACCGGCTAACAATCTCGTCTTCGTTTTCGATTCCAAATCGATTAAAACTAGCGGTCACTAGTCTTCGTGTGGAAGGAGTTGTCTAGAGTTTTCGTTTTGTAAGAACTTGTTCTAAAATGATAACCAGCGAAAATCCTAGACTATTCCTTCCAGTCGAAGACCTTGTGACCGCTGGTCTTAATCGGCTGCCTTATCAGCTAACAATCTCGTTTTCGTTTTCAATACCAGACCGATTAAAAACAGCGGTCACAAGTCTTCGTGTGGAAGGAATAGTCTAGAATTTTCGCTGGTTATAAAAGAAATAAGCTCTTACAAAACGAAAAGAAGCGAAAACTATTGACAACTCCTTCCACACGAAGACTAGTGACCGCTGGTTTTAATCGGTCTGGTATTAAAAACGAACGCGAGATTGTTAGCTGATAAGGCAGCTGGTTGGAGTCGAAAACTAATACGAGATTGTTAGCCGGTAAGGCCCCAGATTTAGGCTTCAGCAACACATACAACGTCCAATGTAGACGGTAGAGAAGAGAAAGGCACATACAAGTTACACAGGTGTGAAGTGTCTGTCTCAGGGCCGCGACCGCGTGCAACGTGACATTGGATGAGGTGCACATCCCCCAGGGATGCATGCTGGGCGCGCGGGGGGAGGGGTTCCGTATCGCCATGGAGCAGCTGGACCAGGGCCGCATTGGGATCGCCGCGCACGCCGTCGGTAACTATAAAAAACAACACGCGTTTTGTAACAACACAACATAATGTGTAACACAACACAACATACACAATTCCTACTGTCGTACTTATAAATTTGTTACGGAGACTGGTTAAAGGAGAGATCTCAGATTTTTTTTTAATTTTCCGTCACTTACATGCGTTTTCAGCAGGCTGAAACATTTTTTCAGACCGTTTCAGAGGAAGGCCTAACACATATCAGAGTTAATAAAAAAATACTCCTACTTAACGCCGTTTTCAGCAGGCTGAAACATGTTTTCAGTCCGATTCAGGAGCAATTACTTGGCACTATTTCCTGAAAACCCCTTTTTAGGCAGTTTCAGACCTAGTTACACCCCTACGGTCCCCGGAATATTCAGATGTGTGTACAAGAGGCGGCTGTATACGTGAAAGAGAGACGTTAATACTTGACCTCGAACTAGATCATTCGGGAACTTGGTAGCACAATTTACGGCGCATATATAAGCGAACCGGGACACGACTAGAACACAGTTTCGGTTGCGATACATACTCATTGGAGTGAGTTCAAAGCGACTAGTAGTGATTGTGATATCTGTTTTTTGTTAGCTACGGAACCCTAAAAATGAAACAAATACATATTATGAGGCATAATGTGCACTGAATTCTCATTTCGGATTTAAATCGCTCGCATGTTTTCTAAGTTACAAATACTTTACACAACGTTTTTGTGCCAGCGATTGTTGCCAAACATTAAGAAAATACACTAGTAATTTCTATCCCTATAAAATAAAACTAAACATAATCTATGTCTATTTCAGGAATCGCTCAGTCGGCGCTCGACACGGCTATCGAATACGCAAAGGAGAGGCAAGCGTTCGGCAAGTCACTCGCTAGACTGGCATCTGTTAAGGTTAATATCTAAAGAGTAAACCAGAAGATTAGTGGAGTGTCCGGAACCAAGCTGAAGATCCTGGTTTAGCTGGGCATTGATTTAAATAATATTGGAGTATTTCATAGCATAATATTATCTTGACCAAATTCTAGTGAAGCTAAACTGATTTATAATTTAGTTTGTTACTAGCTGCTGCCCGCGGTTTCACCCGCGCGGAGATATTGGATTTTATGGTTTTTTTTCATTTTTTTGCGGTTTTATCCTAATCAACTCTGGATTATCTTAGCCAAGGCCATTCCCGAGGCCATACTCAACTACTTAAAGGAGCTGGGGTGGCTTAGGTAGACAATGGTGTCAATTCTATCATTTCATACTTAGTTTAGACTAATTTGAGTTTCGCTCTCTCTGTTTCCAATGCATAACATGAGAAAGAGATGGAATATATTTTAGACCTGTCAAATTAATCCACTTGCTTGTGTCTAGTGTAAATTTAATGGCAATGAATTCAGTGGCGTCTAATTTATCAAGAACGAAACATATTTGACAGCTCTAAAAATAAAATTAAGATCTGTCAGACATCTTCCGTCTCTTTCTCATGTTATGTATTGGAAAGAGAGAGAGCGAAACTAAAATTAGTTTAGGTATGTAATGATAGAATTGACACCACTGACGGGAGAAACGCAGAATAGATCCCACACTTGGGGTGTATTGTGCGTTTCCCCCTGAGTTAGGACTGCACTGACGTCCCACTGACCCACTGGACGTCAGTGCAGTCCTAACTCCCCTATTATCCGATAAGAATGTTTTTTTTGAAATCGTTTGTTAATTAATATATTTACATTTCCAGGACCGCCTTACAGACATGTGCATACTGGTGGAGACAGCCCGCCTGTGCACGTACCGCGCGGCCACTGACGTCAGCACCAAGAACAGTGCCATGGCCAAGTACGTCGCGGGGAGGAACGCCGCCGCCGTCGCCGACCACTGCGTGCAGATACTGGGCGGCCGCGGCCTGTCCACCAACTACCCCGCCGAGCGGCACTTCAGGTAACTACCCTACTACACTAAACTACTACCCACGGACGCGGCCTGTCCACCAACTACCCCGCCGAGCGGCACTTCAGGTAACTACCCTACTACACTAAACTACTACCCACGGACGCGGCCTGCCCACCAACTACCCCGCCGAGCGGCACTTCAGGTAACTACCCTACAATTAAACTACTACCCGGTATGCCACTACCCTCTTGGTCGTAGACGTCTGTTCTAACAACGACGCGACGTGGCAAGTATACGGCGAGAAGAAATATTGCCGCTGGAAAAATGCACGATACCAATATCTTTACGCGGATGAAACCGCAGGCGGCAGCTAGTCCTACTAATATCATAAATGCGAAAGTGTATTTGTTGGTTTGTCCTTCTTTCACGCAGTAACGGAGCAACGGATCGACGTGATTTTTGGCATAGATATAGTTTATGGAGTGGAGAGTAACATAGGCTACTTTTTATCCCGGAAAAATGCACGGCTCCTATGGGAACGCGGGTGAAAACCGCGGGCAGAAGCTAGTATTAATTAATATATTTGCACGTTCCAGGGACGCCCGAGGGACACAGATCTACGGCGGCGTCACAGATATTCAAAAACGTCTCGTCGGACACTACCTGCTGAAGGAACACGACGCGCTGTGAACTAGCCGGTATACTGTCTAGTCTAGTCTAAATCAGCTGCCTTACCGGCTAATAACATCGTCTTCCTTTTTGGGCTCCAACCCGGTTAAAACCAGCGGACGCTAGTCTTCGGCTGGAACGGATAGAGACGTTGCATGAAACACAAAATATATAATTACTGTCGTTATACACATACAGTTTTAAGAACATCACATTAACACTATAAAAATGACAGCAAAATTTCCACAATGATGCATCTAAAAGTTTCCCGTATTCAGCGATTTTTTTTTATTGTCGAATAGTAAATAATACCATCAGATTCTTTACATTTCAATGAATAAAAAAAATTATGACAACTGTGTACTTAAACGCAGTTTTTCACGTCCAAATCATCAAAATGCCTGTTTTTAGTACAGCTTTACGTCCCGCGTAGAACCAGTGACGTCAGATGTTCTGCCCGATTTGTATGGAGCATTATTAACTCCGTAGACACGCCCGACTTTGAGTCTCATTTTTGACGTTTCTAGCGTTCTATTTACAGTTTTTTCGATATAGACATTTGATTCTTATTAGAAAACGAATTGATTGCCATCATAAAAAAATTGGAGTCTACATCCCTATTGTCTATTTTTCGCTAGTTTTCGTTTTGAAACGAGGGAAAAAGTTGTACGAAAACTAGCAATACCTTCCAGCTTGTTTTAATCGGGTTGGAATCGAAAACGAAGACGATTTCATAGCCGGTAAGGCAGCTGTTCTTTAACTGGTAAATCTTTGTTTAGCAAGAACAGGACGCAGCGACCATCATATATCTCCGTCCTTTTCTAGATAACAAAGGTTTACGAATTAAGGAATTGGTTTTACGATGAAAAATAATTATAGGATGGAGATATGTAGAGAAACGTAGTCGCTAGTTGGCTGGTCATTATCGATGGAGATAAATCAACTAATAAAGTGCCTTCATTATATTTTATTGTTACTATGTTAATGATTGCTTATTGGCAATCGCATAGGCTTACCGTACACGCATCACTTCAGTTCTCGAAAAAATAAAAGTCTTCCTACATTGATATTATTATCAGTTCAGAGGTCAGTACAGTGCCGCGCAAGATTTTGCCTTGAATCAATGCGCAACAAAAATTATACTAAGCTAATTATTTTTATGCGTGCTATGTTTAAGATTGTACCTACAGGCTAAATTATATTTTGCTGTATTCCTGGGACAGCCTGTATTAGTAAAGTTTCTTATGGGACCAAAACACTGTCATAGACAATAGAAACAGATCATATTATATTTAAATTTGCATAAGAGATCCAATGTAAAATTTTATTTATTTTTAGCTGGTTATTTTTAAGTGCAATATTTTACGGATTTGCATAAAACAAAAAAGTTCAGGATAGGTTATTTGTAAATATTGCTCAATAGTCAGATTAGTCATTATCATTTATTTTGGTATTTGTCACAGTAAGGCTGATATTCAGAGACGAGTCTAAGCGTGGACTTTGTCTTCCTTATGTCAAAAAATATGCTTACGCTCTAATTTGTATTCAGAGACATTTGGAACACTACTTTAACTAAGCGCATGCTAAGCAAAGCCTGAGTAGGCAATATCGACTACTTTAGCCGCTCTCAAAACAGAAGTGGCGCCACCAAACGATAACGGTAGTAACCATAGTAACCAAACATTGAAATATCAAACTTCAAAACTAAAATGTTTCATTTATTATTATATCAAAATAGATTTATACCATTAATATTGTTGTTTCACTCACTCCAGTGACATTTTGTATAACGCTATCTTTGTTCTATTGCTATTCATACATAAGTGATAAAACCGATAAACGTTCCGGTGAAAAAATTTAAAACTTAACAGCCATAGATAACAGAGTGTAATCTTAGCTTAGACCGTACATGAACTTTCATTTCTGAATACGAATTTGATTGAGCGGCTTAGCCGATGCTTTGCTAAGACAGTTCTTAGATCGTTTTAAGCTGTTGTCTCTGAATATTACCCTAAGAGTCATTATATTATGAGGCTGATAGCTAAGCATTTACGTGGAGGTTTTACTGTGACTTTTGTCCAGTATAATCGTGCCAAAAAAATAAGTCGAAACGAAAATAAAACTTTCAAACAATTAAACGCGCAATCAGGCGCGTTTGCTCGTGAAGTCTGCCGCCAAGCAGTAATGTGCAAGCATTACTGTGTTCCGGTTTGATGAGCAGAGTAGCCAGTGAAATTACTGGGCTTATGAGACGTAATACCCAAGTCTCAGGGTAACGAGCGCACTGCAGTGCCGCGCTAGCTTTTGTGTTTTAAAGTTCTGAGTGGCACTGCAATTGTTATGGGCCGGCGTTATGCTTACCATCAGGCAAACGACCAGCTCGTCTCGTTACCAAATACCATAAAAAAGACAATCTTAGAACCGTCCTTGATTAAATTCTGCACTAGAGTGTAATTTGCGTTACGTGAAACAAAATCTGCTAAAGAATCAAGAAGAACATCTTTCATAATTATTTTTCAACCTCCTTCTCTTACCAATAAATCTTCAAGTCTTTTTCATTTAACTCTTGAAATGTCGCCCGGAACACGTAGGCCCGGCGGCAAAAAAAAAACATTCCTTATTCAGTGGTGATAAGGTTCAAAATAGCTTTAACTTTATGAACTAATAAAATTGCTAATTATGATGAACCTTATCATCACCGGTGATGAAGGGCTACCTGTTTCCCCCTCGCCAGCCCCTTTGGGACCTGTGACATTTCATGGGATAAGTACCTTTTTAATTACACTCTAGTGGCGCCTCTATGTTTGAGAGTTTGTACTAAGTTTTGATTTCAAATCTGATTCGATTGAATTAAGTTTAAGAACCTTTTCTAAAATGATTTACAGGGTCGTATTGCTTAACGTTTTCGTGTTTTAAATTCTTTTTATATTGTTGTTGATGTATTATCAGAATGTACTTATTTCTATTGTAAGTTATAAGTGTTATTGCAACGTTAAATCGGCACTCATAGCTTTGGCAGCCATGTTATATGCTGAGCGTTAGTTTGCGACTTAACGCAATTCGCGTTTATAAGTTAGTTTTGCTAATCAATTTCTAAGCAATAAATTAAAATGTAAGAGGTTTATAAGAAAGACTGTTATAGTGTTACCACAAAAAAAACCACTTTTAGTCGCCTGTTTAGCTAGACAGCGTCTAAAGATAAACGTCAAAAATTATCAGAAATGTCACAACAGAATTGTGTTAGACAACGGTTAGACACTACTTAAATCAGAATTTGTGGTTGCTCATATTTAATCACGCGACCAAGGCATGTTTAGGCGTTGAAGAGTGTTTAACACAGTTTTAACGTGTGTTTAATTTTTTTGTGGTAAGACCCTTATTGTTTAGCTGACTTTATTTTAACGAAATAAATGTATATATATACAGCTGCGCACTTAGTTAAAATAAAGCTCTAAAGTCAAGGTTACTACGAACACTTTATCGCTTCTGAAACAAAAAAATGTTTATAAATAAACTGCCATAAAATATGTAAGTGCTAAAATAGTTAAACAATAATAATATAAACAACATGTAAAAAAGTCGTAATAAAATTTATTTAACTGTTATATTCTTATATTTGAATAAATTTCTTATTTCTCTTTAACATACTCTTTCTTCTCGGCTTTCTATGTTTGTGGTGTGTGTCTGTGTGTGTACATGGCGCCTGCGCCTTAAAGAATCGAACTAGTATACAGAACTTGTATGAGTACCATGTAAGAGTTTATGTTTATACCACTCGTCTCATGGCGATGAAACTTGAAGCCGGTGAAAAACTGAACAGAACATTATTTTAATAAATCTTTATATTACGTATTTAATCACCATCACTAAATCATTATCAGCCTCTTACGCTTTCACTGCTGGGATACCGGCCTTCTCTCAGAGAGGTATGGGCTATAATCCACCACGCGGGCCCAGTGCGGCTTGGTGGATGTTACATGTCCTCGAATTTTGTGGTTCATGAACATGCGGGTTTCCTCACGATGCTTTCCTTCGCCGTTTTAGAGCGAGTGTGAATAATCCGCACATAACTTGATATAAGTCATTGGTGCGTGCCGAGTCGAGATTCGAACTATGGTGCGTCGGATTGAAAGTCGCACAAGTTCCCGCTCGGCCACACTAGCTCTCTAATACTAAATACACCTGACTTATCATAGTAACCTTTATATGTATACTATAGTAAATACCTCGGAATCTGTAACTGTTGATACCTATGGTTGATACGAACTGCCAGTTAACTGAGTAGGTGCTGGTGTTTTGCGGTTAATGATCAGCAGACGCTCTCGAGTTACAGATCAGTGTCTATACTTATATAATAGTACCTGCTTTACACCGATCGTGGGTTGACCACGCTAATCTAATAAAGTACTGGCTGGGAGACTACAAATTACCTTTTAGTCAACATGAGAATTTTCGAAGTTATTTGGTGTCAATAAATTTTGATGTCGAGAATTTTTGCAGTTAAAGGGATAGAATAGAAATATCTCACCAAGTTGTTATTTTCTGAACGTCGATATTATCGCTACTGAAATAATATCGGCAATTTTCAAAGCATTTATGAAAATCGATTTATTTCACTGTATTAACAGTGTAGACATTATTTGTGTAGACAATTAAATACATACATTAAGTCTCATTCCGACATTATCATTGAATTAAAAAAAGTTTCACCTGCTGCCACAAATGCAGCCTCCTTCGCGGTAATCTCATCTCGGTCCAACTGTATTTGTATTTTGTGTGTACATAGTTAAGCACGTCTACACTCAGAAGTGGTCAGTTTAGACATTGTTTAAACTATTCAACAAACATGTTTACAATTTACATGATTAATTATCATGATAGTTTATCTAGTGCATCTGTTAAATGTTTGTGCATCAGAATATCCGCTAATGACCCATTGTTACTAAAGTTCGTTAACTAAGACGAGTTAATTACCTCCTTAACGGGTCTGATGTATGTCGTACAAAATGGGTATAAAAGCAACACTTTATAATTGAATTGATAAACTAATTTGGAAACAATAATCATTATGAAGTAGGTTCTTATTATAGCCGCCTTCCTTTTCTATGGAAAAGAAAGGACATCCACAGTGATTCACAAAGTTCCCATTAATCCTGCAGTATCTGTAGACCGGCGTCACATTTCAGCAATGTACACAGTGTGGCGATACCGATAACCACACGATAAAGAACCTTATCATTCCGCCTCGATTAAGAGTCCAAAGCACATGTGCCGGTGCCTTAATTTATAGAACTAGAAAAAAGAAAAATAAAACAATGCGCCCTTTTTTGACGTTTTTATTTTTAATTTTATACAACGCGAGTGGCCAGGATTTAACCGATGTTACCGAGGAGGTCCTTAAACTTATCAAAGTGTGTGACGTGTGTACCTGCAGTGAAATACCAGATATCGAAGGGAATCACCTAGTGTTGAACATTTTGTGTTCGGAATTGGATAAAATTGAGAATGTGGCTGATTTGGACAAAATAGAGTGGCCCCTCAATCCGAACGGGCTGAAGATTTCAGCTTCGTTTGAAGGATTGGGGCTCTCTACGCTCGGCAAGTATGTATTTGTTTAAACGTAGTACTTTATTTTATTTCTTGTTTAATCACCTTGACTGGTTATCGCTATCATTAAGGCTGTAATTACGAGACATCTTTTGAAAGGGCATTTTTGTTTGCTCTGCCGTGGAGTATCTTAATCTCTGTTTATAGAATCGTATTTAGGGAAAACCGTGCGTGTGTAACAAAAAATACGTGGAGGTAGTTCTCTCCAAACGCTTACTTGTATCCAAACTCATAAGTGTAGTGTCTTTTTAGGCCAACAATAATAATGGTGTTTACAACGCACTTTTTACACATCCCACCTTTGTACTAACTAACAAATGAATCAACTAACCTTTAGGCTCCGCAAGTATAGCGGGTTCGTTTCCCATAAAGGGAAAATATTTCTGCATACACAAAGTGCTAGTATTTGGTCAATGTCTTCGCAATGTGGAATCATCACCCTAAAAGTCGTATCGTAAATTCGGATTAATTTATCCAGTGAAATTACTGGGCTTATCAGACTTAATACCTAATGTCTCAAGGTAACGAGCGCACTGCAGTGCCGCGCAGGCCTTTGTGTTTCAAAGTTCTGGGTGGCACTGCAATCCTTACGTTATGCTTACCATCAAGCAAACGACCAGCTCGTCTCGTTACCAAATAACATTAAAAAAAAAACCTTAGGTACCATAAACCCGGGTAATAAATGAGGTCCCGATCTATAGTACCTAGGTACAGAACGTTTTTTTTTATTTGATATTGCTCATATTCTAAATACTTATTCACTTAGTATTTTTACACTAATCATTGATGAATCAGTATCGTACACAAATAATAAGCTCTATACCTATTGATAATTTGATAACTTCAACTTGATTCATGGCCCTAATATTATTATGTTCTTAGGTCTGACCTACTGAGGTACTAAGAACGGGCACTGTGGTTCTCCGTCCCTTTCTATCTCAGGCTGGAGGCTTCACATTTCGATTGTAAATAACTATTCATTGAGTGTCTTTTACTCTAATTATCGGTGCATTTATTGATAAGTTGATATGTAAAAGTCGACGTTGCAATAAATACTATCGTATATTTTTCGTTAGGTAGTCCAATTAACTTGAATTCTGATTAGATTAGTTTCATTCAAAACAGTTGACACACAATTGCGAAAGGGCAGGATTTGCCATTTCATTTAATGACAAATAACTGTTAACACGCGGAGTTTCCCCCAGTGATATTTCATATCTTTGTTACGCGCTGTTACCTCGAGTGAAACGACGGATGATACCCTTCAATTTTGAAGTGGTTATCCAGCAATAAACTCGGTGGGGGCGGCGCAAGTCGCACCTCGCAGCAGTAGAAATTTAAAAACCTACCTAGCTATAAGGCTCTTATTAATAAACAGTATTAAAAAGTTTATTTATAAGAGTCTAAATCTCGTAAGGTGGTCGTGGGGGCTCTTTCCTGTAAGTTTGATAGACATCAAGACGCGGGGTTATCGTATATACTGCGACCGGCGCAACGGCGCGCGGCGGCGTGGCGCGTCTACGGCATCTTGCAGGGTGGCGGGGCCTGCTGGCCCAGGGCGCTGAATCCTAAAATACGCCACTGCTAATAGACAGTTTAAAAAACAGAAAGGAAACATAATCTTCATTCTCTATTCGTCCTCATTTCCCAGACTCCTTTTGTTACCAAGCAATCAAAGGTCAATATCCACGTTATCAGACGAAAAACAAAGCCCCAATTTTATCAACGACCCATCAATCAAGTCTCCGCAGTTTGCTTTGCGAATGATGCAGGAAGCGACCGAGAAATAGGCCCCTGATGTGTAGATAGCTGGTCGGTGACTGATATAGTATCTAATTATAGTGTTAATAAATAACTATACTTATAATATACCACCACCACTTTGCTCGTGAAGTCTGCCGCCAAGCAGTAGTGTGCAAGCATTACTGTGTTCCGGTTTGATGAGCAGAGTATCCAGTGAAATTACTGGGCTTATGAGACTAAATATCTAATGTCTCAGGGTAACGAGCGCACTGCAGTGCCGCGCAGGCCTTTGTGTTTCAAAGTTCTGGGTGGCACTGCAAATGTTATGGGCCGGCGTTATGCTTACCATCAGGCAAACGACCAGCTCGTCTAGTTACCAGATAAAATTAAAAAAAAAATTTTTTTTTTTTTTTATTAATTATAGTACCTACCTACTCACCTAGTTAGTACCCTCGCCTCGTCGTGAAACTTTTCCGAATTCCTATACTTAGTCGTTTTTAAGAGCCACTTACTACCTACTAACACTAGAGTGACTTATAGATAGATATTTTTTTTATGCTAAGTAATTGATAACGCGACGAGCTGGTCGTATGCCTGATGGTAAGCTTAACGCCAGCCCATAACAATTGCAGTGCCACCCAGAACTTTGAAACACAAGGTCCTGCGCGGCACTGTAGTGCGCTCGTTACCCTGAAACATTAGGTATTAAGTCTCATAAGCCCAGTAATTTCACTGGCTACTCTGCTCATCGAACCGGAACACAGTAATGCTTGCACATTACTGCTTGGCGGCAGACTTCACGAGCAAAGCGGTGGTACCAACCCTGACGGACACTCGTTGAAGTGTTAGGCTAAGATTCAGAGACGATTCTAAGCGTAGACTTTGGCTTTCATAATTATGTCAAAACTGTATAGAATTTTGACGTATGGAAGGGTGAGTCCACGCTTAGATTCGTCTCTGAATCTCAGCCTTAGTCCTACCACTTACAAATATATAGGTCTCTATTTATGTATATTTGGGGTTTCCTTTTACCTGTTAATCGTAAAAATTATTAAGCTTACCTACTTGCCGCGTATTCATTATTATTTGGTATTCAAATTTCAGATTGCCGCCAAACTCGCAAGTGGAAACTCTTAGATTCAGCAACAACGCAATCAAAACATACTGGCCAGACCCATTCAGCGACGTTCCCAACTTGAAGAAACTCTCTTTCTCCCAAAACGAGCTGACAGAGGTCACTCCTGACCTCTTCACCAAGATAGAGTCTTTGGAAGACCTGGATTTGTCTTACAACAAATTAGCAGAGTTTAATTCAATGGATTTTAAGCTATTGCACAACGTGAAAAAGTTGAATTTGCAAAGTAACCAACTGAAGGCGATTCCTTTAGATGCGTTGCATCCGATGAAGTCTTTGGAAGATTTAGATCTGAGTAAAAATGGAATCTATGATCTGTTGCTGCAGAAGGGTAACAAGGGTTCTTTGAGTGGTCTTAAGAGATTGTACCTGAACGGGAACCGGATAAGATCTGTGATGAAAGATTCTTTTCCTTTGGATAATAGTGTGTGAGTATATCGTTCTTGTAGTTTCAATACAAACAAAAACTATTCAATGCAATACTGACTAAAAGTAAACAAGAGACCTCAGTCTCTTGTTCAGATCTTGACAGATCAGACTCATCTGATCTGTCGAATGAGAACTCCGTTTGTTCTGAAAAGCATCATGACGTCGCTGCTGATATATTTCGCAGCGAAATTCGCATCCTGGAGGTCCGCAAAGTCGGAAGGCTCAAGGCTGGCTTACAATTGTTAGACTCTTAGCTAAGAATTGCCAGAACACACCTAGGTGTGTTTAACGGGACAACAGAACAGTGTACTAGCTAGTCAGACTAGCAATATAGTTATCTTTTTCAGTTTGGTACTTAACGAACCTAATCATTTATCTATCTTCATTTACAGAGAACTTTTGGACCTGTCCAATAACATAATCGAAATAGTCGAAGAAGATGCTTTCCTCACCTGCACTAATTTAAGAGAATTGAACCTTGCTCAGAACAATATAACGTTCGTTTTCAATCTACCCTCGACGCTGCAGATAGCTATACTGAAAGTGAACACGCTGTACAATTGGCCGAAATTTCCTGGTGGTATCAAATACATAGACATGTCGTATAACAGGCTGTCTGAGTTGTATGACGAGGGTATTACCAATTTTGATAGTTTGGAGGTAAGAAAATCATAAATACGTTGATTGGTTAGAATATAAATAATTTCTCATCGACCTGTGGATCAGACAAAACTTTTAGCCAACAAATAGTTAAGTGTGTGGGACCGAACTCATGACCAACGTTACAAAGGATATTAAAAGTAGGGATTTTTTTTAATGTTATGTAACGAGTCGAGCTGGTCGTTTGGCTGATGGTAAGCATAACAGCGGCCCATAACAATTGCAGTGCCACCCAGAACTTTGAAACACAAAGGCCTGCGCGGCACTGCAGTGCGCTCGTTACCCGCCCATTAATTTCACTGGATACTCTGCTCATCAAACCGGAACACAGTAATGCTTGCACATTACTGCTTGGCGGCAGACTTCACGAGCAAAGCGGTGGTAACAACCCAGACGGACACTCGCAGAAGAGTTAGCCCTACCACTAACAAATGGTGTAAAATATACATGGTGAAAAACCAAATACCTACCAATATTATTGTTTTAGGTTCTTAACATTGGAGGGAACCAGATCAAAGAACTAAACATAGAAAAGAAGCTACCCAACTTATTCATATTAGACCTGTCATACAACCTTATATCAGAAATACCCAAAACATTGAGCACACAGTTTTTCCCAAACCTGGAGGAGCTGCATTTAGATGGCAACGTCATTGAGAGTATATACTTCAAGAATATAATTGCATTAAGAAGTTTGTATATGAACGATTTGAATAAACTGAGGGTAGTTGAAGACAAAGCGTTTAGTAACGTGGTGGGGAGGGGAGACGATGGGGAAGAGCTGAACTGTTTCTCACTCCATTTGTCGAACTGTCCCTTTCTATCGGAGATTAAAGATGGAGCGTTTGATGGCACATCTCTGTGCATGGTAAGTTATATTTTGATCAGGTTTTTTTTATAATAGACCACTATCTCATCTTAACCAAAAAATGGATAATACTCCAGCAGGGTAATTTAATTTACTAGGAGCGTTCCATGCAGGAATCGTTTCTGCGGCGCGAGTACGGAAGTCGGTTCGATAAATTTGTCGAACCGAAAAACTCGACAAATTTATCGAATGTTGCGAGTACCGAAGTGTGATCGTAAAGTATTGTAGTAGCTCTAAATTCTCTTTGGATTCGACCTAGCTTTTCGATAACTTTTGTCGATTGTTTCGAGGCTCGATAAATCCCACTTTATCGATTTGAACTGTCAATTTTATCGAATATTATCGACCGAAAAGATCCGTACTTGCGCCGCTGATCTTTATATTTTTTAATCGCATCCCGACAGAGAAATATTGTAGAGATTATATCTGTGTTTATGCAGCTGTGTTGTCGAATCTAAGCTGAGCTGCGGCGCGAGTACGGATCTTTTCGATAAATAAAATTCCATAAAATTGACAGTTAAAATCGATAAAGTGGGTTATTCGATAAAATTGACATTTAAAATCGATAAAGTGGGTTTTATCGATTTTAACTGTCAATTTTATCGAATTTTATTTATCGAAAAGATCCCTACTCGCGCCGCTGCTCTCCGATCCATAAACTAGGTATATCTACTTATGTAAAAAATCGATCCGTTGCTGCGTTAAAGGACAAACCGACAAATCAATATACGTTTGTTGGTGTCGATTTGTTTGTGTATTGAAAATTGCTTTATTATCTGTAGATATTGATGGTCTGTGTTTCGTATAAAGCAATTTTTACGTTTCATTTTTATCACCAATCGATCCCAATGTAAAGATCCAAATAGGAACGTAAGAAGTATAAACAACATACAACAACAAATTTGTTCCAGCTGGACATAAGCAAGAACAACCTCACGTTTCTATCGGAGCGGCTGGTGGACTGGCCGGCGGCGGGCGGCGGCGTGGACCTGCAGTGGAACCCGTGGCGCTGCAGCTGCGAGCTGCAGTGGGTGGTGGACCGCCTGCTGCCGCTCATGTACAGCGCCAACTCTAGACTCCTGGCTGAATTGAGGTTTTTTTTTTTTTAATATATTCTATAGTGTAAAAAAAAACATCCGCTAGTGTCGGACTAGCGGATGTTTTTTTTTTGTTTCATTTATGCTCTGCAAGCTCTAGGGCTCGCACCCTTTGTTTGTTAATTAGATTATTTTATACATGAAATTCCTTACGTAACATATCATCAATTTAACAAAAGTATACTTACTTCGAAGACCTAACTAAAGTGACATTCATACATAAGTAAATATAGTTTTATATAAATATTACAGATGTTAAGCCTTGAGTTGAGGTATTTCGTCATCACCGAAATTACTGCGCTTATGATTCTTAATACCTATTGTCTTAGTGTGACTAACGCTCTGCAGTGCCTCGCAGACCTGTGTGTTTCAAAGTTCTGTGTGGCACTGTAATTGTTATGCTTACCATAAGGCAAACGACCGGATGGTCTTATAATAGATTTTATTGTAAGTAAACAAAAAAATCGTCTCTACAGTAAACTACGCCTCGGTATTCAGTGTTCAGTGTAAAAATAAAGTAGACAAGTTTTTGAGAAAAAACGGAAGATATGGGTCAAAGCATTGTGTATCGAAAATTATAAACCAAACTTCTGCTACGTTCCAGGTGTGGTTCCCCGCGGCCGTTCGTGGGCTTGCGCCTGGTGCACTGGTACAACTGGACGGAACAGGCCATGTGCAACGACGCGTACTTGCGCTCTGGGACTTACATGGTCAGTCTTTCTGTACCACTTTATTTTACATAGTTTTATGGCACCTTTACTATATTATGCTTGTGGTACCGAGCGTTGGAGATGACAGTTGAATTATCGCACCCTTAGTAAAACATCGACCGAACTCAAAATTTGACCTAAATGAGTTATAGTGAAATAGCGACCTAAAAATCAAATCCGATAACCTAGTCTAATAAAAAACAACCCTAATTTGAAAATAAGGTATTTTATTTTATTATTATAAGGATATTTAGTTGTAATTCTACAGCAATTTAAAAAAAATGCTAGAGTTACACTTCAATTGCCAAAAGTTAGTGATTTTGAATTAGGTCAGTATTTTATTAAGAGTGCGTTATCACGATTGACTATGCTGTTCCCGGACTTAAAGAAATAATCGTAATTTCGCGTCGTGCTTGCGTATCGAAAACTAACTTATCTGTATCAGAATCTGGGGCCTTACTCCAAAAATCGAACGTTGATGCTTCAGCAGTTTTCCTACAATGAAAGTGTCTTGGTGTGTGTTCTATTTGACTCGATGTTCTTACTTGATATTTTGTTTTTCCACACTTTCGTGGTAGGAAAACTGCGATCCGACAGTCGAAGCTTCGACGTTCGATTTTTGGAGTAAAACCCCTGTGTCTGTAGGTCTGTACCTATGTGGAATAAAAATATTTTTTGTGAAAGAAAAATAATCTATTTAACGTCCACAAAACACAGTAGAGACTCCATTTTCGATGTATCTAGACTCGAACCAAAGTAACTATAACAAGTGAGATTGCTTTAAAAAAGCGACGAACCGACTTCAGTGAACTGAACTGATTTTGGTCAAATTTCTATGGGATCAATTTGAAAGTAAATCCTATCATTTAAAAATAAAATTCCAAATCGGTTTATAAATGAAGGAAATCTGAGGTAACAAACATAAAAAACACCGAATTGAGTACCTTCTCCTTTTGTGGAAGTCTGTTAATAACTATGTTGAAGCGATGATAGCTCAGTGGTGGCGCGGTCGCCCGCTGAACCGTACATGGAGAGTTTTGCCTCTATATAAATGTCATAATTTTACCTTCCAGCTCGAGCCCTCGTCCGACCCAAACTCACTTTCCAGAGTGAGCTCACTTACTATCATCCTCGGAGCCTCCATTATCATCTCTCTCCTGATCGCCATCGCCCTCACAGTCTACCTCGTGAAGACTCGCCGGAAGTACCGCATACGACAGGCGGCCATCATGCGCCGGAAGAGACAGAGTGCAGCGGACGCGAAGAACGCGAACGGAAAAGAACGGTTCTCGGCGCTGAATAAGGCATAATATGCGGAAATGGACTTTAGAGCTGTGACTTAGTGAGATTCTAGTTCTTCTTAGGTGTGTTAGGTGGATGGTTTTGTGACACCAAAGCATGTGATTATGATGGTAGCTTAAATCGCTCGCTTTTCCTCAGTAGTTCATTTACTGTTCGCCGCGATGCCGCGAATGGGAAAGATCGGTTGTCAGCACTGAATATGGCATGATATGCGGAAATAGACCTTCGAGCTGTGAGATTCTAGTTCTTGATAGCTGATATTTACACGGGTAAATTTTGTAATGGTTTGTGACAGCAGTGCAATTTATGTAATAACTATAGCTTCTGCCCGCGGTTTTCACCCCGTTAGGAACCGTGCATTTTTCCGGGACAAAAAGTAGCCTATGTTACTCTCCGGTATATAAACTATATCTATGTCAAAAATCACGTCGATCCGTTGCTGCGTTCATTTTGCTGCATGAAAGAAGGACAAACCGACAAACACACTTTTGCATTTTATATAATATTAGTAGGAAGTAGGATGTAGAAATCGTGATGGTATCTAAAATCACTCGTTAGGTCTCTCTCTCGCTCTCCCGAGTCAGCGACCTCATTCTTTGTGTCACTTGAGATATTTAATTCCCTACCCTCATTGTTAGGTCGCTCATTGCTTTCAGCGCTCCGAGCAGAGCGGAGAAGTCTACAGCCATCATCGGTGTAATAGGCGTCAATAGTTTGGGCTTAATTTACCTTTATTCCTGATTTTTACGAGAGCAAAATTGTGAGATTTCCCTACTTATATTTTAAAATTTGTAATGTAGTCTATTTTGCTCTCGAAATAGGATTCTATATGAGCGGAAAAGTCATAGTTATAGATAGTAAGTAAATTTATTTCTGTATAGGTAATTGTAAATAATAATATATTGTAATATCTGTAAGCCTAGGTATATTATACAGATCAAATAAAACGCACTCGAATGATGATGAAATAGAGCCTAACAACCTATGTGTAACTGATGGAAGCAATCCAAAAGAAAGAAGTATTCAAGAAAAGATTAAGGTGGAGTTATTTCGTCTCTGCTTTCCCCAAAAGAGACTAGACGTGATGTAGAAGTAGATACCACACAGCCCACCTCAGAAACAGTATTTTACGAGGATATTTTATTTGTTATCAGTAAGTGTAATTATTGAAACAAAATAGTTTTATAAACATTGATAGTAATTTGTATATTTAGAGCCAACATTATTTAATAAATTATTTAAAACGACAATCCTGTGTGTTTCATCTTCCAAAAGGGTTGATGATCCTGCGTAGTGCTGCGGGTCCATTCCATCTACCCTTCAGCAGTTTGTTCCAATATAAATAAGGAATGATATCCTTCTTCAAAGTGTATAAGAATCGACGTTCTTTGCTCTGAAAACGACATGAATTTTGCTTTGAGTAAACGCTTGCAATGTCCTCCCTTCATTCGGAAAGTAATAAATAAATATTCTTTGGATCGCCTGAATATTACAAAAGTGAAACAAATGTTTGATATTGATCCATTCAAGTTTTCAAACCTAAAAATAGGATTTTGTGTCTTGCTCATTTTCATGCATGAAAACTTGATCCGATCAAAATTATACTTTTGCCATATCTTTGTAATGTTACTCGTATATTGCCAGCAACTTTACGAAATGCGATTTTTCATAATTATATTATTAAGTGTTTGTTTAGCTTCAAAAATGTTGAGATGCGCGAGCGAGATAGCGGCGCGCCATTTACTGCCCCTTGAACTAAGATCCGCGTGTTTTTCTGTCAAACTGAGTCAATTTCAGCTCTTTCCGATACATTCAGAAGTATAAGAATTTACAATTTTATACAAACACAACAAAGTCACTGACTGAAATTATTGAGCTTAGATCTCAGGGTAACGAGGTGCCTAGCAGGCGTTTGTGTTTCAGTTCTGAGTGGTACTGCTGGGTAAGCCCAACAGTCCCACTCAACCCTTACTCCCTACCTTACCTTAAACCCTAACTCAACTCAGCTTACCAAACGACCTTCGTACAAAAAAAATACCTACGTAGTACGCATTCACATCAACTTATTGTTTTTGGCTTCTGTTAAGTGTAAAGCTGTCTTGCTTCTTACCTGGTCGAAAGGGAACGTCTCCCGCACTTGCTTGTCGTACACGAATTCCGCCAGGATGCCGGTTCCATACGAGGTCAGGATGGGGCAAGCACCGTAACCGTTGTATTTAGCGGTCAACTCATTGCCTTCCATTGCTGAGATCAAGTTGCGCTCAACCACGGGACTTTGTTGAACTGGAAAGAGTTCCTCCGCATTTTTATGCCAACCAAATTCAAATTAATTCAAGGCATAGCATAATCAGTCGGACAACGTTTAATGCTGAACTTCAGCTTCCCATGAAAGGGATTTTGCCAGAATACAGCACGCTTTGCAAGCGTCTGGGTGACCCAGTACGTTATGATGCTTTCCGAGGAGAATGATTCTGCCCTGGACATGGCCTTAGCCGGCTCCTACGGCACCCACGGGAGGAAATGGGTGGACATTTCTTTGTCAGGACCACACGACCATTTAGAGGAAATTGCGCAAAGACAAAAGCAGATATTTAGAAAAGTTATTAACTTACAAAATAACATAATTAGTAAGTAATTTCGTAGGCATCTACTTCCATAGGAGAAGACCAAAGAGAATATAACGCTAGGAGTAACCATGATTGAATTAATTTTTCGATTTTGTGTCAGAAAATTACGGCTCCGGCTGTTGCTTGCGTAAGGATTTTGTTTGTGATGGGAGTTAGGACTCTTCAAAATGTGTATATTTGGAAACTTGTACGACTAGTTGCTTTGCGTAGGTATCTATCTAATCCTGAAATGGACTCACCGACAGCGGCTGCAGTCTTGCTGTTAGGCGTGCACACACAGTCACCAATCCCGAACACGTTGGGGAAAGTTCGGTGCTGCAAGGTCCACTTGTCCACGTCCAGGTAGCCACGCTCCGTCACCAGCTCCGAGCACTTGGTGAGGCAGACCGGGGGGCGCATAGGAGGGGTCACGTGGAGGAAGTTGTACGGGAGGGTTACACACTGGAATGGTGATCATGATGAGTAACATTAAAAAAGCCCGAAGTAAAAATATCTAATTAGGGTGATTATGACTAGTGCCTTAATACTTTACCCCACCCCCTTTGTCCGTGAACACCGCCCCTCTTCCGGTCACTTCAACGAGCTCCATGTCGTAGTTGACTGCAATATTGCGGTCGGCTGCGACCCTGTTCAAAGCAGTCGCGTACTTTGGGACCCCGTAACTGACATCATCGCCCGTTACGTAGATTATACTCGTTTGGTCACGGATTTTATTCTGAAATATAAAAAAACATTATTATACCTACTTAATTGTATTAAATACGACATTTTGAAAACAGATAAAAGTATCTTAGCAATATTATATTTTGCTCTTACACACCAAATAGTAGGTGTAGATAGGAAATAACAACGACCTACCTAAATGATACAAATAAAGTTGTACCTACAATGGACGGCCTTGTCACTATAGGTTCATTTTTATATTCCTTTGCGATATTGCAGATAAAGCATAAATATATAGCAATAATAAAAGTGTATCATATACTACATTCCTATTTTAAACAGCATTTCTAATTCTGAACGAGGGTTATATCTAATTACATGTATTAAATTTTCTTAACTATTTTATTACCTTCCGCCAATAATCATCAGCGAGATACGTCACACAGTGCGCTGCCCCTGAACATTTCCCTCCTACCCGTGGTCGCGTGAAGATAGCCAGACCACCGCGGAAATTCTTGATCAGGTACCACGTTTTCTGACAAAATCGGGGGCAGTAGATTGTTGTAGCTGGAATTAGGGGCTCGGCAAGCGACTCTTTTAGACCCAGTATCTGTATCATAAGGAACGTATTTTAGATTTTATAAGTATGAGGCTAGTATGGAACACCACCAGGTTTCTTCTCAGTTGTATACAAAGCTCAAATTTATCTACGTGTCAGAGAAAGATACGTTACAGCAGATACTGCAGATTTGGCTAGAGAGGCATGACAACCCGGGTTAAATCTCGACGCGACTTGTTGGTCAAAGATGTCAGAGTGGTGACGCTAATCCTATAGATAGGGACATTGTATTAATCAGCAGAAGTCTTCTAGAAAAGTCGTATAAACATAAGAATTCCCAGTCACACCGCACAACGCACCACACTCCATAATCAAATCCCAGAGATCGCATCTTCAAGAGCGATATCTTCGATTCTATTCATAGGTATTTCTTTATATATGCCCTGAGTAAAGTGACCTATCCCAGTCGAATTAGGTAACCCATAGGTTGCGGAATGTTCTTTCGTAGCTACATTACTTATAGCTACAAAACAACTATGACAAACTTCAGAAATATGTTCGACGAATGCCTTACAGGCTTAATCTTTAGCAAAAATAAGTTGATATTACTTTATCATAATCATTCTTCAGCCCCAAAGCCACCACCATGAATTGATACGCCACTTTATCCCCGCAAGTAGTGTAGACAACATTGCTGTAAGGATCAAAGTCCTCTACATGATCCCTCAGCCATACTACATTTGAAGGCAGGACAGACGCTGTGGGCCGGTAAGAGTCTTTAAATGTCTTGATGCCAGATGCTACTAGGGTGAACTGAGGCTGGTTGTAGTGTACCTAAAACATATAATACAGGTACCTAGGTGGAGTGTAGATTCACGAAGCATGGACAGAACTATGGCCACTGATTTAAACTCACGGTTATTCACTACTTATAAGCTGGTGAGGTCCCGATATTTCGACGCTGTTACAAGCATTGTGTTCACGGGATACGGTACGCATTCCCGCGCAACAGCGTCGAAATGTCGGGAGCTCACCAGCTTATAATAATCACGGTAAATATCCCATTACAATGTATAAAGTATATAGAAATATGGACATAATACCACACAAAAACACTAGGATATAAGAAGTTTATAATTTCGTCCGAGTGCACCAACCAGCGAAGGTTCTATGATGATAATTTCACTGTGTTTCACTCTCAACTTCCTAGAGAAGCGCGAAGCAATGCTGCAGCCACCGGCGCCTCCGCCCACTATTAGAAGCTTGCAGCTAGAATAAAAAAAACTCTTTTATTGGTTATAGAAAAGTTAGAGGAACCGACTTTTTTATATTATTTGGTAACGAGACGAGCTGGTCGTTTGCCTGATGGTAAGCATAACGCCGGACCATAACAATTGCAGTGCCACTCAGAACTTTGAAACACAAAGGCCTGCGCGGCTCTGCGGTGCGCTCGTTACCCTGAGACATTAGGTATTGTCTTAAGCCCAGTAATTTCACTGGCTACTTTGCTCATCAAACTGGAACACATTAATGCTTGCACATTACTGCTTGGTGGCAGACTTGACGAGCAAAGCGGTGGTACTAACCCAGACAGACACTCGCAGAAGAGTTAGTCCTCCCACTAACAAAAAAACTTTCATCGCCTTACATCATATTGTAATACTTATTAGATCCAAACCCTTATAGTAAGACAGAATAAAACACGTTATAAAACTACATGGAATTCAAATTGTACCTATAGGGAACTCTCCAGGTTTCCACGGAGACCCAAAGGTTTACGGGGTTTACCTATCGCTAGTTAGCGATACTACGATTGCTCATCGCTTTATACAAGTACTATACATCATTTAGTTTTCTTTCTCTTGATTTACAAATAAAGTATCATCGATGTCCCATATCGTGCAGGCGACGCGATGGAACCTCAAATCCTTATTTTGACTGCGTCCACTAGTCGACCTCAACAATACACCATTGGGCTTATTGTAGCTCATTTTGAAAACACTTACTCGTACTTATTCTTCACCGTCGACACCCCCGCGCAGCAATGTTCTGCGCACATACAACATGCCCTCACCGAGTTAGCACTGTACCCACATAGCTGTTTGAATTTAATACCCATTTGCTACTGAGAATTTATTCATTTGTTATTACTACACTAATTATTTAAAGCTACATAATAACAAGAATTTTGAGTTTCAGCCAACTAGACTAATTACCGTAGCAACCAGAGCATATAATTGTACCAATGACATCCAGCCTAGAACGACCGTTCTACTCCTTATATTATAACTGTTTATAGTGTGTAAAATATTGTATATAATATGTAGTGTATTAATGTGTAATAATTATTTATTAAAAGTATTTCTCCATGATATTACTTAAAGCTATTATGCCATGCTATTAATAATTGTTTATTAAAAGTATTTCTCCATGATATACACCACCATCCTTAATTAACCTGTAATATTTTCCATCCAAAGGTTGCCTGGAAGAGATCGCTTTTAGCGATAAGGCCGCCCATTGTACCTATTTTTAACCGACCTCCAAAAAAAGGAGGAGGTTATCAATTCGTCGGGTATTTTTTTTTTTAATGTTTATTAACTCAGATCTCGGTCATTTATAAACCGATTTGGAATTTTTTTTTTTATTTGAAAGGATATACTTTCAGATTGGTCCCATAGAAATTTCATCGAAATCGGTTCAGTAGTTTGTCACTGAAGTCGGTTCGTAGATTTTTTAAAGCAATTTTTTTATTCTTTTTGCTCAATGTTTTTTTTTCTATTGTGTTATTTTGGTGTCAATGAAGTGTTTTTGTATTGTATTGTATTGTATTGTGCTGGTTTTCAAGTTTCCAAACCTAAAAATGGGATTTTATGTTTTGTCAATTTTCATGTATGAAAACTTGATCGGATCAAAATGATACTTTTGCTGTACCTTTGTAATGTTATTGTCAGCCACTTCACCGAATGTGATTTTTCATAATTAAATTAAGTGATTAAGTAATTAATAAATAATTATCGATAAATCATCACTTGATTATTTATCAATAATCTTATTATCTCTTGATTAAGTAATCTCATTTTTGAAGATATTCAAAAATGTTAAGATGCGTGAGATAGCGGCGCGCCCTATTCTAGAGGTTTTCAAAATTAAACAAAACATTAGACAAAATATACATAATATATTATTATATATTTATTAGAGTATCATCATCGTGTAAAGTGTGATGTCTTAAGAAAATATACATCACATTTATGTAAAAGTTTTGACACAATCTTATCTATCTAACATTATTAAATAAATTTCAACATTAATTTTTCGTATATCAACAATCAATAACAAATAAAATATATTAATTAAATATCCAATCACAGTTCAATTGCCCTAAGCATCACGATTAGGTACACTAATAAAATACAAAAAAAGATTAAGATTAATGTGTAAAAAAAACACATTTTACTTGTTTTGTAAAACAAAAACTTACATAAATATTTCTTTACACTTGTTTCAAGGGATATATTTTTTTTTCAATTCCACCTAAATAATCAGATACATATTAGATAGGTACCTACAAGTGAATTTTTGGATGGGTGTGGCCAAATCCAAAAATTAAAGGACAAATGAAAAAACATATTTTTGTACTCTTGGATAACGAGACGAGCTTGTCATTCGCCTGATGGTAATCAAAATGCCAGCCCAAAACAAACCGTATTAAAAGTATAAAGCAGTCGCGACCCCGATCTTACCACGAAATAAAGCTTCATTTTTAAATATTTATGACGTCTCTAAGCTTATTGCCAGATATCGTATCAATCGATAGAGTTCCTGATCAGGTTTTTTTTATACTTGCAAATCAATGATATATCGCAAGACAAGAATTCTTTCGTTATTTTTCATATTATTTTCCCCAATTTATACCATTTTACTTGTTTGCTTAGCTTTGGATAACTTCAGCGTAGTTACTTGCATCGAGTGCTCACCAGAACTATTAAAAAGCCTGCGCGGCACTGCAATGCGTTCGTTACCTTAAGACACTAGAGATAGCCCGTACTTTAGAAATTGGCCATAGATCCCCGCCTCTAAAATTCACCTTGTATTTACCAGATTATTTTAATGAAGAACTAAAAATAAGAGTTATAACTTTTAATATATTATAAGAGTTAAATTTTATCATTTTAGAATCCGATTCTAGCATTTAGTTTTTCTGTTCATCCGTTACTGAATAACGGATAAAGAAAAATAGATATTATTGTTTCTATGTACATTAGTAAACATGTAAATGATACATACATAGTAAATACATGTTTCGTACGACAAAGACTACATTTCATACACATTTATTATCAGTGTTGTCTTTCAATACCTAACCTATATCGTACATAGGTACCAACAACGTGATATGTCCCAACATAGAGAAACCAACAAATCAGTCTTATGTTGATCTCATGGGACTTGACTGTAGATTCGATAGTTATCAAGATTCTGCAATTATCTCTAAGCAAAAAGACTAAAACAGACTTTAAACGGAAATAACGAAATGGCTCTGCGGCGCAAGTACGGAAGTCGGTTCGATAAATTTGTCGAATCGAAAATGCACGCATACTTTTATTGACTCCATACACGCGGTCGTCGAGTAAATGGAGTTTAAAAACTCACATTCGACATGCTGGCCTTCAATCGAGTGTCGAATCGAGCCTGACTTACCTTCGAATCGTTAAATGCAAACTCGAACATAACTCGACTCAGTGGTACTCGAGTCTATGGGTTTTCATTTTTTATCAACTATGGAGTCTAGGCGGGCTATATCTAAGAAGATTTAAGATAAAAAAAATAAGCAGGACTTGAAAGTTGACAAAAAACTTATACATCCTTTGTTCAGGCATTTAAAAGTTAAGGTGGAATAAAGAAACTCACATACATACAGGAACTCTGAAAACATTACACTCCTTTCTTGGGCGGTCGTGCAATAAATCAAAACCAACAGGCTCAACTAGCACTCGAGTTAAGTTGGAGCTTGTATTTAACGACAAGAAGGTTAGTTTTGAAGGCTTTCTAGTGAGATTTATCACAAAGAATTGTACTCACCAATCACCGCTTGCGGCCATGGCATATAGACCGAGTACAGATATACCTATCTATATACATAAGTATATATGTAGATGCGCAGAGATATATTGCAGAACAATATCCACAACTTTGAAAACGTCTACCAGTTCCTAATGTCGTAAGTTCTCCGCTTCTTCTATTTAGCAAAAGGGTTGACGATCTTCCTGACCCACTCGGGGCCGTGGTAGTATCCCTTCAGCATAAAATGCCAGTACACGAACGGAAACAGTTCCTTCTTCATCAAGAACGCGATTCTACTTTCTGAGGCCTGAAAATATAACAGGAATAACAAATTAGTGTAGTTTAAACGCTACATATAAGTAAGTACCTGCACTAAGATTGTCTATGTTTTAGGTGGCATGGACACACCGATACACAGCACATAGATATCATCCAAGATACGAAAACAAACTTTACGCTCATCACACAATGTCTGCTCCAGCCGGGACTCGAACCCGGGGCTTCTCGCACTACAGGCAGCGTGACTACCAACTGAGCCACGGAACGGCCAGTCACTATATGACGTATTGGCATAGAGTATAATTTTGAGAGAGCACAGATGTTTATCAGAGTTAACTAAATCAGAGACAATAAAAAATGGTTTTCTTACACCTTTGTTAGTGGGAGGACTAACTCTACTGCGAGTGTCTGTCTGGGTTAGTACCACCGCTTTGCTCGTGAAGTCTGCCGCCAAGCAGTAATGTGCAAGCATTACTGTGTTTCGGTTTGATGAGCCAAGTAGCCAGTGAAATTACTGGGCTTATGAGACTTAATACCTAATGTCTCAGGGTAACGAGCGCACTGCAGTGTGGCGCAGGCCTTTGTGTTTCAAAGTTCTGGGTGGCACTGCAATTGTTATGGGCCGGCGTTATGCTTAACACCAGGCAAACGACCAGCTCGTCTCGTTACCAAATAACATAAAAAAAAAGTGAGCCATCTTGCTTTGTCGTTATACATATAACTGATAGATGACAAATTACGAGAATGGGATATAAATATCCCATTAAATAAATCACCCTCTACAGTGACTCAAATAGCTAAGCATAGATAATAGTGAATCTAATTACCGTAGTAAAAAATATGAAGCGAAATTCAATTCGCCGCTCGAGTCTATAGGTCTTGCTCTACATAATGTAATTGACAGATTCCTAATATGTCAGATTTTATCATCGAGATACTAAACTCAAGAGATGCGACGTTTGGTTTGCACGAAATAAATTCCACCATTTTTGCCTAGATGTAACGCGCTCTGATTGGCTAAGCCACCGTATCCCGCCGATTTCCCGTGCGCTGATACGCTGAGCGCTGATATTAGTTATAGCAAGAGCAATACATTATTATGAGATCGGATAGTACAGTATTCCATCTCTCGGAGTTAGTATCTCGATGGATTTGAGTCTAGTTTCGCTGGAGATTCACTTATGGGTCATCATCATCATCATCATCATCAGCCGGAAGACGTCCACTGCTGAACATAGGCCTCCCCCAACTTATTTTTTTTTTTTTATGGTCACTTTTGGGTACGAAGGTAAAATTAGACTAATGTTTTGGTAGGCCAATGAAAAACTAACCTAATGAAAACAAAATACATACATGGCTCGTGCGATCTAAAGAATAAACCTGGTCAAAGGGGAAGGTCTCCCTCACGACCCCGTCGTACACGAACTCCGCCAGGATGCAGGTGCTGTACGAGGTGAGCAGCGGGCAGGCGCCGTAGCCGTCGTACTTCTGGCGCGGACTGTCCTGCTTCATTGTCGCTAGGAGATTGTGCTCTACGACGTAGCTTTGTTTCGCTGGAAGAAGAGGGTAAGAATAATAAAAAAAAAACAATTAGTTTCACATAATCTATACAAATAAATTCAAACTCAAAAGTCTTTATTCAAATGACTCTAACAGCGGGCCTCTGCAACATTCGTCTACCCGAATCACAGACTAAAACTAATGCTGTCTTTATCAGAACATAATAAATGACAAAGACACCAACAGACCCAATCCGTGCTCAAAGTCAACGAACCTTCCAGAAACCCACCGTGCCCGTTCCAAATTGGTATAGGGTAAGAAACTCGTCACGGCATTCTTTTTAATAAAATAGTTTTTTACAATAAAATTGAAGTGTCTGTTTGTAATATCAAAATAACAGCTTTTTACCAAATGCTTATGACAGTATATACGGTACCTATAACAAAACAACCATTTTTAAATTTTTTGTCTGTCTGTTTGTTTGTTCCGGGTAATCTCCAAAACGGCTGGGCCGATTTTGACGGGACTTTCGCTGGCAGATAGCTGATGTTACAAGGAGTAAACTAGGCTACTTTTATTTTAGAAAAAGAATTAGGGTTCCGCGCAAAAAAATAACATTACAAAGGTACGGCAAAAGTATCATTTAGATCCGATCAAGTTTTCATACATGAAAATGGGCAAAACATAGAATCCCATTTTACGTTTGAAAACTTGAATGGATCAAAATGAGATTTTTGTTTAACCTTTGTAATCTTATTATCAGCAATTTCACCGAATGCGATTTTTCATAATTATATTAAGCGATGTTTATCTTCAAAAATGTTAAGAAGCGCGAGCGAGATAGCGACACGCCGAATTCTGTCCCTTAAAGAGTGAATCTTACTCACCAATAGCAGCAGCAGTTTTGCTATTGGGCGTGTTCGTACAGTCTCCTATTCCGTACATGTTCTTGTATTTCTTGTGCTGAAGCGTGTATTTGTCGACGTCTAGGAAGCCGCAGTTGTCGACGATGTCCGTGCTTCTGTGAAGGAACGCCGGAGTCTTCATGGGCGGACCCACGTGGAGCATATCGTAGGACGTTGTGAACTCCTAAAATTAAAAAATAGAATTATTTAAAAATTAAAAGTATAGTGTAAAAAATTGCTTTAAAAAAGCAACGAACCGACTTCAGTGACATGACTACTGAACCGATTTTGATGAAATTTCTATGGGACTAATCTGAAAGTATATCCTTTCAAATAAAAAAAGAATTTTCCAAATTGGTTTATGACAGAGATTTGAGGTAACAAACGTAAAGTCGTGATCAGTTCTTTACCAATTAAAATTTCTTACTTATAATATTATTCATTTCTTTACTCTAGCATTTATATTTTTTGGTTTTATGTGGCATTTGTTTACCTTTTACTTTTTATACTCGTTGTACCTACTACTATCTGTTGTTTAATTATGATAACGATAGTTTTGTAGCATGTTACAGCAGGATTTACATTTACACATACATATTGTTTCATAAGCGGAAACTATTTAGGCTTTTAAGTATCCATTACCTTGTAACTATTGTATTTATTGACAGCTGTTTGTTTTCCATGTAGAATAAAAAAAAAAATACCCATCTAATTGATAACCTCTTTTTTTGGAAGTCGGTTAAAAACTGTCTATCATTAAAAATATACGTTCTAAAAAAATAACTTTACCGTATTGTCGCATCCTTTGACAAACACCGCTTCTTTCTTGTCGTGCCGGATCTCTTTCAGCAGCGTCTTATAGTTTACGTTGATCTTCTTCCTCTCCACCACTTTGAGCAGCGCGTCCGCGTATTTCTTAACTCCAAATATGACCGGTAGGTTCGTGTTGTAGTGGATCTGGGATTTTGAACGGACACCCGTCTGAAAAGAAATATTTATTTATTTATAACTTACAGCTATCATTACAGGTAGTACCTAATGCAATAGCTCAGCAATTATGTATAAAAAATATAGTCGGTGAATATAGGTACTAGCTCGCAGCCCACGGTGTTTGCACCGCCTTCGTATAGGCGACTCGACCACAAAACGTCGACGCAAGCTTCATGTGGCGGCGTATTGCGGCTGTATAGCTCGATGGTCGTGTGCGAGCAAGGTTATTATTTTTAACCGACTTCCAAAAAAGGAGGAGGTTATCAATTCGCCGGGTTTTTTTTTGTTACCTCAGATCTCGGTCATTTATAAACCGATTTGGAAAATTCTTTTTTTATTTGAAAGGGTATACTTTCAGATTGGTCCCATAGAAATTTCATCAAAATCGGTTCAGTGGTTTGTCACTGAAGTCGGTTCTTCGCTTTTTTAAAGCAATTTTTTTATTAAATCATTGTTATGAGTATTTCAGTTGTTTTGTTTAGCGGCGCTATCGTTCATGAGATATCAAACTGTAATGATTATTATCATTCACACGTGAATATTACATCACCTTTTATGTCATCGATTCAAATTGCATAAACTCATACAAGCTACAATTTATAAAACATATCACATCTACCTACCTATTACTATTGAATTGTGAGAATGTTTTTTTTTTTTTTTTTATGTTATTAGGTAACGAGACGAGCTGGTCGTTTGCCTGATGGTAAGCATAACGCCGGCCCATAACGATTGCAGTGCCACCCAGAACTTTGAAACACAAAGGCCTGCGCGGCACTGCAGTGCGCTCGTTACCCTGAGACATTAGGTAGTAAGTCTCATAAGCCCAGTAATTTCACTGGATACTCTGCTCATCAAACCGGAACACAGTAATGCTTGCACACTACTGCTTGGCGGCAGACTTCACGAGCAAAGCGGTGGTAACAACCCAGACGGACACTCGCAGAAGAGTTAGTCCTCCCACTAACAAATTGTAAATGTATTGTCTATGCAATATTGCTAGCACATAACATTAAAAAAAAGAACTTGTCCTAAACAAACACGGCGTATGCCAATGACGGCTATAGTGATCCGATCGCTACCTAATGACATGATTCGTATTTGAATTTCTATTTATGTTATTGGTTGGTGAGCCGTCAAGTTTGTTTACATTAGTGGACAACTAAGAAAATCTCCAACATATCAATATTATATTTATATTATATTATATTGCCTTACTTATGAACTTTGCTACTTCGTACCAAATTTCACGCCGGCCAAAAAGTATGGTTACATATACACTTTGCTATAAATGATTGGTAGCACAGTAACCATTACAACTAGCAACACTAGAAAATACCGTATCACCAATACCTTAGTAAAGTATAATTCAGCCAGGCAAGCAATTGCTAGAAAATACTCTATATCCACTAACCTTAGTACAGTATGATTCAGCCAGGTATGCAATTGCTAGAAAATACTCTATCACCACTAACCTTAGTACAGAATGATGCAGCCAGGTATGCAATTGCTAGAAAATACTCTATCACCACTAACCTTAGTACAGTATGATTCAGCCAGGTATGCAATTGCTAGAAAATACTCTATCACCACTAACCTTAGTACAGTATGATTCAGCCAGGTATGCAATTGCTAGAAAATACTCTATCACCACTAACCTTAGTACAGTATGATTCAGCCAGGTATGCAATTGCTAGAAAATACTCTATCACCACTAACCTTAGTAAAGTATGATTCAGCCAGGTATGCAATCTTCTGCGGCGCGCCGGGACACTTGATAAGGCCGTCGGGGTATGTGAAGATGGCGTCTCCCCCTTTGAATTTCTGGAGGTCCCTCCACGTCTTCTCGCAATATTTAGCGTCGTATATCGTGCACACGCCGCTGTTGGGATCTTCTAACGCTTCAGTTAGGCCGGGCACCTAGAACAAAGTGATTAGATTTAATTATCCTACTTCCTACTAATATTATAAATGCGAAAGTGTGTTTGTTGGTTTGTCCTTCTTTCACGCAGTAATGGAGCAACGGATCGGCGTGATTTATGGTATAGATATAGTTTATGGACCGGAGAGTAACATAGGCTCCTTTTATCCCGGAAAAATGCACGGCTCCTGTGGGAACGCGGGTGAAAACCGCAGGCAGAAGCTAGTATAATTATAATTGTATTTTTGAGTAGTCATAGAGGTAACAACAGGCATTGGTGTCGATTCTGGCGTGTCGTTTGACCTTTAGGTTCACTCTTTGCATGCAAGAACATGAGAAAGGGGTGAAATATATTTTAGACCGGTTAAATTAATCCATTTGCTTATAATTAGTGTAAATTTAACTGCCTAAAATGTTCTGGTGTCTAGTTTGTCAAGGATGGAAGATATTTGACAGCTCTAAAAGTAAATTTAGATATATCAAACATTTTCCATTACTTTCCCATGATTTTTATTGGAGTGAGAGAGAGCGAAACTAAAACTACACTTAGGTTTGTGACACCAGAATCGACACCATTGTTACTTTCGGATTTATAGCAACACTAGCGGCTGCCCGCGGCTTCGAATGCATGGAGTCAGAATAAAATGTAAACTATAAGCACTCAGGGATAACGTAGCTTCCTATTGGTGAAAAAATTTTTAGAATCGGACCAGCTGCCTTATCAGCTAACAATCTCGTGTTCGTTTTCAATACCAGACCGATTAAAACCAGCGGTCACTAGTCTTCGTGTGGAAGGAGTTGTCAATAGTTTTCACTTCTTTTCGTTTTGTAAGAGCCAACCAGCGAAAATTCTAGACTATTCCTTCCACACGAAGACTAGTGACCGGTGGTTTTAATCGGTCTGGTATTGAAAACGAACACGAGATTGTTAGCTGATAAGGCAGCTGCTGGTCCAGACATTATAGCGGTAACAAACTTAAAAACTTTACAGCTTTATTATATCAGTATAGCAACATATTATAGTAGGTACAAATTACATGTTATCAGATAAAAAAAATATAAATGCAATGATCTGTGACATCAGACACCAGATAATTTTTTTATTAGCTTTGTGTTCACTCTTGATCGTGTTATATGCCTTTCTTCTAAATAACCTGACTATATGTCTCTTTAACTTATGTCATTATTATATGAGGTAATTCTTATTCTAAAGAGATAATGCGAGCTTTTAGGGGACAGAAAAAAGTGTGAATAGAAAGTGTGTGAGCATTTGTGGTCCAGGACATGGCCATAATTTAATTGAGCTATTTTTCTATTTATTTTATCGTTTAGGTAAAAATTTATTTTTAATCTATTGTAAGAGATTAGGGATTACAGTAGAAAAAACACATGATCTATTAAGATTACTTTTCTGTTTGTATGAACAGTCAGCAACAAAATAGCCTGTAGGTACATTTGAGTTTTTACGCCTTGTCCTTTAGGTACCGTTTTTTTGATAAACGAATAACTTTAAATACATTCGCTTACCTTCCCATAATCACAGTTCAATCCAACGGCGATCACGATGTACTCATAGTTGATGACGTCACCTGCCCTCGTGGTCACTTTGCTGGCCTGCGGGTCGACGGTCTCCGCAAAGTCTTTGATCCACTTGGCTTTGGCCGGCAACACTGCGTGCTGGTGTGCGTGCGTGTCCGCCACTCGCTTCACCCCCGCGCCTACTAGCGTCCATAGGGGCTGGTAATAGTGGTCCTAGAAGATAAATTGAGATATTTTTTGAGGGAATTAAAAATACTCCAAGCCCATATTGACACAGAACACAACTACAACTTTTTTTATACAATAGTGTAGGGAGAAGGGTAGAACGTGCCGGTCGTTTGCCTGATAGTAAGCCAGCCCGTAACAAATGCAAAGCCAATTAAAATTTTGAAACACAAATGCAGTATTTCGTCGGCAAGATTTTGTTAGTGGGAGGACTAACTCTTCTGCGAGTGTCCGTCTGGGTTGTTACCACCGCTTTGCTCGTGGAGTCTGCCGCCAAGCAGTAGTGTGCAAGCATTACTGTGTTCCGGTTTGATGAGCAGAGTATCCAGTGAAATTACTGGGCTTATGAGACTTAATACCTAATGTCTCAGGGTAACGAGCGCATTGCAGTGCCGCGCAGGCCTTGGTGTTTCAAAGTTCTGGGTGGCACTGCAAATGTTATGGGCCGGCGTTATGCTTACCATCAGGCAAACGACCAGCTCGTCTCGTTATGAAATAACATCAAAAAAATAGATTTTTTTCGAGTAGATAAATCCGGTAATCAATATCATCAATATCACAGTAACCTTGGTAATTGCGAATGCATTACACCGACACTACGCCAATATTTACAATCCATTGTTAGCTCAGTCCAGCGATAGGCTATGAATGATAACAAGACTTCACCAGGGGCGTATTTACCCTAGGGTCAAAAGGGCCATGGCCCGGGGCGGCAGGCTGGGAGGGGCGGCGCAAAGGGAAGAAATTTAAAAAAGCCTACCTAACTAAGGCTCTTATCTATAAACAGTGTTAAACGGTTGAATAGTTAGTTCAACTGTGTTTTGTCTCTTTCGATTCCGTTTAAAACTATCAACGAACAACAAAGACAAAACATAGTTTAACTAAACCACCGTTTAACACTGTTAATTGATAAGAGCCTAAATCTCGTAAGGTGCTCTTGGGTGTAAGTTTGATACACATCAACAAGTGGGGATTTCGTAGATACTGACCGCGGCAGGGTGGCGGGGCCTGCAGGCCCAGGGCGCTGAATCCTAAAATACGCCACTGGACTTCACCATGGGTTAGAATACCTGCTATTTAGTTATTGAGTAGGTATTGAATTGCTAATGTTATAAACGCGAATGGATGGATGTTTATTTGTCTTTCACGCAAAAAATACTGAACGGATTTAGATGAAACATTACTGTAATACTTATAACTTATAATATTATTATAAGTACACCAGAATAATACAAAAATAAACTATATTATAGTCTATCTATCTGTTGTTCACTATAACTTACAAAGATACTTAGAAGTATATACCACGCGGGCGAAGCCACGGCCGAAAGCTAGTATAGTTAATTTTATGATTTCCTTGTGACATTTCTATCAAAAAATATTGTCCTAGACTGAATGTTTAATATTGTTTCTTTATAAGGAAAATAAGAGATAGAAGATACTCACCGAACTTGGTTCTAAAACTATGACTTTGTCCTTCCCGAGTCTCCTCGCAAACTTGGCCGCCATGGTGCAGCCGCCCGAGCCCCCTCCAACGACCAGCACCTTGCACCTAAAGAAAATAACTAGATCATCATCAGCCCATTACGCTCCCATTGCTGGGATACAGGATTTCTCTCGGAGAAAGAGAGAGAGACAGAGAGAGGTTTTGGTTCTTGAACATGTGGGTTTTCGCACGATGTTTCCCTTCACAGTTTTCGAGCGCGTGTGGTAAATCCGCACAGTCGATATACCTAAGTCGAGCTGGGATTCGAAACAGGTGTTTACATCAAATTGAAATTCACAAGTCAAGCACAGGCTCGCGCCTCGGACACACTCAACAACTAGGCATACAAAATCCGTAGTATAAAAATGCAAGTGTGTTTGTATATGTTTGTTGGTTTGTCCTTCTTTCACGCAGCAACGGAGCAGCGGATCGTGATTTTTGGCATAGATATAGTTTATGCACTGGAGAGTAACATAGGCTAATTTTTATCCGCGAAAATTGCAAGGGTCCTATGGGTACGCGGGTAAAACCGCGGGCAGAAGCTAGTGCACAAAATAATTACTGTTGGTCAAATAGGTATCTCGTGCATTATATTCTAGGATTTTATGGATCCAAAAATTTAAAATGTTGACAATCCAATTCAGTAAAAGCCTTAAAAACACAGCCTTTCTCCTTTTTTCCAGCTTTTTTCTTTCACACAGAGATTTTAGACATTATTATAAGAGAGCCGCATTATATTTGAGTGTTAATTATTGCAGCAAACAACTTGTCATGCCACACCCCGTATTTCCAACAATTTAAACAATTGTATGACATATAACACACTGAGAGTAACAGTGTTATAGCCATTGTATGTAGCTTGAGTGCACTTGAAATAGCAAGTTCCAGAATAGAAACTCTAAAAGCCATTGGTTATTTTGTCATATATCACTCTTTATCTCATGACATCAGACATGAATCAGTTACAGTTTCCTAGCATTCATTTTAGATGTGGTAAATGCAAACATTAAGAACTGTAAGAGCAAGTTTAAAAAGTTGTTCAATGTGTAGTAATTAACTTGACAAAAGGTACCTCTGAGAGTAGGCCTAAACTTGAATACTTTAACTGATTAAAATGTTAACAAACTACTTGCTAATGGAGGAATTCTAATTCTATAATATCTAGTGAGCACCTAATTTCAAAAACAAAAATTGCTTTAAAATATCGATGAACCAACTTCAGTCACAAACTACTGAACCGATTTTGATTAAATTTCTATGGGACCAATCTGAAAGTATATCCTTTCAAATAAAAAATAATTTTCCAAATCGGTTTATAAATGAAGATCTGAGGAAACAAACATAAAAACAAAATACCCGCCGAATTGATAACCTCCTCCTTTTTTGGAAGTCGTTTAAAAACGAATAGTTAAGTAAGTTACTTTTTCTGAAAAATTACTCACGAATATTCAGCATTATTGGCGGCAGTCACCGAGAAATTCCTGTAACTTCCCAACGTTGGAGATATCGAAGTCAGTTTACGTATAATGTTCATCGTGATCGTGAGACACCTTACTTGTTCCTCGGTATAACCAAGAACCGAGTATGTCGTAGCTTCAGAATGTATACTGCACAGAGTACTTTTATAATATATACTGAACGGCGGCAGCGGGCGGATGCGCTCGGCCACTCGCCAGTTCGCCTTTTGTAATTTACGATAAATGATTTTGATTACGATTTACGTAATCTACGAGTTGAGCCTTGCCGCTGCCCGCTTGCAAAGAGAATATATTATATTATATAATCCCACGTAGTATCCCTTAGTAGTTTGTGATAATCCCGGCCCGCTTGAGAGTTATCACGTTATCACTTATCAGTTATGTTATGACGTTCACGTAGTACGATTACGATGACAATTTTGACATTGACAAATTGGGCGTTATAACATACAGCAGGCAATATATTTCATTATATTATTATCATTTAGGTATCATAGAATTCATAGACAGTAGAAGGTATATTTTATTATAAGACAGGCGAGAGCCAACGCCATCTAACAAAAATAAAAAGCGTCTTTTCCCTTCCTCCTCCTTGATAATCAACTTGTTCCAAGTTTTACAAAATAAACTATAACTTTTAACATTAATAAATTCCTACATCCACAGTCCATAGTTCTTAATGCTAAAATTACCTAAGGGATGGCTGGACATGGAACACTAACAGAAAAAAAATAAAAAGGGAAAATGGCGGACGAAGACGAAATTGACGTTTTGGGAGATTTTTCATTTAATTCTTGTTTTGCTCAAAATAGTCAAGGAATGTAAGTAAATCTTACTTCTAATTCCTATTTCGTATAACAATTTAGTGTCCCTTTACAAAGTTACCAAGAAAATCCCTGTCCAGTGCAATGACAATTTCAAAATTATCATTGGTCCAGTAATCTTTTGTTGACACATAAATGTCAAAACAAAGCTAATTTCTAGTATTATCGTTCGAAAAAAGTTGGAACATGTCGATATTGTCGATACAAACAATTCTCATCACTCATGACGAATGAGGATATTGAAACAACCTACACTATTTTCGTTGCATTGCGATCAACAGAATGACATATTATATCCATTAATATTCTAGCCCGTCCTGCTCAAGTCGTGAAGACACTGTGCATCCACAGTGGTTGTTGGACTCAACAGAGACGAACTGGTACGATAAGGAATCAAAAAACAGCCTGAGGTATTAAAAAACGTTCATAAATTTAGTTATGTACTCATTCATAATGAGTCGAGACTTTCTAGTTGTCCAATGTAAACAAACTCGGCGGGTCACCACCCAATGACCATAGATAGAAATTGAAATTCGAATCATGTCATTGGTAGGCAGTCCGATCACTATTTATGTTATTGGTTGACTCCAGTTGAGTTTGTTTACATTATGCAAGTAGAATGCTAGACTGTATCACTCTGTTTTGGTTTTGATATTTCAGGGACAGAAGTGGACCATCGAGGAAAGTAATAGGAGCCAAACTTGCTATAAATATTGATAACAGTGTCCACACAACATGGAGCCCGAGAGAACGAAAAATTCTAGTTGTAGAAATGGTATGGGATCTACTACTGAATTACTCAAGTCTTGCATTTTATTCTAGGTCATTTTTTTTTAGTCTAGATTTATAGCTAATTTTCCCACAGAAAATAAAAAAAAAATTAGACAGTCCCTTTGGATATGCATGGAATTTAATTCTTAAATTACAGGCAAAGTATGGCAGAAATATCAAAAAGATATCCCAAACCATTAAAACCAAGACTGAAGCCGAAATTCAAGCTTTAATTGATGCAGAGTATGGAATACATCTAGAGCCATCGCCTTACAGTCTAGATAAGTATTCTGAACAAGAAGACATACCAGCAGTGGTTCAGGAAGAAGTTGTCACAGATACTTGTATGAAAAAAGTGATTATAACCCCACAAACAAATATGATAAAACAGCCATTTCAGAAAAAAAATATCAAATCAAATCATAGTTTGCTCAAAACAACCTCATTAGATATAATGAAGCCAGAATTAGCAAGTCCGGAAGAAATTTTCTATGATGATGACATGATTATTGGCTCAACTGAATCTATAGGCTCAGATTTGGATACAACAGATGTGGTATCAAAGAGTATAACTAAATATCAAGTAAAACTAAACGCTGAGAAAAAAATCGGTAATCATAGGAGGAAAGTGTCCTGGAGCAATGAGAAAAGAAATCCTCGAAATAGAAGTAAAGATATGCTAAAGTCTCCTCAAGGGCGACAGAGGAAAGATTCAAGTTTGTCTGATGAAACTGTGAGCCCTAAGATGCAGATTGTTCTGGGATCAGGCCAAGCCTTACCGGTTTCTGAAGGGGAACAAGTGGTAAGCAAAAGTTATTATGATGGCCTAGTCCTTAGTCCATTATCCTTGTAATTATTGTACTTTGACTATTATAACACAATTTTATGTGCACAGCTTAACCATTCACATTTTTGTTTTAGATCAAAATTGAAAAGAAAAAAGATTCTGAACCAGAGAGTGATATAGAAATAGACATAGACAGCGATAGTGAAGCCAGTACTGTAAAGAGTAAGGCTAAGCATGAGGAGAAGAAACCTGCCGAAGAGCCTATAGCAGTACCACTGAGGAAGTTTGAACCCATGCCTAGAAGGCCGAAGAAAATTAATTTGGTAATTTCATTTGAGTTTGATTTTGAACACATTTTTCCTGGCAATTTGATGCATTTTTCGCAGGGTGTTACTTAACTTGAGACACCTTAGGCCACCTTCCTATAGCTACCTTCTAACCATGGTAGATTCCTTATTCTGAATGCTGGAGAATGATGTCATCATCAATCACAGCTTTCCAGTCCTCAGTCCTTTGGAAACTATTATGTATATGTTCCTTGTTTATTTTTCTTGGTGTTTACAATAAAGCGTTTATCTATCTATGTAACACAATCCTCCAAAATTGGAGTGAAATATGTTTGCCTACACTACGTCTCCCAGTTTGTTATTTATTCAAACAAATTTTTGTGCAAACTTGCCCAAGATTAGTTTGTTCACATAGCTACAATTTTAACGTAATTATTAATAATTTTTACAGGATGGTGGTGGTGGTTACACAATAATGCACACAGATGCTGGAGACTTGTATGAAGTGGCATCAGAACCTAAACGGGAAAAACAGCAGCGGAAGGAGCCCATACATCTCATCAGATGCAGGGTCTATAATGCTGAGAAACCAGTAAGACATAGTTATATCTATAAAGTATACACTACTTCAAATGCTGTCTGAGATGTGTATAGATTTATAGAACAAAAAAAGCACTGTGATTCTTTTTATAACCGGCATCATCACTAGAGCCAATCAGTCCATTAGAGAGTTAATGGAGGCCACAGATATAGTAGTAGACATGGCCATTTAATATAATTCATTTAGACTGAATCATCAGCGTATGTATACTTACAAGTATCCTTTCGTTATTCCCATGTGTTACTCACACGATTTGTTTTGATGGACGGTTTGTAACATCCCTAGGCCCCGTACGAGGTCCGGCTGCACGTGTCGGCGCTGATTCTGATGGATGCGCACGCGCACACGTCCCGCGGGGAGGTGATGGGGCTGGCGGGGGGCGAGGCCTGCGGCCGCGTGGTGTGCGTGCGCGCGTACACGCCGGCCGCCGCCGCCGCCGGCAGCACGCACTGCGACATGGACCCCGGTGAGGCACTGGAAATGCACTATCAGTTTTTTGTGGAAAAATATATTTTTCACAAGCTTTTAGACAGACATTATTGGTACTGTAATCTTGTGGCCACCTTCCGGCTCCATCATTTACCCTAGAGACAAATCAAATGTGTACAAAGTCAATGGGGCTAGGTTGTTTCGTTAGAGTTCCTATGGCCACCTTCTGGGTCCATCATCAGACCAGCTCTGTGACATCATTATATTGCATTTTCATCCGATTTACATATGCATCGCCAAAATAAAAAAAAAGTTAATGTATATGGTCTTTCAATAAATTATCATGTGATGTTGGCGGCTAAGGGCATAAGCAAAAAAACGGGCTGCAGCAATTTACTGTACCAAAAAACTTGCTATTTTTGATGTGTGTAATAGCATCCCCCTTTCGGGGAGAAGTATATGTTCAGCAGCGGATACCTTCGTGCTGAGGCTGAGTGTGTGGTGGTGCAGTGTCGCAGGCGCTGGCGGCGGAGCTGGTGGGCGCGCGCGGGCTGGCCGTGTGCGGCTGGCACCACTCGCACCCGGCCTTCGCGTGCGCGCCGTCGGCGCAGGACCTGCAATCGCAGCGCGCGCTGCAGCGGGCGCTGGAGTGGGGCGCCGTGCCGCTGCTGGGCTTCATCACCGCGCAGCACTGGCCGCCGGGCCGCGCCGCCTCGCAGTACCGGTGAGTACGCTCCGAGTGGCGGCACAATACGCGTAAGCGTCAAAAGGACACGGAACCGAGTGATGTCACCGCCGCAAATTTTAATCTAAACTAAAAGACTACCGTAATGTACAACTGCGGCGCAAGTACGGATCTTTTCGATCGATAAAGTTGACAGTTCAAATCGATAAAGTGAGTTTTATCGATTTTTTATATAATTTATCGAGCCTCGATACAATCGACAAAAGTTACGAAAAGCTAGGTCGAATCCAAAGAGAATATAGAGCTAATACAATACTGTACGATCAGACTTCAGCGGCGCGAGTACGGATCTTTTCGATAAATAAAATTCGATAAAATTGACAGTTAAAATCGATAAAACCCTTTTTATCGATTTTAAATGTCAATTTTATCGAATAAAACCCACTTTATCGATTTTAACTGTCTAATTTATCGAATAAAACCCACTTTATCGATTTTAACTGTCAATTATATCGAATATTATTTATCGAAAAGATCCGCACTCGCGCCGCTGTACTCGCAACATTCGATAAATATATCGAGATTTTCGAGTCGACAAATTTATCGAACCGACTTTCGTACTTGCGCCGCAGTATTGTCATCATTTCTAGAAAGATACACCATAGGATAACAAGTCGCAAACACTAAAATACACGAAAATGGCTCTCATAATTTATCAGAATTAGTAGAATCTTTAATTGTAACTATTCAGAGGGTGTTTATTTATTTACTGCGAGACAAAACTTTTTCAAAAAAGATGCTTGTTTAAAATTTTTTACTGAAAGTATATAGTTATAGACTTATTATAGAAATTAAAGAGATTTAACTAGTCGGATACATAGTGGACTGTTTTGGGCTAAAACAAAAATTAAATTGTTTTAAATTCAAAAATTGTTTGAATGCACTAGATGTAATTATGTTAGTTATTTTTATTTTTCTTAGTATTGTAAACACTGTCATTCTATAAGCGGAAACTATTTAAGGCTTTTTTGTACCTATCAGTCATATTACTATAATCCTTAGATAAAAGCTGTTCGGTTCCCATGTTAAATAAATAAATAAATAAAAAATTACATTACGAAAAGACCCGCAATTTGACACTACAAAAATCTCAATCATTCGTCTCCGCTTCCAGCTGCCTCCGCGTGGAAGACGACCCGGCCGCTCCTCACGCGCCCGTCGGCTACCAGCTCAGCGTGAAGCTAGTCCCGGATCTCACCGCACACTCGCTGCCGGACTACCTGCACGAACTTCGCACCGTACTGCGGGTGGATAGTGTCCACAACAAGTACAGCGTGGACATGGTCAACGATGTGTGTCCGCAGGCGAAGATTACGTACTTAGAAAAGGTGATTTTCTGTAATTGTTGGTGTATATCTAGGCTTAGCATATTCGGCATCAAAAATCGCAAACGTATCGACTTATTAAGTACTTAATTTATCATCATCATCATCATCATCAGCCGGAAGACATCCACTGCTGAACATAGGCCTCCCCAATAGAACGCCACTTGGATCGACTACTCGCCTCTTGTATCCAACGGTTAACTTAATTACTTGGTATTAATAAAAATTGAGGTTCACTGTAGACGACTTCGTGGCTAAGTTGATAACAACCTGCAAAACCCAGGGACCCTGTATTCGACTCCCTGCTAGGGCAAGCTTTGTGTGGAAAATAAAGTTTGCTCTCTGGTTTTTGATGCAGAGATGTGTGTAAGTGGAGTATGTAAGCATTTCGGGTCTGACCACAAAAAAAACATTTTTAGTCGCCTGTTTAGCTAGACAGCGTCTAAAGTAAAACGTCAAAAATGATTAGAAAATGTCACTACAGAATTGTTTTGGACAACTGTTAGACACTACTTAAATCATAATTTGTGGTTGCTCATATTTAATCGCGCGACTAAGGCATGTTTAGGCGTTAAACAGTGATTAACACAGGTTCAACGTGGTTTTAATTTTTTTGTGGTCAGACTCTTCTTGTTTTTAGACACCCGCTACCATATTTTTTTTTTTTTTTTTTTATGTTATTCGGTAACGAGACGAGCTGGTCGTTTGCCTGATGGTAAGCATAACGCCGGCCCATAACGATTGCAGTGCCACCCAGAACTTTGAAACACAAAGGCCTGCGCGGCACTGCAGTGCGCTCGTTACCCTGAGACATTAGGTATTAAGTCTCATAAGCCCGGTAATTTCACTGGATACTCTGCTCATCAAACCGGAACACAGTAATGCTTGCACACTGCTGCTTGGCGGCAGACTTCACGAGCAAAGCGGTGGTAACAACCCAGACGGACACTCGCAGAAGAGTTAGTCCTCCCACTAACAATTTGGATATAAATAATAATAATTAGTAAGTGTTACTTATAATAATGTAAAATTCTCTTATCCACAGTGCATATCCAGTATATCGCATCACATGCGTTCAGCTGGCTACTCCGATGAGGATCCTATCCTCGCGCAGCTGATACAAGGCCTTAGAGACGTTTTCAGATAGCGCTTGTTGTGTTCAACGTATGGTTTAAATTCCCTTGCACATTGTTCAGCGCTCTGATTGATGTGTTATTTTACATTCGTTTGATTGCAACTTTTGATGCAAAGCAGATTGATCCTTATAAATGTTTGGTTCTACAGGATTTGTTTACAGTGTGTCATTTCTGATAGCAATGTAAGTTAGTTTGATATGCATATGACTCATATAACTTTGACGCTCTGAAGTAGGCTGCAAATGGCTGCGCAGTTGGCAACAATGGAACCAAACCAGCATTGCGCATGCGCGGTAACCCGCTTCTCTATGCTATAGAGGCGCAGAATCTATCTTAGTCACTCATACATTTGATGCATACTTACGTCCCGCTCGCTTCGCGTAATACACAGCCAGTGCCAAAAGTGTTAACTTATGCGGTGTAAAATAGTACCAAGTTATATTATTCCTTACTATTATTACCTAGTTAATTGTTGATTTTGTTACTTTATTTGTGATATCGCGCAAAAAACGCCTGTATTTGCATATGGAACTAGGAAATGAGTTCTGGCGGGAACGAACAAAAAAGTTCTTTTGGTGATTTTGTGTTATTTAATACCAAAATCTTCTGTGTAATAAAGAGGTAAAAAAGAGGTAAATTTTTTCTTTGTTCGATTGATACCTACTATGAGCGCCTTTAGAAGTGATATAAGAAAAAAGTTTCATTGCAGGAGCCTTAGCAATGTCTAGAGACAGTGACTAACATAATCATTCATTCACATTTATAGTGAATCACATTTATTTGAATTTTCGATCTCATTAACCTAGGACGTTTTCGCAGACACTTGTTTACTCGATTGTACCTGCACGAGTTTTCGGAAAGCCTGAAATCAGAGCGGTAAAGTTATATGAGTTTTACTGTAGGGTGCTGTATTTCGTTCATTGTTACTATAGTTATTACAATAATATTGTTAATTATTGATTAATAAGATTTATGTTAAAAGTGGTACTTTTAACTTTGCATCACCGCCGTGATAGTATTATTTATTTATTGTACGCGAAAAATGTGAAAGGTCCAATGATATTTTCATATGTATATGTTTTCATTAGTGGGAACAGCTGGCCACAAAACTTTTTAGGGTCTTACCACAAAAAAATTAAACTCACGTTAAACCTGTGTTAAACACTGTTTAACGTCTAAACATGCCTTAGTCGCGCCATTAAATATGAGCAACCACAAATCCTGATTTAAGTAGTGTATAACCGTTGTCTAACACAATTCCATTGTGTCATTTCTAATCATTTTTGACGTTTATCTTTAGACGCTGTCCAGCTAAACAGGCGACTAAAAATGTTTTTTTTTTCTGGTAACACTATTAGTGTCTCGTCTTTCAAGATCTGTTTTCCTGGTATTCTGTTACATCATATAGTTATATTATTATATATGTATAGATATTCTGTTTAGTAAAGAAGTTTTACTATATGTACAGATTGAAACTACGAACTAAGCCAAGTGTGCATGGATTGTGATACTGGTATTAAAATATTATTTCACAAGACTGCGGTGCAAGTACGGAACTTTGCGATAGATTGCGATCGATTAAATACAGTCCGATGAGTTAAAATTAGAAATAGGATGGTCGCTGTTGATTTTTTCGAAAACTAAACAGTCTTTTCTCAGAAACTAGTTTTGCGACGACTACAAGTATTGCATGTATTCTGTTATCGATTGCATTTCCTATATACAATGAAGTTAAATTTTCATTGCATTGACCGAAAAACTAATTCTGCGCAGGAACATGTGAAGAAGACCATTGCGAACGACGATAAAACCGTTTTTAGATTAAAAATGGTCTTCGTTCCATAAACCAGTCTTGGAATTGTGTGATGCGAATATTCACTTCATATTGAAGAAAGTATAATATTCGGCTTCATTTCGTTTTCGAAACAATCTAGAACTACCTCTCTAATTTAAATTTTTAACTGTCAATTTTATCTATCGAAAAGATCGGTACTTGCAGTGCTGTATGTTATAAATTGTAATACTATTCTATAAAGTGTATGTATGTAAATTAACAATTTTTTATATGACTGACAATAAATATCTCTAGAAACTTTTCGGTGGACATTTCTTTGCCGATTTCTGTGAATATTTTTATTATTACCGAATGAATAAATGGTAACAAAATTATAACTTGTTTTATGTCAAGGTGTCCTATTTATGGTACAGTGATGAGGCCTACTGGGAATTTATTGCATCATATGTATGACGGCGACAGCCGGATTTTGATAATCTGTGCTAGCGTTTGGTTGTAGATTGATTTAGTAAAATAGTAACACAGTGACATTTGACAGTCGAACTGGCTGTCAGAGGTTGTCTATGAAATGGTGACACGCTGACGTTTGACAATCTGTCATGTTGGTAACGGTGGAAGGTTATCGGAGTTACAAGCTATATAGTCAGTAGCGTTATAGTGCCTAGGTCTCTTAGCTCTCGGCTCTCAAGCCGAACAGACCTCTCCTATAGCTGGAGGTGTTTGGTAATGTTGTGTTGTCTTGAGTTGGCTCTTTAGTGCAACGGACGTCTCCTGCTGTGCTGGCCACTATACTGCGCGGTTAGTCCCACGTGGAATTGCTTGGCTATGTCTGATGATAATGGTAAAATGAATCTACCCACTTCTTGTTAATTATTGTTTTATGCAGGTTTGAAGTACCCACCCAACGTGGGTCTGTGTCTCTCTCTCCGTCATCAGAAGTGGGATCGGTGTTGGTTCAACCATGAAGTGTACCATGAGAAGACGTTGAAAGTGTTTTGTGAGGATACAAAGGTTGAATTTGTGGTGACAATGCCTGCGAGGCATAGTGCCCGGGTTCGATCTCGGTCGGGTAAAGCTTTGTGTGGCGAGCGTGAAGTTTGATTTGTTTGGTTTAAGTTGAACTTGGATGTTTGAGTTGGGAAACTATTACCGTTTTTTCCTGTGAATCTAGTGTGTATGCTACTTACTTGAAAACGCGTTGCCACTAGTGTTCATAATGTTGTTTCGAGATTCCGGTACGTAAATCCGCGATGTGGTAGTTACAAAGTATATTGCTGACTAGTTACGTTACATCGTTGATGTGGTTCGGCAGATCGTTGATGAGGTGCTGCATTCATGTGATCGGCACACAAGTTTAAATGTCGTTAGTTTACCACGTAGAACAGATATTCATTGACAATACTGAGCTTTCATTGAATTAGATTTGCAGCGTTAGCAACAGCGCGATGTAGTACTTAAGATTATTACTGACAAGTTTCATGTGATCGGCGTAGTGTTAATTTAGTACTGTGTGAGTCAGGAATTGATAAGTAAACTACGCCTACTAATCATTTTATAATGGTTTCATGTGACTGCTGTCTGCGGGAAAGGGCTGGTGCTGTACATGTGATGGTGACACATGGCTTCTTCGGTCATCAAGAGAGTGAGCATCCACTAGTCGTCAGCTAGTGAACCTGTGCTCCAGAGCTGTGCGAGGAGTGTTACAGATAAGTGGTATTCGGTTAATGATTGGGAATCCGAATTATAAAACGGTGCTATTGTAATTTATTGAAGCGTGAGAAGTTTCATGAATAAGCGAGTGTAAAGGGGTAGTTCCTAAAAAAAGGTTATCTGTTAGTTGCAATAGACTACAGCGCAAGGCTTTCCTATTTGAAAATATCGTCTTGATTTGATCACCAGATACGTAAACGTTGTGTGACGGGCATAATCTTTGAGCCATACGTGATCATTGTGTCCGTGCTACCTGTAACGCAGGGAGGCTTGATGCGGGTTTAGATATTTTGTGCGTTTGTTGTAGTTATCGTGTTTGAAATACAAAAGTGTTCATTGGGAACCGATTCACATAGTATCGTAAGAGTAAGATTCGGGTACCTATAAAAATCAGTGAGTGATAATGCGATTTGAATAGTGGTAGTCAGGTATACGATGGAATAACTAAAGCGTATTTACAAGTAGGCACAAGATAGTAAAGAGAATCACGAGGTTCCGATTGAGTAGTCGTTGGCATTGCGCGCTTTAGGAGAATGGCGATTACTGTTCGCAACAGTTGGGATTGGTTGATGAGCTTACCCTTATTTTGTTTGTGCGAAAACGAAATGAGCCATTGGTGTTAGTGCTAATCGATATTGTTTTGACTGACGTGTGGAAATAGTGATAGTGTTACCTTCGTTTTCATTGCTGTAAAAATTGAGACTTGACGTTGTTGTGACGATAATTGATATTGTTTTAACTGTGTGGTTTTGGCCTGTGTGGTTTTGGCCTGTGTGGCATTCGCCTGTGTGGCATTCGCCTGTGTGGCATTCGCCTGTGTGGCATTCGTTGTGACTTGATTATGATGATTTAGAGTTTTGTATTCTGACTATTGAGAATTTTGATGCGCTGTGGCAGAGGCACTGGTAGAGGCACTGGTAGAGGCACTGGTAGAGGCACTGGTAGAGGCACTGGTAGAGTCACTAGCAGAGTCACTGGTAATCGCTGGCGTAATCGCTGGTAGGATCGCTGGTAGAATCGCTGGTAGAATCACTGGTACTGACTGGTAGAATCACTGGTACTCACTGGTAGAATCGCTGGTAGAATCACTGGTAGAGTCACCGATAGAGTTGGTAGGTATAACGAGTCAAATTTTAGAAAACATTGTAGATGTTAGATAACTGGCGAGCGATTCTGTGGAAGCTTCGTGATCAACTAGTGGTAATTAGGCTGTGTGGAGAATAAAGTCGCAAGAATAAGATATTGTAGCAGTGTCGTAGTTGTTAAGATTTAGTTGAAACTTTGTGAAAGGCGAGGTGGCCACTGAGAGGCGAGGTGGCCATTGAGAAGTGAAATTAGTAGAAAGAGAGGCGAGGTGGCCATTTAGATGTTGTTGATAATCAAAAAAAAAAAAAGCAATCTGACAAAGCTCGATCCCAAGACAAGTATAAGAGGTCCTTTCAAAGTTACTGAGGTATTAGACGGCGACCATTGCATTCTTAGGGCTCTTAATTAATATCGAACGTACAAGTATTCCCATTAAGATCTACCCCTGAGTGCTACGTTCCTTTGGAGTTGAATCCAGGACTAGATTTTCCTTCAGAATTTGTTGAGTCAGAATGTACCGCTAACGGCGCTGGTGGGTTTCAGTCATTCGTATTCGCCTGTTTGGCATTCGCCTGTGTGGCACTCGCCTGTGTGGCATTTGCTTGTGTGGCAACAGTCTGAGTGATACCCATCGACGTAGTAGGCCTGTGTGAAACCAGTTCGTTCACCATGTACCTGTCTGATAATTACCTGCTAAACGCAATTGTTTTGGCCTGTGTGTGCGTTGAATAAGGACCATTTCCTTTAATAATATCTGACACTATTCTATTGTCGACTGTGAGTGGCGTGCGAATGGCTTGGAGATGTAAGCAGTTGCTGTAGGAACTCCAGGAGGGAGGCGATGAGTTGTTGTTGTTTTGGTTGCCGCGTGGACGTGGCCCATGTGATTAAATTGGTTGTAATGATTTAGAGTATTGCGTACCGACATAGAGCGCTGACGGGTGAAGCTGATTTCATTGATGAATGCTGACTGTTGGGAATTTTCAGAGTAATAGTTGTTGTGAAATTGAGCCTGACCACCTTGATGAATACTGATTGTTGAGAGTTTTGAGAGTGGCTTGTGATGCAGTCAAGTCTTGGCATTCATGCAGGGATACGCGTGTGTAGCAGTTGTGTTTACTGTAGCTATAGTAATGGCTGTTGAGCTTGAATGAGATATCTGGGGTTTTGTTTGACTGGGATTGTTTCTATGTGAATGTATTTCGCTCTCTGAAAATAATGTCGCTCAACGGTACTTGAGCTCGGAAGTTTTTAGTATCACGCGAGATATGATAACACAGCTGCTGCGGTAACTGAGGTAGTTTTTACTCGACTTTACTCGTTGTGGTGTAGTTGGATCTTGTAGTGAAGATCATAGTCAGGATTAGCCGAACGGAAACAGCTGTGCTGGTGTTTTCCTGTTCTTCAGATTAACACACGAGGACGTGTGTTTTCGCAGGATGGCCGTGACGGCGACAGCCGGATTTTGATAATCTGTGCTAGCGTTTGGTTGTAGATTGATTTAGTAAAATAGTAACACAGTGACATTTGACAGTCGAACTGGCTGTCAGAGGTTGTCTATGAAATGGTGACACGCTGACGTTTGACAATCTGTCATGTTGGTAACGGTGGAAGGTTATCGGAGTTACAAGCTATATAGTCAGTAGCGTTATAGTGCCTAGGTCTCTTAGCTCTCGGCTCTCAAGCCGAACAGACCTCTCCTATAGCTGGAGGTGTTTGGTAATGTTGTGTTGTCTTGAGTTGGCTCTTTAGTGCAACGGACGTCTCCTGCTGTGCTGGCCACTATACTGCGCGGTTAGTCCCACGTGGAATTGCTTGGCTATGTCTGATGATAATGGTAAAATGAATCTACCCACTTCTTGTTAATTATTGTTTTATGCAGGTTTGAAGTACCCACCCAACGTGGGTCTGTGTCTCTCTCTCCGTCATGTACATTACAGAAAGGTCTTAGATTAGTAGGTGAGCTTACATATGACCCTAGTTAGGGTATAGCAACATAGGTGACGAGCGGGCCGGTCCATTTTACAAGCATAGTAGCAGAATTATTTTCTTTATGAGTTGTTACTATTTAACTGTGGGTCATTAAAAAAATCCGTCAAGCTATAATAACATTTGTCATTTAAAAAGTCCTTTAATTTTTTTAAAAAGATTGTTTCTTTTTCTTTCTTATTCCGGAATCCCCATCAGTAGGATTTCAGGGGCCTTACTCCGAAAATCGAATGTCGAAGCTTCGGCTGACGGATCGCAGTTTACCTACGTTCGATACGATGTTCGTAGCAAATAGTAGCTTGACATTTCGACTTTCATGGTAGGAAAACTGCAATCCGTCAGTCGAAGCTTCGAAGTTCGATTTTCAAAGTTAGGCCCCTGGGAAATTCAAAAACTTTCGTAAAATGGTTCACAAAATAGGATTTGATTAAGCATCAAATATAGCAGAATCTTATGAAGTTTCATCTACGACTTCCTACGATTTATGAAATGGATCATAATATGAACATACCTACTATGATTTCAGCAGTGACCTTTTTAAGGCCCGCAGGACTTAGGTGTTTAGTAATTTGTGTATTGAGAGCCTACATTCTGGTGATATGCTAAAGTGAAACCAACGAACGTACTGAAAACTCGTTCTTCCCCGCACAGAAGCACTAACAGCTTCTCTACTACCCAAAAATAAAAGGCAAGCGTATATGGCACAGTTCCAGTTTATTTTAAATGTTACATGTGCTAGATAAAAAAATAATACAGTCCGATTAGTGAAATTCTTTTACTATTAGATAGCCGATCATTCGGCCAATTTACATTGAACCATTGCAAGTAATACTTTAGTACGTCAATATAATTATTTATTACAAATCGCTCTTACCATCGTATACACTCTAAACTTGGAAAACATTATATTTTTTTTACAATTTTAACAAGCAATTTTTTAACTGACATAATTATTGAGTCCATCTGGACATTTTGGTAGCACTTATAAGGTACTTTTCGAGACGCTAATTTATTACAGAGTCTCAATAATAATAATATAATTTATAAATGATAATTATCATCTATTTTTACAGTCATATTGTCGCGCGGGCTGTATTACTGAACATACAAAACGTGCTACGCACCACACACAAACTATGGAGATTTATGAATATACATATCAGTCAATAACACTTGGCAAGACACTAAATAGACATAAATGAAGAATAAATTGAAATCTAGTCAAGTGGCAGTTATACACACATAGGTGAAATCACCATAGTATATGGAAGACAAGAAATAGAAATCTAATATAAACTACTTTCAACAACACAAGACGTTACATTTTACAACGGTGGATTTAATCAGGCATAGTTTGTGTGCCCGCGTTTTATCGCGTCATAACGCAATCTTAGGCAATAAATAAAAAAGTGATTTATCTCAATTAAATTAATACAAAATAAAGAGTTCGAAACGTAGCGTTACGTCTATATTTACAGTGTTAACTTACGATTTACTAGAAGCATCAACTATGAAACTTTTATTAACATTGAAGGCACATGATTCCGCACCCGATTCCCTCCCCTCGTACGCTTATTATAAGGTGCATCTCTGCTGGCAACAATCGTTTAACATTTCGAATACATAACGTATATTACCTTAATACATAATTACACTTACAAGTCGAAAATAAAGTTGTGTAGTTGTGTATCCTATGGACCGGACGATAGCTAACTTACATATATTTTTACAATGAAATAAGTACTCTTTTCATTGCATGTTGCATTGATCGAAACTTAAAATGGCTCATCACTAGAGCCTAAACAAACGGGGCAAAAATATATTACCAGAAAATAACATACTAAAATTACATCTGCCTTGAAGTTACAATAGAAAAATAGTACTTTCTGCCCCAAGTATCACGGCTTTAATGATAAAAAAAATATGTTGATTGGAGATAGATTCGTTCAAAATAACATGCATTGCAAATGTGGACTAGTCGTGTTGTAGTTGACTTATGTAAACTCTGTCAGGTCACAGTACCAGGTAATTATGTTTTATGACGATGCAACCTTTATGGTGACATACTTACGCTGCATGCATCTAATAATAATTTAGCATTCATACGAATCAGCGTAACTACGTCATCTTAAGGGACAGAATTCGGCGCGCCGCTATCTCGCTCGCGCATCTCAACATATTTGAAGATAAACAATCACTTGATATAATTATGAAAAATCGCATTCGGTGAAATTGCTGACAATAACATTACAAAGGTTAAACAAAAATTTCATTTTAATCCATTCAAGTTTTAAAACGTAAAAATGGGATTTTATGTTTTGCCCATTTTCATGTATGAAAACTTGATCGGATCAATATGATACTTTTGCCGTACCTTTGTAATGTTATTGCCAGCAACTTCACCGAATGCAATTTTTCATAATTATAGTAAGTTATCTTCAAAAATGTTAAGATGTGCGAGCGAGATACCGGCACGCCGTATTCTGCCCCTTACAAAGCTTTTGACCGATTTTTTTCGTTTATACATTTTACTATAGCGTGAAAAATTAATTGATTGACGATGATTGTGATCTTTAATTAGAATTTTTATATAGATACAGGATAATTATGTACAATGTTTTGAGCTGGTTTTTCTATACGATTCAAATGTGACCATGACAGTTAAGTAATAAGATCGATTTTCAACTGAATCAACAAAATATTATTACTCTATCTCGCTAAAATTACTCTATTCACAGCTGCGGAACGGAAATATACCTGTTCACTTAAACAAATTTATTAAATTCATTTATTGATATAGTTGATTGAGATCCCATTCATGCATTGGAAGAATTGGCTAGTTAAAGTTTTAGAACGAAGAACCAATCCGATGTAGAATGTTATGGTTATTTTGCGCTGAATTTATATTAAAAAAGCATCGCATATTCGAATGGTTGAAGCCAATGCAAGAATTAAAAAAAAAACAATAAAAAGATCAGAAATAAACATAAGTTTCTACACCCGATTGTAATGTTTTATAAATTTATTCACAAAATCCGAATCCCCAATTGAATTAACAAAAATTATAATTATTTTTAATTCAACAGAACACGTCATTTTATATCTAACAATATTAATTTAAAAAAATATACAAACTAAGCAGTCATTCTGTAACACTAGGAATATAAAAAAAATTGCGTACCATCATCCTGCATAAAAAAAATAGTACAATAGTAAGCGTACTCCACTAGCTCAAGTAAAAAAAAATAATAAAAAATAATTTTTATTCTAAGCTATGGGGTTGCCCGCACACTCGTAGTTGCGCTGTTACGTCACAGTACAAACAAAAAAGTTATCTGCATAGAGCGGTACCGAACACGGCTTGTTTGTCGCTATACCCATAATCAGGGCCGGATTATCCACAAGGCAACTGTCTAGGGGCCCCGCACACCGGGTAATAAACTGAAAGTGTTTCTGTGAAAAATAAATTTAAAGATTTGTATGTACAAACCCTCAATGACAATATTATTAATATTGCGTTGTTTTTATATTATATCGTCATATTTCAGAACGCATTTCAAATTATTACAGCATGATATTATGGTTAGAAAAGGGGGCCCGAGACAGCATTGCCTAGGGGCCCCGACATGATTAATCCGGCCCTGCCCATAATACAGAATATCCATTCACGGCACAGTTTGACAGTTAGACAGACAGAGATTACTTACTGTGCGTGGCTACTGTGCACAAATGAAAACAGACTTCGGTACCGTTCTACGCAGATAACTTACTTTTCGCTTTCTACTTATGACGGCTAGTTGGCACTCTTTCCAGTCTTACACACTAAGTAACCCATTGGGGTAGTTGCAGGGAAGATGAACAATGCAGTACCAGTAGTTTTTATAGGTGTAAAATTCATTTAAGCTGGCATAAACTTTCCAACTTACTTTGTAGAATAGTTCGATGTAGCAGAAGGCAAAAAAATACACATAGGCACCGATGCAACGACAAGTGCGCGAGCACCCAAAAGAGCCGTAGAGGAACAAATTTTTTACAATGCACTTGCGCTGTGCTACGATTATCTCGCGAAAACCGTAGCCTATAAATAAATAAATTACTAAACTATATTCGCCACGGAAATGTAGACATACATCTATGTATTTGTATGAAATAAAACTTATTGTATCGATTCAACAACATACCATACATTATCTAGTTTGAAATCGAGTCGAGTATTTGCTCGTTCTCAAACTAGAGTCTGTCAGTAGAAGAGGATGCAGCTATCACGCAATAGCTCCGTCCCTCTCTCACAACATTGTGTTGGCGACAAAACTACAAACAAAAGTTGCCACAATAATACCTTAAGAACCACTGGCTGGTAGTAACAACTAACATTCACTAATAATTTGTACCGGAACTGGTAAATCATAGACAATAGGACTACACAGATATGCATTGGACCTTTTCAGTATTATTCCTAGTTCAATATTCACAGTGAGCTTCATTCGGTGGTTGAATGAACATAAATCTTCCATTACATGGTTTTCTTCGTTACATCTTATGTACATATTGTAATTCCTTCTCTTCCTGTACACATAGTTTTGTTGCACTGAACTTGCTATAATTTCTTTCTATGTTCTCTTTCTCTTATTTCAACAGGGTGTTGTTTTTTTGCTTTCGATTATATAGGTTGTTTTTCTATTCACTGTACAGTTGTTACTTTGTTTTAAATACACGTTGTTGTTTTTTGTTCCATAGCACAGGCTGATGTGTTTAGTTCCCATGGCACAGGGTGTTGTTATTCGATGCTCTTGACGCGCGCCATGACCTTCCCCTCGAACATGGGGAGGGTATCGTTGTCGTTGCACACCTCCTCCTGTATCACAGTGTCTAGATCCGCGCAGTTTGTTTTGAAGAAGTATCTGGAAAAGTTGCAATACATTTTTTAAAAACATGCTTATTTATTGTAGTCCTCGGTAATGGGTCTATTTAATTATACTTAAAAAATCATTACTGCCGTTTATATTAGACTAATTGTATTTCCTTTAGGGCAGGATACGGCGCGAATGACAGGACAGAACATCTGACGTCACTTGTTCAATGCATGTAAACCTGTAGTGAAAACATGCATTTTGTTGATGTTACCGTGAAAAACTGCGTTTAATTACATGGTTCCCATACATTTTTTTACTAATTGAAATGTAAAGAATCTGATGGTATCATTTAAATTACTATTGGATGATAAAAAAAAATTGTTAAACTTGGGCAAATTTTAGATGCAGTATCTTTGTGGAAATTATAATTTTTTTGGGAATTTCATTTTTATTGTGTTAATGTGAAACTGTATAACGACAGAAATTATGTATTTTGTGTTTCCTGCAACATCCTTATGACACCATTTCCCTCACCTGTAGTTTCCCTTCCTCGGCAGGTACTCCTTGAATATCTTGAGCGTGAGCGGCGCGGCCGGCACCTTGAACCGATACGGCACGTGCTCGTCCAGGAACGCCACCACCACCACCGTGTGCGCCACCGCCACCGCCTCCGCGCCACCCGGCCCGGACTTGCCGCTGCCGCTGTGGAGAGCAGGACGACAAATTCACATAAAGAAAAAAAAAATTAAGAGTATTTAGTTCTTGTTCGTGGTAGGACTTAATCTTCTGCGAGTGTCCGTCTGGGTTGTTACCACCGCTTTGTGAGTGAAGTCGACCGCCAAGCAGTAATGTGCAAGCATTACTGTGTTCCGGTTTGATTAGCAGAGTAGCCACAGTGAAATTATTGGGCTTGTCAGACTTAATACCTAATGTCTCAAGAGTAACGAGCGCACTGCAGCGCCGCGCAGGCCTTTGTGTTTCAAAGTTCAGAGTGGCAGTGCAATTGTTATGGGCTGGCGTTATGCTTACCATCAGGAAAACGACCAGCTCGTCTCGTTACTAAATAACATTAAAAAAAAACCAGGTGAGATAGTGGTCAAACGTTTTTACTATTTAAAAAAAATAAAGCTCGTAAAGAAGACGAAGAAGAAGCTAGTTACCGCGGGCGCGGCGGGTTCTTGTCTCGGCGGCGCTCGTCCCGGTCGGCGGAGGAGCCCCGCGAGTGCCGGCCGAGCCGCTCGGAGCCCTCGGCGATCCACAGCAGGATGCGGGGCTCCACGCCCGCGCCGCTCGTGCCGGAGCTCACCACCGACACGCCGCTGTCCGTTAGCTCGGTTACTGTCTTCTTCGAGAAAGATCTGCGGACGACATGGTGCTGCTGATCAGTTGGCATAAACATCTCAGTAATGTGCAATTTCGTAGTGTTTGCTTGTTTTTATATGTTGTGGTGACCCACACGAGTTTACTTTTGTATAAAATTTGATTAAAGACATGAGTTGCTTGAATATATACATGTGGATTATTTATAGGGTTACATTGGCTTGTAAATTATTCAACCGTTTTCAACCTGGAAGTCAACAACAATTGTTTCAGGAATTTTTGACATTTAATATATTTCATAGATGAAATGGCGTTTAAAGTTGACGTCAAAATTCTACTACAGAATTTCCGTGAAGCTCTAGATCTGCTGATTCACTTGAACTATGTTAAATGCCGACATAGCTCTCAAAGTTAGCAAGTTGAAATGGCAGTGGGCAGGCCACATCGCTCGCAGAACCGATAACCGATGGGGAAGAAAGGTTCTCGAGTGGCGACCACGAACCGGAAGACGTAGTGCAGGACGGACCCCTACAACGTGGATCGATGACCTTGTCAGAACCGCGGGGAACCGTTGGATGCAAGAGGCGAGTAGTCGATCCAAGTGGCGTTCTATGGGGGAGTCCTCTGTTCAGCAGTGGACGTCTTCCGGCTGATGATGATGATGATGTTAAATGCTGATGTCTCATAGCGCTCCAACCTGCGTGCGAGCGCGTGGTGCAGGTCCGGCGGCGCGTCGCCGTGGCCCGAGTCGGCCGACAGCGCCGAGGGCGCCCGGCGCGCGCCGCGCCGCCGCCGCGCCGGCGGGGACGCGCCCGGGGTGCGCTCCGACCATACGCGGGACACGTGCTGGTCTGTAATCAGTATTGCTCTATGATAACGAGAGACGCGACAACTCTACGACACTACGGTAGGAGGAAAACAGTTATTTCAAGCCGTAGGTAGGCAGGTGAAGGTATGGCTTCTATCTCATGCACGAATTTTTTTTTAATATAGGAACCTTCCTTTTCTTTTCGAAGATACAATCGTTTAACGAAAATTTAGACTCCCTATAAAAATTGTACAAAAGAGATGGGCAATTTTGGACCTGCTGCCTTATCAGCTAACAATCTCGTGTTCGTTTTCAATACCAGACCGATTAAAACCAGCGGTCACTAGTCTTCGTGTGGAAGGAGTTGTCAATAGTTTTCGCTTCTTTTCGTTTTGTAAGAGCTTATTTCTTTAATAACCAGCGAAAATTCTAGACTATTCCTTCCACACGAAGACTAGTGACCGCTGGTTTTAATCGGTCTGGTATTGAAAACGAACACGAGATTTTTAGCTGATAAGGCAGCTGCATGGACAGAGTGAATAACATAATTAAAACTCATCAATTTTTTCTTATCTAATTCTTGGCTACCTACTCCGGGATCAGATTTAAAAGAAAATCTTATCATTAGATCTTTTAAAGTTGCCCGACAAAAAATAGTTCCCGTTAATAGTTTTGATGCTCTCAATGAACTCGTACACCCGGACATCTAGCAAAAAAATTGCAGTCACGGCAGAAAAATAAATTATTTTGATTATAAAACCCAAGTTTATCATTGTCTACTACAAGACAATGAAAATAAAAAATATCAAACTACTAAGGCGGTTTGCCCATTGCCAATCTTCTTAAAAATTGTTTTCTGTCTACGGAATTTGTCGTCGACGTGATCTCACCGAGTATGTCCTGGTCGTTGTCGTCATCCAGCTGCAGCTTCTCCCGGATGGCGGCCGCCACCAGCGCCGGCGGCAGCGCCTGGCTGCACGCCTCCTCGCCGTCACCCTAGATCGGAAGGAAAACCTTTAGTCCCCTTGTCACATATTTAAGACTCGTTGGCATAATTTTATTGTATACCCTGTTCCAAAATCTTAGGTATTTTATGTAAACATAAGAGCAACCAAGGAGGTTAATCTTATCACCTGCCGGAACATCATGAAGTCCTTCCAGCAGAAGGACTGCATGTTGAAGACTAGACTCGAGGAGGCGGAAGCGGCCATATACAATAATGACACTTCCCAGCTCATAATGGGAACAATGACAGGACAGTATATGGCTGGATACAATGCAACAAGTGGCTTTGTGGCTCTGGACGAGGTAGAGCTGAAACGCACAGGACGACTACGCTTTAACGTCCATTCAAATGATCCAATAGTAGTTACAGCCCGGTGTACGAAGATAATGCTGGATGACAAGATCCTGAAGATGGCCGATGTCATCTCAAAGACGCTTGATTCTGGACCAGCATTGGAAAACTGGGCAGTACCGGAAATCAATTGGGTAAATGGGGTTCCTGGATGCGGCAAAACAACATGGCTGGTTGGGAACTTCGACGTAGACAATGATGTAATAGTCACCACTACAACTGAGGCAGCTAAAGGTCTAAGAGAGAAGCTCGCACACCGCATTGGAGACGCTGTAAAAACCAAGGTGCGGACTATGGCCTCAATTTTAGTAAATGGGTTTAAGGAGCCGGACAAATGCAACCGTTTAATGGTTGATGAGGCTCTTATGAACCACTTTGGGGCCATAGTCATGGCGACTCGACTGTCAGGTGCTAATAAAGTTGTCCTCGTCGGAGATCTCAACCAATTGCCTTATATCGACAGAGAAAACCTGTTCGAGCTAAGGTACAATCGCCCAAGCCTGGTTGCAACCATCAGCCAGGAGTTGTTGTGCACACATCGGAATCCAATGGATGTAGCGTACGCCCTTAGTGAGATATACTCCGGTATATACTCCTCAAGACCTCAGGTGCGCTCCCTGAAGCTAAATATGTATAAGGATGCCCAAATACCCATCTCTCTTCCAAACACCCTGTTTCTGGTTAACACCCAGGAAGAAAAGGAATCCCTGACCAGCAAGGGATATGGAAGTGGTGAAGGGTCACGCATTCTAACTATACACGAAGCTCAGGGACTTACTTACGAGTCGGTTATCGTCCTTCAAACAAGATCGAAAAAGTTACAGCTTCACGATAGCGTTCCACACGCAGTAGTAGCAGTATCACGACACACTGTCAGCTGTGTTTACTACACCGATGACAGTGATGACGCGATAGGCAGATTTGTGAAGCGGGCTATGATTGCGACACCACAGATGATCGTGGACTACAACCTCCGAAAAGCCATACAACACCGTAATGAAGAAGTGGTTCAAGCGCTTATGAGGTTAGGAAATGCGGGATCCACGGCCGATAATCCCCAGTCACCGATCACCCTGCAATCCCCTAGTATATAGGTACCTATGTATATAAAATTATGTTCATCTATGTAAGCAACTGGAGTTGTCATGGTCACGAAAAGGATTCTGCTCGCGGCGGCATTGTGTGGCGGGTCGCCCTCTTCCCTCGGTAATGGTTGAGGAGAGCAATGTCTGGCACATGGTTCATACTCGTGAACGGGTGCCGCTTGTAGTGTCTGGTCAACTCCAATTGTAATCCTTCTGTTGTCTTGTAATTTAGTTCTATTTTAATTTAGTTTAAGACCATAGTTCCCGTCTTGATGTTTTTTTTTTCTTTATATCGTTAATTTCTATTAATATATGACCTAATCTTATAAGAGTATGGACCACGTGTCCATAGAGTGTAATGTAACAAAATTAAAAAAAAAAACATAGGCGTTGACAAAACAAAAAAATTGATAAATAACCGTGCAATCCATAATTAGATGATGGACATTATTATTAATTGATTTTAAATTATAATATGATAAACTTGAATTATTTAAAATCGTGAGTGGATTGTTTTTGCAAGATTGTTATTTTAAACAAAACTATGTTAAAAAGATGTTTTTTTTTCGTGCAGTTATTTTTCTTAGACTGGGAACACAGCAGAGATTAGAAACATTTTGTGCAATCGCCGCCATTTTCTTTTTCTGTCTGTTGATCTGTTCCAATCTCCGAACTCGAGTCTAATCTTGCTGCATATGTATTGTTGTTAAAGATCTCGTTATTTTGTAGTAGTTTTGTTTTTTTTTTTTAAATGTAAAACCATTATTGGCTTTAGGTAACGTATATAAGTAATGTTAAGATTTTTAAGAGCTGTGGTTTTTATGAATAAATAAATAAAAATAAAAATAAGATTTTGTTATTGGTTCTTGTTATTTGTTTCTTGTTACGTTATAATTGTGCCGCGCGAGAGCAAAGCCGGGGGAAATGGAAACAAAAATATTTTTCACAAGTGAAAAATGTTTTGGGCAACTGGCATGTCACTTTGACAGTGACTTTTCGTGACATCTCTTTGTTTACAAAAATTATCTAAGATTATGGAACGGGGTATGGTAATACATTTTTTTCCAATATATATTACGTTACCTCCGCCAGGCGGCGCTCGAGTCGCTCCTTGGCATCTTGATCCCGTCTCACTCGCTCCAGCTTCTCAATGAGCAGCGGAGCGAACTCCGCCGGCGGCAAGACTCGCAGCTGCTCTGACTGCACGCGTTGCGTTCTAGGTATCATCTGTGAGGAAGGGGGATACTGATTGGAAAACTTTGAGAAACAATTCTACTTTGCCGACATTGTTGTCGGCTTTCGCAGTTTTCCCTTCTCTTGCAAAGTTAAACACTGGCGGTCTTACCACAAAATTAAACTAGCTTTAAACCTGTGTTAAGCACTGTTTAGTGTTTAATTCCTAAACTAGTAATATCTAAATACACACCATAGCTGTATCTTGCTCCTTGTTGATCACAGCATGCCGGTCCAGGCCGTGCAGTCTCGCTCGATGCCGGGACTCACGCGAATCTCGCCGCACCGACATCCCATCCCTATCAGAAACAAGACTAACTTGTAGTAGTGATGAGGTAACGGCCGATAGCTGAATATTTAAAATTGAATAATTTCGTGAACATTTCTAAACGGTTCAAATTTTTGCTATTGCCAATGTGTTTCTAGTATTTTTTTTCAACTATCGACATCGGTTTTGTGTTTAATTTTTTATAATATTAAAAATGCAGTTAAAATATTGTGACAAATTAGTGCAGGGGTACAAAGCTGTTCATTCAATTGTCAAACTATATATTTAAACTAAAAAATACTTACACTAATAACACTTTCTAGTATATACTTTCTAACTAGTATTCTATCGTTAACAAAAATAAATGCAACAAATTAACTTACCTGTAAAAAGTTGAAATGGCAAAAGAATTAAGATATCGACTGTACTTGCCAAACTTATATTGTAAGATTTGCAAGTCAGAAGCTCGTGTCGTGGCTTAGAATTAAGAAAACAGGGAAGGAAAGGATGAATAGGGCACAAGCTATCTCTGTGTCGTATTAACATTGCGTCATCTTCCGTCCTGCTTTAATGACACCCAGTATTGTCGCACAGCGTAGAATGAGAAGTACAATACCTGTTCACAGGGCCGGATTATCCATTAGGCAAAGTAGGCAACTGCCCCATACCCCGGGGAAAAAATTGAGAATGTTTCTTCGAGTGAAAAATAAATTTGGAGATTTGTGTGTAACAAACCCTCAATGACAATATTATTAATATTGCGTTGTTTTTTATATTATATCGTCATATTTCAGAACGCATTTCAAATTATTATAGCATAGTATTAAAGTTAGAACAGGGGCCCCGACAGGTGCATTGCCTAGGGGCCCCGACTTTGTTAATCCGGCCCTGTCTGTTCACAGTCTCAGTAGACTGCGGATTCCAAATACTTTGCTAACCTATTCTTTTTCCCAGGATTCTGTTGATAAGCACTTTGCTAACCTTCCGTGTTTCCCTTCTCTTTCTTTCTTTGATGTAGGTCTACTTACACACTGCTGCCGGATAGTGAGACGGCGTCGCTGTCTGTGCGGCCGCTGCTCAGCGAGGCGCGTTCAGAGTCCTGGCGCGACGCGGGGCAGTACCCGGCGTACGACACGTGCGCGCTGTACACTGAACGCTTCTGCCGCCTGCTGCCACCCGACAAGAGGCAACGCGGCAATGGACGCGGGACAATGACGTAAGGACGGGACACGCGAGTCAAGTTGGGGATAGGAGGTTTTTGTATCGGTTGTGGGTAGTTTAGTGCATGGTTAAAAAATTAGCGTCGTTGATGTGTAGAGATTTGATATGAGGGTTTATTTATTGATAGATATTGAAAAATAATGACAAAATCGATTCAAAAAGAGTAGGGTCGTCGATGTAAATTGAGAATGCGTTGTAAAAGTACCGATTTCAAAGAAAAAAAAAACATTCGAATCAAAATCGTCGATTTTGTTTTATATAATTTTAGGATAGCAGAAAAGGACAAGGATTTAAGGATGTTGTTAATTGTTGCCATAAAAATGATTTGTATATTTTCGGGTGGCAACACAGAGCATGTGTACGTGTTTGTAGCGGGGCAGCGAGCATGCGGGCGCGGGCAAACACATGGGGGGAAAACAATACGCACGTGAGTAAGCTGCTAGGGTAGGGGGCAAAATAATATTAACAAATAGAGCCACAATCAAGCAAATTATGACCACGTTTTCACTACTTCACTATGCACAGAAAAAAATGCTTTAAAAAAGCCACGAACCGACTTCAGAGACAAACTACTGAACCGATTTTGATGAAATTTCTATGGGACCAATCTGAAAGTCTATACTTTCAAATAAAAAAGAATTTTCTATATCGGTTTATAAATGACAGAGATATGAGGTCACAAACATACAAAAAAAAATACCCACCAAATTGATAACCTTCTCCTTTTTTGGAAGTCGGTTAAAAATGAGAAGTTATTCGATATCTGTGGCACAAATAAACCATATATTTGAAAATAAACTGCTTATTATTGGGAATTACTCGTTTTTAAGGCTGCACAAAAAAAGGAGTGATATATTTTTAGGGTTCATGTATGTATGTATGTGAGTTTCTTTATTCCACCATAACTTTTAAACGTTTCAACAGATTTCGATGGCTATCGTTAGAATCCTTACATCATCCCGAGTGACACTGGTTAAGGCAGTCGTGTTTTTATGTAACTTTTGTTACATCGAATTCTCAAACACTTCTGCATATCTGAGGAAGTGCAAGCAAAATTCAACTTTAGTTATATGTCTTAACCATCTGAGCCTGTGGTTTAATCTTTAAGTTCACAAGGCATATTTTTACTTGGCAATATCAGTCATAATTTGTTAGATTGTCGCAGGCAATAAAATTAAACAAGGCATTAAAAGTGCTTGGATCTTTGCTCATGCATCACTAAGGGGTCACACGGTATGATTCCACTAAAACACTATTGTCTAAGACAATCTTTGGACATGTCAGTACTTCACTGTCCTCAAAATGCTGATAAAAAAGTGGCGTAACAGAACAAAATTTTGACAAGATCCAATTAGAGACTAATTAAAAAAAACTATATATAATTTTGTATCACTACTTTATACCAAAAGTGCCAATTTTACTATCAACTTTACTAAGGGCCGATCTTTCAATAGTCAGATAACGTCCTGTTAGATAATTCCCTGAATCATCCAATTCTGTGCTGAAGACTAACGTAAATAAATTATACGGCATTCTAAAGAAATAAACGTTAGATATCTAACGGTCCATTAATTACGTAATGAAAGTGCCGAAAAATACACTAAAAACTCGAAAATTTGTATGGCAATCAATTCGTTAACGTGATTTTTGAATTGAAAGATTGGCCCTATACTCTTACTGACATATCTGTCTATTCACTTTCACAATAACTTAAAAAGCAGTAGTGGAGGTTCAGCCTTGCAGAAAACATACTTAAGTTCTTTAATTTACGTTGTTGTTGTACAATGAAATTGTTATTTGTTCAAACTATTATAGAACTAATTTTAATAGTTTCAAATTTTGCAATATTATTTTTCTACCGACTACAAATAAATATGTAAGAATAAATTTTCCATCATTTTATTTTCACTTCAAACTATTATAGAACTAATTTTAATAGTTTAAAATTTTGCAATATTATTTTTGTACAGACTACAAATAAATATGTAAAAATAAATTTTCCATCATTTTATTTTCACTTCAAACTATTATAGAACTAATTTTAATAGTTTCAAATTTTGCAATATTATTTTTCTACCGACTACAAATAAATATGTAAGAATAAATTTTCCATCATTTTATTTTCACTTCAGTATAAATTTTTTATTACATTGAATAGGTGCTATCATTCTGATTAGCTTAGCTTGCCAGTACTGGGAACATACTTTAAACCAACTTCCACAGCGGCGGTCCTCACTTTAACAAGCTTTTTTAAACCAGAGATTATATAACATTTAAAACGTTCGTGTTAAAAATATAAACAAATATGGCGCATCACCAACAAATGCCATAGATAGAAATCCGAATTCAAATCATGTCATTGGTTGGCACCCGCAAGATTGTTCTGGAAAAGTATGAAAAGCGAACCTTATATAAATATCTATTTCTGGGCCAATTTAAAATAAGAGAGTATAGTGCCAGGGCGCATTGTATAAATTTAATAATCAAGATTTTAAAATGGACTCCCAATAAATCGATGGAAGTCCGGTTTTTGGCTAAGTTTTTAAAAGAACAATTTCATTAAGTATCAACTTTTATATTTTTTTGCCTGATATATTAGCATTTGAGCACAATCTCGCCCGATCTTAAACGACAATGTGTGTGGTCGAAGATTGCGAACTATGCTAAGCCTAGATCAGACAATTGAATAAGTAATGTTTTTTAAGCTATGTTTTCCGGTCAGCCGCCCCTCACTGCAGTGCCGTGACTGCACTCACGGTGCACTGTCGGGATGCAGTCGGCGCGACTGCGTGGCCAGCAGCGCGCTCTGCGTCAGTCGCGCCCCGCCCCCCGGACCTCCCACGCCCACCCCCACCCCGGCTCCCGCCCCCGCGCCGCACAGCTCCTGCCCCTCCGGGACCGTGGCCAGCGCGCCCGCTGCCACCTGCAACAAAGAAAAACAACGTTACAAAAATAATACACGAAGCGGTATAGAATCGTCACGAAACGACATTGCTCCAATATATCGGACTAACCCTACTGTAACAAATGTTTTATTAGAAAACCTTTACGGCCAGCGTAGAACAAGTGACGTCAGATGTTCTGACCTATTTGTACGGGGCGTTTTGGCGCTCAGTAGATATGCTCTACTTTGACTCTCATTTTTGACGTTTCTAGCGTTCGATTTCCAGTTTTTCCGTTATAGACATTCGATTCTCATGAGAATACGTATTAATAGACATCATAAAAGAATGGAGTTAACATTGACCTTTGTGGAAATTATATATTTTTTGTGAATTTGATTTTTATTGTGTTAATACGACCTGTATAACGACATAATTTATGTATTTTGTGTTTTATGCATCATCCCAATTTTATAGTATTTCATCTCTCGGGGTTAGTATCTCGCTGGCTGCAAAGTTCAGTACCTCTCTGGGCGGCGGCGGCGACGCGTCTGGCGAGGACAGCGGCTGCGTGGCGGCGCTCACGTAACTCACGTAGGCCTCCGAGCGGAGGAAGGCCTGGTACGTGGTCTCTGTGATGCACCGCGTCACCTGGGGGGAGAGGGGGGATGTTAGTCTTACTATTTCAGGGGCAGAATACGGCGCGCCGCTATCTCACTCGCGCATCTCAACATTTATGAAGATAAATAATCACTCAATATAACTATGAAAAATCGTTAATACATTACAAAGGTACGGCAGAAGTATCATTTTGATCCGATCAAGAGCAAAACATAAAATCCCAGTTTTAGGTTTGAAAACTTGAATGGATGGAAATATGGGGCCGAACTAACGTTGCTAACGAGTATGTAAGACGTAATTAAAAAAAGGAATTTAAGATTTTTTTAAACTTAGTAGATTTAATCACACAGTAGTTTGCCTAAAAAAGGAATTCTTAAACTTAGTAGATTCAATCACACGGTAGTTTGCCTAAAAAGGGAGTTCGTAAACTTAGTAGATTTATCACACTGCAGTTTACCTAAAAAAAGGAATACTTAAAATTAGTAGATTTAATGACACTGTTAGTTTGCCTAAAAAAAGGGATGATGCAAAAGGTTTCAATAATCACCTCCTGTTCCATGTTATCGAATATAGTCTTCTCGATGTTGGAGCCATCTTTGAGGCTCTGCTTCACCTGTTGCTTCAGGTCTTCAGGCATCGCTAGCTGAGACTTGCGGAGAAATCTGCAACGGAGAGATACGAGTTAAACTCCATGTCATAAATTCAACGTATTTGCAGGGAATCAGAGAAGTCAATAGGGGATGTTGACACCATTTTTTTTCATTCTTTTCGTTTTCCCATGAGAGTCAAATTTCTATATCAAAAACACTGGAAATCGAACGCTAGAAACGTCAAAAACGAGAGTCTAAAGTCGGGCGTATCTACTGACCGCTAAAACGCCCCATACAAATTGTACAGAACATCAGACGTCACTTGCTCTACGCTGGCCTTAAAGCTGTACTAAAAACATGCATTTTGTAGATATGTCCGTAAAAAACTGCGTTAAGGTACATAGTAGTCATACATTTTTTTATTCATTAACATGTAAAGAATCTGTTGGTATCATTTAAATTACTAATGAATGATAAAAAAAATTGGGACATTTTAGATGCACATCTTTATGGAAATTATATTTTGTGAATGTAATTTTTATAGTGTTAATGTGATCTTTTTAAAGTTGCGACGACAGAAATGATGTTCTTTGTGTATCATGCAGCATCTCAATGGCCCGCCCCACTCACTTGTATATGGCGGAGACGACCTGGCGGATCTTGCTGGCGTCCAGCTCCTGGCGCAGCCCCTGCACTGCAAAGTAGAAGTTGAGTCGGTCCACGTGCAGCCCGCCCGCGCCGCCCACGAACTTGCGGAACAGACGCACGCCCTCACCGTCCTACGGGGAATTAACGTAAAACACACAACTATACCCTGTTCCATTCTTCACTCATTCTTGTCACTAACGAATCATAATCGTCACTAACGACTTATTTCTTGTCACTAACGACTCATTTCTCGCTAACGACTAATTTCTTGTCACTAACCACTCATTCTCATTACTAACGACTCATTTCTTGTCACTAACGACTCATTTCTCGCTAACGACTAATTTCTTGTCACTAACCACTCATTCTCGTCACTAACGACTCATTTCTTGTCACTAACCACTCATTTCTTGTCACTAACCACTCATTTCTTGTCACTAACGACTCATTTCTTGTCACTAACAACTCATTTCTTGTCACTGACGGCCGAGTCGACCGGTACCCCTGTTCCCTAGAGAGGTGAGCTTACCTCGAGCAGCTCGTGCAGACTCTTGGCCCAGCGCATGTAGGGCGGCGAGGCGGGCGAGCGCGCCGACGAGCCCGACGAGCCTTCCGTCTGCTCGCGCCATACCATGCCCACCCTGGAACAAACCACATTACACTATGGTTTTCTATACTTGTTTAAAAATGTAAACAATCTCGGCGTATGCTAACCAGCGGCGCAAGTACAGTAAAGGATATACTTTCAGATTGGTCCCTTAGAAAGATAGATAGAGTACATAGATACAGTCAGATATAGTTTATGGACCGGAATGTAATATAAGCTACATTTTTATCCCGGAAAATTGCACGGTTCCTGTAGGAATGAGGGTGAATCCGCAGAAGCTAGTGAAAGATAATTGTCAGTTAGTTACAGTTGTCAATTGTAAGTTCCTTTTTTACAGGCATTTCTTTACCTCGAAATCAAATCTTGGATGCGCCAATCTAACACCGATTTGCAAGACTTCTATATAAACGTTGCAACTTACTTGGACAGATGTGGTTGTGCGAACACATGTTTAGATTGAGATTTGGTCCTCTCCTCTCCGGAGGCCGGCGGCAGCGACGTCCTGTCAGCAAGCTTGTGCTCCCAACCTGCCCATAATCATAAAAATAATAAATACTTTCATTTCTTCTATCCTTCGTATCGCTAAATGCAAACTCCAACTCCACTCAGTGCTATACTCGAGTTTTTAACAACTTTCGAATCTACAAGGCTTCGCGATTTCTCGTTGAAGTTATAGTGCGTAACTACGTAGGTATATTCGGGTTGAGAAAAACCTCTGAAGAAAACAATGCATGTGAGTGTCATAGGGTGTCGTATGAATCGAAAGTTACTCCAATTTGGCTGGGGAAAAGGACAAGGTTCTGAAATTACTATGGTATGCCTTCTCCCTTCGTTTGGGCCTTCCAATCCTGTGATATCAAGAGTAAATAATACCTAATATTTAATAAAAGGCAAAAGCTTAGAAAAATTTATCTAGCCTAATAACATAAAGAGGTTTTGTACATAGTATTATTATATGTTTTGTGGTGTGTTTGTGAACGGAAGACTGTGGAACCACTGATCTGATTATAAAAAATTATTTCACTAACAAGAAGTACATTCCTAGGCTACATTTTATGCTTCTTTCCACGAGCGCGAAACCGCGGGGAAAGCTAGAGTTAGACATACAGCGTGTAGTACGTACCTTGCGGGTGGCCGCCTATTGGATTTTGGCTCATGGCGCACAGGCCCTTGTCCCACCCGCGCGCTGCATGGCGAGACACCACCTGCACAACAAACCAAACTTTCAAACAAATATGTACAGGTAGAGAACTATCATCAGGGCAAAATCAAATCAAAAGGAGTCGCGGGGGCCGAGTTCACGCGTTCCTTTATCCTTAATGCCTATATGCTACACTATAACATAAACGCTTACACACTCATACCCCCGGCACTAGGATTCCCTGTGTCGCAGGTGGCATGGACATACACAGATACACATCACAAACATCCAAGACCCGAGAACAAACTTTATGTTTACACAAAATCTGCCCCGGCCGGGAATCGAACCCGGGACCCCTCGCTTTTCAGGCAGGGTTACTACCAACTTAGCTACGGAGCCATCACGCGAGCCCAGTGCGGCTTGGTAGATGTCACTTGTCCTCGAATTTTGTGGTTCTTATTATTTTTAAACATGTGGGTGTCCTCACGATGTTTTCCTTGAGCGAGTGTGGTAAATCCGAACATAGCTTGATATAAGTCATGGTTCCCAGCTGTAATTTGATCTTGCAGGTGCATGCGTAATGCGTTATTTGATTAGATTGAATTGCGTTAGATTGAAAGTCGCACAAGTCCCCGCTTGGTCCCACTCGTTCTAGGTACAAAATAAACATGTCGTTCGGCGTTATTTTCGAGCGAACACCTCGCGTCCCACTTTATGACTGGTCTAAGTATGGCGCTTCGCACTCCCTCACTATATTGTGCCCTCTCACTCTTGTACACCTCCAGTGTACCTACCTTCAATCCGCTACTACGCCAGACTCGCAAAAATATTCACACCGACCGACCAACCCATCGACTTACAGATCGGCGGCTGACGTCACTACCCAGTGGTAGTGACATCGGCCGCCCAGTGGTGCCCACTACCCAATGGTAATGGCTCAGTAGCCACCATTACTTCAAATGTAGTTAAGTTTGTGTGAAATCAGCGAGAATTGACTCCCAAAGACTCAAGTCATGTCATGAAGTTTTTGTTATCATATTAATAATTATTATATTATTCTCCCAACACAAGTTATCAAGCCTGAGAGTTTAGGATTACTAAAATTCTGATTTTTAAGTAAGATAACGTTGGGAAACCAGCTTAGAAATATTTTTAAGCAAGTGTAAAGACAAGCTGGTCATTCGCTTTATAGAGTAAGCGTCACTTCTGTTCACATTTGCAGTAGACATACCTTTAAATATTAGAATATAAGCTAAGAGGGCTAGAAGTGCACATGGTAACAAAGAAAAAAAAGGATTTCTAAAAAAATATCTATAATACATACAAACTCTAGTTTTACTCTTTAGATTTCAGGAAAGTAACAATGAAGTATCAAACTTAGGTATTACTTGTATTGAAATGTACTGTTTGAGTGTTTGCTAATTTAAAGTGGTCACTAAAATTATAAATATCTTGCAAAACAAGCTTATCTAATATCCAACAGTAATAAGACTAACTTGTCTAATTCTTATTGTTGTTTATGGAATCTGGACGTTATAAGCAGGACACATTTTTATGCAAGAAAAAATATTGGTGTTATTAACTTGCACATTGCATAAAAAATATAATAGAAAGAACCCTTATTAGTCGTATAACATATATAATCAACGTTGAATATAATTCATAACACTCCTTAACAAACCAAAGCAAGCCTAACATAAGCCCGACAACGCTTGCGTGGCAAGACGGCACAAGCCACCGAAAAAAATCAATACAGCAAACAATAAGGATCATACCCTGTACTACATTTTATTTGTATGAGTTAGAACGGGATAGCAAATAAAAACTGAGAGAGTGCCAAAGTCAAGAGTCTACCGCATCGATCGGTGTTGGACAGAAAACACCATGGCGGAACGTAATCTGATATACAATGCTTAGAGATCATCACTATCCACATTCATACCAATTTTAAGTTAATGTACTCAATCATCCATTAAAATATCACATTACATAACTCTCAAATGTAAAAAATACATAATGTGTGCAACAAACTCATTTCAATAAAAAATATAATTTCTATTCATTCATCAATATAACACAGCACAAAAAGGGATAACTCAAAATAAGAACATGCCAAAACCAATTAAATCATAACTTCATGGTTCAATAAGTTGTGAAAAAAAGAACCTATTAGGGTAAGGAGAAAAAAAAAGGATAATAGACCTTACCATGTTCATTGTGTACACAAACAATTCACAATATAAATTGCGCAGTTAATAGAATTCTATGTCAGTATAATAACTGGATATTAATATTTTATGATGAAAAAATCTTTTATTCAGATAATACGACTGCACAGCCCAACGGCAATGGTCCGAGTGAGAGATCTGTGCTCCGAGATGGAGTACTCAACACAATGGGGTTCGGATCAAGCTCCGGCCCTTGCATATTGTGTGCCTGTATTATGATAGGGTTTATAATGATTAAGAAATCAATAACGGGCTGTTGTGAAGGTGTACTTGGTAGATATGTTGATATGGAATTGTTAGTAATAAGGGTTTTCATTAAATGCAAATACATTCTCAAGCAATACATAAGCTTAAATGGGTTTATTGCTTACATATTCATAGAAAAAAAGTAGATACAAAGTAGGTCTTAATTTAAATAAAACTTTATGGTGTTTAAGTAACTTACAACTTTGTTCAACACTTTGCATTCATGGTTAGATGATACACTTTTACAAAGGTCTAAAAGGCATGTCTAATAAGCGTCGCCGAAAGTCTGTGTATATCAAATCCGATAACTTTTCATTGAAAATGACGAGCGTAAACACAGGAAACAAGTTGTAAACAAAGGCCCTGGTCGTAAAATCAGCGTCGTTGTTACCGTGCTAAGGTGTAAAATTAACTGTCCACTGCTTCTACACCACAAGACATTCAATCCAAACTAATAGCACATCATCTTATACAGAATAATTGTTGGAAGCGATAAAATGACGAAATCGAGATACGAAATCTAAACCGGGAAGGATCGTATTTTGTGCATTGTAATGAATTAAACTGGAATCAATAATCGACACTCTTACTTGTTACCACAATATAGAGGTTTCCTCCAAAGGTTTGTGGAAGACATCAACTTGAAAAACTTTTTTTCAACTAAATAATAAATTAGCTTGGTTGGCTCGCTCCTTTTTGTACACAGCGAACAGCAGGTAGAATCTGAATTCTGACGTTTTTGTTTGACATTGACATTATGACACAGGATAGTCGACATCACAAATCACAAGGGACAAATGTCAAATAGCGCCATCTGTTGACAACGTTACCCGAACGACCTTCGACAGCGCTGCACGATTATTTGGCGCCACGACAAGAAATGAATCACGATTGACGACCAACTTGGCCTCATTTGCATAGTAGCACAAGTCTACACAAACCGCCGCTAGATGTCGGAGGCAGTTTCAAGAAACGCAATTTCAAGTGCGATTGCGGCGAATAATTAAACTAAATTTTTTTCTAAATTTTGTTACTTTGGTACCAGTTTTATTTTAGGGAAATGGAGATTGAGAGTAAGTCCACGGTAAATAAACGTTAGATTTTATTTACCTTGGTATATACAGTTGTTACTCTGTTGTTTTGCACAAAAATAATTTTAAATCGAAACTTTCTGCCATCGTGCATCGTGCATAGTAGGTAGTACGCGCAAAATAATAATTTTCAACTTACCGGCGTAGCAGCTTATTGCCGCTGCATTTTTGTTTTTCTTTTATGTATGAATGTCCGTTTTATCTGAAGCAATGAAAAAATATAATAAATTATCTACATCTACACTAATTTCAAACATAGTAAAATTAATTAAAAATGTACACAATAATAAAAATTAAAAATACCTAAGTATAATATACCAACGTAATCTAAGAAACCGCTAGCAATAGGCAAAGTTCCCAAAATTTTGGAACAATTGCCATGCTGATGGCAATGCTTAGTATCTGTGCCAAGAAAAGGCATTTTAGTCACGTGTTGCATGAACTAAACGTTCCGAAAGATCTTTAAAAATTTTGAGAGCTATTGGCCCCACGGTTTCCACCCGAAAAGGCTCAAAAATATGTATCCACTGTCAAGTTGTCCACTGTCAACTATATTTGCGCCTTTTGAGGCTTTCTGCTGACGCAGTCGCCGCACCAACCTTACTTTGCGTTCATGGAAGATGACGACGGTGCAAGGGTGTCGACGTATGTAGCGTTCCACACCAAAGGCCGCCCCAACTTCCATGTAATGAGCGTCATTCCGTCAGGTCTTTTCCAACGCGCACGAGGCCACTTGGTTCTAAAATAGCCGCACAGTTGGCGCTGGTAAAACCCCGACGGAGGCTATAGCGTGGCGGGAAATTCTACCTGCACTTATTACGCAAGACAAACCGTGCTGACCATTTCGCTGGACCACCGAGGCATATTGGTAGCGATGCGGAGCACAGCACGGTGCGCCCAAGCGGAGGGAAGCTGCGCTGCGGAAAGCTGATGAATCCATCAGCGTCCCAGTGATTGGGGATAGGAAAGCCTGTAACCACAATCCTGATTCCCACTTAGCGTCGGATAAGAGACGGGCTCGATCTACAACGGAATAAGTAGTTTCCGTACTTGTTCGCAGATCGGACCATCCCAAAGCTGCGATGATAAGCTTTTGGGGAACTCAAAGTTGGGTGTTGCCAACGCATTCTTGGTCTCGTTAAAAAAAGTTGTACTAATTTATTTGTAAGGAGGGTGCTAAAATGTATCTACATCTAATTTATTTAAAGACTTTTAATGCCAAAGAACGTTAATTAAATATATTATTATATTAAGTTAATAACTCAACTAGTCTTCAAAGCGAGTTAAGAGCACTTACATTTCAATATAAACTTCTCACAGCCCTTTCGGTGTGTTATTGCGAAAACGAAGTAAGCCCAAAAAATAAAGACAATTCTTTGAAGACGAATTAATTTCGGGATTCCAGCTCGATTTACAGACGAAATGAACAGATTTATAAAAGCAAACGTCTTCGCAAAGTATTGATATTTGATTTGCGAACGCGTACTGACTACTAATCAGTGACTAGTGATCACTAGTGTCAAGTGTGTGATGTGTACCTATTTACAAAACAGATTATTTTTAAATTTATTTCTTGACCTGGATTCAGTATCCTTCACGAAACTGACTGGATCAGATGATATTTTGCCAGTACTCTTACTAATAATACTAAACTAGAACTTCAAAATACAGATTAACTCAATCTATCTGCCTATTAATTGGTTCATCAGGTTTCAGACGTGTTTGAAATTTTTAAGTAAAATATCATCAACGCGTGCCTATTGAATGCTTTTCAAAGCGCCAGTAATCAAACAAGTGCACGCATTTAACTCTTTGATGTTAGAAACTTTTCGGTTCCCTTTGATTACTATAATGGAAGTAGATGTTATTACACTAATTGCATTTTCGCAAGTCCGAGGCTCGCTGATTGTAGACAGCTCACTTTGTACCTGCATGAGTTACTAAGGATTGGAATCTCGCTTTAGCCACAGAATAGAAAAATAGTCTTTAGGCGAAACTACGAATCGCGATGTTTGTTTTTCTGCGGAGCACGTCACAGTGCAAGAAATTTTAGTAGGTCAAAGGTAACTTTAGAGATATGTATGGGAATGAAAAAAATGAATATAGGTAATATGTTAATTATTTAATAATGTTGTAGATTTAAAAATTTAGTTTAATATCTTTTTTGTTTATCTTTTGCGTAGGTAGAAATTAATGTAATGTGGTCACTGGTCATGTTGTGTAGGTCGGTAAGTACTTTATCAGAGGATATTTTCAGGCTCCAAAAATTGCACTATTTGCCTGTTTTAATTATCCATTTTTACGTAGCTAATAAATACAAATAGTTTAGTTTTTAGATATGGGCCGGAAAGTAGCATAGGCTACTTTTTATCCCGTAAGAATACACGGTTCCTATGGGAACATCAGCGCAAGTTAAACCGTCAGCAGCCGCTAGTTACAAAAACATAACATCTCATTTGTATTGTTTGTAGTTTTGTGCCTATGTAAACAACTAAATAGATATATGACACTGTCTCACGCACAAGCAGATGGTCATACTCAGAGACTATAAATCTGTGGTCATACTGGACAGTAGGAGATATAGAGGGGTCACGCCTGGGCCCTATTTAATAAAGCTGACAATCCGACAAGTCCGACATATGTCAATAAGTGACAATTCGACAGTTTTTCTGTTTAATAAAACTTACAGGCGACAAAATTGTCATGGTGGAAAATTGACAAATTTGTCACGACAATTTTCTTATTGTCAGATTAAAGACTGTGGTTTTTTGACATATGTCGAGTTTTATTAAACGCGTTTTTAGATGACAAATATGTCAAGATTTCACCTGTCGATTTCTGACATATTTGTCACTTTTATTAAACAGCCTAAGCGCGACAATTCGACAATTATGTCATGTTTTTACATATATGTCGAATTGTCAGCTTTATTAAACAGGGCCCTGGAGAATATCGGAGGTGTGCGGAACTCTAAATATAGAAAGTTTGATGTGAAGGTGAGTCAGTGATGATAGTATTTATAATAGTTAAATAGGGGATCTTACAAATCCTAAGGTCCCTTAAAAAAGGCATAATAATAATTAGCCCTCTTTGATTTCCCTCATTCGACGTTTCCTTTTGACAAAATAATTTCCCTACGCGTCTCCAGTTCTTTGACGTTTGTTTGGTAATAGTTTATCAAAGACGCCTTTAAGTAAATTTCTGTATGAAAAGGGACCCGAGTTAAAAGGAAATAATACTGCGTGATTGGTTTTACAAGTCCGCAACATCAAAAGGTTTGGTCCTTTCATTTCGCGAGCCATTCACCGATTACACTTAAATTATTTACAAAACTTTTAAACTTAATTATACCTGTTTTATGTAAAGCAATAAAGATAAAAGTAATAGTCTCTTTGGTTAATAATTCAATTGTATACTAGAATCGAATATCAGGTTGGAGTATATTTTATAGTGTGATGAAATAAAACAACGTTTATTATTTTGTCGCAACTCGTAGTTATTTATAAGTGGTTACATTTAAATAGCTCATCCATACAGATAAATAAAATTAAAGTGTCTGTTTGTAATATCAAAATAACAGCTTTTTACTAAATGCATATGAAAGTATATACGGTACCTATAACAAAATAACCATTTTTTAAATTTTTGGCTGTCTGTCTGTCTGTCTGTTTGTTTGTTCCGGGTAATCTCCGAAATGGCTGGTCCGATTTTGACGGGACTTTCACTGGCAGATAGCTGATGTTACAAGGAGTAACATAGGAGTACTTTAATTTTAGAAAAATAATTAGGGTTCCGCGCAAAAAAATAAAAACCATGTAATCCAAAATCTCCACGCGGGTGAAACCGCGGGGCAGCAGCTAGTAGAAAATAAAACTTGCAATACAATGAAACAGTATTGCTTTGCATCTTTTAATCTCTGTAGAATCTGTATATGTTAACGTTGGACCTAAATCTCGCACTGATCATAAGTGCCGAGATTTTTTTTACTTATATTGTTTGCTAATGTTGTAAGCATAACGCCGGCTTTTCAACTTGGGTGATAACTAGCCAAATGAGCAAACGAAAAAGCATACCACAATGCTAACTAGCACTTCATTTGATAATAAAGTTGGGTTTGCCATTAGCGAAAGGCACAATCATTATCGTGGCCATTTCTGCATGGAATGTCAAATTCCCAATTACATTTAGTTTTCAAATTGTATAATTTGCTTGTCGATTTGTGATATTATTAAAGAAAGATGGAAGCTTATAACTGTAAGTCCCAACATACTTCAACTTTATGACTACTTACTAACGCACTAATTATACCTTTCTTTACACTATTGGATAAACAGACGAGCGGGTCGTTTGCCTGATGGTAAGCATAACGCCGGACTATAACAATTGCAGTGAAACTCAAAACTATGAAACACATACGGCTGTGCGGCACCGCATTGCGCTCGTTACCCTGAGACATGAACTAAGCCCAGTAATTATACTGACTACGCCATAAAAGTAATGTGAAATCAAACAGACCGTATCAGCTCACCTCAAACAATCCACGTATCCCGATTTAGAAACATCAAATTTAATCAAAAAGACAAAGACAACATCAATCAGTCATCAAAGCGGGCACTTTGATCTCCCCATTTTCCCGGGAATTTCCTTACACACTAATCAATCGGGGAGCACGTTCAATCGGAAAAGGCATTAAGGGCAATAGTTCCAGCTTGCGGTAAACTGTTTGCGAGGAAAGTGGGGGGGAGGGGTAAAGTAGGGGGTTGTTCTCGCCCCGCACATCAAAGGCGAGTCGAGACAAAGCTGTAGGAGCCTTTTAACTTTATTTAGCGGAGTGGTAAGTTTAGCCGGTCGCGATTCGCGCAGGTTAAAGAGTAACACACTCACTTTGTGCCCGGCCCGATGGGGGAGTGGTAGGGCTGCTACGTGCACATTTGTCTAGTTTAACTAGAACGCATTTTTTTTTGACAAGGTGCAGTTAAAATTTCGCCTACTAAAGATAACTTGCAGTGAGCTATTTCTGGTAAAAGATTTTTTTTTTATAATTTATTTCTTGACCTGGATACGTAGTCCTTAAGTCGCAATATTAGAATTTTAGAAACAATTTTCGAGTGACGCTTCAGTAAAGCGGTGGATACTTTACTGAAGCTTCTATGGAGTTTTGGATAGAATACGAAAATACACGTTTTTCGGCTTTGTACTATTTGCCTTTCACTCATGCACGTTTACGAACACTTAATGGTTAATAATCCACCGTTATTACACATTAACACTCGAAGAAACATAGGTTTTAGTAAATAACACAAAATCAACAACAGCACATTTTCGCATTCCCGCCAAAACTCCTAATAGATATTAGAGATGAATTTTCAATTCGGTACACTGACTAAACGTCAGTTTTGGCATACTGGCTTAACTACCTCTATCACAAATAAGAACATTATTGATAAAATATTTGATATTTCAAGTTCTCAAAAAGAGGTTTTGAACGCCTAACAACTTTATCCAGAATGGACTGCTTTTGTTGTAAACTTGTTGTGAGTTTGTGGCCTATTATAATTTGAAAACATTGACTTTCTCTTTGTGGTTCTTTATCATTATAATAAGCCTACATCGGTCTACTCCTGGACATAAGCCTCTTCCATTGAGCGTCATTGAGTGCGATCTCGGCTCTTTAATTACTGGCAATTTTACTAACTTCTGTATAATATTTATTTTTAAGCACAGATTTGTAATAACCCAGCCGAGCTTTGATACAATTAATAAAAGAACAACGCCTCTCTGAACCCGATCGCTCAGGCAGACGATACACAATAGCTAAAACAATAAAGCATCACAGAAAACAGATCAAAGGCATTGAATTAATATCCCATTATCAGTGCACGGTTACTTAAAACGCAATTAAACTTGATTGAGAGGTTTGTCGTAGGTCAGGGCTGGAGTTGTCAACCCTGCGAGGGGGTGGGGGCATCAAACGGGCCGCTAATACCGCCCGCACCGCTCCGCGGCGGCTCTTTGTCGGCGCCCTTTGAGTTGCGGATGATACTGAGCGCCACCTAGGCTTTGACCACAGTGCAAATGTATGCAGAGATATTGTTTTTTTATAATTAAATATTGGTGGGGGAGTTATTAATTACGTTATCGTTAATCAAGTTAATGGCTAGGAATGTAAAACTTAAGATGGGATGAAGAGGTTCAGGGGCGGTAAATAGGGTCTGATATAAAACTTGTTTTAAATTTGCCAAAACAAATAAGTACAACATTTAACAAAAAAATTTTTTTGCGCTAAAGCTTAACCTATAACCTAACACGAAAGGTTTGACTAAAAAAAGTATGCTGAATAACAAATTATCGGTTTAGATAGGTTAAAGCGCAATTCGCAATGGGTTTATATGTATAATATTTACCAAAAAAACATATTACAATAATAATTATTACTGTAGATACTTTAAAGTTTTAGACTACTCTTTAAGATGAGACACTGAGTAGTTTACACTGTGGCATTGGCAATAAATTGTCAATGGTTCTCCCCCGAGCGGAATGGCGAGATAAACATGGATGGAACGCGGAATGACTGCAACTCTTTGAACAATGGATGGTCAGCGAATACGTGAAGAGAGCGGTGCATTGTAATAATAATATTTGTATATAAAGATATCGAACATACTTGACATCATGTTCATTAAAAGTTAAAACATGTCACCAAGCTCCTACGTACCTATGTTAAGAGAATTACCACACCTGCAGCGCAAGTACGGATCTTTTCGATCAATAAAATTCGATAAAATTGAAATCGATAAATTGGGTTTTATCGATTTTGCTCCTACGTACCTAATAGTACCTATGTTAAGAGAATTACCACACCAGCAGCGCAAGTACGGATCTTTTCGATCGATAAAATTCGATAAAATTGACAGTTCAAATCGATAAATTGTGTTTTATCGATTTTTTATATAATTTATCGAGCCTTGATACAATCGACAAAAGTTATCGAATAGCTAGGTCGAATCCAAAGAGAATATAGAGCTACTACAATACTTTACGATCAGACTTCGGCACATTCGCAACATTCGATAAATTTATCAGTTTTTGATTCGACAAATTTATCAAACCGACTTCCGTACTTGCGCCGCAGAAACAGTAGTGCGCGAATGCTTTTGTGTATTGATTTATTGGTTTGTCCTTCTTGCACGCAGCTACAGACCTACGGATCGACGTGATTTTTGGCATAGATATATACCTAGTTACAGACCGGTGAGTAACATAGGCTACTTTTATAAAAAAATGCACGCAGAATCTCTACGCACGTGAAAACGTGAGCAGAAGCAAGTAATGTGTGTGATGTCCTGAAATAAATGTATTTTCTTTCTTTCTAATATATAAACTTGAATTTTGTATAACGGGCAATGGACTTCGGCACAGTTTTAAAAACTGTGACTTTCGCTTCGGTTACATTAGTACATATTATAATTTTCAACCTCTATCCGTGCTTGAGCTAAATTCCCCAGAGTGAGTGTAGGTATTATTTTTATTTCTTTTGTTTACTTTAAATAATCTGATAACTAAAATCCTCAAATTTTACCTAAAACTTGGAACACCCACGACTACAGTCCGCCACTCGCTGGTCAAATAAATTACTTTTTTCCCTTTGCGAATCCGACTCTTTTGATCATTGGAAAATCAATTTTGACGCCCCTACCGCAAATTTTCACTCGGACTTCGGGCACAGCGAAAACGTAATTCACATGTTGTTGGATTTTCAATCTATACAACTAAATAAAATTGAAGTGTCTGTTTGTAATATCATAATAACAGCTTTTTACTAAATGCATCTAAAAGTATATACGGTAACTATAACATAACAACCATTTTTAAAATTTTTGTCTGTCTGTCTGTTTGTGCCGGGTAATTTCCCAAACGGCTGGACCGATTTTGACGCGACTTTCACTGGCAGATAGCTGATGTTATAAGGAGTAACTTAGTCTACTTTTATTTTAGAAAAAGAATTCCACAACATTTGAAAAGGGTTCCATGCAAAAAAATAAAAACTAGTTGGAAATAAGTTAAATAATTTAGTTTCGTTTAATATCATATAGTTTTTGAAACGATGGTGGCTCAGTAAATTCAGTGTTAAACGCCGTATAGTTCGGTGGTTCGAATCTAAGTGCTATAATAAAAAACGTTTTTTTTTTTAAATATATTTTCTTGATTTCACTTTCGCTATTTATTTTGCGACATCTTTCTTTACTATATCGATTACTTTTTTATTTTTTTAAACAATTATCTTTATCGGCTAGTAGGGTAGAAGAGCCGTCGTTCGCAAACCCATCGCCAACCTCTTAGTGTAGTGTTCCAAATAGTTCCGAAACTTCCCACAGCTTGACTTGAGAAACATCTTCGAAAACGTCGTCGTGGTCAAATCGAACGTTTATCTATGGAGTTTATGAAATATATTTTATAGTGTTAACCGACACTAGCGGATGTTCACACAAATATATACATCACAAAAATTTCGCTTCCAACAGGATTCGAACCTGCGTCTTCTGGTAAGCCGTGTTTAACCAACTAGGCTATGGGAGCAATCGATGTTGACTGCGAAATTCTTGATATGATGTATTTCTTTCCGGCTCTAATGCAAAATCTCTCGCCATTTGATTGGTACTGTAACGTATCACAATGGAGTAGGCAATCGCTACAAAGCGGGTCTGCTAGATGGAGCAACGGCTTGTAAGCCGGAAAGAAATACATTATATCTATGGAGTGTATAAAATATAATAAAAAAATAATTAAAATATGACTGCCCTATTCAGTGTCACTCGGGATGATGTAAGGATTCTAAAGATACATACAAATCTGTCCAAACATTTACAATTATGGTGTAATAACGAAACTAAAATAAAATTATTAATATCATAGTGAATACTCCAGTTCAACTTGCCGTTTCCGCTAAGAGTGTCCGCTAAGAAGTGATATATTAACGATTCCCATAACGAAACCAAACTATCAATTTCAAATGAAGTTTAGAACCCCCGCACTAGCCTTTGGAAACCGAATAGCGGGTGTGTGGTGATCTGATACCCACAGATGCCCACATGACCCTACAGAAGGGATGAGTTTTCATAAGACAAATTTTTACACATAAGTACATATCGAGCATTCTATAAATCCGCTATAAAGCTTTCCACATTATTAAGTTAGTGCGACTTTTTAATGAGCCCCATGTCGTCTTACTGCACTCAACCAACTCTTCCATAATTTTTCCAGAAACCGGGCGCTCTCTCATAAAGGGACGCCCGCACCAATGACTTATATTATGTGCGGATTATTCAAACTCGCTCTAAAACGGTGAAGGAAGACATCGTGAGGAAACCGGCATGTTCAAGAACCACAAAGTTCGAGGATATCCACCAAGCCGCACTGGGCCCGCGTGGTGGATTATGGCCCATATCTCTCTCTGAGAGAAGGCCGGTGTCCCAGCAGTGAGAGCGTAAGAGGCTGATAATGATTTAATTCAGAAGTGCGTTACACAACGTTTTTGTGCATCACAGTAGCAGCGCGGAACGCGTGCAGCGTCACAGAGTGCTAATTCGTCAAAGGGCGCGGCGGCTTTGTCCCGCCCAGCTTATGGTAATCAACATCGCTTGCGGGGATCTCGCCCAGCGCTCGTATTTAATGAACTGATTTGTTTTATTAAACACGTGCTCGATCGCTTTGTTTATGTGCCGTGATTAGGTGAGGAGCGTGACTGATTACGTCATTACATAACTACGTGACGGGTACGTGCAGGTTCGGTCCTAGAGGATGTTACAACGATGGAACAGCGATGTAATGTCACCTTGCGTGTTTTTAGCAATGATTAAAGAAAAGTAGAGGATATGAACCAAAGGTACGTATTGCGCGCCGAAACAGAAACAAAAATGGCGTCAAATGTCGAGCCACAGCTCTTCACACAGCACTTTGGCATGGTAGCCTGTATCACATGCAACTTCTCACTTGCATTAATAGTTCTATAGAACTAGTTTTTATATAATTTAGTCGCACGATTGAATTCAATCACACTTTTTATAATCGCTCTGGACTGGAAAACAAAATGTCAGCCTTGAAAAATCTGCCGATGGGCGGGACATATGTGACGTCTTTAATTGTATGGATATCTAGAACACAATATTTCGATAGATAATTATGCCCACTCTATCTATACTCGTATATTGGAATCTCTTTGGTTTTTACTGACGAGAAGACTTGATCGTTCGCCTGAGTAAGTGCCACGCTGCCTCATACCAATTGCAGTGCCATCTAAGACTTGTAAAGTAGATCAAATAAAAAAGCACTGACGATGTTATAACGATGTTAATTGTTTCAACTGTGGAGGTGGTAGGACTAACACTTCTGCCAGTGTCCGTCTGGTTACCCACCCAGATATAGATACCCTCAGAAAAGTTAGTTACCACCGCTTTGCTCGTGCAGTGGGCTGCCAAGCAGTAATGTAAGCATTATGTTTCGATTTGATGAGCAAAGCGGTTAGTGAAATTACTGGGCTCATGCGAGTTCATTCCTAGTCTGAGGGTAAAGAGAGCTTTGCAGTGCCGCGCAAGCCTTTGTTTTTCAAAGTTCTGACTTCCACTCCAATTGTGCAATTGACTAGCGTTATGCTTACTATTATTATACATATACTATTCGCGTTATACAAACGACCCGCTGGTCTCGTTATCAAATACCTAGCACAAAAAAGTATAGGTGATTTGGAAAGCGATATAAATTCATCAAGAAAATTATATCATAATTTATAATTATTCTTCCGCTATATAGTTTCTGCTTCTAGTGCTTTTTTAGCAATAAATCCGCTACCCTAAATAAACGTCTGTCCCTGTAGTTAATATTATGATAATATACGGGCTACAATATAAGAAACAATATATGATTTCGATTAAGCAGACTCGGCCGAAAAAGAAACAGAAACTCCTAAACTTATGTAACAGGTATGTAACAAGTATATAACTGATACATAATCAGTTATATACTTGTTACATACCTGTTACTCTTATAACGTAAACAGTGAAATAACTACTTACAGAACTTCTAGTAAGTAACATAGGCTTGTCACGTAAGATTCAATCACCATAACATAATTAACGATATACTAGAAGGTATTTTGCGCGGCACGTGCATAAACGCGATGCCTTACTAATTACCGGGAACTACGTTAATGAACTGTTCCGGGAATATTCACTTAACGCAGCTGAAAGCTGAAGCCTGGAAAGGGTAACGTGGAAACACGACTGTAATAGGTTCCTTTCGATGTAAAATGTTTTTTTACTATACTAATAAAGTTACTGTAAATAACAAATATACACATTCACAAGTCATTGTAACAAAAGTTACATTAAAAACATGAGTACCCTTGCCAGTGTCACTCGGGACGATGTAAGGATTCTAACGATACCCCATACATCCCATCTGTTCAGGCATTAACAAGTTATGATGGAATAAAGAAACTCACATACCTACATACTTACATGAACCCTAAGCACATTTAAACTTTTCTTTTTTGTGCCGTCGTGTAAAAATTGAATTTCTATTAGCCGTTCTCGGCCTATACTTAGGGCTAAGCCACAAGTGGCCACAACACAGCGGTGCGACGCCGACGCACTGTAAAAATCTACGACTTCACACAAACAAATAAATAAATAAATAAAAATAATTCATCGTGGAAATTTCCGATGCGGTGCGGCACCGAACGGTCAGTTTTTATGATGCTACGGCTTCTATGAATTTTTTGCGTTTCGTCAACGCATCACAGTAATGTGGCCTTGCCCATTATAATTTGCTTATTAGCTAAGTATAATTATCTATAGAAACTCTACAAAATGGTACACGTAAAAAAATACTCTATGAAATAAGTACCGCACCCGCAGTCCACAAAAAGAAACATAATTTAAGAAATAGAACCTTACCAAATATCATATTCTATTCCAATATGTACCTAGGCACGTATGATGGATTCAGATATTTTATGAATTAAATTCCAAAAGACATGTCTACTGTTTAGCCAACCAGACGGGCTCGCGCCACGCCGCCCGTCTGGCCGGATGCGCGCCGCTGGAGCGACATTTCGCATCACGCATCTTGACCACAACCGCTGCCGCTTCCGCGATTCTATTTTCAAAATATGAAAAATGCTCATAAAATGTGGCCAGTTCGAACTTCGGATGCCCGATCGACTATAGAATATTTGGCAGAATGTAAAAATTCCCTAGACAAGGAATGCCAGTGGAATTTCGTATTGCGGTTTTCACAGTCGTTTTACTCTCGTTTACGACTGTTTTGTTCAACTAAAATAGGTGACAATAAATATTGTTAGCGGAAACATTATTCAAATTGTAATTGTTCAAAATTCTTTATTCATTCGATAATTTGTATTGTTTTAAGCTGTTGATGCATTCTTTTGATTTGACGCACGAGATGTAAAGATGAAATCTGTTTGCGAGAATTTTAAAAGGTAGAACAATAAAAAAACACCTTGCCGTTTTATAATAAGTTACAAAAGCTAATTGAAATTTTCCAAATCAAAGCATCAATAGGGGCATTCAAGTGTCAGTGGTCGCCCTTCCGTTCAGTGCTGTCCTGTATACATCGCAAGGGGAAATTGACCAGCACGTGCCTCGATACAAATCCATATGAATAACCTTTTGCAAGTTATTTTGTACTCTATTCCGAATAGATAAAGTTAAGATTAAAGAGGAGTAGTTTGAAATAAGGGTGAGTCACGTGTTTCTAACAGTCTCGGAATCCGATAGATGCCTATTCGTGCGAAATGTCTTATGAAATGAAGGATAAATTGTCACTAGGGATTTGGAAAGTTGTGAAGTTGGATTGCTCTCGAAGGATAGTAGAAATGTTCGAACGATTTCTGGTGACGTAAACGTGTCTTATGGGTGGTTGGGTAGTTGATTTGGAAGGACGATGTCTGTTTAGTTTGCGGTCTACGTTTCATTTCAATAACAATATTTCCATTTACCAGAAAATACATCAGTGAAAACTTGACACTACTTTAGTCTAGCTAGGATCAAATATTTCTTTAGCCTTGAATTAAAACTTTTTTTAACGGGCTAAATGCCTTTTTTTAATGTTCTTTGGTAACGAGACGTGCTGGTCGTTTGCATGATGGTAAGCATAACGCCGGCCCATAACAATTGCAATGTCACCCAGAACTTTGAAACACAAAGGCCTGCGCGACACTGCAGTGCGCTCGTTACCCTGAGACATTGGGTATTAAGTGTCATAAGCCCATGTAATTTCGCTGGATACTCTGCTCTGCTCGCCTTTGTGTTTCAAAGTTCTGAGTGGCACTGGCCAGCGTTATGCTTACCATCAGGCAAACGACCAGCTCGTCTCGTTACCAAACAGCATAAAAAAAGCAAGCAATCCCATAAAATAAAACCTAATTTATCTTTAGAAATCTATTTTCCGCTTAGCGAGCACGCAAAAAAAGACAATCAAGAAGAAAACAAACCAAGAAAATTAATGTCGACCTTTGCAAAGCGACGCATGCAAAACAAGCTTACGTGCGACTGATTGCTTCAATCCCGAAAACAATCCAGGACAAGACGTAAGGGAGTCCTCATCTGCCCGCGGGCAGTACCTCCATTCAATCCAGCATTGTTTCTCCCGATTACAGGCCTGATTAACTCGTCTCGTCTGTCGCTGACGGCTAGGGATGCTGCATAGAGGCTCCCGATTTTCCAGACTTTAAAAACGAAGGACTTTTTTGTTAAAAAGGAACCTTTATTTAAAATAAGGTTAAGTAATGTGGGTAATTTATAGTTTTTATTTGCGATAAAGAATGTCTAATGGCCTAAGTTCGATCTATACTGAATTTAATCAAACGTAACGCGCGACGCTGGACAACGAAAGCTGGGTTAGTTTGTTATTTAATAAAAAACTTTCTTGAGCTCGCAGCGATGGACTGTAAAACGAACAATTAGTATTTTTTAGTTAATTAAAAACCCTTCGTTGGAATATGTGAACCACCTCCGGCACGGCTGGAACTCACAACGCAAAATAAACTACCTAACTAACTAAGTTACTTCCGCAAAGTAACGCCTGATTCCATCAAATAGCCTCTATTTACTTAGCATTTATAATATGCCTTCCCGATTATGGATTCAGAAACTTTGAAATCAACTGCTCGTAATTCTCGCTTAGTGGGAGGACTAACTCTTCTGCGAGTGTCCGTCTGGTTACCCACCCAGATATAGATACCCGCAGTTGTTACCACCGCTTTGCTCGTGAAGTCTGCCGCCAAGCAGTAGTGTGCAAGCATTACTGTGTTCCGGTTTGATGAGCAGAGTATCCAGTGAAATTACTGGGCTTATGAGACTTAATACCTATTACCTATCTTCGAGTATCACGAAATCCGCGCTTGACGCGAAAGCGTTGTTATTCTGACAAGTAAACCTACGTTTGCTTGAGCGTCTAAGCTGCCCCTTAGGTGAGCGCGGCAGTTCTTCAATCACCCGTGGAGCCCATGGCCCTCGGCTGAATAATGGAAGAGAAGCTTAATCTCAGGCACAATGCCCGTCTGCCCGCGACGGCGAGGTATACAATCGCAGGCCGGGGAAAATGCCGTCTTAGAATACCTGCCTGGAGGAGTTGAATCACAGACTGAAGTTGAATTAATGAATTCTCAATTGCGCACACGTTGAAATGCAGCAAAAAGGTTATTGAATGGAGATCAGTGTGTGGAAAGGAAAATACAGTATGATGAGTGCCAAAATTTTTGGCCTATGTGAATATTGGTGAGAGCCCTGTGTGATCCGTAGATTAAATTCGAAAGTGTGTTTATTGGTTTGTCTTTCTTTCACGCATTTCATATGCATTTAAAAAAGCTGTTGTTTTGATATTACAGACACTTCAATTTTATTAATTTGTATGTATAGATTTACTAAACAAGTTAAATTAGCAAATATCATTAGAGACCCTTGTTATATAGGCCACCAATTGTGCTAACAATTATAGCAATACGCAATTCTGTTACAATTATAACAAAATGAACTCAACCTTGCTAACGCAATAACTTTGATATGGTGCCATCTATCGTTGGTTATTGGAATTTAGCCAGCTACTAAATAATTTCAAAATAAGAACCAAATAAACTTTAATTATGTTCGTGAAAACTATTGTATCACACTCACGCTCCGACCAAATTTCGTTATATTCGTTCAAATATTCAGATAAATAATTAAATATCAACAGAAAAACCAATTATCTTGTTTAAATTTCGAATATTAAAAAACTATTGACCAACCCGCCAAATCAGTCGTCGACCCAAACGACTGACGGCTCAATACGATTTTACCGCGAAATTCGTTTAGTTTTTACCGGAAGTTATTGTTCGACGTTTTCGATAGGTCTACACCGCAGACTGGCAGGTGAGGGTTGCATAGTGAAATTTCCACTGTAAAAAAATATCACGGTTAACGGAGTCGGAAATCATTATAGGCAATCTGAAAGTATAACCTTTCAAATAAAAAAAAGAATTTTCCACATCGGTTAATAAATGACAGAGATTTGAGGTACATAACAAACATAAAAAAATACCCACCGAATTGACAACCTTCTCCTTTTTTGGAAGTCGGTTAATAAAAAAAACAAGCGTTCAAATACCGGTTGGTGTCTCAGTGGGACCTTATAAGGATCAGAAAAAGCTATTGTTAAGTACGTCAGTCTCAGCACGTAATAAAGTCTTATTTCCAAAATCACTTTCCAAACTGGAAACAAAGCACCATTATTCAGATCTGAAGCATCCAAAACCGTAATCCCTCCAGAAAATCTGCCGTAAACGTCAATTCGAATGGAAACAGTTGTTAACTAAGCCAATTGTGGTCTAATTGAGAATTTGAGATTCGTCGTCCTGCTCTGCCGGCTAAGAAGTCGCCCAAGTTCGAAAAGGAGGGGGAATAAATAAAGAGATTTCTTATTTTGATGGTCTCGACGCCTTTGAACAACCCTCGGCGGTATGGATGATTGGATCCATGAATAAAACATCTGTCAATTTGTGTAATAGCAAAGATCGGGCATTATGCAGTAGTCAATTTAATTGTTGCGTATTTATTGAGTGGGCGGGCGGAGTGGACTCCAAATATATTGCGAGGATATTGAAATCTGGCAATTTTGGAAGTGACTTGAATATACCTTTTTTTATTTTTTTTTATTTTATTAGGTAACGAGACGAGCTGGTCGTTTGCCTGATGTTAAGCATAACGCCGGCCCATAACAATTGCAGTGCCACCCAGAACTTTGAAACACAAAGGCCTGCGCGGCACTGCAGTGCGCTCGTTACCCTGAGACCATAAGCCCAGTAATTTCACTGGATACTCTGCTCATCAAACCGGAACACAGTAATGCTTGTACACTACTGCTTGGCGGCAGACTTCACGAGCAAAGCGGTAGTAACAACCCAGACGGACACTCGCAGAAGAGTTAGTCCTCCCACTAACAAACTACAATTTATTTATACATGTATAGGCATAGAATAGATAATACTTGCTTATGGGTAATGTGACGAGCGGATCGTTTCCCTGATGGTAAGCACAACCCCATTGCAATTTGCAGCTCATAACAATTGTACCCCACACAGAACTTTGAAAGATAAAGGCCTGCGCGGCAGGCGCATCAAACCGGAACACACAACACAGTAATTCTTGCACATTACTGCTTGCCGGCAGACTACGTTAAGCGTGTTCACCACCTTCGACTACATCACTTGACGGTGATGTAGTCGAAGTATTCCTTTTCGTTATGGACACACATTTTTTATTTAATTTCATTTTTCATCTTCGCCCCAATTCTAATGAACAAGAAAGACAATGCTATTAATTCAATTATTTTAACCTACCGATAATAAACAACGAACAAAAACTTTGCTTCTTAGCTGTAAATTAACACGTCAGTGCAAAATTGCAAGTTTTTGTAATCTGCAAGTAGTAGGCATTTTTGTTGTTGGGTTGTGACTGCTTATCTCTGGAACAGGGCCTCTTCCACTAATAGGAACCTACATTATCCATGACTACTCCAGTCCTTGTACCCTGATACCGCGCCTCTGAAGCCAAGGGCAATAGCAAGCAAGTTTATAAAGCAGCCCTCACACGTAATTCATGATTGATGGATAAGCATCAAGCGCGGACCGCGAGAAAATCATGGAAAAACCACGATCCCGCTTGACGTATATCATATCGTCTATTTGTGGTTGTGGTTGGGGCTTGATAGAAATCTATTCCGAGCACGGCACCCGCTTCTATACACAGGCTTCTACGACATCTATTCAAAAAAATTGTTTCAGAACCACTGCGTGCTCAGTGCAGACACCGAGGTAATTCTATGGCGGTAAATAAGCGGTGGTGCGCAAGTGATGTAAGCGTAAAGCGGAGCAGTCGTCGCTTTGAGCCCACGCAGGGTTTCGAGGCAGCACTATCCGCCATTGTTATCTATTTCGTGTTTTTATGATGGTTTTGCATCCAGCCGCGCTTGAGCGTGTATTATCTCGTAACCCGCGCTTGATGCAAAATCATGGTTATTTTGACAGCAAAACGCATATTTGCATAAGCATCTACGGTCTGCATAAGAGACAGTGACGCGGACGCTACCGTTCGACGTATGATATTCTACTATGTCACTTTATGCAAACTACGTTATCCCCCCAGTGCTCCTAACTTGTCCTTTTAAATAGTTAGATGCCTGCCAACTCCTATTTGGTTAGCGCTTGAAATGTTTTTCTTAACTTCTACGAGCCGCGTCCTGTATTCAGTTAGCAACTTCGCCCGTTTCCAATAACTGATAGCAAACCTGCGGCGCAAGTACGGAAGTCGGTTCGATAAATTTGTCGAATCGAAAAACTCGATAAATTTATCGAATGTTGCGAGTAGGTACCGAAATCGGATCGTAAAGTATTGTAGTAGCTCTATATTGTCTTTGGATACAACCTAGGTATTCGATAACTTTTGTCGATTGTATGGAGGCTCGATAAATTATATAAAAAGTCGATAAAACCTACTTTATCGATTTGAACTGTCAATTTTATCGAGTTTTATTTATCGAAAAGATTCGTACTTGCGCCACTGTTTAGACACTAACATCTATAGTTTTATGTAACACTAGCTGTTTTTCGCGGTTTCACCCGCGTGGAAATTTCCACAGGATATCGTGCATTTTTCCGGGGAAAAAGTAGCCATGTCAACCAAAATGCTAAAATTTAATCGAAAACTTGAAAACAACGAGTAAAGTAGAACTTTCGCGGTCTTAACACAAAACCATTAAATACACCTTTAACTTGTGTTTAGCTAAGGCATGTTTAGCAGTTAAAACACAAGTTTTAAGTACTTAGTCGCGTGTTTAAATATGAGCAACCACAAATCTCGATTTTAGTAATGTCTAACCGTTGTCTAACCCCATTCTGTTGTGACTTTTCTAATAATTTTAGACTTATCTTTAGACACTGTCTAGCTAAACAGGAATCTTAAAGTGTTTTTTGTGGAACACTAAAAATCTAAAAAAATAAGGCTTGGAAATAATAGAAACCTAAACAAGTACCATTCATAAAAATACGTAACTTGGAACGTGCCTATTGTTCCTCTCAGCGCGTGACATGCCCTGTCCATAGAAAGCCCCCCGCTGCGTCGTGATAGCCTGACAGGTGCGGCTGCGACGGACTGTAATGATATTCATGAACCGAGTGTACTGTGCTTGGCAGATTTTCTATATAAATAGGTACTGTTTAGAAATGTCCGTCATTTATCTTCCGGTTATTATCTTCATCAGTGTAATATTTTTAGCGATCTCGTCGAAAATTGTGAATACTCTAAACCTAGATTATCTAACTTACGTGTTTTGGGCGAGAGATTTTTTACTTGAGCAATGCTCACTTGGTTATCTGCCAGTAACTAGCCAACCAGCGCTGAAAAATTTTTATAAGTAAATAAACAAAAATATTTTTTATCCTTTAATAAAAATTGAGTAAGTATTTATTTTTATTATCTGAGATCTAAATTATTTGATTGCAACGACTTAGAACAATAAACAGTGTACCTAATTAGGTACTTACTAAGAAAAGCGGAACCAAATGGAAATGAACGGCGTAACTATTGTTTTATGGCTTTAGAGGTAAATGCAAATGTATAAATGCAATGCGGGTATAAGTACCTACTTTGTTAAAGTCAATTATTTGGCGTCTAGTCTGCTCCCTATTCTATTAGAAAGTAGCTGCCAAGTAAGTACAGAAAATACCGCCCTCGCCATCGTAAAGGAAATCTGCAGGTCTAGCGTTTATAATTATATCCTATCATTGTAGGATGTAATTGACCTTGAAAGACACCCACTACATGATATACTTAACCCATGCCACTTTAAAAAGAATAATCCGACAAACCTTATGCATTATAAGTGCAATGAATACACCTGTTTGGAGTCAGAAGAGGACTCCGGTCTCCCCTATGTACTCTGTGGGTCTCCCGCAGCCACCCGCCAGCCGGCTGACAGCCCGCTGCGGTTGACACTGACAGTAATGCTAATGACATTCATTGCACGCAGCCCGCGTATAATTTCCATTACGAGGGATTGTGCAGAAAAACAAAAGAATTAGAAGGGTGTATAAACGAAGGGTTAACATCAAATCAAACTCACACTGTATACGGACCTATTGCAAACCCGAGTACTTCATACTACTGAAAAATCTTGCTTACCTATATATACAAAATAGAAAATATCGGTTCTAGAACGAAGCAACGCTGTAGTGGATCGACACCATCATTGCTTACTATTCAGAAATTCTAACCGCCTTTCGAACACTAATTCACCTCGAACTCAGAATACATAATTATGTACATTGTACACCAGAGCCTCGAACTAAACGTAGGACACATCGAGTCAATTGAGTCTGTCTAAGTCAGACGTAGACTGAGTGAAATAAAAGGTTTTTATACTACTTACAAGTTACAACGTTGCATTACCGATATCTTCCACCACATCCTAAACAAATAAAGCTAGAGCGAGTTGTAATACCTGCTACAAACCTCATTTGTCACAAATAGCATCGCCGGAAGACTGGGAGCAATCACAGTAATCACATTGCGATATGGAAATGGGAAAGTGCACATTTCTCGGGGTTACCTTTCTACTCGGAGACTAATGTAGTCGGAAATATAATTCATGAGAAATAGTGAGGTTCTCCGGTTCCGAGTAAAAGGAATACCAGACAAAAAGTAACTAGATTAGGATTGGAAGCATCGTAAGAATATCAAAATTCAGTGATAATAGGCATGTAGCATGAAACACAAAATACATAACAACTGTCGTTATACAGGTTTAAGAACATCACATTAATACAATAAAAATGAAATTAAAAAAAAAATACAATTTCCACAAAGATACTATTGCAATACTGTATCTGAAAGTTTCCCGAATTCAACGATTTTTTTATCATCCAGATACCACCAGACTCTTTACATTTCATTGAATAAAAAATTTAGGTATGACAAGTTCTATGTACTTAAAAACAGTTTTTCACAGCCAAGTCAACAAAGTGCACGCTATTTGGAGCTTTACGGTCCGCGTAGAACAAGTCAGGTGTTCTGTCAGATCACAGATGTGCTTTCAAATTTAAATAGATGTAATTTAAAATAATTCACTCTAAAATTGATTCTCCTGATCTTCTGTCGTGTATTAGCATAAATAAAAAAACCCCGAGCACGCGATATGCACTCAAAAACATTTTCACTGCTAGTATATAAGAACAATACTTCCTTTTATAACCCAATAATTAGAATGTGTCGCCAATATAATGAAATCGCAAAAGAACACCCTAGCTCAATTGACATTTTTGACCAAAAATTAACAAAATTCAAAACCAATTTAAAGAAGATTGTGTTCACTGCTTACAGTGATGATAATACCTAATTATTGTACTTAACTTTAAATATTTATAATTTGTTACCTACAATCACTTTTGTATTAGTATAGTTTCTGCTAATGTAATATTAATCATGTTGTATACACATATTTAGGAATATGGTCTGGTTCATAAATGTAAACTCTATCTAACTATAATATTATTGACTGTATTCTGTTTTGTGTATGAATAAATAAATAAAAATAAAATAAATTTATATCTAGCTACATATATATTAATCTGTGGCTCAGATACGCCCGATTTTGACTTTCATTTTGACGATTCTAGCGTTCGATTTTCAGTTTTTTTTTTGTATAGACATTTGTGTCTCATGAGAAAACAAATTGAATGACCTCATAAAAAAATGGTGTCAACATCCCCGTTTTTATGTTTGAAAAAAGCTTAATTTTGGAATGACGTTAGTATAAGCATGACGTAATGCAAATATGTGTCACTGCTCAATGCTAAAATTAGCGTGACGTAATTTTGAGTAAATTCACCCACCAAATTGTTCCATTGGGGCAGAGTGGAATGTTGAAATTTTTCAAGTCCACTTCGCCCTTCGACTACATTCCTAAGAAAGACTGCGCCATAGATCTGTGGCTAAAATGTTCCGAACAATTAGTTTTCCACCGCTTTACTGAAGCTTCACTTCGACTCGACCGCGCCTAGATTAAACTTAACTTTAACGTGACTGACGACTTTCATGCACAAAAACTAGAGATTTATTATAACTTGACACTGGCTAAACACGCAAATAGCGTGGAGCCAAAAAAAAAACAATTCGTTTATTTTTAGACTGGCCACTTGCCCGTTCGAAAAAGAAGGAGGTCACAGAGTCAAATCCTGAGATCCACGAGAGCCTACAACAACACTGTTCCTTATAGTACTACTCTATGCACTGTTCTAAGTCTATAGCACAGAAAACTCCACGTTTTATCTACACTACTACCTATATAGGTTTCTTGAAAATAATAACGAGCCTGCAAAAGCAATTTTTCCACCGTGAAAGACCTGCGCCCAGTCAGCGGGAAGTCACAATGGGTAATCTGCTACATTGTTATAAGAGTATTGTGCCCTGGATAATAATTCTAGCTTTGTCCAAACCTACCTTTGTAAGACAGAATTTGAACAACATAACCGCTGCTGCCCGCGGTTTCACCCGCGTGGAGATTCCCAAGGAAACTGTGCATACTTCCGGGATAAAAAGTAGCCTGTGTTACTCCCCGACCCATAACCTATCTCTATGCAAAAAAATTACTTCGCTCCGTTGCTGCGTGAAAGAGGGATAAACCAACATTCCAACAAACCAAAAAACACACTATGGCATTTGTTACAGTATGGATTATGATAGATTTTTAAACTGCCATGATACTACGAATCACAACAAACGTAATATTGCCTACGCCCCATACAAATTGGACAGGACATCTGACGTCACTTGTTTAACGCGGACCGTAAACCTGTACTAAAAACATGCATTTTGTCGATTTGGCTGTAAACGCGTGGTTCTCATACATTTTTTTAATTCATTGAAATGTAAAGAATCTGATGGTATCATTTAAATTACTATTGGATGATAAAAAAATCGTTGAATATGGGAAACTTTTAGATGCAGTATCTTTGTGGAAATTAAATAATATTTGAGGATTTCATTTTTATTGCATTAATGTTTTCTTTCTTTCTTTCTATAAAGACACCAATTGTGTATTTTGTGTTTCATGCAACATCCCAACTATAAAATACCGAGAGTGTACGAGTCATCGTTTTGCGACGAAACCATTCTCATTTTTAAAACAAAAAGACAGTTTGAAACCATATGTTCAGCAGAATTGGGGCCCTGATTCGCTTCGATAATAATGTAGGGTGATGTGATTTCATACGTCTGTTGAAATTTACCACCAATTTAGAAAATCAAACCTGCCCAAGCAAGACTGTATCAAATATATTTATTGGTCCAGCATGAGTTTATCAATCGTAATTGTATACGACGTTAGAAATCGAGTATTATAAACATGGTGGTTTACCACTCGATCCTCTCGACATTAATTCTTAGGAACACCGATGCTGACACGTCGACAACGAATGTTTACATTATAGATCGCAGATTTCAGAGAAGAATAATGACTCCACCAAATCGTTTTGGCAATCCGCACGACTCATGGCACATCCAGTCGGCCGTGGAATAAATAAAAACGTGAATAAATGACAGCGACGGGCTGCCAGCGACAACAAATAGTGCGGTGATCCTGAACCCATTAATTAGCGCGTCTACTTTTTTTACTGTTTTTCCGCTAGTAAGTACTTATTTATAGGGTAATTAATGTGTGCTCGGGCGCCGGTGTTAAATACCCAGCTATTTGTAGCGATTAGGGTTGTCGCATTTTAGAGAACTAGGGCAGTGCCAATTCTACGTTTAAACATATTTGTACACCCAAATGACTGTCAGCGCATGTGACGTTTATAGTACATCTTTTTAATCCTAGTTGAGAGTTAAAATTTTCTAATGAAACATAAAAATAGCTGAAAAGCTAACAACTAAAAACGGTACGTACAAACTTTGCGACTGTCAACCCTACCTAAGACTGACAGGGAGACGGAAAGACAGTTTTTGCAGACGGAAAAAATTCACGCGTCCAGACGTTTAATTGTATTCGTTGCAGTTCGCTTCTTTATTTAATTTCGAAGGAAGGTTCAATTTGCGTCCGTTCTACAATAACCGTTACCTAACTGTAGATTATCCAGAATTGGAACCATGGATTAAGTACTTGGAAAGCTTAGTAATATTCTACAAAGTTGATAAATTAGCACAGTGAGAATAGCATCCTACTTAGATAAAGTTACTGTGAAGTACTTACTAGGTTATTTTAGACTGGCTCAGGAGGTAGATGCAAAAATATATATCTTCAGATCACCCTCATTCACATATTGTTAAATACTGTATTTCGAAGCACTTTTCACTAGCTCAATACACCACATACCTTCCCCTTCAGTTTGTTTATAGTTTATAAGTCCACATTATGCTATTTACACCTAAGCTATACATTTTAATAAATGTCTTTAAATAAATATTTTTTTACTATTCAATTTGCAACCTATCCCCTTCACACGTTACCACAGCCTCTTGCGGTATTCCAAGCAGGTCACGCATGTCATCACTTGGGCCTGGAGTTTCACCAGAATCTCGGCTGCGTAGCTGATTCACATGTCTGGTGACTATTGGACCATTCTCCATTCTCACCAGGAAACGGACAGGGCCTTTAATTCTGAATATTTCGCCCTTAACCCACTTCTGTCCTCTGGAATAATTCCTTAGCCAAACCTTATCGTTAGTCCTGAATGTTCTAACCGGAACTTCTTTATTACTCTCTATCTGTCTCTCTGCCTTTGGATTGACTGAAAATGGATGAATCATATCAAACCGCGTTCGAAATCGTCTTCTGTTCAACATTTCAGCTGGAGATTTCCCTGTAACTGTACTTGGGGCCACCCGCAGCCCAAACAGTAGCCTCGGCAGTTTGATAGCAATGTCCGTTCCAGGTAGACTTCGCAGTTTATTCTTTACAGTTTGTACTGTCCTCTCCGCTTGTCCGTTTGATGACGGACTATATGGTGGTGTCAATATATGCCGAATTCCATTACATTTCATGAAATCTGCGAACTCTCTAGACGTGAAAGCTGTACCATTGTCCGACACTAGAATTTCTGGCAAGCCTTGTTCAGCGAATATCTGTCTCAGAGCTTGAATTGCACACTGACTCGATGTCGACTTGACAACTTTCACTTCTGGCCACTTAGAGTATGGATCAATGACAATCAAGTATATTTTCTGTTGAAATGGGCCTGCAAAGTCCACATGTAATCGTTGCCATGGATTTGATGGACTAATCCAGGAGTGTGCCGTACTTGCTGGCATACTTCTGTTCCCTTGACAGCTCTCACAACTTGCGACTAGAGCTTCTATCTCGTGATCTAAGCCTGGCCACCAAAAATAGCTTCGTGCTATTGCTTTTGATATCACTACGCCATCATGTGTCTCATGTAATGCTTCTAGCATGTATTCACGAATTGGCGGAGGTATTACAACTCTACTTCCCCAAATAATACATTCATTACTGATCGACAGTTCTTTTCTCTTTAGCCAGTAAATTTTAAGACAAGCTTCATCCACCCTGTCAGGCCATCCATGTAATATCCAATACTTGATCTTGGATAACACTTCATCTTGTCTTGTTTTCTCTGCAATATCTTTCGGAGAGTATAGCATTGCGCTCGGGGTCTCTGATAACAATAAAATATCTTCTATATCCTCCGTCATAGGCTGCCATTCCTCTGATTCCAGAGGCCACCTACTAAGTGCATCAGCATTTCCTATACTGGCACCGCTTTTGTATATTAACTCATAATCATGAGAGTTTATTTTCAAAGCCCATCGCATCATTCTGGGTGACAATACTTTAGGTATCGCCTTGTTTGGGCTTAATATACCCAGCAAAGGCTTATGATCTGTGTATATCTTTACATGTCTTCCATATACATATTGGTTGAATTTATCTAACCCAAACATAATAGCTGCTGCCTCTTTATCAATTTGGGCATAGTTACGTTCTGTTTTTGATAAGGTCCTGGACCCCATAGCTATTGGTTTTTCTGAGCCATCATCCATTATATGAGCCAGTACAGCACCAACTCCATACTCACTTGCATCACAAGTTAAAGTTATTTTCCGATTATTATCAAAATGTTCTAGAGTTTGCTCACTAGACAACATCTGTTTTGCTTTAACGAAGGCTTCTTCTTCAGCATTTTTCCATCTCCATTCCGCATTCTTATCTAGCAGTCTGTGTAAGGGCTCCAACAGTGTAGCCTTATCCTTGATAAAGCGCTCATAGAAATTCAAAAGACCTAAAAATGCTTGAAGTTCTTTAACATTCCTTGGCTTCTTTGCATCTGCTATTAATTCTACTTTCTTTTTACTTGGATGTATACCTTTTCCATCCACTACATAGCCCAGAAACTCTACTTTACTTGTGGCAATCTCACATTTCTCTTTGTTTAAGCGCAGCCCTACATCCTTCAGGCACGACAACACCTTTTCCAGTCTACCATCATGTTCTTCACTATCCCCCCCACTAATCAGAATATCATCTAACAGTACTGTTACACCTTTTATGCCTGCCAGTGTTGTGGACATCACCCTCTGAAATATTCCCGGGCATGCTTTTAAACCATAAGGTAACCGTTTCATTTTATATAATCCCTTCGGTGTATTTATGGTTAGAAGGTCTGCCGTCTCATCAGATACTCTCAATTGTGTATACGCTTCTTTGAGATCTAATTTTGTAAATATGCGACCTCCTGCCACCCCTGACAGTGACTCATTGATTGTCGGCTGAGGATATGTGTCTGTGTCCGTAGCTAAGTTTACTGTTAACCGGTAGTCTCCACATAATCTTATACTACCATCTGGCTTTTTTACTGGTACCACTGGTGTAGCCCACTTTGAATATGGTACCGGTTCTAATACACCTGTACTCACCAACCTGTCTATCTCATTACACACCTTGTCTCGTATGGCAAATGGGACAGGACGACTTCTCATGAACTTCGGCTGTACATCTGGCTTGCAATTTATTACCACTTCTGGTCCTTTATACTCACCTAGTCCTTTTTTAAATACTTCTTCATATCTACTCATCATATCTGTAAGAGATTCTTTAAATTTTTGTTCCACTAAGTTGATCCCTTCCACCGAAATACCTAAAGGTTTAAACCAGTTTCTTCCTAGAAGATTTCCTTTTCCTTGACCTATCAACAGTGGCAGATATCCTTTAAAGTTTTTATATTCTATAAAGACTTGAATACTACCATGTAATTGTACCTTATTGTGAGTCCAGGTCTGCAAATTTAACTCACTTTTCTCAATTTTAGGTAAGCCATTTGGCCAAGTATTTTTTGCTTGTTCAAAGGACATAATTGAATATGAGCATCCCGAATCAACTTCAAAAACTACTGGTTTCTTGTTTAGAGTCACCTTAGTATAAACTGGTGGTTCACGGTACACTCCTTCCATACTATACAAACTATTCATACAATTTTCCTCTTCTTGCCTTCTTTAACAAGTTCTCCTGTAATTTAGGATTATTCACTCCACATACTAATCTATCTCGTAGTGTCCTTTCCAAATCCGAAAAATTACAATACCTTGTCATTTTCCTCAGTGCTGCAATATAGTCTTGCATAGATTCATCCTTACCTTGACTACGCATATGGATTTTATATGATTCTACTATTTCATTTGGCCGCGGTCTAAAGTGGTTTTGTAGCTTTTGGACTACCTCGACTAGCGTAACCTGGCTCAGAGACTGTGGGAAAACCAATGTTTTTACTAATTGATACAAATCATCCCCACACGACGCGAAAAATATAGCTTTTTGTTTGGTTATGTCACTAACACCATGAGCTTCTAAGAAAAATCCAAATCTTTCAGAGTAAGATTCCCAATCACCATTATTTATATTAAATTTCTCAAATCTAACATCAGCCATCATGTAACACACTTTTTTTCACCTTATTTCACAATATTTCCCTAATTATAACAATTTTTCCACATTCGCCACTGTGAAGTACTTACTAGGTTATTTTAGACTGGCTCAGGAGGTAGATGCAAAAATATATATCTTCAGATCACCCTCATTCACATATTGTTAAATACTGTATTTCGAAGCACTTTTCACTAGCTCAATACACCACAGTTACGTAAAAAATGATTATAGGAGTTTTGAGACTAGTCTATAGTGACAACTACTATTAGTTGTCTATGTTTTGAGATTGTAATCCGTACTACCTATAATAAATGCGAAAGAGTGTTTGTACGTTGGTTGGTTGGTTTGTTGGTTTGTCCTTCTTTCGCGTAGCAACGGAACAAAGTAATTTTGGCATAGATATAGTTTATGGACCGGAGAGTAACATAGGCCACTTTCTATCCCGGAAAAATGCACGGTTCCTGTGGGAACGCGGGTGAAACCGCGGGTAGAAGTTATAGAGGTAATTTTTTTCAGGTATTATTCTCAGTTAGGATTTTTGAGGGAAGAGGTTCTTGCAAATAGTATAACTATATATACTGTTTACAATAAGTATCTACATGATTTTCTTCTATTGTTTACAAACATATTAATATATTTATTAGAGTACAACAAAACGAAGAAGTTTCGTTCAACTTTAAACGAAAAAAATTACAAAAATATTGCTATTTATAAAAGTAAATCCCTATCAGCAAAATGGTTATTCAGCTTTTCTTATCCATAAATATTTCTTTAAAATATAATAAATCTTGTAAAAATATATAATAATTCTGAACTCTTAATTGTTTTAATACTCACACTACCAATTTATTTATTTTTTTCCAACAAAGCATATAATTTAAGCTGCGAAAATAAATCCAGAGAACGGCTGCACATTCAAATACTCATATCAACATATCATTGTGAACACTAACACGGAAAGTAATGAAGTGTATTGAATATAAACTACAGTGTTTATCACCTGAAAGTTCAATAAAGTTTACAAATAGCTTTATTAAATATAATTTGTGAGCTTTTAACATTTGACACAGATGTTTAACGGCTTATAATCGAATACAACACTTTTAAATTTAGATTTTATTGCTCTAACCAAGTATTTCACGAGCATACTTCGCACCATCATCATCACATCATATCATATCATTTCCACATCGCACAGGGTAACAGATATCTTATCCTGAAAAAGATACTACAACCAACGATAAGTAAAACGATATATCGTTTTCATAGTTTAGAAAAAACTTAAAAATTGCTGTACAGTAAAACTTTTATAAATGGGATCCCACCAAGGTACAACAAAAGATATATGAAAACAATATATCGTCTTCCTAGTAGAGAAAAATCTCAAAAATTGCTGTACAGTAAAACTTTTATAAATGGGATCCCACCAAGGTACAACAAAAGATATATGAAAACAATATATCGTCTTCCTAGTAGAGAAAAAACTCAAAAATTGCTGTACAGTAAAACTTTTATAAATGGGATCCCACCAAGGTACAACGAAAGATATATGAAAACAATATATCGTCTTCCTAGTAGAGAAAAAACTCAAAAATTGCTGTACATACAGTAAAACCTGTATAAATGGGATCCCAAGGTACAACAAAAGATATATGAAAACAATATATCGTCTTCCTAGTAGAGAAAAATCTCAAAAATTGCTGTACAGTAAAACTTTTATAAATGGGATCCCACCAAGGTACAACAAAAGATATATGAAAACAATATATCGTCTTCCTAGTAGAGAAAAAACTCAAAAATTGCTGTACAGTAAAACTTTTATAAATGGGATCCCACCAAGGTACAACGAAAGATATATGAAAACAATATATCGTCTTCCTAGTAGAGAAAAAACTCAAAAATTGCTGTACATACAGTAAAACCTGTATAAATGGGATCCCAAGGTACAACAAAAGATATATGAAAACAATATATCGTCTTCAAAGTAAAGAAAAAACAACTCAAAAATGGTATAAATGGGATCCCAAGGTACTTACAAACGATATGTGAAAAAAAAAATCGTCTTCATAGTTAAGAAAAAATGAAAAAGTGCTGTACATTGACACCTGTATAACCAGGATCTCAAGAGACCTAAGACTTTTTTTATCAATTGCAGATGCTTTTCATTTCCCCCAGTTTCCTGTATGTGTTCGTTGACCTTAGTTGTGTGCTGAGTCGGGACCTTTTCCTGACATCACAACATTACATTGTTTATTGTTAGTTTTAAATTCTGTTGTGTCATTTGTAATCTAATGTAATGTTGTGTTGTCCGGAAATAAATGTATTTTCTTTCTTTCTTTCTTTTCCCATGGGTATACAGGTTGAGTTTGAATTGGTATGTCATCCCGGAAGAGGGTGGTTAGGACTATGGCTGTCCACAAGTTGTGCGAACCTCCCTTGGATTTCCAATGGAGGTTCTCACATTTGTTCTCTGCTAAGCGGAGTCCATTCCATCTCCCACTTTGCAGGATGTACCCATGCCGATTAACGATCGTCTGGAGCTTTTAGGTTTTATACTTACACATAACCTCAAGTTGGCTCCAGGCCAAAATTAGCTGAGAAAAAGCTTGGCATATTGGCGAAGGTGAGACAGTATTTCACAACGGGACAACTTCTTAATTACCCCCTTTGCTACCACGACTGTCCACGACCACAGACGGATCTTTCAAAGCAGTCAACCTCTTTTCGGCGCTTTTTTGTAAGATATCACAAAAAAAATTTCGTCCAACAGTTACAGAATTAATCAATCTGATTGCAAGCAAAAGCTATGTGAAGCATTACAGGGAACGAATTGAAAAGAAATGAGGACATAATTTAATTCAGATAGACCGATTTATAGAGCTGAAATGAAGCGCAGCTGGCTCCGCGAGCGCTGGTTACATTTGTGGGGAAAAACGGATTTTTCCATTTATACGATGAACGTCTGTATTTGAATCTCAAGTTATTTTGACAATTGAAGGATGCTTAAATCTAATCATTGAATAAAAAATATATACAGGGTGAGTTTGAATTGGTATATTATCCCGGAAGGGGGTGATCAGGACCATGGTTGTCCACAAGTTGGAACCTCCCTTGGAAATAGGTCATTCCAAATTTCCACACAAAAAAATAAATTCAACTTCAAACATGAAGTGCGCGGCTTTTTCTGGTATTGTTTCCAACTAAGGTTGTATAAACTGTGTAGCGTTCTTATTTGCCTTTTTCCACTTTAGATAGTGGGCAGGTACTTCATATTTAGAAAGAAAGAAAAATGTTTATTTGTAGCAAATAGGTACATTTCAAAAGACAATTAACAAATATAACAATGGCACACGTTAACCCAATAGCTTGGGTATGCGTGAGCGTTATCTTATAGATATCTTACCTATAGTTTGCCACAAACCGGTCCCAACTCAGCATATGCCAGCCATTCGACCGGCGCTGGTCTTCCGTTGGGGCCGACTTGGTGATATCACGGAAGACATACAGAATTCAGTTTAATGAAAAAAGAAAATAAGAACAGCATGAAAATTGAGAATTTGTAACTAAAAAGCAAAAAAACAAGTGTTACAAGACGTGTAAATGAAAGAGAAGCATTAAAGTAAGTAAACTAATTAAACATATTTAAACTAATACTCTTGTATAAACATCGGAAGTACCTACATAGGAGCTCGTAGTAGTTGATAGGTACACAATTTTTATTGCTAATGCAGTTTTCATTATAAATAAATTAATCATGATTCAAGCATTATTTAATAATTATACGAAATAAGTAAGCCAACCATCATGACAACCTTAAAAGAATTATAGAACAAATTGAACAGAATTATAGAACAAATTATACAAGTGTGTGTTGTGTCTCTGTGTATGTGTGTGTGTGTGTGTGTGAGAGAGAGAGAGAGAGAGAGAGTGTGTGCGCGCGTGTGTGTGTGTGTGTGTGTTCGTGCGTGCGTGCGTGCGTACGTGCGTGTGTGTGTGTGTGTGTGTGTGTGTGTGTGTGTGTGTGTGTGTGTGTGTGTGTGTGCGCGTGTGTGTGTGTGTGTGTGTGCGTGCGTGTGCGTGTGTGTGTGTGTGAGTGCGTGTGGTTATATAGCACTTGTGTCGTGTCGTTGAACTTCCTCCGCTTTCTGGTGTTCAAACAAAAATTTCTTTAATTTTAACCTGAAACCTTGAATATTTTGCAGGTTCCTTATGGGTGGAGGTATGTTATTCCAGCACTTGGAAGCTGAGTAGCGGAAACTACCCCTAAATGCAGCTGAGCTGTGACGCTGCGTCGCGAGCTGCACCATGCACTGCCGTGACTCCTGAGATCTGCGGGTGTCCATCCAAGATAGTTTTTCGTATAAATAAATAGGAGTAGTAAATTTAATAACGCCAAAAAGAAGGCAGGCTAGATGAAGCTTACGACGATGTCTCATTTTTAATAGAGAGTGTTTGTTCAAAAATGGCGTCACATGAGCCCTCCACGGTATGTCAAAACAGAAACGGGCACAGGCATTCTGAACTCGTTGTACTAGCTTCTGAGTTTTAGCAAACAAGCGTGGTCCAAAAACTACATCCATATAGTTAAGTTTGGAAAGTATTAGAGACTCTACTAGTGTAATGCGTAAATCTTCGCTAAGATATGGTCTCATTTTGTAGAGTACTTTTAATTTATAGAAACAGCTTTTTATAGAATTGGTAATATGTTTCTCATAACGCAGATTACAGTCCATAAGTAGTCCTAAATTGCGAGCTTCATTTATTTATTTAATTTTAAACAAATAAATTGGAGACGGCCAATTTAAAAAAAAATGCTGGTCTAATAATATTCGAAATTTAAAAGTATTATACAGAGCCGATTGGTTCAGCTTTTTAAACGCGCACTACGAATTTTAAACAATATATAAATCGCCAATCTGTATCTATTTATTGGTTGTGTGTAACCAATAAATTACGAGTAGACTCCGCGCAATGCGAAAAAAATCGTTTACTATTTCGAATTCAAGTCAAAACTATAAGTCATCCGAAAATAAAGTACATAGTAAACCAAAAAGCTTTTTATCATCACCATACGTAAATAAAACCTTTAAGAGATCTTAATATTGCCAAAAGTTATCTTTTCAAATTCTTTTAATATATTGTATATTGTAAACCTTAGTAGCATATAGTAGTTATTTTCTTTTTTAAATCCATGTTTCGATATGAGTATCTGTTTTTCGTTGTGGCACCGCACAGTGTTGACTGCATAGAGTTATAGTTGACTGTCTTTGGTCTCCGGTATTTCGCAGGCGATTATAAATAGAAGTTCACGTAGGAATTGTCGTTTGCAATTTTACTGAGACAGTAGACACAGGTCTATGTATTCATTAAAATTGCACATATAATAATAAAAATTAAAACTATCGACAATATACAAAACTAATCTAACAAACCGCTACCGATAGGCAACGTTCCCAAAATGTTGGCAGCATTGCCGCGCTGAATGGCAATGCTTAGTCTCTGTGCCAAGTAGAGCCAGCCTTTTGGTTACGTATTGCTTCAACAAAACCTTCCGAAAGATGTTTAAAAAGTTTGCAATTTAATTTCGCACACATCGTACACCTTTTATCGCCTTTCATCGTACCGACTACCGAGACCATGGCAATCAAGCGTCATGAAAAAAAAACACTGTTTAGAATCTTTTTCACGTTTTGCAATGTACGACGGTTGCTATTTATGTATCCGGAACTGGCCACTTACATAAACAATATCATAAAGTAACAATTACATTTGAAAATGGAACTCATTGGCTGTAGAATACAGTTTGTTTCACAACTGTCAATTGTCTTTTTACATTTTGGCGCCATTTTAAAAGTTGCGTTCGATCATCACCATGGATTTAACTCGTGAAAATTTTCGTGCGATGATTTGTTACGATTTTCGGCGTGGGTTAACTCAACAACAGTGCATCGATCAACTCACTTCGACCTTTGGGGGTGAAGCACCATCAAAAACCACTGTATCACTGGTTCAGTTAGTTTAATCGTGGACGTCGTTTGCTCATGGACGAATTTAAAGAAGGTAGCACTACCGGCTAGAGAGCACAACCTAGAAAATACTCCATTCACAGTAACCTAAACGTCAAAACCAGTTGGCCTGTAAACGAACCTCTTTTATACAGCATGTCAACAAGTACAAAATATGAAAGGAGGTACTATTACCGTGTAGTGTACCTGCTGCAACATTTTCCAGCTCGATCGGCCCGAGCGTCCTCCTGGGCCTATCGTTGCGGCAGAACAGCTCTCGGTTTTCATTCCCGCGGCATTATGCTCTAATGTCACTTAATTTGCAGTCTAGGGGCCTACGTGAATGCAGCCTACTGCACCGGGTTTAATATAAAAATTGCGTTTTCCCGAGCGAAGGTTTACGCCGAGCAAAACTGTTGCCTCTTCGAGAGTACGCGCGTAGAAGTAATGGGATTATAGTTTTAGGACGTGATTAACTTGTGCGATTTCAAATTTAGAATTTCAAATTTATTTTAATGAGTGGCTCTCTTCGGTTGATTTCTCATACGGATAATATCTGAAAGTGGTAGGTATCTTTTGTGGAAACATTTTATAAAAAATAATCTTACGTTTCCATACAATTCTTATCAGTATTTTTTTTTGTGTTTTTAGGATTGGGGAGAAACAGTTTTGAATCGAGACATGTCGAGAAATCTCAGAATCAAATTTAAAGTTTAGCAGTATTAGAATAATTTAATATGTTTTATTTACTTACACTAACATGAATTAGTAGTTTTTAAACATAAAACCCAGACACAGTTAAATCACAGAAGCAGTTAAAGAGTTTATTAGGCTATAAACTTTTAGATTCAAGATCTAAACTCTATCTATGTAATCCACATGATTACATAGATAGTAGGTATTGTTTACGCAAAAAGACTAAAAAATAATAATCAATCATCTAAAAATCGCCCACCGACCTTTACAAAACAAATTTCAGCGGAACGTGAAAACAACCCACATTTTTCGATATTCATAATAAATATATCCTATAGTAAAGTGGTAAGTCGCAGGTGGTCAGTACCAATAGCCGATGGTAGAAAAGCGAAATAAGCGGTATTATAACGTTATAGAAATAAAGCAATCGATGGATTGCCGACTCGGCGGATTGCGTACGAACTGTTCGACAAATTGATATTGCCCGTTATTGATTGCTATTGTATTTTTTAACAAGGTAAGCTTTATGAGCTCGGAAACTGTTACAAATATAATTGCTTCAGAAAACCGCTTCACACTGAGTCACCTTCGGAGAGAATAACACGGCCAAATTTGACCTTTATTTATTTATTTATTTATTTATTTATTTACTTTGAACACATTGCCACGGTGTGATTGTGGTAAATACTTTTACCTAAGTCTAAAAAACAATTTTTGGAATCATATTATACAGATAAGCACCTCATGGAATCAAACACTTGTAAGTCGACAAGACACGGAAGTTGGTCATCTTTTATTTTTTAGCAATTGTTTTTTTTTCAAAAGGAAACTTTTCGAATATTTGAAAGTATACTTATAGGTTAGAAGGTCTGTAGGGTCATATTATTATATTTCTTACCTTTAAAATTTAGCTAAACGGTGCCGTATATGAGGAGAATAACATCCTGAAACAAAAGAAAATAACAGTTAATTCGTGCTACAACAATACAAAATACAACAATAATTTAAGACATTTTTTTGCTCTTTATAGGTTAGATAGCGTCGTAGGAGGAATCCTTCTTGCTTTCCAAGTACCGTCGTAGCACTTAGGTACACAATAATGCTCATGTTACTATCAAATTTTGTGTTTGTATTATGCATTTATGCATGACCAACACTTTTTACGGAGAGACCTATGTTCAGCAGTGGACGTCTTTCGGCTGACGGTCTTTATGCAATTGGCATGGTGGTAAGTTTTCAGTTAAAATTCTGTCACCACCACACCTGAGAGCTAGTCCTATTCTAGTCTTCACCAAGTTTGACCATAGAATCACTGAAGATCAGAAAATCACGCTTCAAATTCCTCTCCAAAAACTTAAAAATTATAATTAAATGTTAATTCAAATCATATTTACACACTCCTACAATCTGTAGGTTTAATACCACTGCACTGTACATCCAGTGACAATCTGCTAATGCAGTTGATCCTGCTATTTGCAAGGCCATCGAGTCGCAAAAAGCTGAGGGCACTCGGCTGTTACAGAAATATAAAGCAAAAATACGTATTTTGAGGTGAATACCGCTAAGGGTTAGCCCGATAAACAAATACGATACAATACAATAAAATAATTTAATTAGAGTTAAGTAAGCATACATTAAAAAAGGACTGATTATTGTTGTATTCAATGTATGTATTTTGTGGTATGCAATAAAGAATTTTGTATTGTATTGTATTATATTTAAATGCATTTTAAATTAAAACACACTTCTTTTCCTCTATGGGTCTAACCACAAAAAAATTAAAACCGCGTTGAACCTGTGTTAATCACTGTTTAACGCCAAAACATGCCTTAGTCGCGCGATTACATATGAGCAACCACAAATCCTGATTTAAGTAGTGTCTAACAGTTGTCTAAAACAATTCTGTTGTGACATTTCTAATCATTTTTGACGTTTATCTTAAGACGCTGTCTAGCTAAACAGGCGACTAAAAGTGGATTTTTTGTGGTCAGACCCTATAGGTTTGGATTTGACCGCTATATGTCCCGATATTTATAAAAAAAGACGCTTATATGTGTAATACCACAGCAAATTTAATATCATGTTAACCGATCATCAAGTTACAGAATTCCTCGGAAACCTTTAAAAATATACAATTCGTTGAAACAGTTGAATCTATAAAGATTAAACACGTGATAACAATCTGCATGCTACAGCTTCCGGCCGTTGCTTACACGAAGCTCACGTAGCCGCGACCGACAAAGAGGTTTATAAAATATAAAATTACATCAAATATTTTGCAACGTTTCGTTTATCAAGCATCAAGTAAAGGCGGGAAACGGACTGGCGCCGGCGGCCGCGCGGACGACCGCGTGGGCTGCGCGCACGCATCCCAAGCAAAAAGCCGACTCTGCATCAGCATTCCGCCTCCAAACCGGTCCGCACTCAATGGAAGCCGAAGGCACGACGCCGATCAAACAAAACAAAACCTTCTCCAACAATAATTTTAAGCTCAAATCCCGTTAGCGCGGGAACAGCGGGACAGATGCGAGAAAATTATAATCATATTACAGAAGTAATAGAGGACAAAAAGTTGAATGATGGCACTGACGCAGAATACGAAATGGAAGCGAGACCTTGACGTATCAAATCACGGGACCGTGATGGATGAATCCGAAATGAAAGAGAGACACGGGAAAAAGATGTGGAATTGTTGTTAAGGCAGATGGCCGATTGTAATTCAAATTTGAACTTACAAAGGAGCCGTCAAATTGTGCAGAGAATTTTGACGGTTTCTTTTAGGGTCCAATAACCCTGCATAAATACAAAATCTATAACTCAAAGTACAATTTGTATACATATACAATTTTATCTTGGATCTTTGTATGTGTACGACATACAATTTTTGAATCGGGATTAAGAAAAAACGAAAGTTATAAACCGCCACCCAGTTCTTTACCAATATTTTCTCTTGTCGTCATAATCATGTTTGCACCTACGCATTGCTTGTCTATTTGCTCTATGAAATCGTTCTCCAAGCCTAAATACCAAACGAGATTAAACACCGGAATTCAAACAACACTAACACTAAAGTTCAATTAAGGACAGTCAGACAAACATCCATATCTATACTGAGTTTGTGAGCTCCTGACGTCATGAAGGGACATCGGGCGGCGCGGCGGCGGCTATAGGTGCAGAAGCGGCGTCGGCGCAGAGACCCACTAACTCGAAGTTAATCTGCGGCGATTCCTGGAAGTCGGTCCTGCCAGTCGGGCCGCCATAAACTCCCACAGAGCCGTCGCACACCCTTCGCCTTTCGATATCTCTCCGAAGATTTTGAAATTCCAACTTTTTTTATCATTAAGGCTTTGTTGGCCGTCGGTTATTGACTTTTGGAAGTTACATGGTTAGTTACTAAAGATTAAATGTTAGATGATTTTCGTAAGTAAATTGTTATGTGGATTTGGGAATATTTGTAACACTATACGTTGATCTGTTCGTTCAATTTTCTCAAAGGCTGTAGAAGTTATTGCAATTTGCAAGTACCGGTCTACCTGTGCGTACCGATATATCATACGATTATTATATATTACGATGCGCGACGGCCAAACTTTAATAAATCGATTTCCTACATCTTCTGATTTCTTTTGGAGCAAAGCATGTTTTGAAAATTGATTACGTAATAAGTAAGTAATTTGAAACAAGTGAAGTCACACTACACAAATTTCAACAACACCTTTTCAAAACGTTAAAATATTTTACGAAATTTAAAAAGCAGGTTCAAGAAACAATTGCTGCTTTGTGTTGCGAAATTCAAGTTTAACCAAAGTTGAAATTTGTTTCTGAGGCTTCAGAACTTTGGGAAACCTAACCGGTGCTCTTTCATCTCCTTTCTTAATCTTATTTTACACTAGTCGTGCTTTTTAGACTTTTCTCAAAATATTTTAGAAATAGATCGCAAGCAGTGAGTGTTTATTTATTAAAATTATTTCTTTACTGTGTCATGTTATAACAACTTCGACAGACGTTCACTTTGATTAAACCACAAAATTTATTTATTATAATGGATTTCAAATGTGGCAATAAAGGAAGACGTTCGAAGTTAATTGAAAATTCGTAACATTTCCCTAATTTTCAAAGTCCATCAAAGTATCTCAATGTCTTAATTAAGGGATGGCATAGAGAGCGTATGCGAGTGTGTATACGTGGAGGTTCCAACATACTCATGCGATTAAAGTTCCTTCAGAGAGTCGCGCGAGTTTGCGACGTCTTGCGGGAGTTACAAGTTGATAGGACATTCCGTATTAATTAACTAAATAAGTCTGGTAAAGCGGAGCGAGTTGGAAACAGTCGGCGGGCGGCGTGGCGCTGGCGACTTGCGAGTTGTCACTCGCGTGTCAATAAGACAGCGAGACACGGCGGATTTAAGTATGGGGCCGGGGGCGACGGGCGCTCCCACCCCAGTGTGTGGTTTCCTTTTGATGTCATCTTCGCGCAAACTTTGCTACGGATCGGCTTTGAGATAGAGAGACGGAGAGTGACTAATTTGGCCCAGCATTTGATCTCGAGAACTCCGATGTGTGCGTCCCACTCGCACCCGCCTCCCGCCGCAGCCGCCGCTGGGAAGCTCTTTGCAAAATTTCGCTTTGATCGCAAAGTTAAATTATATGGGAATTGAGCATTAAATGGATACACATGTGAGGCGCCCGGTTGAGCCTTCGCGAAAGGGCCTACTAGCGGCACGCTCGGCCTGGGACCTATCAGTAGGAGCTGGTGGACCATATTGTCAAAAATAAAACACGAGGGACCGTTTGACGATTACGACATCTTACATAAATAATGAGCGAAGAGTCACTTTCAAAGTTATACATTTGTGAGAGCGGCGCTCGTATTTAACTCCGCCTAATTTGCCGCGAGTACGCAGTACCTTTGAGAGCTCCGTTTTTACTAGTTTACGAAACAGATATTTGCGCCCGCCTTCCCTTTGATACGGCACTTTGTGGAGCATTTTACACGAGTTTCTTTTGAGGCCATTCAGACGGTGAGTAACGAAAGGCTGTCTTTGATAAACACGTGCGAGGACTCTTCAGTACTTATTAGGGGTGCTCTCTTTGAAAGTGCTTCTTGTGAAATCTATTTGAAACGTTCACAATATCAAAGCGGCTCCGGTGAAAGCCGCGCTAATTAAACTGTCACTAATAAAATTATGTGAAAAATTGAATCTATGAGTGTTTTCTCTTTGATAAAAGGCTCTTGTAAATTAGTGTTTAATTTTTATGTAAATCGATGAGCAATTTAGGAAAGTTAATCAATGTTGATTGTGATATGAGTTTATCGTTTGATGTCAGTTAATCTAAGAATCGATTCCTAGAGTTGTGTGGGGAGTTGAAAACGGAGGGAGCTATTAGTAGGTTATTAATGCTGGGTCACACACTCGTGTGAGTCAAAGTAGAGTGAGCAAAGTGGTGCCTTTGTGAGTCCACCGCGCCCGTGCTTTGCCGGGAAACGCTCCGTGTTTCAACTCCTCGCGACAAACTCTTTGTCTTACGACGCCTTTACAATATACCGCTTTTAATAGACATCACAAAGAGTTTACTAACGCAATTTACTCGAATAAACTTGCTTTAAAGAGTAGACTCAGCAAAAGGGTTCTCGCAAATACAGCTTTTATTTTTTAAAGTTATAACTTAGGTTTGTTAGATTTGATATTAATGCGATTCTGTAATAAGTTTCAAAGCTGTATAAGTATTAGGTTTGCAACGAAAATATCTTCAAATAAAGACAAAAATATTATGAAAGGAAAATTTCCTTACATCGATGACCTTATTTTACATCAAAGACTTTCGATGATCTTTGATGTTTTAATCTTTTAAACGCTGTCGTCGTGGTGTGGGTGGCGGTGGCTTTAGCTATAGATACGTCGATCATGTCTCGTCGGTCTCTTGTACTGGGAAACTTGGTACAAAGGGCGATGGTGGATGCCACCCGTTGGCGCTGGCCAAATTGATGAAAAATTGATAGCAGCACACATATCAATAATTAACGTTATATTTGTAACAAGTTTGTTTTGTTCAACTATAATAACCATCTCTCTCTCCTTCCTGCCCTTGTCCCATTTTACATAGAGTCGGCGGAGTACGTCTTTACATACATAGGTATAAGTATAGGTTTTTAAACTGCCGTGATCATCAACGCTTTGAAAATTATCACTAGAAACAGATCCTCATCGGAAACTCAAATCAAATAATATACATGGTAAATATCTCCTTTCTAGTGATAATTTTCAAAATACATAGATATGTATATTTTTGGCTGGTTTTAGCAATAACAAGAACTGCATAGAACAATAACAAAATCCAAGGCATATTAAGGAATATGCAACATCCATTTTATATATATTTACATTAACAATTCTACGATCAATTTGGTTGTGAAAATGTCACAAAGCGTTTAAGAACTCCAATGTTTCAGTTTATCACAATGAACTATAGTTCCCGTTATGGACACACAAAGCGGGAAGCACATACTAGGAACAAGAAAATTGTTATTATATTTCGCGAAACCTAGTCTAGTTTATAAATAATAGAAAGAAAGCAAAATTTAAGAATATTAAATTTATAAAACGGATGTATCAAAGGCTACGATATTAAATGTCCAAGAATATTATCAAAGAGACACTACAAAGGGCAAAAAATATAATCAAATCTTCAAATATAAGCGCTTCTAAGAAACACTCGAAATCAAAGGAGACACCTAATTTGTAAATTGCAATTACACCGGCAGGCCCGGGTTCGGTAGACAATAATTTTTTTTTTAGAGAGAACAGATTACGAACACTAAATTTAATTACAAAGCGAACTCGAATATAACAAATTGGAGAGGATAAACGCGACAAAGTAAAAGAGAAAACACACCGAAAAGGAAACTCGTAGCATTGATATAAACGAAATTTAAATTAAGTACAAAGGAAAAGAAGATGAAAAAAATCCTTTCATTGAAAGCTCTCATCCCGGGAGTCAGAGGGCCGGGCGGCTACATCAAAGACACCTCCCGTCTCTAGCCTTATCTGTGCGAAACCGAGTTTGGAAATTAGCACAGCGCGATCCTTTTTCTCGGAGACTCCATGGACAAAGACGTCGCACGCGCACCCTTTCACCAGCTGCTTTAAGTATTACGCTTTCATGAGAGGTTTTTTGTATAATTTGCTGACGGACAGACGGGACGGTATAGCGATAATGTAGCTAATGACATATTTTATTCAGGATTAAAGCGCTGAGTCCGCTGTTTCGAGTAATGCTTTGATGGTAATCATATGCGGAAAGCTAAGTGCTTGTCTGATGCTCCCACATGGGACTTTGCGGTTATGTTTTTAAGATTTGTGATGCTTCATACGGCATGAGTTTGTAATGTAAGTTTTGAGTTTGTTGTGGTTAGGAATTTTATTTGAAAGTATTTTACGAGTTATCTATATTTAAAGTTTGTATTAATCAACGCATTATCAAAATCATTAGAAGAAATAGGTTCATACAATATATGTGATTTCATATGGCTCTTGCATTGTATATATAATTATTATACAAAAGCGAAAGGTCACTGACTAAATACAAAATCTCGAAAAATACTTAACCTATGAAACTGAAATTTTGAAGGTGATCGTTTATAGTTAGGATTCGTCAGCTAAGAACGGATTTTGCGGCAGGGCCGAATTAAGGGAGTCTAATAAGGGCTATCGTAAATTTACATGAGTCTTAAACTATAACCAGTGCGAAGCCGGGGCGGATACGTTAATTTAGTATTCGGTAGTATTAATAACGACAAATACGTAACGATCCCCGTGGTGTAGTTGATAAATCGATAGAGGGATCTAATTAAGGGTCGCAGGATCGGATTTGAGCAATTAAAAAAAGGTATATGGAGCAAATATTTTTTAGTGGATAGAATCCTTGATAGAGTGATACTGGATACGGCAGTCGTGTTTTTTATGTAGTGGAATTATGGTCTACGCATTTATTTATATGTAAGTATTCTTTTAAGTCCTAAAATGTAATAATTGTGATTGCTTAAGTTTTCCTTCTGTATCGAGTACCGAAATTATTAAGCCTCATTTACGGTTATTTTATAATATAAAAAATGTCGTAGGACATTTATTTGTCTTTCATCATAATATAACTTTTTTATCATGTATTTAAATAAACATATCCTACATCATAAGCAATTATTTTTGGTTAAAGAAATTCTAAATTCTAAATATTCATTTTTTTATTCATGATAAAACTTACATTACAAAGTCAATTATATTTACTACTTTTGCAGCACATTCATTCCACAAAACTACTGTCAGCGATTGCCTTTCAGCGCGTTGAAGTCTTTTCATCTGAAGTGTTATTTCCGTGTGCTTTTAGATGATAATTCTTATTAGCTTATCAAGTAAATATAAGTAACTAGAAACGAACTATAGTAAAACGTTAAAATCTAAACAAATTTTATATTTATTAAGTATCCAGATTTTCAAATAAGCATGCTCAAACAACTACTTGAATTAAAACACAATTGCCACAACATCAAGTATTAAAAACATGAATACATTAATAGAAAACAAAACACGAACATAAACAACGATTGTAAACTTAAAACAATACATCAAAATTAACAAAACATTGAGGGCCATTGTCGGGCGGTGGTGCCGACGCCAGTTAATAATAAATCAACACAATATGCAATAACAAACTAACTACCGAGACAATACCCATAACTAAGGGACAGCAACAATGGGTGCATTCAAATATTCAAAAGTAAGGACTTCAGTTACAAGAACTTGCCAGTGACGTATCGCAGAGGCACGACAGGACCCAACTCTACGTCGATAATGCTGGTTAATTAGTCTCTGTGTTAGTCAAGAATCATCAAATGTTTTTATACCTTAACACGTTATCCTAAATCGTAAGTTCGATTCTTAGAAACAATCCAATTATTTACGCACTTAACACTCAAAGGTCAATAATTATTAGCTAAAGAGACACTGTTTATTTATAAAACTACAATCAAGCACAAACACTAAGCTTATTTAAAAGTTTTAACAATTTTCGAACTCTACGGTCGCGTCGCGAAATATGTTTCCGAGAAAAGCAAAGCACCGCTTCTCTGGCGGAAGCTAAGGAGCGACTGACAGTTTTCTAAGAGAACAGTGCGCGCGCCGCACGTGGCCTTAAAACTGGGCGGAGCGAAGCGAAAGCTCAGCTTCTCATTGGCCTAGCGGACCCTTTGATCAGTCGCCGACGACTAACTACGTCGCTCTGCGCCTTAATCTCGGTAGTAACGTCCTTTTAAAACAGGTAATTTTATTACAAAAATGTGGATACTTTTTATGGTCAGTCGAGCAAGCGTTGTGCGATAGCAAAGGACCCCACGATTCGGGCCGGGGCGATGTTTTCCACATGCATGCGGCGCCACCGCGCGGCGGACGTCGGTGGATGCAATCTCAATAATACATTAACGGGTCAGTTACTGTCAAAGGATGAAGGCAGAAAGTTTTTTACCGACGTATTAGACCATTTTGTAAATTCTGAGTGTCTCTTTGAAAAGGACATCAAAGGATTCGCAGACTGAAAAGTATTTGACGAGGTTTTAGGGTTCACAGGCGAAAGGGAAGAGCTCTGAATACAAGCTAATTTCCAAAGAGCTTTTATTTGTAGAATTGCAGCATAGATACTTTTACATCTTAACTAGGAATAAACCTTTAAAGAGGGTTAATAGAGGTTCGTTTCCTTATGGTTTAGTCAAAAATGACAAATGTGAATACATTACCATACCTATATAATTTGTAACATTAGCTACCTACTTACTTACACATTAATAATATGAATACCTTAGAGAAAAAATAAATACACTTGGATGAACTATGTACATTGTACATCTGATTTACAACTTACAAATGGAGTAAAAGCATAAGAGACGACATTTAAAAGACACACAACGAGAGATTGCAAACGACCAGCTCGTCTCGTTACCAAATACATTAAAAAAAAAGAAAGATATGTATTTGAAGGAATGACGTCATATAGAGAAGATTGATGATTAGGACAGCTGAAAAATATATGTAACCCAGATCCAAACCACAATCGCAAATTGAATTATCACTAATCCGAAGCTCAGCCAAGAAGACTGCGGTGCAAGAATGATGGTGAAGTAGTGGCTTTATCAGCCTTTTGAAACTGAGAAAACTATGGTTTATGGGGAATTTTCAGTTGAATATCACCAAGATACTTATTACGCTCACCTTTTAAGGTCTTCGAAACTTGCCGTTGAATAGTCCATGAGTTCAATATTGGTTTAATAAAATAATATTGGTTTTGAAATGGTGTAAATGTCATGCGAATACATTTGGAAATCTTCACGAGTGCCCGTTTGAACTGCATTCCTAGCACTTGAGTCAACCGATTCATTTCCAATGATACCTGAGTGCTCAAGGATCCAGGTTCACACGATATTGATGCCGAGCATATCAGTTCACACTGAAACAAAGCATCCCTTATTTTTATTACAAGCTTTAATTTGACTTGCAATGTTTGTATGTATGTATGTTTGTTTGTTTGTGTAGGTCAAATCTTGCAAGCTTGTGACTCACTTCCCGGTGTCCGATTGAGCCGAAATTTTACATACATACATATGAAAATCGGATGACAATGCAGTATAATGATGTCACAGAGCTGGTTTAATGATGGAGTCGAAAGGTGGCCATAGGAACTCTGTAACGAAATGACATAACCCCATCGAGTTTGGGCTGGTTTGATTCGTCTTTACCAGTACTCTGGTCCTAGATGATGCTCAGGGTCCCGATGATGGACCCGGAATGATTAAAGTACCAATTACGTATTTTTTAAAAACTTGTCTGGATAATATTTCCACCAATCAGATTCAAACTTTTTAAAATAGTAGGAAACCATAACCGAAACTGATTAGCTAAAATAGATTGGAGGCAACCTTTAAAATCGGAAAATATGATTCAATTTTTGAGAATGTAAGATTTCAAGAATTTGATGGCTTCTAGAATGGCAACTGTAAATACAGAAGGGAAAGAGGAACACTTATAATATATTAAAATTAAATTGAAGAGTCTGCTTGTAATATCAAAATAACACCTTTTTACTAAATGCAAATTAAAGATATACGGCCAATAACAAGACAACCATTTTTAAAATTTTTGTCTGTCTGTTTGTTCCGGGTAATCTCCGAAACGGCTGGACCGATTTTGACGGGACTTTAACTGGCAGATAGCTGATGTTACAGGGAGTAACTAAGGCTACGTGGGCGAAGCCGCGGGGCACAGCTAATTTATTATATGACGGATCAATCTGGAATGAGGATGAGAAATGAAGCAGATAGGAATGAAATGTTAAAAGCTTCTACTACTACAATATTGAAATCAGGACGAACGGAAGGAAGAGAAATTTGGGAAAAGGGAGCGAGCGCCTTACAAGTAAGGTCCTGCCGGCATTTCCGTCAGTCCTGTCATCTCGAAGTCAGACGTATCCTCAAACCCTAAAAGGAGTTCCTGGCACTATGCCTCCGAGATGGCAATGACTGACGGGAGATATTAATTAGGTGAATGAGTTCATGATTTCTTTTGTCCTAATTTTTTTCGAGGATCGATACCGTATACCTAAAAGATTCAATCATATCACCTATGAGTATTTTAACACCACTTGCTGGTCTAAAATGTGCATGAAGGTCTGTTCGTCGTTTATTCATTTCTTAGTGATAGCCTTTCCAATAAAATAAATACTATAGAGAATGTAAAACAACGACACACATCATTATTACAAGTATATTGCTTGTCTTAAACCCACAGCTCTATCATTAAGCGCCGCTTCGAAGGCTCACAAGCCGGGGGCTGCTGCCGCACCAACATCGGTCGCCGTCAGTCGAACATGCAATTCCGCCGAGCGCGGGCTTCGATGCGATATCGCTGATATTAATAAACCTCGGCGCGTGCAGCTTTCAAGCCGCCGGCGCCGACTCGTCTCCTACAATATTACTCAGCGCACGCACACATGCTCGCGCCCGCACACTTCCTTCTTTCACATATATAATGTCAAAGGGTGAGCACGCCGCCTCACAAAGCGTAAGTGCAACCACTAAAAGCCAATCCTAAGTTTTATTGATACACATTGTATTGCGACAAAGTCTCCGTCGGCAGGGCCCCACTCACCCCACGCGCCGCTCAAAGACAATATCGCGACGTCAAAGGAGCGGGCCGGGGGGCGCGCCCGCCGCCCGCCCCGTGCCGCCTAAAGGAAATGAAAAATTAAATTGTCAACACATTTAATATCTGCGAAAACGTGCACGGCGTCGCCTTTGAACGCGTCTCCTGGCGGAACCGCCGCGGCTCCGGCTTTAAGTATTAAAATTTTCTGTCGTAAAATTGAAATTCTATTTAGGTTTAATTAGACGTCGCGGGCCGAAGTTCGAAGTCGCATTAGATCAGCAGCGCTAATGAGGCCCGCGGTGAGCACACGTCACAGGTGCGAGCGGCGGGCGCGCGTGGGGGAGCAACCCCCTCGCGTTTGATCGACGCCGCCGCTTTGACAATTATTAAAATTTGCCTCGTACCTCTCGGGCCTCATCTTTTTCCGTCGCCTCGATTACGCCACGGGTTTGTCTCATTAGGGCTTTTGTATGGTATCGCGAGCTCCCCTTTGATGTGAGGCGCGGAGGCGCGGGGCGGCCGCGGTCCACCTGCACTTTTATTGTTCCCGGCCAGCCTCGAATTTGCACGCTCCACTTTGAGTTGTCTCTTTGCGATTAGACTGTCACTCTTTGACCTGTGACCGGTATGCAAAGGATAACATATCGGCCTGCGAAGAGTAGAACTGCTTGTTTTACTATAGTGAAACATGACAAAAATATATGGCTCATTTTGTTCGGTCGCCCATGAGGTGTGTATTGTCGCAGCGGAATATCGGCTATGTTTGTAGGGGCGGGCCGGGACTGAGTTGCGAACACTCGACACCCCTTTATTACTTCTGTTCTCTTTGTGCGCACGCTATCATCATCAAGCATACGTTTCGAATTAAAACTTTGTTGCCTGCGTTCGTTATATTGGCGCCCAACATGGGGCGAAGAACATGTTGCAAGGGAAGGTAATTGGTCTTTCATTTAAGGCAAAACGAGTCGTTCATTTCTCCATACAATCGTATTTGGGTTATTACTCCACTACTTGACGTTTTAAGTCCAAAATTAAGAATAATATCGATTTATCTCTTCATTATCTAGGTTGATCTGCTAATTATACAGAAAAAAAATAAGTGGCTTAAAAGTAATGAGCCTTCAAACATCTGTATTTTAGCACATATTTTAACGCAAGTTTGGACGTAAATAAATTACAAAAGAACTAAGAAAACTCAAAAATAAAGAACATAGTAACAAGCTTTAGTTTGTCGACATTTCAAATAACTTTGGTTTGACTAAATACATTTAGTAGTTTTGCCGTAACACCCCAAGTACCAGAAGCCAATTCGTACATTTTTGCGCGCCGATTTTCGAGTCGAACCATCACGCGTCTCACGGAAATTTTACCACCCTGGCGGGGAGAGGAGGGAAGTGTCTCACGCACACTACAGTGCCCGCTGTGTGCTGCTGTGCCATTTCAAAGTCACGAAACACCGCGATGTTTGTGACAAAGTACTGTCTCGCGCCAGACGCGGTCGACCGGCCGGTGCGTGCGGCGGCATCCTATATAATTTGTAGGCGGCATTACGAACAAGCAAAGGTCAAGGTGATCGACCGAAGACGTAAAACGATTTACGATATGCGTATTATCATAATTGTGTTCTATGATAATGCCACCGCCCGCTATATTGGATTCAGATTTCTTTGCCTAAATTGGATGTTTACCTATGCTTGTGAATTTGGACTTTGCTGCGTTAGAGAAGTGTTCTGTGTTTATTTTTGACTTCAGTACAACAATGGCTAAATCGTATTTTTGTAATAATATTACCTACCTATATCTTTTTCAAATACTAATAAATAGAAATCTATTAATAGAATTTAAGTAAATAGATACTTATCTATTTACGTAGAAACCTACCTATTATTATTCGATTTGTTATTATTACATATTGTGTTAGCACAAAACCAACTTTTAGACTCATGTTTAGCTAGACAGTGTCTAAATAAAAACGTCTATAAAATGATCTATACAAATAAAATTGACGTGTCTGTTTGTAATATCAAAAATATAGCTTTTTTTACTAAATGCATTTGAAAGTATACACGGTACCTACCAACAAAAACACAATTTTTAATATTTTTGTCTGTCTGTCTGTTTGTTTGTTCCGGGTAATATCCGAAACGACTGGACCGATTTTGACGGGACTTTCACTGGCAGATAGCTGATGTTATAAGGTACTCCTACTTTATTTTGGAAAAACAACTAGGGTTCCGCGCAAAAAAACCCATGAACCCAAAAAGTCCGCGCGGGTGAAACCGCGGGCAGCAGCTAGTTATGATATAAAATGATTGTGGTTGCTCATATTTAAACACGTGAGTAAGCCATGATTGGGAGTTAGACGCTGTTTAATACATGTTTAGGGTGTGTTTTTAGTAAGACTAAGACCGATATACGGTGTTATGTTGTAAGTACTTAGGTAGGTACTTATGTACTTACTGATAACTGAGTAGGTACGTACCTACTTATAACCACAGAATAGATAATAGCACAAGTCTATAACCTACCTAGTAAGTACATACGTACCTACTTGAACTAAAACCGCGTTACCACAAAAACTATTTTTAGACGCTGTTTAGCTAAACAGGCGTCTAAAAATAGTTTTTGGTGGTTTTGTCTAGCTAGACAGTGTCTAAAAGTTAAACAACGCTACACAACTTTCACGAGCAAAATGATTAGAAATAATCATAACGGCTTGTACGATGAGTATTTATTCTATGATAAGGTCACCGTTATCTTCTAAAATGATTAGAAATGTCACATCAGCGGCGCAAGTACGGATCCTTTCGGTCGATAAAATTCGATAAAATTGACAGTTCAAATCGATAAAGTGGGATTTATCGAGCCTCGAAACAATCGACAAAAGTTATCGAAAAGCTAGGTCGAATCCAAAGAGAATATACAGCTACTACAATACTTTATGATCAGACTTCGGTACTCGCAACATTCGATAAATTTGTCGAACCGACTTCCGTACTCGCGCCGCAGAATTGAGGTAGATAATGGTTAGACACTTCTTAAATCAAGGTTTGTGGTTAATTACTTATTTAAACACGCGACTAAGGCATGTTTAAGAGTTAAACGCTGTTTAATACTTGTTTACGGTGTGTTAAACAGAGTTTAACTCCTAAACATGCCGTAGTCGCGTGTTTAAATATGAACCACAAATCGAGATTTAAGTAGTGTCTAACTCCACTCTGTTGTGACTTTTCTAATCAGTTTAGAGGTTTATCTTTAGGCACTGTCGAGTTAAACAGGCGTCTAAAAATTAGTTTTTGTGGTTACACGGCTTATGTTGAAATATAAATAAAAAACCAAAATAACCATGGTTTTGCAACAATTACACATATACGAGGTAAGTATTTACACGCGCATCGCAGTTTGAAGAAAAAAACATCTAAAAAAACCTCTAAAATCCACTAAACGGACGAGACCGGCACTACGGCCAGACGGTCTGGTTTCAAAGCGACGACTGCTCCGCTTTACGCTACATACATCACTTGCGTACCACCGCTTATTTACCGCAGCGTCTGTACTGAGTACGCAGTGGTTGTGAAATAATTTTTATCTTTCGTAGAAGCGAGAGTGAATCGAGAGCGGTAACTTGTGCGACTTTCAATCCGACGCACCATAGTTCTAATCTCTACTCGTCCCGCACCAATAACTTATATCAAGTTATGTGCGGATTATTGACACTCGCTCTAAAACGGTGAGGAAAACATCGTGAGGAAACCGGCATGTTCAAGAACCACAAAATTCGAGGACATGCGACATCCACCAAGCCGAACTGGGCCCGCGTGGTGGATTATGGCCCATCTCTCTAGAAAGAAAGAAAGAAAATACATTTATTTCTCTTTCTCTGAGAGAAGGCCGGTATCCCAGCAGTGGGAACGTAAGAGGCTGACAATAATAACAATAATAATAGTAGGTAGAAGCGGGTGTTGTACTCGGACTAGATTTCCATCAAGCGGCAAGCCCCAGCCACAACCTCAATAGACGATACGATATGCGTCAAGCGGAGATCGTGGTTTTTCCATGTTTTCTCGTGGTTCGCGATTGATGCTTATCCATCAATCATGAATTAGGTGTGAGGACTGCCTTAGCGTTCGGACTAGATTTCTACCAGGCACCACCTTAGGCAGTACGTTATGCGTCAAGATCACCATTTTGGTTTTTCCATGGTTTGCGCGTGGTCCGTGATTATGCTTTGCGTCAATTCATTGCGTCTAATAGCCCTTTAGACCACTTATTTTATATACATATACGTTTTTTTGCCGTAAAAAAACTACGGTTATTTCGCCGTGAGTAGATAGATAACTTTATTGTACTCGTTATATAAAAAAGCTTTATATATTCATAAAAGTTCATAAACTAGCTGCTGCCCGCGGTTTCACCCGCGTGGATATATTGGATTTTCTTGGTTTTTATTTTTTTGCACGGAACCCCAATTATTTTTCTAAAATAAAAGTAGCCTAAGTTACTCCTTATAACATCAGATATCTGCCAGTGAAAGTCCCGTCAAAATCGGCCCAACCGTTTCGGAGATTACCCAGAACAAACAGACAGACAAAAATTTTAAAAATGGTTGTTTTGTTATAATAGGTACCGTATATATATACTCTCATATGCATTTGGTAAAAAGCTGTTATTTTGATATAACAAATTTTTTTTCTGAAGAGATAGGGTGATCTTATCCGTATTACCCGCACGGCCACACGGCCCTTCCTGTGATGATGATGGTGATGAATAATAAAAATGAATGAAATGAATAATATAACTCTGTAGGTAGGTCGATACGAGTAGGTATCTACTAAAATTCAATACAGCAAATTATTTGAATTTACTAGCTGCGTCACGTGATAGAACAGAATAGGTAACAGTTAGTACTACGGCGCGCTGAATTCGTGTTTGTTTTTGTGTTTGTTTTCTCGGAAACTACTGCATGATTTTCATAGCATTTTCACGAAATGGAAGAGAGATCATCCGAGAATGTGATAGGCTATAATCTAGAATTTTTAATTAGCTTTAAAAGCCGTCTGGCGCTCATGTTTTGTGTTTGTTCGGGGTAATCTATAATAATTCAGAAAAAATCGTCCCGTTGTATAGTTTCCGATGCTTGCGCTGGCCATATATTTATAGCTATAGGTATGAAAATTATGTATGGAAGAAATGCCTATAATATCTAACTTGGTGTTTCAAAAAAGAGTTTAGGTAGGTACCTTATACGGTCTATTATAATAGGTACATAGGTACCTCCGGCCCGCAGCGCAAGTACGGATCTTGTCGATCGATAAAATTGTCAATTCAAATCGATAAATTGGGTTTAATCAACTTTTTATATAATTTATCGAGCCTCGATACAATCGACAAAAGTTATCGAATAGCTAGGTCGAATCCAAACGAAATATAAAGCTACTACAATACTTTACGATAATACTTCGGTACTCGCAACATTCGATAAATTTATCAGTTGTTACGATTCGACAAATTTATCGAACCGACTTCCACACTTGCGCCACTGCACCGCCCGGACTCCGGTTCGGCGCGCGGCCGGCGGTAGTCCGGCAACGCCGCGCGCCGGCGCGCGCCTGGCATGCAACGCCGCGCGCCGGCGGGCGGTAACGCCGGTAACCCGGCATGCAACGCCGCGCGCCGGCGGCGGTGGCCCGGCTACCTAACCTTTGCTTTGATTATAATTCTATGCGGCGGCGCCCCGATTAGGTAACAGTTAGTACTGCGGCGCGCTGGCTGTTGTGATGATATTTGTCAAAAATTCTCCCCATCATTTCTGTTGTCATCAGTTTCTGAGACGTGAGCTGACCATAATTATAGTTAGAGCTATACGAAAACAATGTATGGAAGAAATATTTCCGTTGAAGAGATCTATAAAAAAGTCCGAGATAGCATAAGTATGTCTATCTTTTCGGGTTGGCTCGCAATTCGCGTTTTTATGATTTTGAAATTTAGCAAAAAATGGTGGTTCGTTTGCAGCCGTGTTTCCACCTACACGATATTCATCCTTATCTAAATAAATGCGTTTATCATCGAGAATGTTTCATCGTGACCAATATAGCCGTTGACCTCGTTCGATTTGAATGAATATCTTCAGAGATATCGGGAAATGAAAATAAAGCGGCGACGCGGGAATTTTTTATTGGTCGAAATTTTTTATCGCCTTTTTAATTATTTTTTTACTTTTTGGAAAGTTTCGCGGTCCTCTACAACGTTGGTTCAAACACCCCCCACCTAACTGCTACCGTTTACGAGATATTCGCTTCTACTTTTTGTATGGCGGCCATGTTTCGTTGTTCGGGACCCATATTTTACAACCCTCAACAACCCTCGCCTACCTCTTACCGGATTTTTTACCAGGTGGTAGAACTAAACGGCTCATCCACACACCGACGAATCGTTATTATTTCTGGATTTATTTTTTCAGTGGCACATTTTCTTCTAGAATTATATATCCGTATTCAAAGAATTCAGCATAGTATCTATTCATGTGCGCGCTCACGAATGGTGAAAAATCACGGCTCATTCATTACGTACGTGCAAAAAATACGAAGCCGTCAATGTTGATTTGTTTGAATTATTGCGCCAGCTCGTCTGTGTAAAAGCATGAAACTACTCTCTGTTTTGTCATAATCATCATCATCATCAGCCAGAAGACATCCACTGCTGAACATAGGCCTCTCCCATAGGCAGACCCCAGGCACACGTGTGCAAACGTACGTTTGCTTGACGAAATAACAACGCTTGCGGCCCATGGAAAACCAAAAACCGTGGAAAAACCACGATCCCCGCTTGACGCATATCGTATCGTCTGGTGTCGTTGTAGTTTTGGCTGGATGGAACTCTAGTCGTCGACGGTTGCTTCGCACGGCACCCGCTTGTACGACCTCCATTCAAAACAATTGTTACACAACCACTGCGTGCTCAGTGCAGACGCCACGGTAAATAAGAGGTGGTGTGCAAGTGATGTATGTAGCGTAAAGCGGAGCAGTCGTCGCTTTGAGCCAAGGCAGGTCTTCGAGACAATATTGCCGTTCTTGTATATTTCGTGGTTTTGCGTATGCAAAACCATCAAAAAACCACGAGCCGCGCTTACACGTGTAGTATCTCGTAATTCGCGCTTGATGAAAAAGCATGGATATTCTGACAAGCAAACGTACGTTTGCATACATGTGTCTGAGGTCTCCCATAGGACGTCACTTGGACCGGCTAGCTGCTACTCGCCTCGCGCATCCAACGGTTTCCCGCGCTTTTGACAAGGTCATCGGTCCACCTACTGTGTGGGGCCGGCCTTTGTGCTTAGAAGTTTGAGTAGGTACTGCAATCGTTATGGGCGGGCGTTATTCTATCAGAGTAATATAATTATATGTGTTATACCATCAAGAAAATGACCAGCTCGTCTCGTTATTCAATAGTATAAAAAATATGGTCGGTTACATAATACAGTGTACGTGATAATAAATATATACCAGCTACTGAGTACGTTTCTATCCTACTAATATTATAAACTCGAAAATTTTTGAGGATGTTTGGATGGATGTTCATTACTCTTTCACGCAAAAATTACTGAACGGATTTTGATGAAACTACAGTACGTAATATAGAGGTTATACATCAGAATAACACAGACTATAATTTATAAAGATATTGTATTTGTACCTAAGCCAGGCGGGCGAAGCCACGGCCGGAAGCCAAGTAGGCTATATAACGTACTTACTAGAACTATAAATGTTGAAAAGTACCTTTATGTAAACAAGTCCATGTAACAAAAGTTACATCGATCATGAAAAAAACCACGACAGTCCTAGCTAGTGTCGCTCGGGATTATGTAAGGATTCTAGCGATACCACATACATCGAAATCTCACCGAATCACGTATGTACGTGAGTTTCTTTATTCCACCAAAACTTTTGTGCAGTTTTTTGTGTTATGTTTTTAGGGTTCACGTATGTTTGTATGTATGTATATACAATCACACTCATTACATTACTCATCACACTCATTACTCATTACACTCCTTTTTTGTGCAGTCGTGTAATTAAATACCTACTTATCTAAACGAAAGGTCATCCTGGCAGGAGTATGGGTGAGACATTTTTTGTGTAGAAATGAGTGATGAGATGTAGGTACCAATGTGTGTGGGGTCGCTGACCCGCGCATTATATATTATAATGACTTGGAGGACTGTTATAATACTCGTAGGAATCACCTAAAATTATTAAGTTATGTAGGTACTTAGGTAGGTAGGTAGGTAGTTACCTACCTTACAAATATACCGCCTGACGTAGGTAACTACTCCCGCGCTGGCAGTTTTCATTCGGAAGTTATCGTCGAACACATAGGTAGGGTACTGTCTGTTACCTATAATATACAAACTTGTTATTGTCTATAGTGTACAAGTTTGATTGTTGAGAATAAAACATGAAGAACTATTAGATATTACTACCCCTGTACAGTACAGTTACTATACCCCGCGGTTTCGCTCACGTAGCCTAAGTTACTCCTTGTAACGTCAGCTATCTGCCAGTGAAAATCCTGTCAAAATAGGTTCAGCCATTTCGGAGATTACACGGAACAAAGAGACTAAATTTTTAAAAATGGTTTTGTTTTATGTACCGTATATACTTTCATATGCATTTAGTAAAAAGCTGTTATTTTGATAATACAAACAGACACTTTATTTATTTGCATACTTAGATAAATGTGTTTCCGAAAATAACTTCTGCAGATTTCTACGCTGTCCAAATGCACGATTATTTTATTATGTGATGATGAGGTTGAAAATTACACTGCTTTCTTTCTCAGACTTCAAACTATTTCCACACCAAATTTCTATAAAATCCGTTCAAATGATTGACAATGATGAAAAGTATCCTGTGTTCTTTCACAGGCTTCAAGCTATCTCGAAACCAAATTTCTTCCGTTCTATAGATCGACAATTATGAAAAATGATGATGTTGTTGAAAAGTACCCTGTGTGTTTTCTCGCGCTTCTAGCTATTTTCACACCAAATTTCATTGGAATCTATACACATACATACATATATATACATAAATCCTGTCCTACTCTTCCTACTTCCTATCCTACTAATATTATAAATGCGAAAGTTTGTGAGGATGGATGGATGGATATATGGATAGATGTTTGTCACGCAAAATCTACTGAGTGGATTTTGATGAAACTTTATTTACTTACAGTAGATAATATAGCTTATTACTATGTTTGCAGCGGACTGTAGGCAAACCAAACAATTTACAATTTATACTCAAAGAAGCAAACAATGAAAAATGGCGCGCGCGGCGCGATGACCAAACGAGAGCTCAGAATAGATAATAGTACAAGTAACAAAAGCGAGCGCCATCACACGAATATTCACGAAATTTCTTTGAATGAAGAATCGCCATTCATAAGATCACGCATGTGTGCGTAGAAGCGGCAGGTCGCGACTTTACGAGAGTGTGTAACTGTGTATGCGCGAGCATTAGCTTCGTACTACTCATAGCTGCAGAGCCTTACCTTGTCCCACGAATGTTAGACGAAATAGCATGCATTTTAGCCGCGCCCACCGATGAGTTGGAGGGTTGGGCTCGTAGGCTCTTAAAGTTGAATAGCGATCCAAACGGAAAACAAGTGGACGTAAATCGCGAACAATTACCACGTATGTTTCGTCGAGTTCAATAAAACAATAATCAAGCCTATCGAACTTAATGGCGCACAACGCAGCACACTGACAGGCCTTTGTGAGAGCAAAATTAAATAAGTAATTTTAAAATTATGACAGGACAAAAATGCTTTCCGTAAACAAAGTGAAATATTATTAATGACATGCACACAGTCAAAGTACTTGGGTTACTCTAGACGAGTTATCATCACAAAGCCGGCATAATAAGAGAGCATCGCAAAGACATTTTAAATAAAGCTTTGTCGCCGGATAGATAAAAGGGAATTTGTTTGTATTAGTAGGTAGGGAGAGGTGAGGTCACACAAAAGTTGCTCTCAAAGGCAAATGCAATATAATTTCTTATCTCTCTCGACTTTCAAGTTTAATTAATCGCGGATGTAGACAAAGCTTTATGTATTTGAAAACATCAATCAGAATGAACGTCATTATTATGGTAGGTACAATAACTAAATAGACCCGAGATTTACAGGTAGGTAAAAGGATCTCACAAAAATACCTAATAGATATTAGTGGCCAAACTCGAACCTACCTAAACCTAAAAAGAAACAGAAAAAAAAAAACAAATCACGTCAAATATTAGCACAAAATAACGGTTTATTTTCCACAACAATACGTTTGTACGTGTGTAACCCTTGACCTGTTCGAACCTCGGGAGTGAAACTTGGCGCGGGGGGTGTGAGGAGACAAAACGCTTTGTTGTGCCGAACGCAGCCGTAGCCTTTCATCTTCCGCCGTCCTTCAGAGAAGCCGCCCGTCGTCAGGGCTGCCCGGACGCGGTTTATTTTAGCCCCACACAAATTTGATAAAATTTTTATTTGAAAGAATATATATTAATTTTTATAGAAATCTCAACGTGAAAATATTAAAAAACTGAAACTACGATTTGCAACACAATTATCTATTTTATATTACACTATCTAACTTATATTATAAAGAGGTAACAATTTTATTTGCTACCGCTATTTTTTGAAACCTGTCCGATTCTAGAAATCCTTTCACTGTAAGCCCTAAACATTATTCCTGAGTGCTGTAGGTAGGTAAGTAGTCATTTCATATCCTGATTCCATAGCCCTTATTTATAAACGTTCCGTAACTTACTTAATTACTAGAAAGTGTTTTGTCTCGTTTTCACGCGTAACAGCTTCCGTCAACGAGAATTTGACAGAGCAGTTTAAAGCATAGATTATCTTATTGAGCTTTTATGAATAAGGGCGCATATGTGCGCAGCCACGAGCAGAAGGTAGTTTATAATATAATTCTGATAAATGATGTCCTATAAAATATAAATAAAGCTAAGATTATGTTATAAGTCTAGAAAGATTAGGACCTCTACTGTTTTCAAAAAATTGGAGAATCTCGGAAATAACAAGAAAAACAGTACAATACATAACATATTATCGTTTTATTAAAAAACTAGCTGCTGCCCGCGTTTTCACCCGCGCGGAAATATTGGATTTCATGGTTTTTATTTTTTAGCGCGGAACTCTGTTTCTTTTTCTAAAATAAAAGTAGTCTACATGACTCCTTGTAACATCAGCTATATGCCAGTGAAAGTCCCGTCAAAATCGGCCCAGCCGTTTCGGAGATTACCCGGAACAAACAGACAGACAGACAAAAATTTTAAAAATGGTTGTTTTGTTATAGGTACCGTAATTTCATATAGATTGGGTGAAAAGCTGTTATTTTGATATTACAAACACACTTCAATTTTATTTATTTGTTTTTTTTTATTTTTTTTATTTATTTAACACAGTCTTAATGTGACACAGTAAAAGTTGCGTGCGGACAGCCCTTGCACTAGTGCATTCCGTTTGATGTAAAGAGTATCCTTTGGGCGACGAGACGCTTTTCTTATTATCAACTTGTCCGTGAATTTAAATATCGTTTGATTTCTTAAGGCTAGAGTATATTTAAGACTTTTTATAAGTTTGCGGGGAGTAGACGTTATTTAAGGCGTTTGTTTTACCAACCATACAAAAGTACTGTTTCTTTCATAGAATTACTTAAAAGTGTTACAATCGAGGAACTTGTACTACAATACAGTTGTGTACAATAGAAGTTTTGATTATGGAATATGAGGTTTTATTGTAAACTAGCTGCTGATAGTTTATCTTCAAATGTGTTGAGATGCGCGAGCGAGAAAGCGGGCGCGGAGTATCCTGGCCAGCCTGGCTAAAATGTATGTAAATCTGGCATTAGCGGTGTTACCATTCGCAGCAGATGTTTATTTCCGCGAACTGTATAGAATAGGCGGCGATAAAATCGTTCGTCGTACCATCGCGACGCCTACGCTCCCAATATTTATTTTATTGTATGCGCAGTTTTATTAATCCTTTATTACCCCGGGCGGATGAAAATAGCATTTAAGCTCTTTGATGATCACAAAGCTACTATATCAACTAGCTATCAATACAGTATTTTGCAAAATAATACCGCACGCTGTTATACGGAGTGTTTGAATTTGTATGTTACCCGGAAGGGGTTATTAGGACCACGGTTGTCGACAAATTGTGAGAACCTGCCTTGGAAAAGTCATTCAAAATTTCCAAAAAATAATCTTCAAATAGGAAGTGCACGACATTTTCTGGATTGTTTTCGAAGTACCTTCTAATCAACATTATCATTTAACAAAGTTCAACATAGTTCAAGTGGATAAGCTGATCTAGGGCTGCCCGGAAGTCCTGTGGTAGAATTTTGATGTAAACATTAAATACAAAATTCAAAATAATTAATGGGAAGATTGATAGCCCCGACGATGTAGTGAGTAGATTTGAACTATCGGTGCCACGTTCATGCAGCCGTCTCCAAAACAGGAAAACATTATTTCTTCCTTCATATCGCACTAATTTTACTCAACACTCTCCTCTGTACCGAATGTGTTCGGCTTACAATAAAATTAGCCACGACATCGATATTTTCTCCGTTTCTATTACAAGTACAAAAAAATATTTTTTTCAAAATTTAAAGTCTTAGGTTCTTATATTTTTTTATTTTGTTATCTCCTCAACGTATGTAATTTTTATTTAGCGTAGTAAATTTTTTAAGCGTATTTATTATTTTGTTGCATGTTGTGTTCATCTCGAGAAGGTTGTACAAATGTACACTTTCCTGTTAAAATTGTATTACTTTATTTGTTAATAGTGTGACATAGGTGTAATGACCAGTTTGATGAAACTAATAAAAAAATAAAAATACATTCTCTTCAATGAAAAATCCGGATTTCAAAAACTTTTAAAAATGTCCTGTATGTTGTACGAAGAAGATTGTCGTTAGCCGGTAATGCAGCAGGTTCTGATTAAAAACCAACTCACAACCTTTTTAAAGCAGCTTTATTTTCCAGCGTCGCCGTGTCGTATATAAATCTATCTGCCAGCTTTTTCAATCTATTTTTCCGCTCTCGTGAATAAAATAGTAGATGGCTGAGCGATAAATGCGGTTTTGGCGAGACGTCGCGACGCCCGCGCCTACAATCTCCATAATGCAGCAGGCGGGAACAAGGACGGTAGAACGAGACCTAAATTGCATTGCAGTGCTCATCTTATGATTTGATAACAAATGCGAAGATTGAAGAGTTGGAGGCAGATGGGATGGGAATACATTTTATTTCAACAATTTTAGGGTGGTTACAGATTATTTGCAAGACAACATATTTGCAATGCAACATTTAACATAGGCACTTACTTTTTAATGAGTTTGCGAACACATTAAAAACAACCGTTCATGCAGTTGCGCTACATGTTGTTGCATTGATATGCAAATAATCTGTAACCACCCTTATAATGGCAAACTGAGTTTATGCCGTACCAAATTAATTGAGATTGCGTGGAAATGAACAAAGAAGTTTATACGCTCTCGTAATAACGTAAGCATTTGATCACTTTTTCACTTGGTCTTAAGTTTACGCTTTACGCTACATACATCAGTTACGCACCATCGCTTATTTACCGCGGCGTCTGCACTGATCACGCAGTGGTTGTGAAAATTTATTTTTTAATAGAGGTAGAAGCGGGTGGCGTCCTCGGACTAGATATCCATCAAGCGCCAACCACAATAGACAATACGATATGCGTCAAGCGGGAATCGTGGTTTTTCCATGGTTTTCTCGTGGTCCGCGATTGATGCTTATCCATCAGTCAGGAATTAGGTGTGAGGGGTGCCAAACGGATCGGCGTGAGTTTTTGCATAGGTACAGATAGTTTATGAAGAGTGATACAGACTACTTTCATCCTGGAAAAATGCACAGTTCCTGTGGGAATTCTCACATGGGGTGAAACCGTGGGCAGCAACTAATAATAAAAAAGTAATACTGACAGTAGAAACACGAGCCTATCGAATCCATATCGTTCCAAACCGAAAGATAAATCTTAGAGCCACTCATTTTTCCACTAAGATTATTACTCCAAGTGAACACCAAGTTTGTGACAAGTTCCATATCCAGTCGGGTATGATGTGTATTGAGCGACAATTCGCCACTGGATATTATCAAAGTTGTCGCAGACAGCTTGGGGCGGCCTCTTAGGACATGATGAGCCGAAACTAATACAACTTTACAAGAACGCCGCTAGTGAGTTGTCATGTACTTTAGGGACCTTTAGTTTGGATCATAGGGGCACCTCAGACGCTCAATCAAACGTACGTTTGCTTGTCAGAATAACAACACTTTCGCGTCAAGCGCGGATTTCGTGATACTCGAAATGCGCGCTTGACGCAAAAGCGTTGTTATTCTGACAAGCAAACGTAATATACGTTTGCTTGAGCGTCTAAGGTGCCCCATAGATTCCTAAACTGTTACCCGCAGTAACCCCAAGTAAGATACTACTTGTATAAGAGTATTGAATTATTACATTTTAGCATATAGTGAAATTACTGAGCTTAAATGAAATTAATAGATATCTAATGTTTTAGGGTAACGAGCGCACTGCAGGGGTAGTTACCATGAGTTCTACTCGTACTATTTTTCTACCAATAGAACAAGTAAGAAAAAGAATCACATCTGTTCTACCAATAGAACAAGTAGGAAAAATAATTCTCGGTTGTTCTACCAATACCAATTAGGAAAAATCCCGGTTGTTCTATTGCGCAAAATAACAATGTAATTTATACAAGATGATCCACAACTTTCAAGGAAAATCCTAAATAGGGATGTTAACACCATTTTTGTATGATGTCAATCAATTCGTTATCTCATGAGAATCAATATGTCTATTTCGAAAAAACTAGCAATCGAACGATAGAAATGTCAAAAATGAGAGTCAAAGTCGGGCGTATCTATACTGAGCAGTGACATATATTTAATACCTCCATGATACTGAGCGCTAAAACGCTCCATATATATACAAATTTGACAGAACATCTGACGTCACTTGTTCAACGCGTGCCGTAAAGCTGTACTAAAAACACGCATTTTGTTAATATGGCCGTGAAAAACCGAAAACTGAAAAATAAAGTATTTTTCTTTTGTTTTTTTAACAACAGCTAAGAAAAATCTTATTGTAAAGTACAATGGAAAGAGTTATCTCTAAAAGCGATCTCTTCCAATCAACCTTAGAATATGAGTATATATATTTTCTGTATTTCATGAACAGTTAGGACCGTTATATGCTTACCATCAGGCAAACGACCAGCTCGTCTCGTTATCAAACAGAATAAAAAAAGACATCGTGTTGCAGCGATTGCCAACCTCATTTGTGATACTTTCATTTCATTTGTTTTGTTTAACACATACAAAATCTAAACAGTGACACAACACAAAGGAAAACTTGTACACTTGGCACAGACTTCTGTTACTTTGAAAGCCCAAAAGTAAAATGAGTATCTGCTTGCCAAGTTTAAATCCTCACAAAGACAACTCATTAGGCACTCTACACACCAAACAGATGGAGGTTCTATAAAAAATTCAGCAGATCCTTACGTAAAGGAGTGAACGTTCTCATTTATATCTCTCTTTGAACTTGAGACTTTCTTTTAAGCTACATTTACACGTGACGGACCGGTGGAAAAATATTTTTTTAAACCTGTGTCTAAGGTGGAAAGATGGACGACACACTGTAGTATAATTGCGTAAATGCATATAAAAAATTAAATGGTAATTAATTATGGTTTTTTTTTACTTCTGACACTGTTACGATTGATAGACTTTGAATTTTATAAAACCACACAAAAAGGTTTGTTACCCCTGTGGCTCCGTAACAGTCACTGTCCGTTTTCTAGCTTGCCCTATAAAATCTAGAAACAGATTACCTAGTACCTGTATCTAAGCTTTGTAAACCTAGATAGGAAGGAATTTTAGAATTTTTAAAATTTCAAAATATTTTATGCATACCTATCAGCAAATGTTTCCAATAATTGGGTCGCTTCAGGCATTTTGTAACTATCACCTTTTATAATCCTAGTTCCTATCGAACCTCGTTCGTGTTAATCCTTTACATTGCTTCCTCACTAGCTGTAAACCATAATGCTTTTTCTTTTAACATCGTTCAGTACAAGTTATATTCTTATTTTCGATAAACCTACTAAACTAACTAACTTTAGTTAGTGGGAGGACTAACTCTTCTGCGAGTGTCCGTCTGGGTTGTTACCACCGCTTTGCTCGTGAAGTCTGCCACCAAGCAGTAGTGTGCAAACAGTACTGTGTTCCGGTTTGATGAGCAGAGTATCCAGTGAAATTACTGGGCTTATGAGACTTAATACCTAATGTCTCAGGGTAACGAGCGCATTGCAGTGCCGCGCAGGCCTTTGTGTTTCAAAGTTCTGGGTGGCACTGCAATTGTTATGGGCCGGCGTTATTCTTACCATCAGGCAAACGACCAGCTCGTCTCGTTACCAAATAATATTAAAAAAAAAAACCCCCTCGACTTCTAATAAAAATGACTTCACTCAAGATGACATAATTGCTTTTTTAATAGCAGTATATCGAGCCCACCATCACTTTGGTTTTATAGGCATCGTGATCAATATCATCCAGCACCACTCTGCGCTGTATATACATTTTTATAATATCCATTTTTATCATCATCATCAACAGCCTGAAGACGTCCGCTGCTGAACATACGCCTCCCCTTAAAACGCCACTTGGATCTGCTACTGGCCTCTTGCATCTAAGGGGCACCTTAGACGCTCAAGCAAACGTACGTTTGCTTGTCAAAATAACAACGCTTTTGCGTCAAGCGCGCATTTCGAGTATCACGACATCCGCGCTTGACGCAAAAGCGTTGTTATTCTGACAAGCAAACGTACGTTTGCTTGAGCGTCCTCGAGACGCGCGCTTGACGCAAAAGCGTTGTTATTTTGACAAGCAAACGTACGTTTGCTTGAGCGTCTATGGTGCCCCTTACAAGACAAAAAAGGAAATCATTCAGCAAACATTCAAGAGCGCAGTCGACAGCCACGTCACATTTCCAGATGTATCATGTAAAGCCACGTAATAATTTTCACTTGCCGTTGCCGTACTTGCCGTAGTCATGGAATCAAGTTGACATCATAATTAAATCATTGCGTCGTATTAAATTGCCTTTGACGGCTGTCTATAAAGCCTTCGAGAGCCCTTCGTGTGCCAATGACGCCTGCTTTTATGTTTTTTTATTCCAGCTCAAGGGTTAAGGAGTTCTTCTCCAATTTCATTAACTGATCTCTCTGATATTGGAGGAACAATGCGAGTTTTCCGATTTGAAATATTATAAACCTATAACTTAATTCGAATCCTAAAACTTATATAGGTACATGGATATACCTAAATAGTGACCGAATTGCTGAAAATAGTCGTGAAGTCTGCCGCCAAGCAGTAGTGTGCAAGCATTACTGTGTTCCGGTTTGATGAGCAGAGTATCCAGTGAAATTACTGGGCTTATGAGACTTAATACCTAATGTCTCAGGGTAACGAGCGCACTGCAGTGCCGTGCAGGCCTTTGTGTTTCAAAGTTCTGGGTGGCACTGCAATTGTTATGGGCCGGCGTTATGCTTACCATCAGGCAAACGACCAGCTCGTCTCGTTACCAAATAACATTTAAAAAAAAACTTTGTTTTTTCATCAAAGTGTAATTCAAATGTATTTTCGGGCTTATTCAGCTTTTTTCTTCCGGGATAAGTATGTTCAAAAAATAGGCAAATCAACAACAAAAAAATTGTATTGCTGGAATTTGCTGGAAATGGTTTGAATTCAAATTAACAAGATGAAGCAATTTTATAATAGGAGCAATAGAACTTAGAAGCCTAGTTCCAAGGACTGAAACGGACCAATAGAGTGTATCACAAATCACAATATACTCCTAAAAACCAAAGAGCGTCAACTCATAATAGCAAAATTAACAAACAACTAGCGATAGTTCCAGATAGTTCTTCATCGTTTAATGTAGCGACACAGTTAATTCAATTGGGGCGGGTTCTGTCGGTAATTAGTTTATAAGCAGCAGGTCCACGTTGCAATGGAATTAGCAAAATTGCATTGACAACGGTTACGCGGAAAATAAACAAGGTTATGCAGCCCTGGGGGCATCGCGGTTCGTGACGCCGCGGAAACTTGTACAAACTCTAATTAAGTATTATACTATTGAATAACTACGATTTGGAAACTTAGAACTAAGGAATCTTGAAATTTTGCTTTGTATTATATTATATTGAAATTTATTTATTAATTGGAAATTTATATTTTGAATCTGTAAGTCATGGAATTTGGCGTTTCGCTTTTTTAGTTATTATGGCTGCTCCTTCTTCTCTCTGAAAGTATGTCGCATTTTTGATGCAACTTTTCATCCTATAATGCTATTTTCTTGTGCTATTTAATAACGAGACGAGCTGGTCGTTTGCCTGATGGCAAGCATAACGCCGGCCCATAACAATTGCAGTGCCACTCAGAACTTTGAAACACAAAGGCCTGCGCGGCACTGCAGTGCACTCGCTACCTTGAGCCATTAGGTCCTGTCTCATAAGCCCAATAATTGTCTCTAACTCTAGCAAAACGAATCTTAATGTTAAAATTAATTGATTAAACCCGTTAAGTAGTGTGCGTTAACACTTCGAAATCTATTTACCACTAGCTGCTGCCCCGCGGTTTCACCCGCGTGGAGATTTTGGATTTCATGGTTTTTATTTTTTTGCGCGGAACCCTAATTCTTTTTCCAAAATAAAAGTAGCCTATGTTACTCCTTGTAACATCAGCTATCTGCCAGTGAAATTCCGGTCAAAATCGGCCCAGCCGTTTCGGAGATTACCCGGAACAAACAGACAGACAGACAAAAATTTAAAAAATGGCTGTTTTGGTGTAGTTCCCGTATATACTTTCATATGCATTTAGTAAAAAGCTGTTATTTTGATATTACAAACAGACACTTCAATTTTATTTATCTGTATGGATTCATTTATTAAATTAATAGTTTTGAAATTGAACTGTACCTACGCTACGCAAAGAACTAAAATAAAAATCAACAGCCTGCCATCAAAAAACCCTACAAAATTGTCCGTAATCGCAACTCCAAAAACCCATTACATTCAAACATCAAAACCAAAGAAAGAAATAACAGCAATAAAATAAAACACCACCAAAAGTCCGCCAAACAGTTACAATCCACATATAAAAATTGCAGACGGTACGAGATGTCACGCGTCGATTGAACCTTTGGTGTCTCATTCTGATCTTGTGGCAAACAAAGAGTGGCGTCAAAGGCTCTGTGTAAAAAGGAATCCAGTGATAGAGGCAGTCAACAATGGGCCAGATAACGGTGTGGTGCAAACTAGATGAACAAGCGGTATTTCCAATCAATTTCAAAGATATTATTTGTAAGTTGTAAAAAAAAAACTGAGCACTGGGCACTGAGACGTGGTCTCTTACTGTTGGCCTCATTAACAAGCTCAAAGTTGCACAACGAGCTATGGAGAGGGCTATGCTCGGGATATCCCTGCGTGATAGAATCCGAAACGAGGAAATCCGCAGGAGAACGAAAGTCACCGACATCGCTCTCAAAGTTAGCAGGTTGAAATGGCAGTGGGCAGACCACATCGCTCGCAGAACCGACAACCGATGGGAAAGAAAGGTTCTCGAGTGGCTACCACGAACCGGAAGACGTAATGAAGGACGGCCCCCCACTAGGTGGACGGATGACCTTGTCAAAGCCGCGGGGAACCGTTGTATGAAAGAGGCGAGTAGCCGATCCATGTGGCGTACTATGAGGGAGGCCTATGTTTAGCAATGGACGTCTTCCGGCTGATGATGATGAAGTAAGTATATTATAGGTATACATCTAGGTAATTCCGAAAAGCGGAATATTCCGATAATTATTCATTTCTACCAAACGAGGAAATATTTATTAGTCTGGCAACATTTACCTGGCAGATGTTGCCAGAGCAATTAATATTGCCGCGTTTGGTACAAAAGAGTATCGAACTATTCCTCTTTTCGGAATTACCCGATTGCACTATAGAACTTCTCAGGCAATCAGAAGTCCCAGATCACAGGGAGGGCGTGTAAGACTGGAAGCAGCTAGTCAGCTTCTCCACAAAGGCCTTCCAGAGCGATCTTCAGAAACAAGGAATAGATATTTGTTCCTCGCTATAACCCTCACATTGGGCCAGACTGGCTTGTCGCGTCGACCGAGGTGGGCTTCCGCCGTCGCTTTGTGCCGCATTGATACCACACCGCCGATAAATATTGTGGCGAGCTTTGAGCCAGACCCCTTTATATATATTACAATACCGCCCGAAACTTACGTGAGCAGTTATTAAACGTAGGTCAGGGTTCGAGGAAGCTCAGTACGGCCTTTGTTGTATCGGAGATTCATTGTAAATTGCAGCTACAAGCAAGCAGAACTAAATCTAGTCGTGAAAATCTTTGTCGTGAAAAATCTAAGTTTTGAAAATTATGTATTTCATGTTTCATGCAACATCCCTAATGATGCATGAAACATAAAATACATAATTACTGTCGTTATAAAAAAATAACTATTCCTAATTTTTTGTAAATGGGAAGTATTGAAACTTAGAAACGTCTCGATCAACAACGTATTTCAAATGTTCAGTCTGTTTTATCGTGGGAGTCAACTTCAACACGTTATAAAGGCAAAATGTTTATAAATTATAATGATGATGATCTAATCTCATTTATAATCAAAACTCTTGACCATCTTATTGGAGAATTTTACCTGTTTACTTCGTCAATCGATCAGCCAAACAATCTCAAGTGAAAATACTCGGAAGCTCTTTGAAGCATTGCGTAACGAGAAATCTTGATCCATACAGATAAATAAAATTGAAGTGTCTGTTTGTAATATCAAAATAACAGCTTTTTACTAAATGCATATGAAAGTATATACGGTACCTATAATAAAACAACCATTTTTAAACATTTTGTCTGTCTGTCTGTTTGTTCCGGGTAATCTCCGAAACGGCTGGTCCGATTTTGACGGGACTTTCACTGGCAGATAGCTGATGTTACAAGGAGTAACATAGGCTACTTTAATTTTAGAAAAATAATTAGGGTTCCACGCGGGTGAAACCGCGGAGCAGCAGCTAGTTGAAAATAATAATAATAGTTATAGTGAGTCATCGCGTAAAGCCCTACCCAATAAGTATTTTGAATATTTATTTGATTTTACAGTGATCATGTACACAATAACAGTGATGTATTATACTATAATTATATGGTACAAGATTACCGTAAAAACAGAGTTTTCTAATTTTGTGAGCAGACTTCAGTTACCCTAATTTTGCAATACAAAACAAATGAAAAATACTTTTTTACAAGCTTTTATTTATTGTAACTTGCAATGTTTGTATGTCTGTACGTTTTGGATTGTTTAGGTCAAATCTTGCAAGCTAAATTTGACCCACTTCCCGGCGGCGGCGTTCGATTGAGCCAAAATTTACATACGTTCCTATGTAAATCGGATGACAATGCAATACAATGATATCAAAGAGCCCAAGGCCTTACCGGCTAACAATCTCGTGTTCGTTTTCGACTCCAACCCGATTTCAACCAGCTTTCGCTAGGTGTATTTTATAAATGGTTGTCTGGAAAAATACCAAAAACCTATTTAATCCTAGACGTCTCAATGTTCAACGACTGTTCACATTCATCGATAATTTCACGGTTAAACCGTCTTGTCATGTTATTCTCAAGTCCCAGCCCGACGTCTCAGCAAATATCATAAGTCTGCGGTGCCCCGGTCCTCCGGCGGCTGCGGCCCGCTCTGCAAACACCTCACAATCGTGCGATGCGATCTATCTAACGTCGTCCGTGTAGTTATACGGCATACCCTTTGACGGCGAACCGCGTCCACAAAGCGATTGCGGCACTGACGAACTTCGTTTATGCGATAACCTAGGTTTTGTATTTTGTACACTCGATTTTCATATTCGCTGTTACCGTACCTACGTCGGAGCTAACGCTTTGAGTAGTTTTTTCGTGTCTTTTCGTGTGCGCCTTTGATGCCAATGGGCGTGAATTTATTGTGAAGATTAGCTGTTACACTACGTATAGTAGGTATCCTACCTACTGGCTTAGTTAAAGTAATTATATATGCAGGCCTTGGTTTTACACCTATGAACACGTAACCATAGGTAGGTAGTACTAAAAAATCGATGGTAAGTAAAAATAAGCAATAACCGATTATTATGATAACGCGCTTAGAATACATATTGTTGAGTACAGAAATTGTTGTTGAAGTTGCTGTCCTTCCCCGCGTCTTCCTCTTGCGTAGCGCTGGGACGACTACGGCGTAGCACTGACTTGCTGACGTCATAGCGTAGCACCACAGCACCACACCATGTTCTACCTTTATTCTTACACTATGTATACTTAAGACCCTACTAGGCGCCAATGGCCTTGCTCGAATGGGTGGAGTCAATCCCACTTCACCCGCGCGGTCCACACTTCGTCTTTCAAGAACATCGCAAAACCTAACGTCATAGAATACGCGGATGAACGAACGCGCGTGCGAGTAGCGCGCACGGCATCTTCTTTGCCTATAATTCTTTGAATTCATTTAGTGGAAAGTTCTTCATTGAAAGTGAAGTTTGATCATCATTATCCATACTATCCATACTTCCATACTAAATATATCCTATATCCTACTCTATTATAAATGCGAAAGTTTGTTTGTTGGTTTGTTAATTTGTTGGTTTGTCCTTCTTTCACGCAGTAACGGAGCGACGGATCGACGTGATTTTTGGCATAGTAATAGTTTATGGACCGGAGAGTAACATAGGGTTCTTTGTATCCGGAAAATGCATGTTTCCTGTGGGAACGCGGGTGAAAACCGCGGGCAGAAGCTAGTTATATTATTAATGCGAAAGTGTGTTTGTTGATTTGTTGGTTTGTCCTTCTTTCACGCAGTAACGAATCAACGGATCGACGTGGTTTTTGGCATAGATATAGTTTATGGACCGGAGAATAACATAAGCTACTTTTTGTCCCGGAACAATGCACGGTTCCTATGGGAACGTGGGTGAAAACCGCGGGCAGAAGCTAGTTCGTAAATAAACGGGACGGACGCACATGAGATCATACAACGTTGAGATTTATCTCAAAACATCGCTGTGGACTATAATAAAAGTACAGACAGCCAATTTGCTCCGTAACGTTGAAATTTGTTACACCTTTTGACCCAAAAACGAACGTGTACGTAAATAAATGATTTTCGGGTTATTTTTTATTTTTTACTTTTGTAGTCATGTTTTTTATATTGATGTCATTTACGAGGTATCGAGTCATCTGCGAGTGTCCGTCTGGGTTTCCGTTTTGTTCATGAAGTCTGCCGGCAAACAGTAATGTGCAAGCATTATTGTGTTCCGGTTTGTTGAGCAAAGTAGCCAGCGAAATTACTAAGATATGAGACTTTGTTATGAGCACACTGCGGTGCCGCGCAGGCTTTTGTGTTTCAAAGTTCTGAATGGCACTGCAATTTTTATGGGCCGGCATTATGACTCCTATCAGGCAAACGTCCAGCTCGTCTCGTTAACCAATACAATAGAAAAAATAGACAAGTGTGGGTTGGACTCGCGCGCCGAGGATTCCGAAAAGACTTGTAAGCATGTAAATAGTTCGTTCAAGACTGGAATCGTTAGGTCCTTTTACAGCTACATTCAACAAAATAATTAACCCTAAAAAATTGTACACAATACACTCATTGATAATGTGCGTGTGTGTGAGTGCGTGCGTGCGTGCATGCGTGCTTGCTTGTGCGCGTGCTTGCTTGTGTGCGTGCTTGCTTGTGTGCGTGCTTGCTTGCGTACGTGCGTGCGTGCGTGCTTGCTTGCGTACGTGCGTGCGTTTGCGCGTGTGCACGTGTGCGCGTGTGCGAGCGTGTGCACGTGTGCGCGTGTGCGAGCGTGTGCGTGAGCATGTGTGTGCATGCGTGCGTGCGTGCGCTTGCGCGAGCGTGTGCATGCGCGTGCGCGTGTGTGTGTTATACATAATTAGTTTTCGGATTTTTCGCTTTACTTGTGGTATAAGACAATACTTCTTGCCAAATTTAATGATTCTAGTCTCTTGGTCTATTGCTCTAGGTCTCCGTGAACCACCCTATAGGTCTTGAATGGATTTTAAATCGTTATCATTTTCGATATCAGCACCCCGAGAAACCTAGAAAATGGCACCCATATTATCGATTTACTAAAAAAATTTCCGCCATCTTGGATTTAAAAATGGTTGTCATTTCCGTAATCAGCACCCCTAGAAATCTCGAAAATGACACCCATTACATTTAATTGAAAAAAAAACGTGTCCGCCATCTTGGATTTTAAAATCGTTGTCATTTTCATTATCAGTACCCTGAGAAACCTCGAAAAAGACACCCATATCCTTTTACTAAAAAAATTTGTCCGCCATCTTGGATTTTAAAATAGTAGTCATTTTCAAAATCAGCACCCTGAGAAACCTCCAACACGACACCCATATCATTTTACAAAAGAATTGTCCACCATCTTGGATTATAAAAGAATTTTTCATTTTTGTACACAGTACCCCGAGAAATCTCGAAACTTACACCCATAGCATTTTATTGAAAAAAAAATATTGTCCGCTATGTAGGATTTTAAATCGTTGTCATTTTCGATATCAGCACCCCGAGAAACCTAGAAAATGGCACCCATATTATCGATTTCCTAAAAAAATGTCATCTTGAATTTAAAAATGGTTGTCATTTCTGTAATCAGCACCCCGAGAAATCTCGAAAATGATACCCATACCATTTTATTGAAAAATAAAAATGTCCGATATCTTGGATTTTAAAATTGTTATCATTTACGATATCATTTTTACTGTAGATGGCCCTGATCGTTTGGTGGTCGTTTGCCTGATGATAAAGATAACGCCGGCCCATAACAATTGCAGTGCCAATAAATACTTTGAAACAAAAAGATGCAGTACCGCATTGTGTTCGTTAACCTGAGTAATTTTACTTTTCAATTTCATTTCCAGTCTTTCTTAAACAGTTCTAAACCTCCCGATATTCCTGTAGCTGCCGCTAATAATTTGTTTACCAATACATATATTTTCCACTCGTAAAAATGATGTAAGTCCGTAAACAAGAAATTGTAATCAAAAATGTAACCCATTCAATATGTATACGAGGAGCGTCCACGCGCAAATCACGGAATGAATCACATTTCACCGCTCTAGACGCTACTCTTTGAGCAAGCTTCAAACCCACACGAAAACAAATACTTGTATTGTATATCATTCACGCACACAAATATGTAACGTCGGCGGACAGCGTTTGCAGAGCAACGAGCGACACAACCTCCCCGTCTGAATGCCAGTGCATGACTGCCGCGCGCGCCCGCGCAGAGCACCTCTGAGACTTGTACATTTGGAATTCAGTTTTTTGATCATTTCTTTGCGAAATATTGCTCTATGCACAAATGAAACGGCCAGTTTATAGAAAATTTTCTTCCTTATTTTTTGGTGTAAAATTAATCCCAAACGTCTAAGTCATTTAGAAGTTTTAGGGAAAATAGTTTTAAAACAGCATGCTGTTAAATATTTTTTCAAGCCATAAGTAATGGTAACACAAAAAAATCAATCAGTGAAATTAATGCCCTTGAATTGATCATTCAGGTAGTATTTTTTTCAAGTCGTTAAACCAAGCCGTGTGGGAGTTTTAGGAGGAGAAAGTAGTCGTTTTGGCGATCCTAGCCCCTTAATTAGCTTCGCTTGCTCCTTTTTCACATTGTAATCTAATAGATATTTCGAGCATTCCCAATCAACTAATCCAAACAATACAGCTCGCGCTGGTCAATAGGTCACAAGTGCAGTACTCACAATTGACTTGCACTATTATCTATTCTGAGCTAGAACCAATGTGTTGATTAGATACTGTGCTACCCACATACCTAGTCTAAAACAAATAAGTACTAATTTATCTAATCAACTTCTTGATCACACATCGAAGGCACGAGGCAAAGGTCAGCATACAAGAGAGTGGGCGCACCGCAGCTGCCGACGCGGTGTCACAGTGCACTGAAGCAGTAGGCAAACAAAGTAACTTGCTTTCATTTAGAAAAAGAAAACTATACTCTTCATTCCTTGAACTTTTATAGCCTAAAAGAATAGGACGCTTCAGCTTGACGGCTTGACGTTAACCAACCTCATGTAATGCCTAGATAAAGGATAATTATTATTTATGCATTCCCTGAACACGATGCTTGCAACAGCTTCCAAATATGGGATCTCAATATTTATTAGAAAATCATATTATATTATAAAAATATACATCTGACTTATTATAATAATAATATATCAAGGTGGTGTAATAATCACGGTAAATATCTCTTTGCCACCTATGAACTAGGATAATGATTGCTATTTGAAGATAAGATAAAGATATGTTATTTGAAAGAGGTCAGTTTTGTCAGGTATTTTATTATAGTTTTTTATACTATTTGAAAACGAGACTACCTGGTCGTTTGCCTGATGGTAAGTATAACGCCGGCCCATAACAATCGCAGTGCCAAAAGGCCAGCGCGGCATTGCAGTGCCCTCGTTATACCCTGACAAATTAGGTATCAAGTCTCGTAAGCCCAGTGACTTCACTGGCTACTCTGCTCATCAAACCGGAACACAGTAATGCTTGCACATTACTGCTTGGCGGGATATTACACTAGCAAAGAGGTGGTACTAACACAGCCGCCCGGCTGAAGCGTTACTACTCCTACCAACTATATTATCTAAATTAACTATATTATCTAAATTCATTTAACACAAGTGTTTAATTTATCTGAAGGACTATACAAAAAGACAATTTCTTAAATTTAAAGTTTTTTTTATTTTTTTATTAGTGTTCTGCGCCCCGAAAACAATGAAATAACTCTTTTTTATACCATTGAATAACGAGCCAAGCGGGTCGTTTGCAGGCATTGAACTCAGATTTTTAAAAAGTGTTAGAAAAACAGTTGAGATCAGACTTTGTTTTGGACAAAAAGGTGTTCCTCGATGACTTACATTTTTTAAAAGTAAGTTGACCTACTGCTAGAAACTGTGACGGCACCGACCGGCGCCTTTACGTCTGTCGCCCGCCACTTTGATCTCACCGCCACGACGCCTTCGATTCATTCCGCTTTTTGTTCATTTCATTTGATTCGAGATACAGTGAATGTTGAGCGACTTATTTTAATAAATCGAAAAAGCATCTTTCATGCTAATATTAGTGTAAATTCTGTTTTTATTAGTAGACATCTTATTTTATCTAGAATTTCTTAACAATATACATAGCCACATAGGTACACGTACATGGTACATACAGATTTAGAGACGGTGTTTTATGGTTTTTTATTCTACATAAATTTTTCTTGCCACAAGATTAATTCTGGCCGATAATTATATTTCATAGCTTTGGTTATACAAAATAGCATTGCTCTAGAAGTCTTCTCTAGAGTCATGCCATACCTAACACTCGCGAATCGTGACGTGTTTAGGAAAAAGGTTCAGTGACCTCTTTGGAGTCGCGGTTTTCACGTTACTTTAGGTATTTCTAACTAAACATATTCGGCGATACCTATTACTGCATTAATTAAGGGGAAGCGCGCACCAGGGATCGCGTGTTTTTATTTGGAGCCGAAATCCAGCTGCGGTGTGTGGCATCAGGCAGTAGTCGCGCTAATGAGAGCAACCCTTAAACACGGCTGCAGTTTGTACTGAATGACGGTTACTGTAGATTTTTTTCTCCCTTACCTCGCACTGGATCTTATTTTCCTAATAAAAAGTGTATAACAATCTCACATCGGCAAAATAGATGATAGAGTCGCCTTTTTTTAGTTATTAATGCTACAAAAGTGGTATTATTGGACGATTTATAATCCACTAGCTTCTGCCCAAGGTTCTCACCCGCGTTCCCACAGGAACCGTGCATTTTTCCGGGATAAAACATAGCCTATATTACTCTCCGGTCCATAAACTATATCTATGCCAAAAATAAGCGAGAACTCTTTATCGGCAATTTAACTGACTGCGGTAAGATTGAACTCATATTTTGAATGAAAAAAAGCATAGATCTGTCAATTTAAATGAACTTGTCAACATTATAAAGCTTTATTGACAGCTGTTAATGTCAATTTTATGTCACACTAACTTCTGCCCGCGGTTTTCACCCGCGTTCCCACAGGAACCGTGCATTTTTCCGGGATAAAAAGTAGTCTATGTTACTCTCCGGTCCATAAACTATATCTATGCCAAAAATCACGTCGATCCGTTGCTTCGTTACTGCGTGAAAGAAGGACAAACCAACAAACACACTTTCGCATTTATAATATCAGTATGGAAGTATGGATTCCATGACTTTTTATTATTTTAAGTCACCAGTCCTAAGGTCCCGCTATAGGTATGTCTATCGTTAGACTAGACTTCTAATTACTGGTACTAAAGTTGTTATTCATGTAGATTGTAGATTATTAAAATATTATCTCTGTCCCTCCTCTATAGCTAAGTTAAACAACCAGCCGCAAGCCCCACATAATGAAGTGTAATAAGAAACACGTCCAGGCGCGAAACGGTCATACAACCATGAAATTTCGCAAATAAATAGCGGTAAAGATAATAAATTACAGGGAAATTGCTAATGATGAGAGGCGGGGGGCCGCGGGCGGTGCATTAAGCCGCCGGCGGCAAACATCAAAGGGCCCTTTGACCGAGCCGACACTCCCACACCACCCGCGCCCGCCGACGGCCCGCGAGCTACTAATGTTGAACGATATCTACTATAGTTCCCATTAGCGAGACCACTGATATCAATTAATAAGCCCGTGATTTGTAGCGCTTCTATTTGGGCTGGGCAACCGGAAGCTACGGTTTTTGTTAGATGTTTCGAAATAAACTTAATCAAAAATAAAAGAATATTTGAGTAATCTCGTCAATCAAGGTGGTCTCTGAAGCGGGCAAGTATGTACTCTTTTTAATTTTATATACAAAACTCGCAAAACAAAATATGTTGATTAAAAGTTTCGTAAGTATGACTCATATTTAAACATATATTTAACCGGATTCAGAATCCGGGTAAAGATATGTTATTTACAAACTGCAACTAAATTAACCTCCGTACCTACCCTATAACCCAAACTCTAGCCTACCTCGACTCAGTGATAATCGAGTCTATAGGTAATGATGTTTTTTATCAATTTTCTAGTCTGGCTCAGCTTATTTTTAAACTTAGAGCGATTGCAAAATAGCAAAATTACAAAATTAGCCGCTGAGGTAGCCTGTGTACCCGAAAGTTGAACCAAGAAAATAACCAAAACTCATCCACTGAGTCGAGGTAAGCTGGAGTTTGCGTTATAGGGTACGGAGGTAAGGTCTTGACATACCCAAGAACAGACCAATCGTTAAATTTTCGTTTGGATTTAGAAAAACGTGAGTTTAAATAAAATGTGTTGTTACGCACAAAAAGCCTGGACGAGATAAGACGTATAATAAACACAGTTTTCCTAGTAGTCATTCGATTTCGCAAATATTCCGAGAAAATGAATAGACAAAATGCGATGAACTTGTGATAATATTTTGTGTATATAATTTGTCTAAAGTAAGACCGATATGACTTACATTATTTTGTACTGTTTCCGACTAGTTTTTTTTTTTTAATGTTATTTAGTAACGAGACGAGCTGGTCGTATGCCTGATGGTAAGCATAACGCCGGCCCATAACAATTGCAGTGCCACACAGAACTTTGAAACACAAAGACCTGCGCGGCACTGCAGTGCGCTCGTTACCCTGAGACATTAGGTATTAAGTCTCATAAGCCCAGTAATTTCACTGGCTACTCTGCTCATCAAACCGGTACACAGTAATGCTTGCACACTACTGCTTGGCGGCAGACTTCACCAGCAAAGCGGAGCAAAGTTTAAATTCTTATCGCGCGTCAGGTCCCCAAACAACGCGCCGACGGTTTATTATTATACAATTTTTATCTTCGGCCTTTGCATAATTTATAGCTTTTATCAAAGGAATTAAAAGATAATCTATTTGGGTAAGTAAATCTAATAATGTGTTTGCAGAAATTAATCCAATTTTGACGATAAACATTTGTACCGGCTTTCGAGCTACCTACGTATATAAATACAAGAATAGCTTTTGAAGATCGACTGCATACTTGGATTACTTTTTTGGTAAGATTTAACGAACGATCAACGAACTGACATTTATTAACATTTTTAGAAAATATATACTTAGAACATTAAAAAAATTAGCATATTTAATATACATGAACCTTTCATCGTCAACTATGTGCTGAAAATATGTGCTTATATTTTTATCATGCGGGTAAATTAAATACCGTGGAAGTCAGAAATCATAAACAAGACAGGCGTCTGCGACAAATCATCACAATCAATCTATCAAGTCAATCGAGCGTCACATAGTGTAACATTTATTTTTGTATGATTTCTGTTCGCAAACTTCACATGCAAAAATCAAGGCACCATTTTTAGCTGCAAGCCCACACCGACAAAGTAATCCAATCTCAATGTCGCACAGCTGCGCAACTCGCCAACTTCAAACTTAACAAGTTCGGGCTGTTTGAAATGATTCGTCTTCATAAAACTCTTGTAACACCCTTTTAACAACTGGCGAATGAGGCATTTTCAGTGAGCATAGGATCTTAATGTTTCAAGGCGTTATTTAAAGTACAGATGGCGACAGTCACATGAACATGTTAGCAATTATTGCTTGTTACAAAAGTGTGCCGTCTTCTAGTCCCAGAATAACTGAGTCGTAGCAGTTGGTACGGACTAAATGAGCTTAACATAATATACCTGCAGTGTAAACAGTGCTTTGCTCGTGAAGTCTGCCCCCAAGCATTACTGGTTTGATGAGCAAAGTAGTCAGTGAAATTACGGGGCTTTTGAGACTTAATATCTATTGTCTCAGGGTAAAGAGCGCACTGCAGTGCCGCGCAGGCCTTCGTGTTGCAAAGTTCTGAGTGGCCCTGCAATTGTGTGGGCCGGCGTTATGCTTACCATCAGGCAAACGACCAGCTCGTCTCGTTATCGAATAGAATAAAAATAAAAGTGTATATATAATACATTGAGCTGATTGTTAAATGTTGAAAACTCGCCAGCAATTAAAGAAACAATATAGCCGCAGTGTCATAAAGAAGTCAAGTTAGAGAACCTTTTCCAAATTCCTGCTTTTTTCATCAGAATTGGATATTTCAAAAAGTGTACATTACCCTGACATTTTCGCCAGGTGTTGCAAATTTCGGTGCTTACAGAGCCGCGTGTAGTGGCTCGTTACCGCTCGCGTCGTGAGTCGTGACTCGTGTCCCACGTAACGATACTACCGACTGCCGAGTGTCTGTCCAAGTGCTGCTGCAGTCGTAACATTGACAACTTGTTAAAACTTACAAAGTAAAAATCTCACAAGACTCGTCCGCACGAAACTCACTTCTGAAGACTAAACTAGTGCATAATCAAAAGATAATGACTTCCGGCTCGACAGTATCAACCGTATCACTTCGGGGGTTCACCCTTCCATCCAATCGTGTTTGTATCCTGTAATTCATTCGACTCATTGAATGGTGAGCCACTGATTGGTCAGCCACTGATTGGTCAGAGCATTCCGAATATTCCGATCCACCTTAATATTATTGCAGCCAGCAGGCACGCAAGCCGACCCTCTCCCAAGCATTAATTGATGTGCAGCAAGCAAGATGTCTCGGCAAACGCTTCTCTCAAAGAGAGTGGTATCGACCGCCGGTGGACTGATTGTCGACTAATTTTATTACCGCAGAGGCATGCGGACGTCAATTATTGCAAGCAGCTTCATATATACCTCGGGGTTTACGGGATTCTTTACTGCTGGAACATATTGAATCGAATCGATCAGTAACGCAATAAATGAATAAAGGAAACCGCCATCGAGTGCAATCTACAGGTAGGAAATTAATAACATAAAAATGTTTAGTGTAAAAAATCCCAGTTTTAAATTGAAAGCTGTCTAAATTGATATCGTCATACATAAAACTCGTAGGGACACAAGTGAGATGCATTACTGTTACATTACATTTAATTTTATTCCATTGCTGAGTATGGGACCCTCCCATCTAAGAGATCTGTGCTCTCCCATCCTTTATATGTTTTTATTTACTGCGCCAATTAATTAATTTTTGAAGCAATACGAAATTGAAGGGTTTTACTGTCCTTTTACTTTGACAATAATAAATTATTGTTGACTACCCTCAACAACAGAGCCATCCATTCGCAGTTAAACGTGAACAGTGAACTGTAGCTACACAAGCGCATCGGAGGGCCAGTGTCGACGACTCGACGCAATGGCTACGCCTCAAGTGACACTAGACATCGGGAGCTCAAAGGCGAGTGTTTGCCCCTTTGTCTTACCGGGCAATTAGTGCAGTCCGTTCATTTAATTCTATCGGTCGATTAACGACGAGCCAGGTGCCCATTAATTGTACGGGCCAATTTGCAGTCCCTTGTTGGGCGCCAGCGTTACGGCCGAGCGCAAAGTGCTTTACTTGCGCTATTTCATATGACATTACGTATGGACGGTAAGTTGAGCATCACTTGTGTTCACACTGTGGAAACTATGCGGTTTGAGTGCTGTTTGCCGTGTTTGATTGTGTTCAGATAGGTATTATAATGCGGAATTTGACTCCGAACGAGCTCGATGAAACTATTCTATAACAGCTTAATGAACACAGATTGAACGAGAAAACCTTTAGAGCATTCGATATCTTCTATCTCAAAAGGTCTCTTAACTTTATCAAAGGAAACGAAGAAAATTACCTTTCAACATGTAAGTATCTATAGATCTACAAAGACTTCGATCAAATCGTAACTTCGAAATCAGCCTCCACTTTCAAAGTGCAAGAGTCTTTCTTAAAACATTTCTCTCGATATTTATCTTACCTATCCGAAAGAGTTGGAAGTTGGTAAATCCAGGCGGGTGCCCGCATACTGAGTTGAGTTCCAACTAACTTTTATATTACTGGATTGGACCAATCACCGCGGAATGGATTTCTTGGTTTATCTTGCCTACAATCTGCGGAAAAGTATCTGGTAAGACTCGAGTTTTGTTGTTGTATGACTTCGAATCAGATTTTCATTAAATACTATAGTTGTTAACTTGCTAGTCTTCTCGCAGAACTACGTCTATACTGGATAGAAAATTAATACCTAATACGACGTTATCTAGATCAAGATTGAAAACTATAAGTGTATGCACCCAATCTTTTAAAAATAAATTGAACTCAGCAGGCAACAAGAAGTTAGACTGTTCCCTGAAATCAAATTATTTATATTATAGCCAGGCTTGTTGACACTACAGGTTCTAGGAACTCTGCGAGTGTCGTGATACTCTGGTTATTTTATGCAGAAACTATTTAGCTCCTGTGACAACCGAGTTTCAAATTAAATTGAAAACATATCAATTATTTTTTAGGGTTTAGTTGAAGATAATTAGTTATCTCGCTCGTTAAGCAACTCACAAGCCAATAACAATAGTAGGGGTACCCTGAGCTTTGACTGACGTGGTAAGTACTACCACACTCTACCACAAAGCTCTTTTATTTTGTCAAAGTCAAATATTTTCACTGAATACTTCTCCCTTCAAACGGGAATGATTATTATTACACACTACTGCTTAGCGGTAACCTCCACATTAATTAGGCGCTCTTTGCAACCCCGGCCAACAAAGAGAAATTATAAGTCAATCAGTAAAAAATGCAAAATTTGGACAAACAATACAATAATTGAAGCTAAACAACTACGATTTCCTTAATAATGTCATCACAGTCATCGTGCAAGTGTTTACCAGCCTCAGACAGATATTTGCCGTCTAGTCTAGCCCGAAAAAAAACCCCGAACAATCGTACTTACTTTGATGCTGCCCTCGGAGCAAACGGACCTAAGTCCCACTCGACGGCAAAGTAACGAATCGTCCCCTTCGCCGAAGCTTATTTCAAAAACGTCGCAAATGCGTTCCTTCCGTGTTTTTAAAGACTTAATTATTAGTTAGTACTTTATCTTTCTTTCGCTTTATTTATAAAATAATAAAATAAGTCAATTTTTCGAAATTAGATGAAGTAGGTACATCTTTTGGTTACCGGAGATTATCAGATAGGACTTTCTCACCCTAACTCCAGATTTATAACTGTACCCATGGGTTCTTATTAATAAACAGTGTTAAGCGGTTGAACAGTTAAACTATATTTTGTCTCTTTCGTTTCAGTTTCAAATTTTCAAAGAACAACAAAGACAAAATACAATTCAATTAAATCACCATATAACATTGTTTACTACGAGCAATGTCAATTAGTTTTTTTTATCTTACGCAAAGCTTCTATTCTAGTCTAGTACCTAGCACAGAATAGATGATAGTACAAAGACCTAAAGTAGTAAGCTATAGTAAGAGGTTGTTGTGAATTGGTTTCTATAAATTGGTCTGGAAAATCTTTTAATTTGTTTTCTTTTTTGCAGATAAAGTAAGAAAATATATAGGTACGTAGGAGGCAGTGCCGTTACTAGTTTTTTTTCGCGCCCTGTGCAGGCTTCTATAACTGCATTCAAATGTGCTAATTTAACCTGGATCTGGTCATTTCTATGCCCCTCCAGGGTCTGCGCCCTGTGCCTGGGCACTGCTGGGACCATATATTTAGGGCAATGCTGGCACCGCCATATATTTAGGGCACTGCTTTGAGGTGCTGTAAGCATAATAGTAGGTACTAGGTACCTACATGTTTCAAAATGCATCTACTCTTCCTAATGAACTTACCAATTGAATGTAATTAACACGAGATGAGATATTTGTGAAATATTGTGTTCCACATTAGAAAGATTAATAAAACCGAAATTAACAGCATCATAAAAGTCAATATCTGGAGGATATCGGTTATTTTAGTCGAAGCTCCTCAACCGTGGTGACTCCTTCAAAAAATAGCTTTGTAGAAAAGGGACATACGCCGTTATTCTCCGGGCGGCCGATATTAGCGCTGAGTCGCATCTTCAGAGGGCGGCGAGATCAAAGGATAGGTACACAGTAACCGCTCCCATTGATGTCGCGGACACAAAGGGAATTGATTGTTGCAAAACTACACTTTTTTATGGCAGCGGATTGATGACACATCTGCTTTACGAGTATTTTTACAATTTGTGCGCGAGTTTACGACGGGAATTATGATGTCTCGCGTTATTGAAATGACGTGGCTGCGGCAGTGTTATGATAGTATTAATATATTGTAATAACTTTTATGAGCTCTGTTAGTCGATATAATTTTGTTAGACAAGATAAAAAGAAATTAAACTTGGTCCGGTCTTGTAAATTAAAATTCATTAGACATAATTCTTAACAAAGATAACTGTCAAGTGTAATAGAAAAAAGCTCTGCTAGTAGATTGGGGGTTCAACGAAATTAATTTTAAAATCACAAATAAACTTACAAACAGGATTTGAAAATCATTACCGTTGGTTTGCTTTGCTGTAATTGGGTAACAAAATAGTAAAACTAAATAACACAAGAAAAAAAATTTGATGAATGCATCAACGGTTCAGTCTTACCACAAAAAAATGAAACACATGTTAAACCTGTGTTAAACAGTGTTTAAATATGAACAACCACCAATTGCGGCTTAAGGAGTGTCTAACCGTACCATTGTCTAACTCATTTCTTCTGTGACATTTCTAATCATTTTAGTTGTATGGTATTGTTATTAGATCATCACCGATTATTGACAACAGTGAGATTGTTCTTTATTCTTTGCTATATTACATAGTAATGGTTAGCTAATTTAACTATTGCCAATATCATAACAATCTACTTTAAGCAAATATTTGCACATAGAATCCTACACAGCAAAACATACAATACAAATGTGTACTTGTGCATCAAATTTGCTACCAACTTTTCAGTCAGCTTTATGAGAAAAATGAGATTAAATAGTTAACAAAATTATAGATACATTGAAATGCTAATTACGTAATGATAACATAATTTAATCCTTTAATAATTTGGATCATACATTGAGTGGTTGGTAATAGTGCACCTACTAAAGGGTTTCTCAGTAAGAACTTGAATTTAGAAACGAGTGCCGTTTTTGACTGTCAAGTGTTGAGTCAGCCATATTTGGTATTAGTTTAATTAAAACCTAATAGACATTTAAGAAAATGGTGCATCACAGCTAGGAAGAACATTTGTTCATAGTGAATACTCATTACAAATATGGGGAAAATTTTACTGTGAGGCATGTGGGATAATCAGACCATAGCTTTTTGAAAACGATGAAGGTGCCAACGTGACTGTTGATGTTACTGGGCCATGTTGGTAAAAATTGGATGGAGGGGACTTAAATGAGATGCAGTTTCAACAGGATAGCGTGACCTGTCACACCAAAAAATGAAGTTGTTGCAAACCAAGTTTCCAGGTCATGTCATCTCTCATTTTGGAAACCAACACTGGCCGCCAAGAAGTTACGATTTAACTTCTTTGAATTATTTTCTCTGAGGTTTCTTGAAAAATAAGTTCTATGTGAATCACCCTGAGACAACAGAGGAACTCAAAGAACAAATTACACACCAAATTTGTGAAATTCAGCAGCCCTTACTGCAAAATATCATCAAGAGTACATTCCTGCCAACAGAGCAAAGGTGTGCATTTAACCAATATTTTGTTTCATGTGTAAATATCATTACTACCTATGTACATATCAGGAAGAAAATGTAAATAAAACAAAAAAAAAAATATATTTTTAAGACTTTAAAATCCAAGTTCTTGCTGTGACACCCTATATTAATAAATCTATGAAAGGGTTAATAATAAAATTTCATACTGCTAAGTTTTTCTTTGAGAACTTAGTAGTTATTGGTATTTTTCATGGATCACATTGAAACACAACTGAGGGGAGCCAGGAGCAGGGATTTGGATGGGTAGCAGGACTTCTCTAAACCAGTTTTCAACACAGTTGATGCTGCAAATAAAAAATAATTTATGGAACCACTCTACATGATAAAAACTTTTCTATGACACAAAAAACACTGTGCAAATACATACATACTTTAGAGTCTTTAGACTGTTTAGACTTTTATTAGGTCAACAGGTATGAAAGAGGACTTTCAAGAAAGTTTGTAAACACAACAAAACTTTTTCTAAGCGCAGTATTTGTTTACTAATGCCGCTATTGTTCGTACAAAAAATAAGTTTTACGACAAAACTAGCGTACAGGCTCTCAATACAACCGAAGACGAGATCCTAACCTTACAGTGATTATTTATAACTATTACCTGAGCAATGTTGTTATTGTAACCAAAATACAATAATGGGCTAATTATGAAGTAAGAAGCACTAAAAACGTATAATAGCGTCGAAAGTGTTAATTTTAGAAGTCGTAATCTCGCTGTAAGCATCGGTTTCTTACCTCGTTGACACCTGAATTCCCAAGTGATCCCAGAGTTCGTTACAACTTCACACACCAAACTTTCAACTTTCGAGAAACAGTCTTTGCACTTCACGATATTCAAACAGTTTAGATAACTTTAATTTGAGTCTCTCAACTTAGAAACAGACAGAAAACAACAGTAATCGCGTCGAAAACAAAAAAATATTCACACGCTTGACGTCGCCTTCGCCATGGTGTTGATGCACAATGGCGCCCTCTTGCGACTTCATAGCTGTCAAACTTGTTGAAGCGTTTCATGCCTCACAGAAAAGAATATTTCAGGCTATGAAATAGGTACCTAATTAATGCTCTTTGATAGGTATTTTCTTTTCCAGCCCAGCACACAAAAATTTTAATGGAATATTATCCAAAGGAGAAAGAGCAAAAGTACAGTTTTATCGATAACCACTTTGTGACTAGAGTTCAGTTGACGCCTTAAAAGAATTGAGCGTTGAAAAAAAATCGGACGAATTCTGTTCTTTCGAATAACAAGTTTAAATATAATTTCACTTCGTATAAAATCAATTACAATACAATACAATACAAATACCGTTACTGCGTGAAAGAAGGACAAACCAACAAACACACTTTTGCATTTATAATATTAGTAGGATGCATTCATGAACCATAAAAACATTACACCCCTTTTTTGTGCACTCGTGTAAAAAGTACCTATAATATGTACTAGAGTAGGACTCATCAATCATATTATTTTCGGATCGCTGTTCTCTATTTTGTGGCTGAGCGAGCCATAAAAGGCTAAGATTTAGTTAGGTATGTACCTACCCAAGCTTCCCTCTCTGCGGACTTCGGGCCCCACTCAGCCCCTGTGCCGCATCCGCTGATCCCTCTGCTAACCTGAGTCATGAGGTCCACCTCGCCGGGTTATCTGCTACCTGTCACGAACTTATACGACATAAGTTTTGTAGGAGAAATAAGTTTTTCTATTTATGTTTCAACCATACTCCGTTGCTCCGTGAAAGATCAACAAAAACACTTGCACATTTATAAGTAGGTTTCACACTCGCTCTAAAACGGTGAAGGAAAAGATCGTGAGGAAACCCGCATGTTCAAGAACCACAAAATTAGAGGACATGTGACATCCACCAAGCCACACTGGGCCCGCTTAGTGGATTATGGCCCATAACTCACTGACAGAAGGCCGGTATCCCAGCAGTGGGAGCGTAAGAGGCTGATAATGTAAGTAGGTACAGTTTATTCATTACTAACACACAAAGAACCCAAAATAAAACATACCTATATATTCAAATCAAAAAATGCTTTATTTCAATACAAACACAATTTTACAAGAGAAGGAGACACATTACATACCTATAACAAAATTAATTTATGACATCGGTTACGATGATGTTGATACCAGCTTTTTTAAATGTGAATGAATACCATAAGATTAAACACTATGCAGTACAATACTAAAGGTCGAATAAACGTAACATTTTTGTTTTTGTCTGTAACAGCCTTTAGTTTAATTGATGAATCGAGTCTTAAGGGGCAGAATTCAGCGCGCCGCTATCTCGCTCGCGCATCTCAACATTTTTGAAGATAAACAATCACTTACTATAATTATGAAAAATCGCATTCGGTGAAATTGCTGACACTAACATTACAAGGGTTATACAAAATTTTCATTTTGATCCATTCAAGTTTTCAAACCTAAAAATGGGATATAATGTTTTGCCCATTTTCATGTATGAAATCTTGATCGGATCAAAATGATACTTTTGCCGTACCTTTGCAATGTCATTGCCAGCAATTTCACCGAATGCGATTTTTCATTATTATATTAAGTGATTATTTATCTTCAAAAATGTTAAGATGCGCGAGCGAGATAGCGGCGCGCCGGGTTCTGCACCTTAAATCTATAACATTATTATATGAAACAAATATTTTAACACAATCAACTGTGTAGACCTCTTGTTATCTTACATAATTAAATAAGATATATTTTCTGCCTCTATTGTAGTTGTACTACAGTAAACAATTAGTACAGAACCCTCGAAACAAAACATAAAATAAAAAATACGAAATCCATCCGCTTTTTTACAGGGCTGTCCACGCACACGGTAACCCACACGCGGACGGTTGCGTGGCAAGCGCGTGAACCACGCGGCGTGATTATCTCGATAGAACTGTCAACAAAAACAGTGCATCCAATTAAGGGCAGGATACGGCGCGCAGCTTTATTTATTTATTTATTCTTCTTTAGCACACAGATAAAATATGTACAAGGAAGGACTTAATGCTAGATAGCATTGTCTACCAGTCATCCTGGACGTGCAAGAAAAATGGTGGTGGTGCAGTGAGGAGAAAGCTTTCTCGCTCGCGCACTTCAAAATTTTTGAAGATAAACAATATAATTATGTGAAATCGCATTCGGTGAAATTGCTGACAATATGTAGTCAATAACATTACAAAGGTTAAACAAAAATTTTATTTTGATCCGTTTAAGTTTTCAAACGTAAAAATGGGATTCTATGTTTTGCCTATTTTCATGTATGAAAACTGGATCGGATCAAAATGATACTTTTGCCGTACCTTTGTTATCCTATTGCCAGCAACTTCACCGAATGCGATTTTTCATAATTATACTAAGCGATGGTCTACCTTCAAAAATGTTGAGATGCGCGAGCGAGATAGCGGCGCGCCGTATTCTGTCCCTGGCTTGAATTATAAAGCCGCGCCGTCAGTCATTGTTATCAAATGCATTTTGAACGAGCTGCCGCAACAGCCCCACTCTGCCGGCGACAGAGCCGAGATTGAACTTGTTTAAGTGTTCATAAGCAATTGTGTAAGGGGCAGCTTAGACGCTCAAGCAAACGTATTTCTTCTTTCTTTCTTCTTTAAACGTACGTTTGCTTATCAGAATAACAACGCTTTTGCGTCAAGCGCGGATTTCGTGATTACGTTTGCATGAGCGTCTAAGCTGCCCCTAAAACTCAGCCGCTTTGTTCTATCTGTTCTATTCGCCTACTGTAGTTTATTCTGTTCTCTGCCATTTCAACGTTTCTCATGAGCAGGTACAAAATAGCAAAATAAAACTGCCCTAAGTGCCGCAACACTGACTAAACCTAAAAATGACTAAAGAAATGACTTCTTAGAACACTACACAATAAATATTCATTTGTAGAGAAAATCAAGTCGTTGAGGTATTTTCTTACATAAAGGAACTTACATTGAACACTGAAAGCGAAACAAACACACAAGTTAACATTTTAAGTTAAAATAAGAGTAATAATATTACATTCCAGATGAGCCAGTGATGTGGGATAGCAAGAGCTTTATGCCTAAATTATTTTGGCTCGATCACCTTAAAATATTTAGTAACTAAGATATTAGAATAATATAAACAGGGGTTACCTACATCAAATTAAGTCAATTAACAAATTTAGATAAATAAGGATATTAGAAAATTAATTATATAAAACATAAGCATAAAATAATAAGCAGGGTACAATTAAATATTAAGATTATAGTCCACTTATAGGTTTCAACACAAAGCCAGCGCGAGACGAGACTAAAAGTAGAAGTGTAACAGAAAAAGTTGACTATTTTGGTGTTGACTACACTACTTTAGCAACGACTAGTTAGTGGTAGCACTAACTCTTCTGCGAGTGTCCGTCCGGGTTGTTACCACCGCTTTGCTCGTGAAGTCTGCCGCCAAGCAGTAGTGTGCAAGCATTACTGTGTTCCGGTTTGATGAGCAGAGTATCCAGTGAAATTACTGGGCTTATGAGACTTAATACCTAATGTCTCAGGGTAACGACCACACTGCAGTGCCGCGCAGGCCTTTTTGTTTCAAAGTTCTAGGTGGCAGTGCAATTATTATGGGCCGGTGTTATGCTTCCCATCAGGCAAACGACCAGCTCGTCTAGTTACCTAATAACATTAAAAAAAAAAAAGTATATTATGTATTGAAAGAGACCGAGCGAAACAAAAGTTAGGTTTAGGTAAGAAGCGACAGAATCGACACTGTTGCTTACTAAATTACTTTGTACTGCAGTTATTGTCGTTATACTGTACGGTGTACTTACGGCGTTTATTTAAACGGTAAGCTAACATAATCTACTGAGCTTCTTATAGAGATAATAAGAAATTTCTGCTTCGACTTGTAGACAAAACGTACGACAAAGAAATGTAGCATAAATAATCAATAAAATTAACAATATTTTTTGCGGTTTAAATTGTCAATTCACCCAAATCATGTTTTGTTCACATGAATAAAATTAACGACACCATTGAAACAATTTTGTGGATGCATATTGCATATTATTTATTAAAATTGTAGAGGGATAATATGGACCAAATACCACTCAACAGAGAATGCTCTGCTATCTAAATTGACGGCAAAACTGTGGATGGGCTCTAAGACAAAACTGACACAATATAAAAAAACTCTTTTTTTTTGAGGCATTGAAAGGCGGAAGCCTAAAGTATGTACGGGCAAACATTGACCATATGGCAAAAGGTATTTAAATACTATGACTATAGTTAGTTTGTTAGATTTGAATATTGTATCAGCTTATATCATACAGAATTGGGCCTTTCGACAATGAGATTGTTAGCTGGTAAGGCCCCTTGCTTGAACGGGTACCACGTCCACAAGTTCACAAGTTGTCTCACTGTTAAGCAACACAGATTAAATTCAGTAGAGTGATACACTGCTTTACTCCTCGGCCCCACAGCAGTTGTAACAATTAAAATTATAAATTACAAGTATGTAAACTTGTACTAAAACTATACTTACCAAGACCGTTTGTTGACATTTCACGAAATAGCAAACTCATTCTCACTTCTATTACTTAGCAAATATTTTTTTAATGGCTTAAGCACATTTAGCAATTTCGATGAAGACTCCTACAGTCACATTCTGAGGCGAGCTGGATTAGCATCAACGTTACTCACAGTTCATAAAGTTGGGTTCCACCTGTGGCACGATTAGCAAACAATAAATCAAATGATACCCCCCATCTAAAAAAGCACTAAACTGCACTATTTTCCGAACTCATTCACACCGCTACCACTGTAATGCTGTTTATCTGTCCTTCATCTTATCTCACTGGAGAAAATACCATTATCACTGATAATTTTTTTAAAGGGTCATCGCTTGTTTTAGCTTTAATTCAAAATATATGTTGTTTAGTCAACAACGAATGAGGCTCAGTGACAATTCAATATAACGGGTCATCCAATCACGCAGGATCGCTTACGTTATCTATTAGGGCCTCGTAGTCACATTCTCCTCTAATTGATAGTCCAACCTGGGCAACGTCCCAGGCGGTCACCAGACTGGTTTCGGTTCATTATCTGACATCCAGTCCATTTTGATTGAAATTGGTATCCACTATCACATTGTTATCACACTAAGATTTCATCTTGTTCAGGCTCCTGATGAACTGCGTCATATCATACTCCTCTTCATACTGCGAGTCTTCCCACAAGTCCGGTAAAGCGTCCAATGCGGGTTTACCACTAGATGTCGTTAAGGGCGCATTTGCAGCGGACGGCGCGGCATTGGTACTGGAGAGGTTGAATAAGTCCAGGAGCTGGTCTGTACCCATGGTCTCCATGGCAGCATTTTCGCTGCTAATCACTGTGTTAGCGGTCACCAGCTTGAATTTCTGCAGCCTGGAAGTAGATTGACGAAATTATTTTAGTGCAATTATTTTGTTAGTGGCAGGACTAACTCTTCTGCGAGTGTCCGTCTGGGTTGTTACCATCGCTTTGCTCGTGAAGTCTGCTGCCAAGCAGTAATGTGCAAGCATTACTGTTTCCCGGTTTGCTGAGCAGAGTAGCCAGTGAAATTACTGGCCTTATGAGACTTAATACCTAATATCTCAGGGTAACGAGCGCACTGCAGTGCCGCGCAGGCCTTTGTGTTTCAAAGTTCTGGGTGGTACTGCCATTGTTATGGGCCGGCGTTATGCTTACCATCAGGCAAACGACCAGCTCGTCTCGTTAAAAAATAACATAATAAATAAAATCATACCCCATGATCTTCTCCTCTAGCGTGTCTCTCGTGACGAGTCGGTACACGTTGACGACTTTCTTCTGTCCGATGCGGTGCGCGCGGTCCATGGCCTGAAGGTCCTTCATGGGGTTCCAGTCGTGCTCCACGAATATCACGGTGTCTGCCCCCGTCAGGTTCAGCCCTAGTCCACCCACCTGGGGGTTTAAATGTAGGTTAAAAATGTGTCACACCATACACCTATAATTTTTAACAAGTTGCCGCGAGATATCAAGGAGATTCATAAATACATCACAAAAATTTCGCTTCCAACAGGATTCGAACCTGCGTCTTCTGGCTATCCGGGCCTTAGCCAACTAGGCTATGGGAGCAATCGATGTTGACTGCGAAATTCTTGATATGATTCCGCTAGTGTCGGACTATAATATATATGTCAAACAATCGGCTAGCACTCACGGCCGTAGTCAGCAGCAGTATGTCAATGGACACGTCGTTGTTGAACCGCGACACGATGGCGTGTCGCTGGTGCGGCGGCACCTTCCCGTCCAGGCGCAGGTAGGCGACGGCCGGCAGGTGGCGCTGCAGCAGGTCCCGCTCCACTATGTCCAGCATCTTCTTCAGCTGGCAGAAGATCAGCGCGCGGTGCTGAGACACCACGGACTCGGGCTCCGCGTCAGACGTGGCCGTGCCGATGCCGCAGTCGAGGAGGAGTTGTCTGGAAATATTGTGTATACCCTCACTTTCTATACTTATCTTATAATGTAAACAACTGCCTCACCGGCTAGTGACAATGATCGTCTTCGTTAAAAAATGTATGGGTATTATCCTTTTCTGTACCCTACAGATTTTCTTCTCGGACAATTAGGTTTCAATTCGTTGAAAACTAGGAGGTTGCTTGACCAGCTTAAGACCGGCTGTGGGCTATTGAGAGGTTCCATAGATTCTCCTGCCCTACACAATCGTATATGTGCTTTATTCGTGCCAGATAAATATACACGCCATAGACCTAGACACAAGTTGTTCCACGTAGGCTCTAGCCGTACTGGGCACAGGAAATACACGCCATTGTGCCGCGTCATGTGTGATCTCAACACATTCCTTAGTACCTATCCTGATTGTGACATTTTTTGTGATAAGTGGCCTACTGTCTCAAACTTATTATTGACGTTTTGTGAGTCCTATGACCATAAATCAAATATTAATCTTAAAATTTGACATAGCTACTGTAACCTAGACTTAAAATTATTTGGTAATGACATGATGAATTTTTCTTTTAATTAATTTTTTGTTAGTTTGGTAATATGTATAATTGCAATTGCGTTCATATTATTATAAATAAAAATAAATTGATTTGTTAATAGTATGGCATAGGTGTAATAACCAGTTTGATAAACCTAAAAAAAAAAAAAAAACCAGCGGTCTAATAGTCTTCGGTTGGAAGGAATTGCCTAGTTTTAGCTAGGTTACAACTTTTCGTTTCTAGAATAGACAATTGCTTTCAGCCGAAGACCTAACGACCGCTGGTCTTACTACGATTTTGTTTGCTAGTAAGGCCCCTGGTTATCTAGATACACCAGACGCCTTAACCAACTAGGCTATAGGAGGAGATGTTGCACGAAACACAAAATATATAATAACTGTCGTCATACGGATTCAAGAACAACACATTAACACAACAAAAGTGAAATTCACAAGATACTACATCTAAAAGTTTAACGAACTCAACGATTTTTTTATCATCCAACAGAAATAATACCATCAGATTCTTTACATTTCAATGAATAAAAAAATGTAATACAACTATGTACTTCAACGCGGTTTTGACAGACAAACAACAAAATTCATGCTTTTAGCACAACTTTACGGCCCGCGTTGAACAAGTGACGTCAGATATTCTGCCCAATTTGTATGGGTCGTTTTAGCGCTCAGTAGATTCGTCCGACTTTGACTCTGATTTTTGACGTTCCTAGCATTCAATTTCCAATTTTTCAATTGAGACATTGATTCCCATGAGAAAATTGATTGACATCATAAAAAAGTTGAGTCAACATCCCCATTCTTGAGATGATTCTTTTAGTATATTTACTCACTTGAGCGCCGGTAGTTTGGCGGAGTGTTCAATGTCATCCATGGTGGAATTTTGAGCTTGCAGTTGCAGCGCTATGGCGGCCGCCTCGGGGTGCTCCGGAGTCAGGACCAGCTTCGGGTGGTTGCACACGTTCTGTAGGTAATGCAGCGCCTGGAACCGAACCAGTTCACATGACACTTCCTCGTTTTTAACAGACTTCCAAAAAAGGAGGAGGTTCTCAATTCGGTGGGTATTTTTTTTTATTACCTGAGATTTCAGTCATTTATAAACCGATTAGGAAAATAGTTTTTTTTTTATTTGAAAGGATACTTTCAGATTGGTCCCATAGAAATTTCATCAAAATCGATTCAGTAGTTTGTTACTGACTGAAGTAGGTTCGTCACTTTTTAAAGCAATTTCACTTGTTAGAAAACATTGGAGTCGATTCTCTCGTTTCATACCTGAACCTAATTTTAGTATCACTTTCACTATTTCCAAAACATAACATCAGAAAGAGATAGATGGAAGATATTTTACAGATCTAAATTTCGTTTTAGAGCTGTCAAATATCATCCAAATCGTGCAATTAGAATCGAGTGTCAAGAGATCGCCCCAACCAATAAGAACTCGATTTCAATTTTCAACTGCAGATGCTTATAACATACATAGGAACATGGCGAAAGATGTCCAGAGTATCCTCTGATCGTACCTGGAACACGTGCGTGTGGCTGTTGGAGATGTCCTGTGCTTGCGGCATGTGCTGCCGGGAGAAGTCCTCGTAGAGGCGGCGCTGCAGCGGGCTGAGCTCGCAGTAGTAGTCCTGGGTGATCTTGGGAGGCAGCTCCTTCAGGACGTCTTCCTTCACTCGACGGAGGAGGAACGGCAACACCTAGAGGAAGAGGACACGTGTGACGTTTATACATACTCCCCACACATGCTAAAAAGCTTTTTTTTATGTTATTTGGTAACGAGACGAGCTGGTCGTTTGCCTGATGGTAAGCATAACGCCGGCCCATAACAATTGCAGTGCCACTCAGAACTTTGAAACACAAAGGCCTGCGCGGCACTGCAGTGCACTCGTTACCCTGAGACATTAGGTATTAAGGCTCATAAGCCCAGTAATTTCACTGGCTACTCTGCTAATCAAACCGGGACCCGCTAATTCTAGCATATTACTGATCCTCATGAGAATACAAATGGAGTCAACATCCCTATTTAGAGTTAGTGTTTAGAGCTGCACTGACCTGTCGGTGCAGCGCTTCGCAGGCGAGCGCGCCGGCCTGCAGGTGCTGCGGCGCGGCGCGGGGCTCCCGGGCCGCCAGGATGGGCCGCGAGTAACGCGCCGTGAACTGGCGCTCCGTGCCCAGCAGCCCCGGCATCAGGAAGTCGAACAGAGACCACAGCTCCAGCACGTTGTTCTGCGGACCAGGCGTCGGGGTTCGGTTATTACAACTGTATTATACTCTGTTCTATAATCTTAGACATTTTATGTAAACAAAGAAACGTCACGAAAAGTCACTGTCAAAGTGACATGACAGTAGCCCAAAACATTTTCACTTGTGAAAAATATTTTTATTTCTATTTCGCCCGGCTTTGCTCTCGCGCGGCACAATTATAACGTAACAAGAAACAAATAACAAGAACCAAAAAAAAAACTTAAAACAAAACCACTACAAAATAACAAGATATTTAACAACAACACAAATGCAATAAGATACACACTCCAGAGATTGGCACAGATCAACAGACAGGAAAAGAAAATGGCGGCGATTGCACAAAACGTTTCAAATCACTGCTGTGTTCCCAGTATAAGAAAAATAACTGCACGAAAAACACATCCTTTTATTATAGTTTTCACAAGTGAAAAATGTTTTGGGCAACTGGCATGTCACTTTGACAGTGACTTTTCGTGACATGTCTTTGTTTACGAAAATATCTAAGACTAGCTTCTGGCCGCGGTTTTCACCAGCGTTCTCACAGGAACCGTCAAACCGATCTGTCAAATTAAATCAACTTGTCAACATAATGAAACTTTATGACTGCTGTCAATTTATTGACAGCTCTCAATGTCAATTTTATGTCGCACTAACTTCTGCCCGCGGTTTTCACCCGCGTTCCCACAGGAACCATGCATTTTTCAAGGATAAAAAGTAGCCATGTTACTCTCCGGTCCATAAACTATAGCAATGAGAAAAATCACGTCGATCCGTTGCTTCGTTACTGCGTGAAAGAAGGACAAACCAACAAACACACTTTCGAATTTATAATATTAGTATGGATGGATTATGGAACAGGGTAATGTATAACAACTACAAAATTCCGTATAGTACGTACTTGTATCGGTGTTCCGGACAATATCAACCGATGCTCAGCCACCAGCTGTTTAATAGCCTTAAACGCCTTCGTCTTTCCGTTCTTAATCACGTGCCCTTCGTCCAGTATACAGTAGTTCCATTTGATGGAACTGAAGAAGTCAATATCCTTCCTGACGATGTCGTAAGAGGCGACGATGAAGTTGTAATGTCTGACTTGGTACCGGAGTCGTTCGCGCTCGACCGGCGGCCCCACGTACTGGAGTGGCTTCAGGAACTTGGTGGGGATGAATTTGTTGACTTCGAAAACCCAGTGACCTGGAAGTAATAAGCTGATGTTGATTTTCTATGTTCATTTAATTAATTAACTTAATATTATAATCCTCTGCCACTTAATGTTTGGAAATATTTCAAGATGCAAAATATGTGCAACCTAGCGCAGCAACATGTTTGGAAACCGCTGGAACTTGGGCGTCCAAGATACAGGCTATGCCTAGTTTGGGGCCCGTTGTAAATTTTGAGCACCTTGTAATTGTTTTTGAGAAATAAACTATATTATTATTATATTTGTTTCATTATCAGCCGGCAGGGTTATTTAAATTTACTCTTACTTTACAAGTGGCACTGCAATTGTCACCAACGACCATTGCGACCAGCTCGTCTCGTTACCAAATAAAATAAAAAAATAAATAAAAAACTCCCAATGATTCCGTGTAGGAAGCGACATTTTCTGATCGTTTATATTTCGGAATCGCATCCCGATAGAGAAATACTGTCTGGATTACATTCATGTTTTTTCCGCAGGGTTGCAAGTATCGAGCTTTTCGATAAATAAAATTGACAGGTAGTTCTTGATTTTTTCGAAAACGAAACGAAGCCGAATCTGCGGCGCAAGTACGGATCTTTTCGGTCGATAAAATTCGATAAAATTGACAGTTATTCGCGATAAAACCCACTTTATCGATTTTAACTATCAATTTTATCGAATAAAACCCACTTTATCGATATTAACTATCAATTTTATCGACCGGAATAGATCCGTACTTGCGCCGCAGATGTCGTCATATGAAGTGAATATTCGCGTCTCATAATTCGAAGACTGGTTTATGGAACGAAAACTATTTTAACATAAAAAAACTAGTTTCAAGATTACTTTTCGGTCTCGGGAAAAATTCAATAACGTCCTACCTATTTCTAAATGTCACTTACTGTCAACTGTCACTTTATCGATCGCAAAGTTTGGTACTTGCGCCACTAATAAGCACTAGAAGAGCCAGGGCTACCACCACGCCATGGTTTGCATCACGAAGTGTTGTGTCGTTACCTGTGAGCGTGGGCGGGCACACGACCAGCGAGGGCAGCGGCGCGCGGCGCAGCCCCGCGCGCTCGGCGTGCGAGCTGGCCACTACTGCAATGGACTGCAGCGTCTTGTGTCGTTACCTGTGAGCGTGGGCGGGCACACGACCAGCGAGGGCAGCGGCGCGCGGCGCAGCCCCGCGCGCTCGGCGTGCGAGCTGGCCACTACTGCAATGGACTGCAGCGTCTTGTGTCGTTACCTGTGAGCGTGGGCGGGCACACGACCAGCGAGGGCAGCGGCGCGCGGCGCAGCCCCGCGCGCTCGGCGTGCGAGCTGGCCACTACTGCAATGGACTGCAGCGTCTTGTGTCGTTACCTGTGAGCGTGGGCGGGCACACGACCAGCGAGGGCAGCGGCGCGCGGCGCAGCCCCGCGCGCTCGGCGTGCGAGCTGGCCACTACTGCAATGGACTGCAGCGTCTTGTGTCGTTACCTGTGAGCGTGGGCGGGCACACGACCAGCGAGGGCAGCGGCGCGCGGCGCAGCCCCGCGCGCTCGGCGTGCGAGCTGGCCACTACTGCAATGGACTGCAGCGTCTTGTGTCGTTACCTGTGAGCGTGGGCGGGCACACGACCAGCGAGGGCAGCGGCGCGCGGCGCAGCCCCGCGCGCTCGGCGTGCGAGCTGGCCACTACTGCAATGGACTGCAGCGTCTTGTGTCGTTACCTGTGAGCGTGGGCGGGCACACGACCAGCGAGGGCAGCGGCGCGCGGCGCAGCCCCGCGCGCTCGGCGTGCGAGCTGGCCACTACTGCAATGGACTGCAGCGTCTTGTGTCGTTACCTGTGAGCGTGGGCGGGCACACGACCAGCGAGGGCAGCGGCGCGCGGCGCAGCCCCGCGCGCTCGGCGTGCGAGCTGGCCACTACTGCAATGGACTGCAGCGTCTTGCCGAGCCCCATGTCGTCACACAGCACGCCGTGGAGCCCGAACGAGTACAGGAAGCGCAGCCAGTTCACGCCCGCCTGAGGACGCGCCGGACTGGGTCAATGAGATGCTATGACTTTTGAAAAACATATCGGTAGGAGAGTAAACGTTAACAAGTGAAGGAGGTTTTAAAAAAATTATATACAGCCTGAGTTTAAATTGGAATGTTGACTGATTTTGGGAAAGTGTTTAAAAAGAAGCGAATGGGCCTAATATAACCCAAAATATTTAAAAATACTTTTTGAATACAGCTAATACTTTAATTTTCATGTATTTGAAATGCCATTTCAAGTTTCGCTCCAAAACGCCAATACTGGTCACGTGGTCGATGTGACGTCACGATTCCTGGCACAGATAACTATATTCACAGAAGTCACTCTAAAAATATACTAGGCAGAAAGAGCAATATACTCATTCCGATTTTGAATTTTGAAAGTGACGTCACGCGCGTTTTATGTCACGTGACTTCGGAGTGATGTGATTACATTTTGATTATTAAATTAAAATTATACTCCTTAAAAATAAACAAAAATACAATACAATACAATAACTCTTTATTGCACTCCAAGATGTACAAGTAATAAATAAATAAAACAATGGTTACAGTAAAGGTACAATGGGCGGCCTTATTGCTAAACAGCAATCTCTTCCAGGCAATATTGTGTTTTATAGGATTTCTGTCACAAAAACTAACGTTTCGCGGCAAAGTTATATTTTTATTTTAATACAGTCAACATCCCATTTCTACTATGGAACATCCTGGCAGCCCTAGTTCAGCTGATTCACTTGAACGATGTTGAACTTCTTTTAGTGATGATGTTGATTAGTATTAGAAGAGACTTAGAAACAATTCCATAAAATGTGAGTGTATGAATTTTTATGTATGACATTTTAAATGACTTATTTCGTAGGGAGGTTCTCACAACTTGTCTGTCAGACAACAATGGTCCAAATCACCTCCTTTCGTAATAACATACTAATTGAAACTCACCTGTATATGCTGGCAATCTCCGATTCGACATTTTTTTTTCTGCCTACATAAACTATATTTTTTTTTATTGAGTCTGTGGTCTCCATTATGTCCCCGATGAAGCCTTTTCTATATTAGGAAGGGCAAATTAAAGCGCAATAATAACCTGCTGATAGCTCCTGAGCTCGGCGGCTATCGGCACTGGTATCTTGTAGTCCTTAATGGACTTGGGGTTGAAGAGCTGGTCGAGGAAGTCCTTGTCCTTGTTGCGTCGCTGGCGCAGCTCGTGCGACAGGCCGCGCGGCTCGGGGATGGCGCCGTCCAGCGGCATCAGCTGGATCAGGGACGCGAAGCAGCGGGTCGACATGACGCGGACTGCCTCGCAGTGGTCACTCATGCGGCCTGGGGGGGAGAGAGGGGGGTGTTTATTACCGATCAATACTGATACCAATTTGGAACGGGCACGGTGGGCTTCTGGAAGATTTTTTTTTATTTTATTTGGTAACGAGACGAGCTGTTCGTTTGCCTGATGGTAAGTATAACGCCGGCCCATAACAATTGAACTGCCACCCAGAACTTTGAAACACAAAGGCCTGCACGGCACTGCAGTGCGTTACCCTGAGACATTAGGTATTAAGTCTCATAAGCCCAGTAATTTCACTGGATACTTTGCTCATCAAACCGGAACACAGTAATGCTTGCGCACTACTGCTTGGCGGCAAACTTCACGAGCAAAGCGGTGGTAACAACCCAGACGGACACTCGCAGAACAGTTAGTCCTCCCACTAACAACATTGACTTTGAGCATAGATTGGATCTGTTGATACATTTGTCATTTATTATGTTTTTTTATGCTATTTGGAAAAGAGATGAGCTGGTCGTTTGCCTGATGGTAAGTGGCATAACGCTGGCTCATAACAATCATCATATATTATGTTCTGAATAAGACAGCATTACTTTCAGTCTGTCAGTGCTCTCTTGGATCCTATATGAATAAACCATTTTGAATTTTATATCAGGGACAGTAAAATAACACGAGTCGAAACATGCTGGTGAGTAACGGATATGGAAGCAATTTGGGTGTAAATCTGCAGTGCACGGCGGTTGACTGTTGCGCGTACTGTATGTGTGTTTACCTAAGAGCGGCACGACTAGTAACACGATGTATGGCACCACTTGCAGCTGCAGCGCCTCCGTGACGCGCGCCAGCGCCTCCGCCGCGCCGCACCGCACGCGCTCGCTGCGGACGTCACTCAGCGCCGGGATCAACTGGAACAACACACAGATTATAATTATAATTTATGTATTTAAGAGGACCCACAGAGGTATTTAAGAGGACCCACAGAGGTATTTAAGAGGACCCACAGAGGTATTTAAGAGGACCCACAGAGGTATTTAAGAGGACCCACAGAGGTATTTAAGAGGACCCACAGAGGTATTTAAGAGGACCCACCATATTTTCCATACAAACGCTCGTACGTGATAATAGTGTTGCGTCAATTTTTTTCTTTGGGTGTTTTGAACATATAAGTATCTTGTGCATTATATCTTAGTATTTAAAGAACCAAAAATTTTAAATTTTGACAATCCAATTCAGTAAAAGCCTTAAAAAACTAGCCTTTTTAAACAAATTTTACCTTGACTTTGGCCGTTCACAATTTTCTCATAAACTTAAAAGTAAACAAAACACTTCCATAGAAACCTTGGAAATGTAATGGAGATTCTAAATAACAAACACTATTTTCACAAACTTGTAAGGCACTTTCAAAAACGCGTATTTCCTGGAACAAGTTTTAGGAAATTACCACCCACTAATTGTCTTCGGAAATTTTCTTTGGATATTAATTTCAAAATTTTCAGAATGCCAACCGACGGCTCTGGCGTTGTCTCTCTTTTTCCGTAGTGCCTGTTTTTCTACGATGAACTGACAAGCTTTTAGGCTATTTATACGTTCCACTTAGGCGGGCCGGTAGGGGCACCTTAAATGTCAGAAGGGGCCTTGGTCTTTTCACTATGAGCACGTACCTCGTGCATGAGCGTGTGCATGACGTCGGCGGGGCGCACGCGGCACAGCGCCGCGAGCGCGCGCGCCGCCATGTGCCGCAGCGCCGTGTACGTGCTGCGCGCCAGCCCGCAGCACGCCACGTGTCGCACACTCCCCCGCCCCGCGGCACCTACCTCGTGCATGAGCGTGTGCATGACGTCGGCGGGGCGCACGCGGCACAGCGCCGCGAGCGCGCGCGCCGCCATGTGCCGCAGCGCCGTGTACGTGCTGCGCGCCAGCCCGCAGCACGCCACGTGTCGCACACTCCCCCGCCCCGCGGCACCTACCTCGTGCATGAGCGTGTGCATGACGTCGGCGGGGCGCACGCGGCACAGCGCCGCGAGCGCGCGCGCCGCCATGTGCCGCAGCGCCGTGTACGTGCTGCGCGCCAGCCCGCAGCACGCCACGTGTCGCACACTCCCCCGCCCCGCGGCACCTACCTCGTGCATGAGCGTGTGCATGACGTCGGCGGGGCGCACGCGGCACAGCGCCGCGAGCGCGCGCGCCGCCATGTGCCGCAGCGCCGTGTACGTGCTGCGCGCCAGCCCGCAGCACGCCACGTGTCGCACACTCCCCCGCCCCGCGGCACCTACCTCGTGCATGAGCGTGTGCATGACGTCGGCGGGGCGCACGCGGCACAGCGCCGCGAGCGCGCGCGCCGCCATGTGCCGCAGCGCCGTGTACGTGCTGCGCGCCAGCCCGCAGCACGCCACGTGTCGCACACTCCCCCGCCCCGCGGCACCTACCTCGTGCATGAGCGTGTGCATGACGTCGGCGGGGCGCACGCGGCACAGCGCCGCGAGCGCGCGCGCCGCCATGTGCCGCAGCGCCGTGTACGTGCTGCGCGCCAGCCCGCAGCACGCCACGTGTCGCACACTCCCCCGCCCCGCGGCACCTACCTCGTGCATGAGCGTGTGCATGACGTCGGCGGGGCGCACGCGGCACAGCGCCGCGAGCGCGCGCGCCGCCATGTGCCGCAGCGCCGTGTACGTGCTGCGCGCCAGCCCGCAGCACGCGGGCGCGCCGCGCGCCAGCGCCGCCCAGCGCGCCGGCGCCACGTGCGCACACACCGCCTCGAACACCTGCAGCCGCGAGATCAGCTCCTCCGCCGCCTCCGCCTCCTGGCTCTCCAGCTCTGAGGATCGCAACGATTTATTGAAGGTACTGTAGAAAAAAAGAACTCAGAAAATAGAATAGAAAAATTATTTAATCGTCGAACTCCAAATAAATATATAAAGAAAGTCGTGTTAGTTACACTATTTGTAACTCGAGAACGGCTGAACCGATTTGGCTGAAAATTGGTAGGGAGGTAGCTAAGAACTAAGAGAAGGACGTAGGATACTCTTTATCCCGTTCCCGTCGTTTCCGTGGGACGTGACATAAAACGTGGTATAACAAAACGCAACTGACATGAAATAACAAAACGACTCAGTCAAAATATAAGTCAGCGGTTCGTTTGTTAAAAATGGTATAACAAAACGCAACTGACAGCTGAACGTATCCTAATTTAAAAAGTAAAAAATGTGATCATTTGTTGTCTATAGGGCGGAACAAAGTTCGCCGGGACAGCTAGTAAAGATATAAAAAAGACTAACCAGCGTCAGTCATGATCTTCTGGAACGGTTGTGTGATGAACTCCCACAGTTTCGGCAGTTTCTCCGGCAGCTGCTCCCCGAAGTGTGTCGCGAGGCTGGTGAGCGCGAGCGTCGCGCCGCGCCTCTGTATCCGCAGCAGCTTGCGAGCCTGCAAGTGACACACACGGTCATAAGTACCAAGAAGAAAATTTAAGACAGGTTGACGAAGCCAAAGTTTTGTTTTACCGTCCTAAAGCAGTCTTTGGTCTATAACACTGCCCCTAGAGACTGCTGGATCGTACCTCGTCCTCTCGCGGCTGCAGCTGGTCGACGTAGATGTTGGCATGCGAGGGCGGGCGGCCGCGGCGCGGCACCGCTCGTTCCGCGCCGCGCTGTTGCTCGCGCAGTGTCAGGATGCCGTTGTGTTTGTCCACTGGAATAGAGCGAGAAACACAACATGACAAAAAATGGATACGAGGATACGGGTCTATTGCTTTCGGTGGAGGCTATGAGCATATTTTTTATCCTCTTTCGTTTTGTTAAATGATAATGTGAAGATAAAAACGCTAATCATAGCACTGGCTCTGCGGTCCAGCTTCCAGACCATACTAGGTGCTTGGCGCTTGGTTTTTTAACAGTAGATCAAAAGAAGTTTTTGATGAAATTATCAGTTCAAATTTCTCAATTGGGATGTTGCATGAAACACATAATACAAAATTTCTTTAGTTATACAAATAAAATTAACAAAATAAAAATGAAATTAAAAACATATAATTTCCACAAAGATACTGCATCTAAAAATTTCCCAAATTAAAAAAATAATTTTTATCATCCATTAGTAATTTAAATGATACAATCAGATTCTTTACATTACTATTCATACTAGGACAACTATGTACTTAAACGCAGTTTTTCACGTCCAAATCAACAAAATGCATGTTTTTAGTACAGCTTTACGGCCCGCGTTGAACAAGTGACGTCTGATATTCTATCAAATATGTATGGGGCGTTTTCAATAGACACGCCCGACTTTGACTCAGATTTTTGACGTTTCTAACGTTCGATTTCCAGTTTTCTCGATATAGACATTTGATTCTCATGAGAAAACGAATTGATTGACATCCTAAAAAAAATTTAGAGCGTACGTACAGGCAGGTCCGTGAGGCACGACGGACTCCACCTTCCCCTCGCCGCCACTGTCGCCGCTGCCGGAATCGGCCGGCTCCTCCACATTGTCCAGCGGGATGCGAGGCGTATAGTCGGGGTCGCATCTGATCAATTGATAATTTATAAAAGATTATAAAATAAAATAAATAAAATAAAATACATTTATTTCAGGCTAAAACCCATAGACACATAACAACAATCAAAATACACAAAAACAAAACATACATATACATTATAAACAACAGACGCTCACAAATAATTAGACTTCTTAGCAGTGCGTATTATGAGGGACGAAGCAAAACGATTATTCCCAGTTATGCTGCATGGAGTATTGTAGAGAATCTGGTCACCCGCCGATAGAAAGGAGTTGAGAGAAATTAAGTTATGTAATTTCATCGAAATTTTATTCTTTATAATTATTATCATCATATAATTATCATAATCTAAGATATTTTATGTGAACAAAGAAATGTCACGAAAAGTCACTGTCAAAGTGACATGCCAGTTGCCCAAACCATTTTTCAGTTGTGAAAAATATTTTTGTTTCTATTTCCCCCGGCTTTGTTGTCACGCGGCACAATTACAACGTAACAAGAAAAAAAAAAACAAGAACCAACAACAAAAACTTAAACAAAACCACTACAAAATAACAACCTTTAACAAAAACACATTCGCAGCAAGATACACACTCGAGTTAGGAGATTGGAACAGATCAACAGATAGAAAAAGAAAATGGCGGCGATTGCACAAAATGTTTCAAATCTCTGCTGTGTTCCCAGTCTAAGAAAAATAACTGCACGAAACAAAACTTCCTCTTATTATAGTTTTGTTTAAAATAACAATCTTGCAAAAACGATCCAATAAAAATTTTTCAATAATTCAAGTTTATCATGTTATAATTTCAAATCAATTAATAATAATGTCTATCATCAAATTATGGATTGCACAGTTTTCTATCAATTTTTTCGTTTTGGCAACCCCTTTGTTTAAGAGCCTACGAGCTCAACCCTCCAACTCATCGGTGGGCGCGGCTAAAATGCATGCTATTTCGTCTAACATTCGTGGGACAAGGTAAGGCTCTGCAGCTATGAGTAGTACGAAGCTAATGCTCGCGCATACACAGTTACACACTCTCGTAAAGTCACGACCTGCCGCTTCTACGCACACATGCGTGATCTTATGAATGGCGATTCTTCATTCAAAGAAATTTCGTGAATATTCGTGTGATGGCGCTCGCTTTTGTTACTTGTACTATTATCTATTCTGAGCTCTCGTTTGGTCATCGCGCCGCGCGCGCCATTTTTCATTGTTTGCTTCTTTGAGTATAAATTGTAAATTGTTTGGTTTGCCTACAGTCGGCTGCAAACATAGTAATAAGCTATATTATCTACTGTAAGTAAATAAAGTTTCATCAAAATCCACTCAGTAGATTTTGCGTGACAAACATCTATCCATATATCCATCCATCCATCCTCACAAACAATATTAGTAGGATAGGAAGTAGGAAGAGTAGGACAGGATTTATGTATATATATGTATGTATGTGTATAGATTCCAATGAAATTTGGTGTGAAAATAGCTAGAAGCGCGAGAAAACACACAGGGTACTTTTCAACAACATCATCACTTTTCATAATTGTCGATCTATAGAACGGAAGAAATTTGGTTTCGAGATAGCTTGAAGCCTGTGAAAGAACACAGGATACTTTTCATCATTGTCAATCATTTGAACGGATTTTATAGAAATTTGGTGTGGAAATAGTTTGAAGTCTGAGAAAGAAAGCAGTGTAATTTTCAACCTCATCATCACATAATAAAATAATCGTGCATTTGGACAGCGTAGAAATCTGCAGAAGTTATTTTCGGAAACAAATTTATCTAAGTATGCAAATAAATAAAATTGAAGTGTCTGTTTGTATTATCAAAATAACAGCTTTTTACTAAATGCATATGAAAGTATATACGGTACATAAAACAAAACCATTTTTAAAAATTTAGTCTCTTTGTTCCGTGTAATCTCCGAAATGGCTGAACCTATTTTGACAGGACTTTCACTGGCAGATAGCTGACGTTACAAGCAGTAACTTAGGCTACGTGAGCGAAACCGCGGGGTATAGTAACTGTACTGTACAGGGGTAGTAATATCTAATAGTTCTTCATGTTTTATTCTCAACAATCAAACTTGTACACTATAGACAATAACAAGTTTGTATATTATAGGTAACAGACAGTACCCTACCTATGTGTTCGACGATAACTTCCGAATGAAAACTGCCAGCGCGGGAGTAGTTACCTACGTCAGGCGGTATATTTGTAAGGTAGGTAACTACCTACCTACCTAAGTACCTACATAACTTAATAATTTTAGGTGATTCCTACGAGTATTATAACAGTCCTCCAAGTCATTATAATATATAATGCGCGGGTCAGCGACCCCACACACATTGGTACCTACATCTCATCACTCATTTCTACACAAAAAATGTCTCACCCATACTCCTGCCAGGATGACCTTTCGTTTAGATAAGTAGGTATTTAATTACACGACTGCACAAAAAAGGAGTGTAATGAGTAATGAGTGTGATGAGTAATGTAATGAGTGTGATTGTATATACATACATACAAACATACGTGAACCCTAAAAACATAACACAAAAACTGCACAAAAGTTTTGGTGGAATAAAGAAACTCACGTACATACGTGATTCGGTGAGATTTCGATGTATGGGGTATCGCTAGAATCCTTACATAATCCCGAGCGACACTAGCTAGGACTGTCGTGGTTTTTTTCATGATCGATGTAACTTTTGTTGCATGGACTTGTTTACATAAAGGTACTTTTCAACATTTATAGTTCTAGTAAGTACGTTATATAGCCTACTTGGCTTCCGGCCGTGGCTTCGCCCGCCTGGCTTAGGTACAAATACAATATCTTTATAAATTATAGTCTGTGTTATTCTGATGTATAACCTCTATATTACGTACTGTAGTTTCATCAAAATCCGTTCAGTAATTTTTGCGTGAAAGAGTAATGAACATCCATCCAAACATCCTCAAAAATTTTCGAGTTTATAATATTAGTAGGATAGAAACGTACTCAGTAGCTGGAATATATTTATTATCACGTACACTGTATTATGTAACCGACCATATTTTTTATACTATTGAATAACGAGACGAGCTGGTCATTTTCTTGATGGTATAACACACGCCCATAACGATTGCAGTATCTACTCAAACTTCTAAGCACAAAGGCCGGCCCCACTAGGTGGACCGATGACCTTGTCAAAAGCGCGGGAAACCGTTGGATGCGCGAGGCGAGTAGCAGCTAGCCGGTCCAAGTGACGTCCTATGGGAGACCTCAGACATATGTATGCAAACGTACGTTTGCTTGTCAGAATATCCATGCTTTTTCATCAAGCGCGAATTACGAGATACTACACGTGTAAGCGCGGCTCGTGGTTTTTTGATGGTTTTGCATACGCAAAACCACGAAATATACAAGAACGGCAATATTGTCTCGAAGACCTGCCTTGGCTCAAAGCGACGACTGCTCCGCTTTACGCTACATACATCACTTGCACACCACCTCTTATTTACCGTGGCGTCTGCACTGAGCACGCAGTGGTTGTGTAACAATTGTTTTGAATGGAGGTCGTACAAGCGGGTGCCGTGCGAAGCAACCGTCGCCGACTAGAGTTCCATCCAGCCAAAACTACAACGACACCAGACGATACGATATGCGTCAAGCGGGGATCGTGGTTTTTCCATGGTTTTTGGTTTTCCATGGGCCGCAAGCGTTGTTATTTCGTCAAGCAAACGTACGTTTGCACACGTGTGCCTGGGGTCTGCCTATGGGAGAGGCCTATGTTCAGCAGTGGATGTCTTCTGGCTGATGATGATGATGATTATGACAAAACAGAGAGTAGTTTCATGCTTTTACACAGACGAGCTGGCGCAATAATTCAAACAAATCAACATTGACGGCTTCGTATTTTTTGCACGTACGTAATGAGCCGTGATTTTTCACCATTCGTGAGCGCGCACATGAATAGATACTATGCTGAATTCTTTGAATACGGATATATAATTCTAGAAGAAAATGTGCCACTGAAAAAATAAATCCAGAAATAATAACGATTCGTCGGTGTGTGGATAAGCCGTTTAGTTCTACCACCTGGTAAAAAATCCGGTAAGAGGTAGGCGAGGGTTGTTCAAAAATATGGGTCCCGAACAACGAAACATGGCCGCCATACAAAAAGTAGAAGCGAATATCTCGTAAACGGTAGCAGTTAGGTGGGGGGTGTTTGAACCAACGTTGTAGAGGACCGCGAAACTATCCAAAAAGTAAAAAAATAATTAAAAAGGCGATAAAAAATTTCGACCAATAAAAAATTCCCGCGTCGCCGCTTTATTTTCATTTCCCGATATCTCTGAAGATATTCATTCAAATCGAACGAGGTCAACGGCTATATTGGTCACGATGAAACATTCTCGATGATAAACGCATTTATTTAGATAAGGATGAATATCGTGTAGGTGGAAACACGGCTGCAAACGAAGCACCATTTTTTGCTAAATTTCAAAATCATAAAAACGCGAATTGCGAGCCAACCCGAAAAGATAGACATACTTATGCTATCTCGGACTTTTTTATAGATCTCTTCAACGGAAATATTTCTTCCATACATTGTTTTCGTATAGCTCTAACTATAATTATGGTCAGCTCACGTCTCAGAAAGTGATGACAACAGAAATGATGGGGAGAATTTTTGACAAATATCATCACAACAGCCAGCGCGCCGCAGTACTAACTGTTACCTAATCGGGGCGCCGCCGCATAGAATTATAATCAAAGCAAAGGTTAGGTAGCCGGGCCACCGGCCGCCGGCGCGCGGCGTTGCATGCCGGGTTACCGGCGTTACCGCCCGCCGGCGCGCGGCGTTGCATGCCAGGCGCGCGCCGGCGCGCGGCGTTGCCGGACTACCGCCGGCCGCGCGCCGAACCGGAGTCCGGGCGGTGCAGTGGCGCAAGTGTGGAAGTCGGTTCGATAAATTTGTCGAATCGTAACAACTGATAAATTTATCGAATGTTGCGAGTACCGAAGTATTATCGTAAAGTATTGTAGTAGCTTTATATTTCGTTTGGATTCGACCTAGCTATTCGATAACTTTTGTCGATTGTATCGAGGCTCGATAAATTATATAAAAAGTTGATTAAACCCAATTTATCGATTTGAATTGACAATTTTATCGATCGACAAGATCCGTACTTGCGCTGCGGGCCGGAGGTACCTATGTACCTATTATAATAGACCGTATACCTACACCCATCCAGACGAATTCTCGCAGAATATCTTCTAAGAAGAATATCTCAGTCGGTCATGCTTTTTATTTTACATTTTTGAAAAAGTTGACTGACTATGGCTGGTATTTTAGTATACGAGACATAGGTAGTGTACATACCTACATGTCACTGTACTGACCAATAAATGAGAAGTAAATATAGGTGATAAGGTATAACTATAATAAGTAGAATTCAGCGGGCCCAAGTACTAACTCTTACCTATTCTGTGGCGCCGCGCAGCCGGGCGCCGCTGTCGTCGCCGGAGGATTTCAAGTAAAGCGGAGGTAAAATAGGTACCTAGGTACTCATCCAAATGGACTCTCACAGAAAATGTTCTAGAAAGATCGGTGGGTAGCCTAAAGCCTTACCTACTTATGCTTTGCTTACCTATGCTTTCACCTTTGTGTTTTACTGATTGCTTACGTATTTTATCATACTCACCTACTTCTTATACCTAGCTATAGAAGACATAGGTTCATACCTACTGTAATTCAATTGCCAGAGCGACCGATAAATGAGTAATTAAATATAATAAAGGTACCTACCTAAACTCTTTTTTGAAACACCAAGTTAGATATTATAGGCATTTCTTCCATACATAATTTTCATACCTATAGCTATAAATATATGGCCAGCGCAAGCATCGGAAACTATACAACGGGACGATTTTTTCTGAATTATTATAGATTACCCCGAACAAACACAAAACATGAGCGCCAGACGGCTTTTAAAGCTAATTAAAAATTCTAGATTATAGCCTATCACATTCTCGGATGATCTCTCTTCCATTTCGTGAAAATGCTATGAAAATCATGCAGTAGTTTCCGAGAAAACAAACACAAAAACAAACACGAATTCAGCGCGCCGTAGTACTAACTGTTACCTATTCTGTTCTATCACGTGACGCAGCTAGTAAATTCAAATAATTTGCTGTATTGAATTTTAGTAGATACCTACTCGTATCGACCTACCTACAGAGTTATATTATTCATTTCATTCATTTTTATTATTCATCACCATCATCATCACAGGAAGGGCCGTGTGGCCGTGCGGGTAACACGGATAAGATCACCCTATCTCTTCAGAAAAAAAATTTGTTATATCAAAATAACAGCTTTTTACCAAATGCATATGAGAGTATATATATACGGTACCTACTATAACAAAACAACCATTTTTAAAATTTTTGTCTGTCTGTTTGTTCTGGGTAATCTCCGAAACGGTTGGGCCGATTTTGACGGGACTTTCACTGGCAGATATCTGATGTTATAAGGAGTAACTTAGGCTACTTTTATTTTAGAAAAATAATTGGGGTTCCGTGCAAAAAAATAAAAACCAAGAAAATCCAATATATCCACGCGGGTGAAACCGCGGGCAGCAGCTAGTTTATGAACTTTTATGAATATATAAAGCTTTTTTATATAACGAGTACAATAATGTTATCTATCTACTCACGGCGAAATAACCGTAGTTTTTTTACGGCAAAAAAACGTACCTATATGTATATAAAATAAGTGGTCTACAGGGCTATTAGACGCAATGAATTGACGCAAAGCATAATCACGGACCACGCGCAAACCAAGGAAAATTACCTACTATTATTATTGTTATTATTGTCAGCCTCTTACGTTCCCACTGCTGGGATACCGGCCTTCTCTCAGAGAAAGAGAAATAAATGTATTTTCTTTCTTTCTTTCTTTCTTTCTAGAGAGATGGGCCATAATCCACCACGCGGGCCCAGTTCGGCTTGGTGGATGTCGCATGTCCTCGAATTTTGTGGTTCTTGAACATGCCGGTTTCCTCACGATGTTTTCCTCACCGTTTTAGAGCGAGTGTCAATAATCCGCACATAACTTGATATTAGTTATTGGTGCGGGACGAGTAGAGATTAGAACTATGGTGCGTCGGATTGAAAGTCGCACAAGTTACCGCTCTCGATTCACTCTCGCTTCTACGAAAGATAAAAATTATTTCACAACCACTGCGTACTCAGTACAGACGCTGCGGTAAATAAGCGGTGGTACGCAAGTGATGTATGTAGCGTAAAGCGGAGCAGTCGTCGCTTTGAAACCAGACCGTCTGGCCGTAGTGCCGGTCTCGTCCGTTTAGTGGATTTTAGAGGTTTTTTTAGATGTTTTTTTCTTCAAACTGCGATGCGCGTGTAAATACTTACCTCGTATATGTGTAATTGTTGCAAAACCATGGTTATTTTGGTTTTTTATTTATATTTCAACATAAGCCGTGTAACCACAAAAACTAACTTTTAGACGCCTGTTTAACTCGACAGTGCCTAAAGATAAACCTCTAAACTGATTAGAAAAGTCACAACAGAGTGGAGTTAGACAATAGTTAGACACTACTTAAATCTCGATTTGTGGTTCATATTTAAACACGCGACTACGGCATGTTTAGGAGTTAAACTCTGTTTAACACACCGTAAACAAGTATTAAACAGCGTTTAACTCTTAAACATGCCTTAGTCGCGTGTTTAAATAAGTAATTAACCACAAACCTTGATTTAAGAAATGTCTAACCATTATCTACCTCAATTCTGCGGCGCGAGTACGGAAGTCGGTTCGACAAATTTATCGAATGTTGCGAGTACCGAAGTCTGATCATAAAGTATTGTAGTAGCTGTATATTCTCTTTGGATTCGACCTAGCTTTTCGATAACTTTTGTCGATTGTTTCGAGGCTCGATAAATCCCACTTTATCGATTTGAACTGTCAATTTTATCGAATTTTATCGACCGAAAGGATCCGTACTTGCGCCGCTGATGTGACATTTCTAATCATTTTAGAAGATAACGGTGACCTTATCATAGAATAAATACTCATCGTACAAGCCGTTATGATTATTTCTAATCATTTTGCTCGTGAAAGTTGTGTAGCGTTGTTTAACTTTTAGAAGCTAGACAAAACCACCAAAAACTATTTTTAGACGCCTGTTTAGCTAAACAGCGTCTAAAAATAGTTTTTGTGGTAACGCGGTTTTAGTTCAAGTAGGTACGTATGTACTTACTAGGTAGGTTATAGACTTGTGCTATTATCTATTCTGTGGTTATAAGTAGGTACGTACCTACTCAGTTATCAGTAAGTACATAAGTACCTACCTAAGTACTTACAACATAACACCGTATATCGGTCTTAGTCTTACTAAAAACACACCCTAAACATGTGTTAAACAGCGTCTAACTCCCAATCATGGCTTACTCACGTGTTTAAATATGAGCAACCACAATCATTTTATATCATAACTAGCTGCTGCCCGCGGTTTCACCCGGGCGGACTTTTTGGGTTCATGGGTTTTTTTTTGCGCGGAACCCTAGTTGTTTTTCCAAAATAAAGTAGGAGTACCTTATAACATCAGCTATCTGCCAGTGAAAGTCCCGTCAAAATCGGTCCAGTCGTTTCGGATATTACCCGGAACAAACAAACAGACAGACAGACAAAAATATTAAAAATTGTGTTTTTGTTGGTAGGTACCGTGTATACTTTCAAATGCATTTAGTAAAAAAAGCTATATTTTTGATATTACAAACAGACACTTCAATTTTATTTATTTGTATAGATCATTTTATAGACGTTTTTATTTAGACACTGTCTAGCTAAACATGAGTCTAAAAGTTGGTTTTGTGCTAACACAATATGTAATAATAACAAATCGAATAATAATAGGTAGGTTTCTACGTAAATAGATAAGTATCTATTTACTTAAATTCTATTAATAGATTTCTATTTATTAGTATTTGAAAAAGATATAGGTAGGTAATATTATTACAAAAATACGATTTAGCCATTGTTGTACTGAAGTCAAAAATAAACACAGAACACTTCTCTAACGCAGCAAAGTCCAAATTCACAAGCATAGGTAAACATCCAATTTAGGCAAAGAAATCTGAATCCAATATAGCGGGCGGTGGCATTATCATAGAACACAATTATGATAATACGCATATCGTAAATCGTTTTACGTCTTCGGTCGATCACCTTGACCTTTGCTTGTTCGTAATGCCGCCTACAAATTATATAGGATGCCGCCGCACGCACCGGCCGGTCGACCGCGTCTGGTGCGAGACAGTACTTTGTCACAAACATCGCGGTGTTTCGTGACTTTGAAATGGCACAGCAGCACACAGCGGGCACTGTAGTGTGCGTGAGACACTTCCCTCCTCTCCCCGCCAGGGTGGTAAAATTTCCGTGAGACGCGCGATGGTTCGACTCGAAAATCGGCGCGCAAAAATGTACGAATTGGCTTCTGGTACTTGGGGTGTTACGGCAAAACTACTAAATGTATTTAGTCAAACCAAAGTTATTTGAAATGTCGACAAACTAAAGCTTGTTACTATGTTCTTTATTTTTGAGTTTTCTTAGTTCTTTTGTAATTTATTTACGTCCAAACTTGCGTTAAAATATGTGCTAAAATACAGATGTTTGAAGGCTCATTACTTTTAAGCCACTTATTTTTTTTCTGTATAATTAGCAGATCAACCTAGATAATGAAGAGATAAATCGATATTATTCTTAATTTTGGACTTAAAACGTCAAGTAGTGGAGTAATAACCCAAATACGATTGTATGGAGAAATGAACGACTCGTTTTCCCTTAAATAAAATATCTAAGATTTTGGAACAGAGTATAGTCAAACATTTCCAACACGATATTAAAAGCAAACAAATCGAACCTGAGAAAAGCCTTCAAATTAACCAGGACTTTGTTGTTAGGGCCCGACTCCCGCGTCACAAGCTGTCCCAGAAGCACCGCTAAGGTGTTGGCCGAGTTGGCTTGCAGCTCCTCCGAGGGTTCCTTCTTGATGCTCTCCATCAGAGGCCTCACGACGGGGTTCAGTTTCTCCGGGAGAGAGTGGAGATTGGCGCACGCACCGGCTAGGGCTGCTTGTACTCTGTAAACAAATAATTTAACTGGTTACTCGAAAATGTGCAAGCATAACGCTTGCACATTACTGCTTGGCGGCAGACTTCACGAGCAGAGGGTGGTAATAACCCAGACGGACACTCGCAAAAGAGTTAATCCTACCACTAACAAACAAAGGTCAATAAAACAGATTGAGAACTTATATACTCGGCTGGTAATAATAAAAACGAAAGCATCGAACGGTTGTAACAAGCAGCGTGCATATTTTACAAGTTATAATTCTTTTATATCCCTTTGCCATACTTTTTTTTTCTGGATAGGTTTATGTATTTAAATTTAGCACCCGATCTAAGATAGATGATAATACCGATTGACATTTTGCCACAGATATTAAATCTCAGTCGAGTAACAACTTAAATTAGAAACATTATTCAAGGCAAACTGTCGTGTTATAAAGATAATACGGTTAATAAATACTTACGACACGTTCAAAGTCCCTTGTTCAATGGTGCACAAGTTCACGGCAGTCTGCAAGTTCTTCCGCCGTTCCTCCAGCGATACCAGCACGCGTTTAGACTTCATAGCGGCAACCATTGGTTGCGTAACTGCGGTCATGTGAACCACCTGAATTGGACGATAGGCTATAATAAATTAGTAAATACGGTCTGGGTTTCTATAATTGTCTAACAATGTAAACAAACTCAGTGGATGCCAGTCTATGAGATCATGAGTGATCGCCAACCAATGACATGATCAGAATTCGAAATTATTTCTATAATCGGTTGGTTATCCCCAAGTTTTTTCACATTATTGGACAACTAAGAACATATCCAGTATGAAATATATTTTATAGTGTTAACCGACACTCGCGGATGTTCACACAAATATATACCAACTAAGGCGTCTGGTCTAGATAAACCAGAAGACGCAGGTTCGAATCCTGTTGGAAGCAAAATTTTTGTGATGTATTATACTTGTATGCATATTCAGTATGTTCATTAATTGTAAATTAAAAAGTTCAATTTTTAAAATGTTGTTTTAAATGTATAGACTATGTTATTACATCCTTTAGTATGTAATAAGGGTTTTTGTATTATGATACAATTCAACTCAAGTTGTACAAATTAAGGAAACATTTTTTTTCATTTTCATTACTTACTAGCTGCTGCCCCGCGGTCTCACCCGCGTGGAGATTGTGGATTTCATGGATTTTATTTTTTGCGCGGAACCCTAATTATTTTTCTAAAATTAAAGTAGCCTAAGTTAGTCTTTGTAACATTAGCTATCTGCCAGTGAAAGTCCCGTCAAAATCGGTCCAGCCGTTTCGGAGATTACCCGGCAAAAACAGAAAGACAGATTTTTTTTAAAAAATGGTTGTTTTGTAATATTTTTTGTAGTACCCTATATACTTTCATATGCATTTAGTAAAAAGCTGTTATTTTGATATTACAAACAGACACTTCAATTTTATTTATTTGTATAGATATAAAACCATTTCTTATAGACTATGGACTTTGACCAAACCATTCTTCGTAAATGTTATTATACTACGTCTTGTTACAATATACTCCTTAGTAGCTACTTATTGTCATAGATGGCGCTAGTGTTGGGTAGGTTGCCTATTTTGCCCATTCTCCTTTGCTCTTTATTACTCCTCGAATCAGACGTATAATGTACCTGTTCTAGCCTCAATATATTGTTGAACTCTTCACCGTCGACGGGTAGCTTGTAATGCTTCATCATCGCTAGTAAATCTCGAGCCTCTTGTAGTATCCTGGAATAAAAAAATGATCGAATTTCTGCTACATTATTTCAAACCAGTAACAAATATTTTTTTTTACAAGAATAGGTCATTTGCCCGATGGTAAGCATAACATAAGCGTAAACGTAGCCCATTACAAGGGATGTTGACTCCATTTATTTTAATGATGTCAATCAATTCGTTTTCTGATGAGAATCAAATGCCTTTATCGAAAAAACTGGAATTCGAACACTAGAAACGTGAAAAATGAGAGTCAAAGTCAGACACACTGTTGGAGTCATTTATTTTAACCTTCATGAGTGCTCCTTTGGGACCTCATTTTGAATTTGAATAGTTGACATGAAATGATGAAGGAAAACATCGTGAGGAAACCGGCATGTCCAAGAACCACAAAATTCGAGGACATGTGTCATCCACCAAGCCGCGCTGGGCCTACGTGGTGAATTAAGGCCCATACCTTTCTCTCTGAGAGAAGGCCGGTATCCCAGCAGTGGGAGCGTAAGAGGGTGACAATGAGGGTACGCGTCCCACTGTTATCTAAACAATCATTTAAATGCTATGAAGTATGACGTGCTTGAATTACCTATTACAATTTAAAGCGACTTCGTCATAGTAGAGAGCCTGGTTGAGAGCGTTGTGTAGAGTGGACGTCAGAAGCGGCGGGCCCAGTCTTGAGATCTGGCTCTGTTCCTCGTCGGAGTCGCCCTCCTGTACGTGGAAATAAACAATTACAATCAATAATTACGAGGCAAATTGATGAATGATAACTTATTGGTAGTGAGATATTTTCGTCCGGCTGATGATGAGGAGGAAATTGAGGAGTTACCTGTCGGGTGGCAGGGATGGTGGCGGTGGCGGGCGGGAACAGACCGTGAGCCAGCGAGTGGCGCGCCCACGCCGACACCACGAGACTCGCCACCAGCCGCTGCAGCGCGCTGCCCGACCGGATGTATACCACCATCACCTAAGCATTATTGGAAAAAATAAAAAAAAAAAAACGTCAAACAAACGTCACGTGTCAATTGTCAATGGAACAATATGGGAGCAGGGTCTCGGATCGCCCGATGGAGCTAAGAGAAAGAAACTAGGCGACGCAATAGGGATGTTGCATTAAATACAAAATACTTAATTACTGTCGTTATACAGATTTAAAAACATCACATTAACGCAATAAAAATGATATTCACAAATAATATGTAGTTTCCACAAAGATAAAGCATCTAAAAGTTTCCTGAATTTTTATTTTTAGTCGTTCAAATGATACCATCAGATTCTTTACACATTTTAATGAATAAAAAAATGTATAACAACTATGTACTTAAACGCAGCTTTTCACGACCAAAATCACAAAGTACAATTTTACGGTCCACGTTGAACAAGTGACGTCAGATGTTCTGTCCAATTGGTATGGGGCGTTTTAGCGCTCAGTAGATACGCCCGACTTTGACTCTCATTTTTGACGTTTCTAGCGTTCAATTTCCAGTTTTCTGATATAGACATTTGATTCTCACGGGATAACGAATTGATTAACATCATAAAAAAAATTTAGTCAACATCCCAATTGCACTACTGTGGAAACGCAATATAAAGCAAATCGCGGGTAGATCAATTATTCCATACCTATTTAATTAACGCTCACCTTAACATAACAGTCGATCGGACTCTCGTCCTCGGCTTTGTACTCAATTCCAGGCGCTGGTTGAACTAAATAGCATGAGAGGTATCCTGCAACAAACAGAATAGGTTTGTTAAGTATTCGATTTTTAAAGTGTTGGAAATATACACAGGATACAATAAATGCAATGCGATAGTAAGAATAGGACGGACTCGTGGCTTACCACTTAGCGTTCACCCATCCAAATACAGACCCCAGCATAGTTTACTTAACTTTATCGATGGAATTCTGACGGCTCCGCAGCTAAGTTGGTAGTAACCCTGCCTGCAAAGCGAGGGGTCCCGGGTTCGATTCCCGGCCGGGGCAGATTTTGTGTAAGCATAAAGTTTGTTCTCGGGTCTTGGATGTTTGTGATGTGTATCTGTGTGTGTCCATGCCACCTGCGACACAGGGAATCCTAGTGCGGGGGTATGCGTGTAAGCGTTAAAAAAAAAAAAAAAAAAAAAATTATGGTGAGTCAAACTACGCTACGAGAGCTACTAGAACGTAATGGGTACATAGTAATAATAATTGTTTATTCAAAAAGAAACCAAACACACATTTTACTTATTAAATAATCACAACTTTATTAACACTTGTAGGTTTGAATTATACAAATCAATATGGTAGGGAACCTACACTAAGCAAAGCTTGTGTTGTAGTTTCTGATTTTCCCTTCAGTGTATGATTTGGCATTCATATAGCAATTAAGGCACATTATAGTTGCTTGGTAGATGTTAAAACTTTAAAATAACGTGAGAAAAAAATATAGTGTACCTAATATGTCTGCGGCGAGGCACCGCGCGCGCGTCACGTTCCTGTCGCGTGTGGCACAGGTCTGAGACTCGGAGCCGCCCACGAACCACTTCTGGTTCGGACGCACTTCCGGCGGAAGTTCAGACTGGGAGGTAGTGCGATTGCGACGTTCCTGGTAATCAATAAGTACATAGACAGTTAAAAACAGGACAGTTTTTAATTTTATCTCAGTGGAAAGATCGTCTTTACTGACCTCCAATTAAAAATAGCAAAATTTAGTTAACAATTTACAGTGACAAAGGGCGGTTTCGTTGCTCAGAGCTATTTTCTTATCTTTGAATAGAGAACGGCTAAAGTGATTTTTATTTTATTTTATTTGGGGGACTTACAGCTAATATTACAAAATATGTATGAAAACAGCATACGGAAAGCCATTTAAAAGCCTCCACAGTTAGTAAGAAAGTATAAAATGTACAAGAACTAACAAATTACATAAAACTAATTACTATTACTGTGAACATGCATAGCCACTTATGGGCTTCTATGTAGCGTACAATAACTGCTTAACACTTTATTGACCGAAGAACAGCTACTAGTAAACAGGTCAATCATAGTGTGCTCGGATCTCATTAATTTGTTGAAAGCAATGGATGATCTTACAATATAAGAATTTTGTCGATAGATAGTACGTGTGAACGGAATATGAAGAAGATTTCTAGGGCGGGAGTGGCGCGGTGGAATGTTTATCAACAACTTAGAAATTAATTCTGGACAATCAATTTTTGATTGTGCAATTTTCATTAGATAACGTATGTCAGAGATATTCCTTCGTGTTACCAGAGGCAGTAAGTGAAAGCGAGCACAACGATCTTCGTAGCTTGAGTAAGGAACTTTAAATTTATAGCCGTATCTGGTAATTTTTTTCTGGATTCGCTCTAATCTACTCGAATGTACTGCGTAGTTGGGGTTCCATACTTGACTAGCGTATTCAAGATGGCTGCGGACGTAAGCACAGAAAAGAATTTTTAACGTCTTCATATTGTTAAAAGAGCCGGCGTTACGGAAAATAAATCCCAGGGTAGCAGAAGCCTTTTTGGCAACGTGATCAATATGATAATCATAAGAAAGCTTACTGTCGATAAAAATACCAAGATCTCTAGTTACATAAGTACGTGATAATATTTGGTTTGAAACTGTATAGACATATTCGACAGGAGTTTTTTTACGGGTAAAGCTAATTACTAAGCATTTAGAAATATTTAGGTCTAAATTGTTAGTTTTGCAGTAACACTCTACTCTAGAAAGGTCATCTTGCAAAAGAGTGGCATCAGAGGAGCTTTGGACAGATCTGTAGATTTTCATATCGTCCGCAGAGTAAAAAGTTGGAATGCTTAAAACACTCACTAATGTCATTGATAAATGCCATGAATAGTAAGGGGCCCAATAGTGACCCCTGTGGAACCCCAGAGGGGATCGTCATCCAGGATGATGTGAAGCCTCCTAATACTACCGCTTGGGTTCTTTTTAAGACGTAAGATGTAAGCCACCTATACAAATCTCCTCTGATGCCCAGACTAAGTAGCTTCCTCAATAGTATATCATGATCAATTCTGTCAAAAGCTTTGCTATAATCGGTGTATATAGCATCCACCTGGGACTTATTATCCATTTCCTTCGAGATATAATCCGTTGGACACAGTTGACCTTCCCTTTAGAAAACCATGCTGTTTAGGACTCAGGCTGGAAACTAAACTATTGAACAGCTGATTGTAAACTATACGCTCTAATACTTTAGCTAGTAGGCAGAGTTTTGAAATAGGCCTACAGTTTTCTACTTTTTCCTTAGTGCCTTTTTTATGTACGGGTGAGATAAACGCGAATTTCTATAGAGCCGGTACAACACCTTCTGACAAAGATCTCTTAAATAACAAAGTCACCGGTTCAACTAGTTCATCCGCACAATTAACTATAAATATCGCTGGAAGAGCGTCGGGACAGATTTTTAACCGATTTCCAAACAAAGATGTTCTGAATACGATCTCCTGGTAGGATAGGTGTAGTATTGAAACACCTCTCGTAGGGAGGGCTTATGAAGTTGAAAATAATCTAAATTTAGAATGAATAGGATGTTGACTCCATTTTTTATGACGTCAATCAATTCGTTTTCTCCTGAGAATCAAATGTCTATATCGAAGAAACTGGAAATCCAACGCTAGAAACGTCAAGAATCAGGGTCAAAGTTGCCCAACTTTGACCCTGACCCTATCTACTGAGCGCTAAAACGCCTCATACAAATTGTACAGAACATCTGACGTCACTTGCTCTACGCGGGCCGTAAAGCATGCTTTATTTCATTTGGACGTGAAAAACTGCGTTTAAGTACATAGTTGTCGTACAGTTCACGAGCGCGGGGTCGACGGGCAGGCACGCCGGCTGCATGGCGAGGCACAGCCACGCCGCCAGCACGGGGCACGCCGCGTGCAGCGTGCAGCGCAGCGACGCGTGCCGCACCAGGTTGTAACAAGTGACAGTGTCAGTGCTCACCGAGCGCTTGGGCGGCGGCTGCAGCACGAGCGCGGGGTCGACGGGCAGGCGCGCCGGCTGCATGGCGAGGCACAGCCACGCCGCCAGCACGGGGCACGCCGCGTGCAGCGTGCAGCGCAGCGACGCGTGCCGCACCAGGTTGTAACAAGTGACAGTGTCAGTGCTCACCGAGCGCTTGGGCGGCGGCTGCAGCACGAGCGCGGGGTCGACGGGCAGGCGCGCCGGCTGCATGGCGAGGCACAGCCACGCCGCCAGCACGGGGCACGCCGCGTGCAGCGTGCAGCGCAGCGACGCGTGCCGCACCAGGTTGTAACAAGTGACAGTGTCAGTGCTCACCGAGCGCTTGGGCGGCGGCTGCAGCACGAGCGCGGGGTCGACGGGCAGGCGCGCCGGCTGCATGGCGAGGCACAGCCACGCCGCCAGCACGGGGCACGCCGCGTGCAGCGTGCAGCGCAGCGACGCGTGCCGCACCAGGTTGTAACAAGTGACAGTGTCAGTGCTCACCGAGCGCTTGGGCGGCGGCTGCAGCACGAGCGCGGGGTCGACGGGCAGGCGCGCCGGCTGCATGGCGAGGCACAGCCACGCCGCCAGCACGGGGCACGCCGCGTGCAGCGTGCAGCGCAGCGACGCGTGCCGCACCAGGTTGTAACAAGTGACAGTGTCAGTGCTCACCGAGCGCTTGGGCGGCGGCTGCAGCACGAGCGCGGGGTCGACGGGCAGGCGCGCCGGCTGCATGGCGAGGCACAGCCACGCCGCCAGCACGGGGCACGCCGCGTGCAGCGTGCAGCGCAGCGACGCGTGCCGCACCAGGTTGTAACAAGTGACAGTGTCAGTGCTCACCGAGCGCTTGGGCGGCGGCTGCAGCACGAGCGCGGGGTCGACGGGCAGGCGCGCCGGCTGCATGGCGAGGCACAGCCACGCCGCCAGCACGGGGCACGCCGCGTGCAGCGTGCAGCGCAGCGACGCGTGCCGCACCAGGTTGTAACAAGTGACAGTGTCAGTGCTCACCGAGCGCTTGGGCGGCGGCTGCAGCACGAGCGCGGGGTCGACGGGCAGGCGCGCCGGCTGCATGGCGAGGCACAGCCACGCCGCCAGCACGGGGCACGCCGCGTGCAGCGTGCAGCGCAGCGACGCGTGCCGCACCAGGTTGTAACAAGTGACAGTGTCAGTGCTCACCGAGCGCTTGGGCGGCGGCTGCAGCACGAGCGCGGGGTCGACGGGCAGGCGCGCCGGCTGCATGGCGAGGCACAGCCACGCCGCCAGCACGGGGCACGCCGCGTGCAGCGTGCAGCGCAGCGACGCGTGCCGCACCAGGTTGTAACAAGTGACAGTGTCAGTGCTCACCGAGCGATTGGGCGGCGGCTGCAGCACGAGCGCGGGGTCGACGGGCAGGCGCGCCGGCTGCATGGCGAGGCACAGCCACGCCGCCAGCACGGGGCACGCCGCGTGCAGCGTGCAGCGCAGCGACGCGTGCCGCACCAGGTTGTAACAAGTGACAGTGTCAGTGCTCACCGAGCGCTTGGGCGGCGGCTGCAGCACGAGCGCGGGGTCGACGGGCAGGCGCGCCGGCTGCATGGCGAGGCACAGCCACGCCGCCAGCACGGGGCACGCCGCGTGCAGCGTGCAGCGCAGCGACGCGTGCCGCACCAGGTTGTAACAAGTGACAGTGTCAGTGCTCACCGAGCGCTTGGGCGGCGGCTGCAGCACGAGCGCGGGGTCGACGGGCAGGCGCGCCGGCTGCATGGCGAGGCACAGCCACGCCGCCAGCACGGGGCACGCCGCGTGCAGCGTGCAGCGCAGCGACGCGTGCCGCACCAGGTTGTAACAAGTGACAGTGTCAGTGCTCACCGAGCGCTTGGGCGGCGGCTGCAGCACGAGCGCGGGGTCGACGGGCAGGCGCGCCGGCTGCATGGCGAGGCACAGCCACGCCGCCAGCACGGGGCACGCCGCGTGCAGCGTGCAGCGCAGCGACGCGTGCCGCACCAGGTTGCCCCACACCTGCGCGACAACACTAGGGCTATGATTCAGAGACGATTCTAAGCGTAGACTTTGGCTTTCATATGTCAAAACTGTATAGAGTTTTGACGTATGGAAGCGTGAGTCCACGCTTAGATTCGTCTCTGAATCTCAGCCTTAATGCTAGGATTAACTCTGCTGCGGTGGCCGTCTGGGTTGGTACCACCGCTTTGTGAGTGAAGTCTGCCGCCAAGCAGAAATGTGCGAGCATTACTATGTACCGGTTTAATGAGCAGAGTAGCCAGTCAAATTACTGGGCTTATGAGACTTAATATCTAACGTCTAAGCGGGAGCATTGCAGTGCCGCGCTGGATTTTGTGTTTTAAAGTTCTGAGTGGCACTGCAATTTTTATGGGCTGGCGTTATGCTTACCATCAGGAAAAAGACTGTAACGTGTGATTTTTTTATGACACGTTGCATTCTTTAATCCTAGTTTTAGCTTCCAAATTAAGGACCTTCGGTGGTATTTTTTTTTGTTTTTTATCTATAGCAAACATTTTGTGTTCAGCGCCATCTCTGCTGCCTGTGACCAAAGTTGCTATCGACAATCGATGCCTTGACATGCAACTGCCTAGGTGCTCGCACGATGGCGCCACTATTTTAATTTAATAAATTTGCTCCCAATCTGAATAATTTCTTTTGTTAAATAAAATAATAGAATTATCTTACAGCATATTAGTTCAACTTACTTAGAAATAAAATACAATAATCGTTTAATTTAATCAATTTAAACAACTGGCAATTTTGACAACTAGCATTGCTGTGTCATGTGATAGTCAAATTTCCACCTTTTATGAATATAAAGAAATATAGAGTATCACACATTAGATGTTCAACAAAATTAAATAGCCAAACAAATTACAATTATATTACACCACATAAGCAGCACTGTGCCTAAACTCCAAGAGCAAATCTCTTTCTATCCAAAGTATTTGTTTTGAAATCCACTACGGCTAGTGAGGGGACCGAACTCAAGTTTGCTGTGTTGGTTTTATCGAGGAATCTCTGCCCTCATCGGTTTCAAACATGGATTTAAATTTTTCATCATAAAATGGTTATTCTTTACATTGATATCTGGTTTTCATGCATTGCTGGTTCAGTATCATGGTATAAGAGGTTGGTCCTCTTGACATTTCACCAAAAATGTTCCAAAATGTGTCGATAAACAACCTTTTCATCGACTCAATTTTGTCGATGAATTTGCGGATGTGACTTGAACATCACTTTTTCTGGTGAACCCGATCGGAGACGTTCGTCGTCGAGATATTGTGGAATATATTTTTATAAAGCTATCAAATTGAGGCTTTGTGTTCCTGGAACTTCCAAATTTGGAGCAGTATTTTGCCACGTCGGTTGACGTTGCTAGATGGTTGAAAAATAATTTATGATTTTGAAGCAGTAGTATCGATTGATACTTAAAAGACGCCAATAAGGAGTTTTCCTCGCGTTGGAAACGAATTAAGGATAGCCGAACATCTGTTCGGTCGCTTCCCCGGGGCATACGCTCGTGTTCCTCGCTGGGCATTTTCACGCTGGTTTGGCAAATTGATGACGACGGGATCGCTGCGACGCGCACTGCTTGCTTGACCTATGCACCGCGCCTTCCTTGTTGCTAAGGGTACTCGTGCTGGCCAGGTCCCCAAGCTTGAATCACCCTTCATCATCTAAGTAAACTAACCCAGGTGAACTCACTCCATTATTTGTTAATTTCATGCGTATTTTGTTCAATTTGTACCCATCGAACCATAAATTGTCCGACCGCATCGGCGGAGCTACTAGAAGTCTGCATTAGAAGAATTATTTGTCTCTAGAATTTAAGTAGAAATAAGTGACCAAGTCAAGAGTAAAAGTTTAATTTTAGAAAACAGTTTTCATTTCATTGTTAAATTCAAATGTTGCAATAAAAATACCTTTTTACTGAGACTATATCATTTTTTATTTTAATTTCTTAACTCTTCGTGCCAGGGTTCTAAAACTATAGGTACGTGGCGCCCAAGTTGAATGTTTGTTAGCCCCAGAACCCACTGCTAGCCGAGGCATTCCACCTTACCGCCACCCAAGCTCACGCTCACAGGTTACAAGACTAGCTGGTCTTCATATCAAACAACATTAAAAAAAGTCTGACTGAGGGACGGACAACGAAGTGATACTTCTATAAGGGTTCCTTTTTTTCCTTTAGAGGTACGGAACCCTAAAAAAGTTTAGTTACGAATATGGATATGAATAGAAGCTGCAATCAGCAGCAAGTTACCTGAACAGCGATATCCTGTATTTCATGCACGTGTTCAAACAGCACCCTCTGGTACACATGCCTCATCGCATCCTGTAACAACTCCGGCGTCCACATCAACTTGTCTCTCTCACCGTCGACATCACCGTTCTCTTTCACACCACTGTTGTTATCATCACCATTTAACTCGTCCACTTTTTCGCCGTTCGAGTCCATCTCTTCATCTGCGGCGTCGGTCTTTTCACCATTCGTGTCGATCTTTTCCTCCATAGATTCCGGTTTTGTTACTTTCACGTCACTATCCTCTTTTGAGTCGACTTCAACGGCGATTTCAACTTTTGTATCGGCATTTTCTTCCGAGACATTTTCTGCTTTTATATCGTCTCTGTGATCTTTTTCACCGTTACTTTGGCTTGTACTGTTAGGTGTGTTGTCGCCGTTGGCTTGGTGGGTGACTAATGGTCTGGTGAGGGTGCGTAACGTCTGCAGGGTCGCTTTTCGAACAGAACTAGTATTGTGGTCGAGATAGGGCCAGAGGCGGGGCAGGACGTCCGCTAAGTCAATGGGGCTGAAACAAAAAAAATGTACAGTCATGTTGGGTATCTTTGAATAAAACTGGTTTGAAGATTATTTATTTTTTTCTCAAAATACTTTTCATAAAAAACATTGATAATTGCGTGAAACGGAAAGATCAAATATTCTGAGTGTTAAATGTGACATAAAATCTGGTCGTCCAATGATGGAAAGGGAAAAATAAATCAAGTCATGCACTATTGATGCACACTCTCCAAAATGTATCCTGTATATTCAGCTTGACATATGTTTTTGTGAGAAGGGATGTGGCTCAACCCATGCTCTCGGCTACCGTTGTAACCAAGGCGGCTCGTGCTCCGCCAATACTTACTGCAGCAGCCTCGCCGGCTCGGGGAGTGCCATAAGCGCGGCCAGGAGAGCCATATATGAGTGCGCGGGCGCCGCCAGCTCGTCCTGGTCCCGCAGCAGCCGCCACAGGCGCGCCACTACACCGCGCAGCTTCTGCGGCCGCGCGCGCGCCAGCGCCGCCGCCGCCGGCGCCAGCGCCGTGGCCGCCACGGCAGATACATCCTCTGCCGAGTCGCACAGACCAGCGATTAAGTGTTCAAGGGCGCCGCTCGAGCACGCCAAGTCCTGGGGAGATGACCATCACTATTACTATTCAATTAGCTGCAAACGGGATCAAAAATGTAAACAGATTTAAAAAAAAACGCAGGGGATTTGAACCCAAAAAAGCTGGGTAAAATAGAAACAATAATATTTTTCACAAGTGAAAAAATGTTTTGGGCAACTGGCATATCACTTTGACAGTGACTTTTCGTGACATTTCTTTGTTTACATAAAATATCTAAGATTATGGAACAGGGTATAAGTCTTTTCATTTTCTTGAGCGCTCCTGGGGCACAATGTAAAGAATTTTAAATTTTGTTATTAGTTCCTAATAACATTAAAAACTATGAAATGACATAGTCACCAACTTCACGTCGCCCTAGAGTGGTTGCTGGTACCGGCCACTACGAGCGCCTCGCCTCACCTGCCTCGCGGCGAGCAGGTACTTGAACCCCAGCAGCGCCCCGTGGCGCGCCTCCCACTGCGCCTGCGCCGCCAGCGCCGCCAGCAGCCGCGCCACGTGCGCCACGCGCGCCGCGCCCAGCTGCGCCAGCGCCACGCCCAGCGTCTGCGCGCACGTCTCGCGCACCGGCGCCACCACCTGGTCCGACACGAAGTCCCCGAAGCGGTCTAGCGCTAGCACGCACAGTATTCTGAGCGCCATGTCTTCTAGCCATTCTTGATGGGCGTTTTCCATCTGAGAATTAAAGGAACTGTGTTGCTTATTGGTATCAAGTTATATGTAGAGTGAGTTAACCTTTAATCTTGTAAAAACGATCCATTCAAAATTTTTCAATAATTCAAATTTATCATGTTATAGTTTAAAATCAATTAATAATAATTTCTATCATCAAATTATGGATTGCACAGTTTACTATAAATTTTTTCGTTCTGTCAACTCCTATGTTTGCATAAAATATCTAAGATTTTGGAATAGAGTATAGCTAGCTCTCTTTGGGAACCGAGTATAGCTCTCTTTGAGAACCGAGTATAGCTCTCTTTGGGAACAGAGTATAGCTCTATTTGGTGTCTATCGAGGTCCACTGTACCTGTTCGGGCGGCATTCCGGCCCGCAGCCCGGCGGAGGCGGCCACTCGCGCGCGCAGTAGCTCCCTTAGTGCGCTGGCGGCGCCGTGGCGCGCCTCCCACGCCGCGCTGAACAGCTGCGCCTGCAGCGCCAGGCACCAGCTGTGCAGCGGCCAGCCGGCCGACGGCGCCCACGCGCCCGAGCAGTCGGGCACTGGAGCGCCCGCTTCAACTGTCAACGTCACTTTTGCTTTAGCAAGTTTTTTAAGTTTTGGCTCCGCGTGATTTGCTTATTTAGCCAATGTCAAGTTTGCAACAAGTTTTATTGCATTAAAATCGACAAAGTCGAGTCAAAGACACGTCAAGTCTAGTCGAGTTAAAATCGCGCTTCAATAAAGCGGCGGGTACGTTGCTGAATCAAGTTTTGAAGAAAATACCATTAAAATCAATTAACAATAATTAGTACTACAATTTCGTCTTTGCATCATTGAAATATTATAGCATAGCTTTTATTTTGTGCACGTCCACGAACATTTAACCCGCCACATCTATACATTAACATTAAAAATACACAGGTTTTGGAATAGGTAAATAATACAAAATCCACAACAGTCCCGTCAATTCGTTCCCGCCAAAACTTTCTACAGAAAGTTATAAACATTCCAATGAAGGTTCATGTTGTGAGACGCGCTTTAGGCCGCGGTTGCACCAACAAGGTGACCGCGAGTCTAAGTAAAGAGTCGCCTTACCGGTGCGCCGCCGTGCCACCACGGTCTCAGGCGTCATGATAAAAGCGTCTAATCACAGTGCAGCCTGTGAGAGATCGAAGATAAACTTTCAGATACAGCGTATATCCTTTTTGTTTTATGCATTTTGTAGTTATTAATATGTAATGGAGACAGTAACAGAATACCTTTCAGTTTGAATTATGTGCATTCAAAATTTCAAAAGTAACGGGATTTTCCTGTTGCGTTTATTTGTTTCTAGAAGTTGGTGGTTCTTTAAAATCAAAGAATGTAATAAGTAGTGGGTTTACGTAGTGTGCATGAAAAATCAACTATAGACAAGCAATGCACTTTGCATTGCTTGTCTATAGTTGCTCTTATTCGCGTGTATTTTGCCTACCATTCTCTACTGTTTAGCTGTCAACGTCAAAAGCTATCTGTCGCTTTCCGCGTGGCTACTGTACATCTAACCGTCAAAAAGTAAGTGCCTAGCTCGGAACACAGCAACATAAATAAAAGAATTGTTCCGTTTTGGTACTAAAATAAATGTAAAAACTAACCAGGCTATCAGTTGCTTTTTTGGATAGCTCTCAAAATCAAGATATTCTGAAATTAAATTGCGATTTTATAGCCCGCGATTTCCTGAAAATACATAGTTTTTTTAGGAATGAAACGGAAACGGAACGCATTTTTAAGCTTCTTTTTGGCTGAAGCTGATAATGGGCAAAGCCATTAAAAAAAATTGACATCACAGATGAATATGACAGCTTATGATTTGTCGAAACTGTCAAAGATGACGTGACGATGCTTTACTTTTTTAATGTTGCCGCTTTTTGGGATATTTTTAGGATCGCAGTGTTGCTGTTAATTAATTTAGCATTTCTACTACCAAGACTCAAAGATACGCTTTTCTTTAAAACCAGATTATAGACTACAAGTTATAAAGATATAAACCACGTGGTCGAAGATGCGGGCAGAGCTAGGAATTAAAAAAAATGCTTTTGGAGATTTAGGTCGAAAAATCGGGGTTATCCAAGATAGTTGCCATAACCAAAATCACACACAACATACTCACAAACAAACTCATCAACCGGCTCCAGCTTCATCTTCTTCCGGTCTGGTTCTATGGGCGGCGTGGGCGGCGCGGAGGAGGGCCCCTCCTCGCTGCAATCTCGCGACTTCTGTTTGCTGAAGGCGGCGCGGGCTCTTCTCTTCGCGAGGTTCCGCTCGCGCGAGCTGAGCGGCTTCGACGACTCTAGCGTGACTAGCTCTTGCACTGGCCTCTGGGAATGTACACATGATCAATAAATTAATACTAATCGAAATCGTGTTCGACATACCACAAAGAAATGTTTCGTTTGTCGCCATCGTGCGCGTGTGTGTGTGTGTGTGTGTGTGTGTGCGCGTGCGTGCGTGCGTGCGTGCGTGCGTGCGTGCGTGCGTGCGTGCGTGCGTGCGTGTGTGTGTGTGTGTGTGTGCGCGCGTGCGTGCGTGCGTGCGTGCGTGCGTGCGTGCGTGCGTGCGTGCGTGCGTGCGTGCGTGCGTGCGTGCGTGCGTGCGTGCGTGCGTAAGCCCGGATATTTTATTCCTATCAAGCATCAAACAAGACACATGACCACTAAAATGGATTTTCATCATCACCATCTGCGTTCGCACTGCAGGGGTACAGCCTCAAATAGCTTCAACGCGAGCTCACCCTGGGCGGTTCAGTCTTGTTCTGCAGCGGCCGGGCGAGGCACAGGTCCTCGTTGGTGTAGACGGCGGAGAGGTCCACTCCGAGCGTGGCCGCCACGTCCAGCCCGAGCCGCGCATTCAGCTGCTGCCGTTGTCTGGCCAGCCGCTCGGTTGCATCTACAATCATCAGGAAACATTGGAGTTACTCCTTTTTTCTTTTAATTATCGTTTGTGGTGGTGAATTTTGTTAGTGGTAGCACTAACTCTTCTGCGAGTGTACGTCTGGGTTGTTACCACCGCTTTGCTCGTGAAGTCTGCCGCCAAGCAGTAATGTGCAAGCATTACTTTATTTCCGTTTGTTGAGGAAAGCAGCCAGTGAAACTACTGGGCTTATGAGACTTAATACCTAATGTCTCAGCGTATACGAGCGCACTGCAGTGTCTCGCAGGCCTTTGTGTATCAAAGTTCTGAGTGGCACTGCAATTGTTATGGGCCGACGTTATGCTTACCATCAGGCAAACACAGGCAAACGACCCACGCGTCTCGTTACCAAATAATGAGTATCATGGCATTCGCGCATTCAGTCTTCTCGTGACCAGCGATACATGCTAACTTGAATGGATCAAAGTTAGTTACATATAAGTTTTTAAACTTTCATGGTCACTAGCACAAGAATTAACTTTAGTAACGGGATATTTACCATGTACTTTATTTGTTTTGAGCACACGATATTTCGGCACTGTTGCACGCCACGTTCACGTAACTCGTTAACAGTTTACATGGTAAATATCCCGTCACGAGTAACTCGAGTAAGTTCGTCCCAATAGAACCGATTTTGTCTTACATTGGAGTTAAACTTCCTATAGAATCTAGATTAATCTTGATTGAGAGTATAGGAACAATCAAACATTATGGTCGGCCTGGCTTTGCCTTTCTCACACTAATTGTCTGTGTTTCCCGAAAAATATCATCTGCGGCGCAAGTACGGATCTTTTAGATCGATAAAATTCGATAAAATTGACAGATCAAATCGATAAAGTGGGTTTATCGAACCTCGATACTTTCGACAAAAGTTATCGAATAGCTTGGTCGAATCCAAAGAGAATATAGATAGATATATAGAGGTACTACAATACTTTACGATCAGACTTCGGTACTCGCAACATTCGACAAATTTATCGAACCGACTTCCGTCGCTGTAGAGCTAAGATGCGCGCCACCCAAATTTTTGTCGATGCTTATGTCGTGTATTTGTCTCATGTTCGCGAGAGAAAGAGCGAGACCAAACAGTGGACAAAATTATGTCGTGGCGCACATGTTAGCCCTGCTGGGAGTCTTCAGAACGAGAGTGAACAGATATCTTCTAGAGATAAACGTGCTACGTCATCGACTGCAACATCACTTACCATCAGGTGAGATTGCGGTCAGACGTGAGCTTATACCTATACAGTTATCAAGATCGTACGCCGCGTGTTGCATAACCGCAAGTGGTTTTGGATTATTGTCATCAACAACAACAACAATGTGTGGCAACGATTTATCTGTGTTTCATGAGGTAAAGTATTATGAATCTGTCAGCTATTTTATTTACACGAACCTTTCAGTAATTTGCTGTGAATATATCTTTTTTGGAACAAAAGAATACTTGACGCTAACAAAGTGGCTAAGTGAGAATTTAAATTGTTTTAGTGTTACTGAACAAAAAGCGAAGATAAATTTAATCCACGAGCTAATTACGGTAAGAACGACCCAAAGTCACAGACAGTAATAAAAAATCAATGTCATTCGAACATTGTACGAATAAATAAAAATACATGCAAACTAATTCTTGTGATGCGCGTTATAAAATGTCCTTATTCAACCGACCATTGCATGATTCCACATTTTCTGTTACACTGCATACGGTCTACTTTGCTGATATGGGCGCACAGTGAACACTCTAAATATAGATTAGTTCACTGTCAGTAATATACTTTTGTTTATAACCGTACATTTTCTTATTTCAAGACTATTTTCCTTAATCGAGACAACTGACCTAATGCAGACCGTAGACGCTTATACGTGCATTTGCTTGTCAAAATAACAAAGCTTTTGCATCAAGCGCGGTTTACGAGATACTAATGATTCGCGATTGATGCAAAAGCGTTGTTCTTTTGACAAGCAAACGCACGTTTGCATAAGACAAGCTGCCTTATCAGCTAACAATCTCGTGTTCGTTTTCAATACCAGACCGATTAAAACCAGCGGTCACTAGTCTTCGTGTGGAAGGAATAGTCTAGAATTTTCGCTGGTTATTAAAGAAATAAGCTCTTACAAAACGAAAAGAAGCGAAAACTATTGACAACTCCTTCCACACGAAGACTAGTGACCGCTGGTTTTAATCGGTCTGGTATTGAATACGAACACGAGATTGTTAGCTGATAAGGCAGCAGGCCCTAATGCCTGCCGGTCACCATGATACCTATATAAGCAATCAGATGAAATCGTTCGTTCCAAACTACATTTAAAATCAAAAATTTCTCAGCAACATTCCCCATGCATTGAACGTAATGTACTTTAGTAAATCAGTTGGAATACGTAATTGCAATCTTATATAACTGAGTAATCACAATACCTATAATCCTATATCTGTAATGTTATATTCGCGACAACTCTCACCTCCGCTCTCTTGCAAGCAAACCAGTTCGCCTCTACGAACTATTTATAAGTCGTAAAGGTCACAATTACCTGCGGTTGATAAAGCCTCTTCCTCCAGATCGTACTCGTTCCCCTCCGAGCCCATGAGGTGGGCGCCATGTTGCAGAACTCGGTCTATATCGAAGGTATCGCAGCGCAGCCGCCCGCTGTCTTCTACCTCTAGTTTCACTTCTGTAACGATAGAAAAGAATACATTTTTATAAATAAAATTGAAGTGTCTGTTTGTATCAGTTTGACGGCTCCGTAGCTAAGTTGGTAGTAACCCTGCCTGCAAGGCGAGGGGTCCCGGGTTCGATTCCCGGCCGGGGCAGATTTTGTGTAAACATAAAGTTTGTTCTCGTGTCTTGGATGTTTGTAATGTGTATCTGTGTATGTCCATGCCACCTGCAACACAGGGAATCCTAGTGCGGGGGTATGAGTGTGTAAGCGTTTATGTTTATGTTTAATATCAAAATAACAGCTTTTTACTAAATGCATATGAAAGTATATACGAGCCCCGATGCAAAATAGTTCGTCTAGTGTGAAATTTTCTCTGTGAGATTTTTTCTAACTTCATTATTTTTGTATATCGATATAAAATATTAAGCTGTTCTACTATCACATGTCGCGTTACTTATGCCATTTTTTATTTATGAACCAATAAACTATTTTTGCTTTTTAAATTTATACATATCCTGTTTTAAATTCGAAGACGTTATAAGCAAAATAGTTCGTCTAATTGTTAATCGATGCAAAAGAGTTCGTCTATCGGTGAGTTAAATAAGATTATTCCGCTTTGCTCAATTATGTTGCATAATTTAAATTTGTAAAAGTAATTCTCTATCATTTGTCCAATGAGACAGTATAAATTCTGAAAATTTTAGGTTTTTCATTAATTTTCAAATAACAATAGGTCGTGGCAACCCGTGTGTGAAGAGCTTCGAAAGCGAATAGTTTGTGGGGTCGATGCTGGCAAATCATGTTACCAAATATCTAAAGACTTGATACTTCCCATGTCTACAGTCCAATCTATCATTCAGCACTATAAAAAGAATAAAACGACTTCTTGTTTGACGAAAACAGGCCGACCACGCATCACAACTGCAGTAGAAAACAGAATCCTGAAGAAAATTATCAAAAATAATCGTCGTGCTCGAGCTGGAGAACTCACGGTGCAATGTTAGGACATGATTCACAAAGACGTCTCAGTTGATACTTGCAAAAGAGTCCTAAAAAGAATGGGTTACGGATTTTACACCGCTAAGGAGAAACCACTGTTGACTGCTGTACAAAAGAAAAAGAGGTTGAAGTTTGCTCGTGATCATTTAAATTGGACTTTCGATCAGTGGCGTAGTATTATTTGGAGTGACGAGTCCAAATTTGAAGTGACAGTCGGCGATGAAAGGAAAAAAGTGATTCGGAACAAAAATGAGTAATTTCATACTGATTGTCTCAAACGCAAAGTGAAGTTTCCGGCGTCTATTATGATATGGGGCTGCATGTCTGCACAAGGTGTTGGTAGTATGCAGTTTGTGGATGGTTCTATCAATGCTGCAAGGTATCAAAACCTTTTGGAAGAGAATTTACTGCCCTCTATTATGTCACTTAAGCATCAAGATTCCTTCATTTTTCAACAGGATGGTGCTTCCTGCCATACTGCAAGGACAACAAAGACGTGGCTACTGGCGAAAAGCATCCCTACAATCGAATGGCCATCTAACAGCCCGGATTTGTCGCCGATTGAAACCCTATGGTGGAAAATGAAAAAAGTTCTCCGTAAAAATCCATCAAGATCGAAGAGCGACTTAAAGGCTAAACTCTTGGCTGTCTGGGAGTCAATTACGCCTGAGGAGTGTGCAGCGTTGGTTGCAACCATGCTTCTTCGTATTAAAGCTGTCATTGAGAGCAAAGGCGACACAACTAAGTGGTAGACGAACTATTTTGCGTGAGTGACAAGGGTAGACGAATACTTTTGCGTTATGTTTTTTGGAATATTTTTTTAAATTTTTATGTTATGTAAAGTCATGAAAGAATTTCAGTTATGTTAAAATAAACTTTAAAATGTTCCTCAAATTGTGGTTTACTTTTTATTAAACGCTCTTAATTATTTTACCAATATTTACTTTCTATATTTTACGCTTTGTACTACTTTCCATACTAGACGAACTATTTTGCATCGGGGCTCGTACGGCACCTATAACAAAACAACCATTTTTTAAATTTTTGTCTGTCTGTCTGTCTGTTTGTTCCGGGTACTCTCCAAAACGGCTCGAACGATTTTGACGGGACTTTCACTGGCAGATAGCAGATGTTACAAGGAGTAACATAGGCTACTTTTATTTTGGAAAAAGAATTAGGGTTCCGCGCAAAAAACTAAAACTAATGAAATCCAATAATTCCGCGCGGGTGAAACCGCCCGCAACAGCTAGTCTTACACTATCTACGCGCGAAATTTAAATCATTTGATAGGGCTGCAGTGTCTTACACCGCCAAAATAAAACGCACATAATCAATTTCCTTTAGACATTCTTTGTTTTAATCATAACTGATGTAAGTAAAGGTTATCAAGTATAGCGATATGTTGAAATGAGTAGGTAAATGAATTAATTCTTGGCCCGTATATAAGAATCCCTATCTTTGAGTTCAAGGTTCATTACCTTCTTGCATTCATTATGACATCATTATTACAGTCGTTTATCTGAATTTTTAAATAATCATTTGATACGTAACTACGCGAAATTATTTTGCGTATTATTATCTTATACGATTATTATGTTATTGTACAAATTAAACATTATAAATAGTAATTTACAGTTTAAACTTTAGCGAATGGAATTCATGGCAAGTACTAAAAATGGTTGAGATCAGTTAAAATGATAATTTGATATATATTTTAGCGTCAATAGTCGCTTTTGACGTCATTAGTATTGTTTTAAGCAGGAATATAGAATCCTGCGCAGTGGCTATCAGGGCCCCGATCGCGCTAATTTGAAATGACAGCGTACAGTTATGGTTTGGTTTTGGTTTGATGCCAACTGTTGTTTAGTTTCGGTTCAGGCGTTTGGAATTCGATATTGCCGTTCATTTGACAGCGTTAACTGTCAGTTGTTGTCGAGAAACGTCTCATCTTTTGGTAAAACTATTAGCGCGATACGAAACGGTCAAAAAGCTGTGATGCGGTCGTGGTTTAGTAGCGGTTTGGTTGATAATTTTTAACGCGATTGCCCTCCAGGGATTTTCCCTTTTGATAGGCGGTGGTAAACTGGTAACACAGGCCTAGACCCTAGACCATTAGTGCTTTCCGAGACGCGCTGTAATCGCTGTTAGCGCTCACGTCAATATTTTGCGTTCCGATTCAGGAGGGCAATCGCGTTAAAAATTATCAACCAAACCGCTACTAAACTACAACCGCTTTACAGCATTTTGACCGTTTCGTATCGCGCTAATAGTTTTACCAAAAGTTGAGACGTTTCTCGACAACAACTGACAGTTAACGCTGTCAAATGAACGGTGAAAAAAATTCTACACAGGTGAACCGACACTAAACTACAGTTGGAATCAAACCACAACTAACTCATAACCGTACGCTGTCATTTCAAATTAACGCGATCGGGGCCCTGTAACCCCGCTTATGACAGTTGAGAGACGCTCACGGTGATGTCGATTTGGAGGATGGACGCTGTAATCGCAATATGGCTGTAATGACGTCATCTGTGACGACACACAGGATATCGTTGTCGCGCTCACGGTGATTCGGTACGCGTGTTAGCGCGATGATATCGATTACAGCGCGTCTCGGAAAGCACTACATGTGTTGCGACCAGAGACGTTTAATGGTCTGTGGTTGCGACAAAGCAGTCGGTAAAGTGATTAACTTTATCAATGGTGTAGGAACCACGGACAGTTGGCGCGCGGCCTTACGTTTTCCTGTTTTAGCACAATTCGACATTCGTGGCGAGCACTTTATCAGGGTCGATTGCAGTATCGCCCGACTTAATGATAATGACTACTGCTTCGTTTAATGTGGTTAGTCGGTAATGCAGTTTGTATAAATTGATGTTTCAATGGATTCGTCACATGTACATTCTAGAAAATCTGACCGGCAAACTTACGTTTGCTTGAGCGTCTAAGCTGCCCCTAAAGACATGCGCTAGGTTAGATAGGTACCTACTGTGACGCAAATAGTAACCAAGCATTCAGGGTTGTCGGAATTTTGTATGATATAAATAAATTTACTTTTGTATGGGAATTTTAAATACCATGCATTTTACTTTTGCACACGTAAAACAATTCGCATACTTGATCGAAACAAACCTGCTGCGTACTTATAAGGCCGAGCTGGTCGTTTGCCTGATGGTGAGCATAACGCCGGCCCATAACAATTGCAGTGCCACCCAGAACTTTGAAACACAAAGGCCTGCGCGGCACTGAAGTGCGCTCGTTACCCTGTGACATTAGGTATTAAGTGTCATAAGCCCAGTAATTTCACTGGCTACTTTGCCCATCAAACCGGAACACAGTAATGCTTGCACACTACTGCTTGGCGGCAGACTTCACGAGCAAAGCGGTGGTAACAACCCAGAAGGACACTCGCAGAAGAGTTAGTCCTCCCACTAACAGAACTTAAAAAATATAGGTCATTATTACATTTTAACCAATCATTATAATCTGATAAAATTGTACCTTCATGACTGCAAAGTGCAATGGGTACACATGACCTTCTACAATTATCATTTCACTATTTAACTTGCAAAGATTAACTTGTAATCAATCACTACTGAATCACTTTTTTCAGCACTATCATACATATCTAATCTTGAAAAAATATTAACCGAAAATAGATTCCTATCGTTCATATTGGTCTATTGGGGAGCAGCTATTAACTTTTGTTGACTAACAGTAAAATGGATTGTTCTAGGAAGAATTCACGCATTCTGAATGTAAGGAACCTAGCAATGAATCTTGGCCATCTCAAAGTTAAGTGTTTTATCGGTAGGATTGAAGTGATGACGCAGTGGTAGTGAGGTCAACCACCGCTTCGTGGGTCTACGGTTCGAATTCTACAAAGAGCTTGAGTTTTCAGCGAGGAAACATCGTGTTGTTTCTAAAGCTTACTGGCTAGTTACCACTCTTGAATTAAAAATTTGTTGGTAAGCATCGATAGGTGCTATCGTGCTTACCATCTTCGACCAAATCATCACTTAAGATGAGCAGAAAGTGTGGTCAAACGGCTAACCCATGGAATATAAAAAACATTATAATGATTTTCATAATTTAAGTCCCATCAAAATAAGTTCAGTACTTTTTCGCAAAAGCCTTAGGCATGCTTCCCCTGTTCAAGCGCAAGGCTGCATTCACGTCATCGCATACATGTACCAGCAATCGCATGAATGCGTGTAGAGTTGTAAACTGACGTTATAGAGCATTGTTAAACGCTTCACTGCATGCCGTTGGAAATACCTAACTTGACACCGAGGTTTTATATCAAGCGTGAAATAGTAGGCTACGTTCTATAAGTGCTGTATAAAAGTCGTGGTACGTCAGATAGCAGCTGTTAGGTTATGATTCTAAGAGACCAGAAAACCACTTAGGTTGGCTTCTTTCGCTTGAAATGCTATTTACTATAGAGTCTGTGTTTGACGTGGATAGTGAAGAAATTGAGAAGAAACTGAGTCCTCTTAGCGGAGAATAGACAATTCCTTCCAGTGAAAGACTAGCTATCGTTGGTTTTAATAGGGTTGGAGTAAAAAAAGGATGATTGTAGGTACTAGCCGGTAAGGTCACTGATAGAATAGGAATTACAAAATTAACAGCTTATTAAAGGGCCATTTTTATACTAAAGGTTACGCTAATAAATAAAAACCAAAATATAGGGTCTAGTTAAAATAATAACACAAATAAAAATCACAGTGCATTCGAAGGTAACAGAACACCTTATTTACATATTCACCAAATCAAAGCCAAAAAATTACAACCATGTCTCAAGGTTGTCAGCTTGTTCAGTGTCCAACACGAGACCAGGCACAACTCAAAACAACTATTTCAAATGTGGGTCAGCAACGTAGTAGGTATGTAATGCTGTTATAACTGTTTAATAATAATGTAATTGATCAAGTCGCTTTTACGTACAACGAAGTATGTGGACTTGACGGAATGCCTTTGTCTCAAAGAATTCCACGGCTTAGTCTCCGAGATGAGAGAAAGTACAGGATGTTTGTCTAGTATAGAATGCTTTATATCTCCATATCTGACCAGGGGTGCAATTTTTGAATGTCACCGAGTGAGCGATATGACCGATAGTCACCGATTTACAAAAAATCGTAATTTTAATCTCAGCGGGTGACTAAAATTATCATACCTATTGTGGGGACAGCGCACCAGCGCCGTCTCGCGCGTGCATCACGCGCGGCCACTGCCTTCTACGCGCTTTTTTTTTTTTATTGAAGGACCGTTCTGTTGGTCTTGCGACCTCTACAGCGTCACCGGACTGTTGGAGAGCACAGAAGGCGCTCAGCCCGAAAAAAGTGTGTTTTTGGCGACTAGCGCAAGGGCACCGCGTGGGATCGAACCACGTCGGTACGGACCTCGGCTTGGGCCGTCACCGTCAGAAAGGGAGGATTGGGAGTGAATAGCCCCGGCTGCACGAGTGCAACCGTTTAAAGTAGGCTCTAATCTAGCTAAAGCTACTTCTCGCGGGCCCGAGGTGGGCGCTCGCGGAATTTCGTGTATGTGTGTGTGGTGTGTATGACTCTAGTTGCCTCGTTCCAAAGTCTACACCATCGAGAAGGGCAAGAAACTCGACGGCGGAGTGCCTTCTACGCGCGCCGCGTCCCGTATATTTATAGTGTGCGAGAGGGACGGAAGAGCAACACGCATGGGCCTGAGCAGGACAGACGAACGGGCAATGCACGTCCATGCCCGTCCAATCTTTGACTTTTATATAAATATATGAGAAAGTCTCAAATAAATCAATAAGTTGTAACTTAGCAGTCTGGTATCATTCATCCCTTCTGAACACCGACCCTTCAACATCCCCGCACTAATGGATATCGTTTGAGAATGGGTACCCCCACTCGTAAACGATATCATAGGTATGAGTATTTAGTGCCAATTTTGGCTTAACAATTTCCAACTTAAAAAATAAAATTGAATAGAACATAATCATAAGTTTGTCTATGATCAAAGCTGAGAAATAATTGCATGTTGATAAACAGGGTCGGTATGACTTTCAAAAATACGACTTTTGCAAATTAGTTATTTCAAAGTCATCGTTGATAATTTTGTCACCGGTGATTTCGAATTCACTCGTGACATTCAAAAATCGGTCACCAGATCGCCACTATCACACTGATATGAACAGATTAGTTAAAGTAAAAAACAAACATGATTCTATTTATTCTACGCTGATGTGCAGACAATGATAATTAATGCTGTATTTCCACTAAGATTGTTAGCGAATGTACAAAATAACAAGTATAATCCATACTAATATTATAAATGCGAAAATGTGTTTGTTGGTTTGTCCTTCTTTCACACATTAACGGAGCAACGGATCGACGTGATTTTAGGCATAGATTAATATAGTTTATGGACCGGAGAGTAACAGAGGCTACTTTTTATCCCGGAAAAATTCACGGTTCCTGTGGGAACGCGGGTGAAAACCGCGGGCAGAAGCTAGTTTATAAAAGCAACGAACCGATTTCAGTAACAAACTTCTGAAGCGTTTTTAATGAAATTTCTATAGGACCAATCTGAAAGTATATCCTTACAAATAAAAAAAAGAATATTTCAAATCGATTTATAAATGAAAGAGATATAACATACATAAAAATCCTACTTTTTTATAAGTCGACTAAACATAAACGGTGAGAAAGAAGTCACGACAAAATACGATAAAATAAATTACATAAAACAAAACGGTAAAATAAAACATGAAGAAACCGGCATAACCAAGAATAAAAAAGCACAAACTCTGTTACATCTAACATCACTTTGTTACACCCAGTAAATCTCAAATAGTATGACGATACAAAATTTCCATCTTGCACAAAGGAAAATTCCTACGCAGTTCCAAACAACCAAATCAAATCTAAAGATACATTTCAATGTTTATAACTACCTACACGGGCAGTTTGACTTTACTATTTTTCTCAGAGTTCAACTAAAGGTGACCGAACATCGGGTACCTATAAATAGAGCGACAATATGTCTGGTAGGTACTGCATCAATTCATCAAGCGGCATATAGAAGCAGTTACAGACTCCCCGGACGGGGGGTTAATGAAATTCCCCGGATGTACCGCAGTCCGCAATATATGTACAGTACCCGGCTATTGATAAGACACATCGGAGTGTCAATACCACCAAACGATATCGGATATTCAGAGTGTCTTAGTAACTTGTGTAGTGTAATAGGACTTAGCGTAATAGGTGTTAGTTAGTAGTTAGTTAGGTTTAGGGCCGATTTTTCAATTGCACTTTAACGAACTGGTTGCTACGCAATCAAATTAATTTTCGTGTTTTAGTGTGTTTTTCGGGTCTTTCATTTCAAAATTGATGGACCGTTAGCTAACTAAGGTTTATTTCTTTAAATGCCATACAATTTATTTACGTCTGTCTTCACCACAGACTTAGATGATTCAGGGAATTATCTAACTGGACGTTATCTGACTATTGAATAATCAGCCCTTCCGACTAACTCTTCTGCGAGTGTCCGTCTGCGAGTGCTCGTGAAGTCTGCCGCCAAGCAGTAATGTGCAAGCAATACTGTGTTACGGTTTGATGAGCAGAGTAGCCAGTGAATTTACTGGGCTTATGAGACTTAATACCTAATGTCTCAGGGTAACGAGCGCACTGCAGTGCCGCGCAGGCCTTTGTGTCAAAGTTTTGGGTAGCACTGCAATTGTTATGGGCCGTCGTTATGCTTACCATCAGGCAAACGACCAGCTCGTCTCGTTATCAAATAGCAAAAAAAGCTTATTATTCAGTCGTAGTAAAGTAGACTGCAAGACAGTCTTAGGAGGATAGTCTGAATAACGCGTGATGTAATAAGTCCTTCAGTACAGCTGCCTTATCAGCAAACAATCTCGTGTTCGTTTTCAATACCAGACCGATTAAAACCAGCGGTCACTAGTCTTCGTGTGGAAGGAATAGTCTAGAATTTTCGCTGGTTATTAAAGAAATAAGCTCTTACAAAACGAAAAGAAGCGAAAACTATTGACAACTCCTTCCACACGAAGACTAGTGACCGCTGGTTTTAATCGGTCTGGTATTGAAAACGAACACGAGATTGTTAGCTGATAAGGCAGCAGGATCATTTAGTACCTATAGGTAAACATGCTCAGACGACTACGTTTATTAAGGAAACATGTGTGAAATAAACAAACTTTTCTAGAAATGTACTCGTAGCATTTGTTTACAAATAGTAGGAAAGTATGCTATTAAAGACACTCTATATTCACTCCACCTACTTTTATGATAAGCAGTAATGAGCAAGTATTAAAGAACTTTTAAGACGGAAATGCAATATGTTTTAGTAATGTTGTTAGTGGTAGGACTAACTCTTACGTTACAACTACGTAGTTGTCCAAGGCCAAATCAACAAAATGCATGTTTTTTATAACACCTTGACGGCCCGTGTTGAACAAGTGACGTCAGATGTTCTGCCCAATTTGTATAGGGCGTTTTAGCTCTGTAGTTACGCCCGACTTTGACTTTAATTTTTCGCGTTTTTAGCGTTCGATTTCCACATGCGATATTGACAGACATGTGATTCTCATGAGGAAACTATTGACATCATAAAAAATGAAGTCAGCCTCCTTACTGCGTACTTATAGGTGCAATTTACTTGTTTATACACGATTTATAAATAATCTCTATAGTCTATACCTTTGGTCCAAGGACTAAAATGTTCCCTTGGTTGCGACGTTGCGAATGACTCCATTTAAATATATTATTTTTAGCGATGTTACACAAAGAGCAACGTAAGAAATCTTTAAAAATAAACTGCGGATAAAAAAGCTCGTCTCTAGTCGATTAAACTACTGATCCGACAGAAATTTGACAAAGAGGTAAAGCTAGCTAAGGGGTATTAATTATTAAAAACTATATTCAATTAAACCTTATAATAAGTGTGAAACGGGTTTTAAAACGATATTTTGCCTCTTTCGATTCAGTTTAAAACAGTCAAAGAACAACGAAGAAAAAACATAGTTTAACTAAACCACCAATTAACAAAAGGGGCTGTCTTTGTTACCTGCATTGGTCGCGAACGGTGGAGGATGCCATTCTGGTACGTTGGAGAGGATGGCTTCGACCGCCTGCAACAAAAAAATGAACATTTTTGTATTACACTGCACTCTTCTAATAGGCGTAATATGATACTAAAAGTAAAAGATATTTTTTAACACCCTCTCTCGTAAAGCTGATATAATTCCACCGGTTTTAAATATGTAAAGCGGGTCATAAAAAACGCGTGTGTTATCAAAGCAAATAGTTAAGTTATAGTCCATACAAATTCCATAACAGTATTATTTGCCATTTCAAATATGGAACTGATCGCCGCCGCACCACTCCAGCTAGTGAGCAGCGCGCTGTTGCTATTCAAGCGCGCTGGTAAAATGGCGGGAAAGCAACAGTGTGCATTCACAGATTGAGTTTATTTAAATGTTTTTTTTTTCTGTTTACTCGCAAGTGTGTTAAAAAACGTCGTACGATATACGTGCGTATTGGTTATAACATCTTTACGCACTAATATCGTAATGTACTATTATCTTATTGACGCTTGTTATTATAATGGTAGTATAAATTCGTTTTTACGTTCATATTGAAATGCTCGTCTTACCAGCAAAAAACCGCGTCTGCACTGGATATTAACATTTATAACAAAGCACTCTGTATTAGTGCAATGCCTCGGTGTTGTGGTGAACACAAGTAAAACTTTCAAACTACCAGATCTAAAAATTCTAACATCATTAGATAAGGTTTAGCCACATGCCCGTACGTACGAGAAGAATCATCAGCTTGTCTACCGCTGAACAACAACCTCTTATTGGTCCACTTCCCGGTGTTCGATTGAGTCGAAATTTTACACACATATATGAATCGGATGACAATGCAATATAAATATGTCATAGAGCTGGTATGATCATGGAGCCGGAAGGCGGCCACCGGAACTCTTAAGGAAATGACGTAACCGTAACCCTATCGAGTTTGTATTTACAAGTACTCTGATAATAAATGACTGATAAAGTCCAGGGACCTAATGATGGAGGCCACAAGATTACAGTAGGTAACAATTACGTATTTTATAAAAACTTGTCTGGAAAAATATATTTTCCACAAAAAACTTCTTACAGTCATCATTAACAAGCAATATGATGTATAAATTTTAATTATATATAATACAGCTTAAATAAGTAAGATCTTTTGAGTCATCACAACTACGAATATTCTAGGCAAAGACTATTTCCGTTTATACCGTGTCATCCTATTTTAAACATTTAGAGTACAGTACTTACAAATTTTAGTTCTAAAATTATTCTAGAACCCTCATGGCTCTTTCAAATCTTTTGTTTACAGTTTCACACCCGTGTCTACTTCGGTAGGTACCTACTGTTTAATTCTATAAGGAAAATTACAGAAACCTATTTCAGTATTCACCCAATCCTCCTTAACCGTTTTGAGTTGAAATGTTATGTACTGGTACAATTCCGAAGACAATATAAATTATGGTACTTTCAACGCCATAATTTTTTTTTGCTTTAGCAATTTTGTTTGTGGACAGAGTATTTGGCCGTCAATTCAAGAGTTCTTACAGCTAGTGTCTAGTACTGAGCCGTCTTCACAAAATAGCATTTTGAATTTTGTGTTTTTAAACTCGCGGAAAAGTCACCGAAAATTCCCTTGAACGAATTAACCGAGTGCTGAATGTCCAAAGGGGCAATTTGACTGACATCATTTTTCATAAATTGAATAATCCATACTAATATTATAAATGCGAAAGTGTGTTTGTTGGTTTGTCCTTCTTTCACGCAGTAACGAAGCAACGGATCGACGTGATTTTCGGCATAGATATAGTTTATGAACCGGAGAGTAACATAGGCTACTTTTAATCCCGGAAAAATGCACGGTTCCTGTGGGAACGCAGGCGAATACCGCGGGCAGAAGCTAGTACTGAATATACGATTAATAAAAAAACAACTAAGATAATATTACATTTTGTTTTTTTTTAAAGTGAAAGCTAGGAAACTCGAATTGGATCACCTTTATTTATACCAATCTGAAAACCATTACGTTACTTCAACATTTTTGTGTTACTAAAAATAACTTATTATATTATTAATAATTAATTATTGATAATGACCTTCCATTATACAAATAAAGACTACGTAAACCTCGAGCTCGAATTTTATCCGTAGAAAAATAATAAAAATTAAACATACGAGTAGTATAATGGGTGTACAAACAAATGGAATATGCTATTACAATTTAAAACTCAAATCCACCTGCAGTGTTCACCCACTGTGAATATATAAGAATAAATTACCCAGAGTATATGCTAGTTTGGGTAAATGGGTACCGATTACATGAAACAGCTAAATATCTTTCTAGAATTTTCAGCCTTGACGATTTCTAATTTCTATGTCAATCACAAAGAAATGAGATGGCGTCAAGGTCGAATATTATGCACATTTTTAACATCGTCGGTAAAAAGGATTTTACATTTTCAATAAAGACCGTATGACGGTTGAATAGTTACACAAAGTTTTGTCCCTTTCGATTCAGTTCAAAATTGTCAAAGAACAACAAAGACCAAACATTGTGTAACTATCAACCGTTATTAGTCTTTATTAGTAAGGCTCATATAGTGTTACCACAAAAAACCATTTTTAGTTACCTCTTTAGCTAGATAGCGTCTAAAGATAAACGTTAAAAATGATTAGAAATGTTAGACAAATTTGGTTAGACACTACTTAAATCAGGATTCGTGGTTGCACATATTTAATCGCGCGACTAAGTCATGTTTAGGCGTTAAACAGTGATTAACACAGGTTTAACGTGTGTTTAATTTTTTTGTGGTAAGACCCTTAAGCTTTAAGTTCTTGATAAGAACATTACAGGGTGACTAATTTGTTCCAAATGCATCTGGAAGTTTTGCGACGCTATCTAATGTTTACCTACGAGTGTTGACAGCCGCACGGGATCAAGGCACGGCCGATAACGAAACAACGGCGCAAGTACGGATCTTTTTGATCGATAAAATACGATAAAATTGACAGTACAAATAAAGTGGGTTTTATCGACTTTTTATTTAATTTATCGAATCACGATACAATCGACAAAAGTTGTCGAATAGCTAGGTCGAATCCAAAGAGAATATAGAGCTGCTACAATACTTTACGATCAGACTTCGGTACTCGCAACATTCGAGAAATTTATCGGGTTTTTCGATTCGACAAATTTATCGAACCGACTTCCGTACTTGCACCACAAATCCGACGAGGATACAGCTCTTAGGGTTTTTTTTGCTTAATTTTAGCAGGTTATTCTGTCATTTAACACCCAAACCTAATTTTAGTTTCGCTCTCTCTTTCCAAAGTATAACATGAGAAAAAGATGGAAGATGTTTTACGGAGTTAAATTTAGTATTAGAGCTGTGAAATATCTTCAATCCTTGATCAATTAGACGCTACTTGGCGTTAAATTTACACCAGTGGACACAAGTGGATTAATTTGACAGGTCTAAAATATATTCCATCTCTTTCTCATGTTCTCATTTAGAAAGGGAGTTTTAAACTAAAATTAGGTTTAGGTATGACATGGAAGAATCGAAACCATTGTTTCCTGCTACGAAATAGGTTGTTTACTTTAGGAAGTACAAGTTACAAATGTCTTTACTTAGTGTTTTTGAGAAAAAAATTGTGCTGCGTAGTACACTCTACGATCGAACAGAATCGACTGACCCTTCCTAGATTATCCTAATGTCTTGAAAATCAACACCTACAAGGACCATGGTCCAACAACATCAGGACAGATTACACCACTACTACACTACGTTTTATAGTAAATATAACCTTTGAGTGCCAGAATGACCTCGTCTCTTAATACCGCCGTTTATAGAAAATTAGCTGTGCCCCGCGGCTTTGCCCATTTAGCCTAAATAACTCTTTGTAACATCAGCTATCTACCAGTGAAAGTCCCGTCAAAATCAGTTTAGCCGTTTCGGAGATTACCCGGAACAAGCAGACAGATGTTATAGGTAGGTCATATGCATTTAGTAAAAAGCTGTTATTTTGATATTACAAACAGACACTTCAATTGTATTTATTTGTATAGATGGGATGGACACTCAATTATGGTTCTACGCAAAACAATTTGTTTAAACAAAGCACAATGGGCTATTGCTTTGTTTATAGCTCATGCCTGGACCAAAATAGTAAAGCGCGATTTTAAATTGACGTGATATTACGTAGTAATGTCCACGGTACAGTCATACAGGATAAATGAACCTTGTAAGGTTGGGTCTCATCATCCGCGAGACGTGCTTTCTGGCCACTCAATTGCAAAGACAAGCAAAGGCAGGTTTAAAAAACATTCGTATCGATTTTAGTCAGTTTACCAATAAAGCAGTTTAATAAGTAAAGTGCGAAGTGAGCGAGCTGAGCGAGTGTGGCCGGGCAGGAACTTGTGCGACTTTCAATCCGCCGCACCATAGTTCGAATCTCGACTCGGCCTGCACCAATGACTTATATCAAGTTATGTGTGGATTATTATTCACATTCGCTCTAAAACGGTGAAGGAAAACATCGTGAGGAAACCGGCATGTTCAAAAACCACAAAATTTGAGGACATGTGACATCCACCAAGCCGCACTGGGCCCACGTGGTGGAATATGGCCCATACCTCTCTCTCTGAGAGAAGGCCGGTATCACAGCAGTGGGGGCGTAAGAGGCTGATAATGAATAAGTAAAGATACCAACTATGAACATAACAATTGAAGCCACCAGTTTACAGACACCAGGCCTGTGCATACCTATTATTGTTGATTCCAATTTCCAACCCAATGGAGCGTAGCATAGGTACGAACTATAAAAGCAAGTCCCTTTACACTACATCGCACGTCGATATAAACAAACGCTTTGAGCAGACTAATAACGCCATCATGGGTGTATTATGTATTCTGCGATCACACGGAACAATGCAGGTAATTTGTGAGTAGTCTGTGGCAACGGCCGATTGTGGAAGCAATGAACCTGATCGATCCACTAAGGGTTCAAGGAAGTGCGAATTAGAGTAGATATATAGACTAAACCAGACAGACTATTGAAGCTTGGTTGAAGCAGAGACCTATGTATATGCATCTATATGCATATACATAGTCTCTGCTTATTACATAGGTAATATCACATTACCTATGTAATGTGAATAAACGCTAGGTAAAAGAGGAAACTATAATAAGATATTACATGACTCGATAGAAAGAGTTCTTCGAAAATTAATGGTCTCGACCAAGGTCTCGTATTTGTCTAAATCGTAAAAACGGTAACCAGATGTCCCTGAAAAACTGACTGAAACTGACGGGCCTTACTCCGTAAAACGAACGTCGAAGCTTCGGTTGAAGGATTGGCATCTTCCTACTATGAAAGACAAAATGTCAAGAGCGAACATCGAATTGAACGTTGGATCCGAAACACTTTCATAGTAGGAAAACTGCGATCCGTCAGCCGAAGCTTCGACGTTCGATTTACAGAGTAAGGTTCCTGGAACCTTAAACCAAGAAACTTAAACTTAAACCTTTGGAACCAAAAAGCAAGGACGATCATCGATCATTTTTAAAAATGTACAAAGTCTATATATATAAGTATAAAGTCCCTTTTCTATGAATTATCGCCCAGGCCATATACATCGCTTCATAAAGTTGTGAAATTTGGACCCAATAACAGTCTAGAGATTTTTACTGAACATGATTTTTGATTTTCTGAACAGTCATGATGTCCCAACCCTCTAGTAAATTGTTATCCACTCTTTACAGAAGATAACATGGCCAGGACATAAAGTAGAACCACTCTGGCATATCAGATTGGTTCAACGCTCAAAGGCTTAACAGTATTGACTCAAAATTGACCGAGCAACTGCCAACGTATAACGACGATCTCAAAAGAATCTCAATAGATTTTTATTTATGATGTATGCAACTATATGACAAGACGAGCTCTTTTGCCTAATATTATACTCGCAACATACTTTATTCCCACTTTGACGCATGCTCCGCTCTTCTACCTCTTTATACACCTCCGCTGGACCTACAAAGCGGCCAAAATGTTTGATGTATGTACATAAAATTTTATTTGCTTTTAATAATTCCAATGCCAACCAGGACTTTAACTTGAAACCTGACGTACTACTGAGTGAAAGCGTGGTACACAGCTGCCAAGGAGGTTTGTCATTAATTGTCCTCTGCGTAGCTGCATTAGATAAGGGCAGACGCGACGTTTCCGTCAGGCAAACGCCCTGTATCGCCACGTAATTACAGAAAAAAAATAAGACTTGTTGTTTATCGCTAAAAAACAATTTGTGTTGGTCGGAATGCGTAAAAGAATTTTCTCGAAAATTTTCGGTTCCGTTCATTTTATTTGTCGGTTTAGAATGTTGTTTTTAATGTATACTCCGCCGGCCGTCGAGTTCCTTGCCCATCTTCTCGATGATGTAGGTTTTGGGAACGAGGCAACCCACCACGGGCCCGTGAGAAGTAGCTTTAGCTAGATCAGGGCCCACTTGCAACGGACGCATTCATGCGCCGGGGCTCTTTCCTTCCGACCCCCTTTTATCTCGGCCACAGCCCAAGCAAAGGTCCGCACCGTATGGTTCGCCCCACGCGGTACCCTTGAGTTAGTTGCCACACACCCTTTTGTATAGGTCTGAACCTTCTGCGCTCTCTCGCCGTTCGGTGAAGCTGCAATGGTCGGGAGAACAAGAGCATGGTTAAAAAAAATTAAGGCTAAAGTATCCCTCATCAACTCACTTCTTTTGCCAATCATTGAACTGTTGATATCTGAGAATTTCAAAAAGCTGGATCATCTACAAGACGAATTGTAGGTAATAAATAATATTTATTATTCTTCTTCTTATTCTTGCGGTGCCTCTCCACCACTGAAGGTTGGCTGTCAGCTCCGAATATTCGTCTCTATTTCTGGCTACGCGCCACAGGTGTTCTACGCTGGCGATGCCGGTCCATTCTCTAATATTGCGGAGCCACGATTTCTTTCTCCTTCCAAAACGTCACTTCCTCTTGATCTTGCGCATCCAAGTTGGAGAAGATAGAACCGCTCGTGCCTGAGCACATGCCCGAGGTATCCAACTTTTCTTCTTTCGTAGTCATAAGGTCGCGAGATTTATTGACGCGCTGTAGAATCTCTTCATTTGTGACTCTATGGATCCAGCTGACCTTCAACATGCGACGGTAAAACCACATTTCCAATACCTCTAGTATGTTGCGGGTATCTTCCTTAACGGTCCAAGACTATATATCGGCCAGATGTAACATTGGAGCATTCACACTCGAAGGTTTATGTCGAGCTGTTTGTGCACAGTACTTTGCTCATGCGACCAAAGGATACACGAGCAACTTTTTACTAACAAATAATATTTATTATCTACTCCGGATGAACTATTTGCGGCCCGCAGCCCGCATGTTTCATGCAGCCACTTGTAACCCTATCTAAACTATTGTTTTTTTTTTTCTAAAAATCATTGTGATAAGTTCTCACTACGTTTGGTAAGCATTACCTACTAAACGTAGTGAGTTTTGGAGATAAGACTCGAATAGGATTGAGTTCAGAGTCAATCACGTGAAAGTTGGAAATAGGTTTCCTCTATCGGGTGAGATTATTGGAGGCTCGAGAATTTGAGATTGTACATGCATTATTACTACGTTTACGTATTTTATTAAAAATTGTATCCCGCTCGGATTTATCTAACACCCAATGTTGAATGTTTTGACAGAGTAGTCTACAATACGACGCATGATTGAGTGTCAATGTCAAGTGTCAAGTTTTCTTCGGGATGTCCCGTACCGATGAATGTTCATGGGCGCTAAATGATCGAGTCGCGCTTTCGTGTGTTGAGTTGTTGACACTCCGCAAGGCTGATTTTCTTTATAATTTTTCAACTTTAGATATTTCCATCTAAGAGTCTTATCAACTAGCCTTATTATTAGTCTTAGGTATTTTAGCTAGTTTTAACTTATTTTATGCGTCCGAAGTATTTTGTTGTGATATTTAGAGAAGTAATTACAGTGCTTTAGCTAATCTAGCTTAAATATCAATTAGAAATCGGAGCTCATAGGTTATTAAATTATAGATAGAGTAACCTTACAGTTATACACCAAGACACGAACTAAGCTATGAATGTGACATTAATAAAACATTGGACTGGTTTGAAGCATCGTGAGCTGTTTCGAGCGATTGTAGGATATATTTACCTGAGCAGCCGCGACCCGGGTCTCCCAGGCGGGCGATCGCAGGTGCTTCGTCAGGCGGCCCAGCAGCCGGTGCAGTTCCTCAGGGTGCGCCTTCTGTACTTCCCCCAGCTGACGCGCCGCGGCGCGCCGGGTCGCAGCACCCGCCCCGGCTTCAAGGAGCACGAACAGGCGATCCAAGCTGATGAAGAGAATAGACAGAGATAGAAGATTTATATAAAAATATAGATATATACATATTTATGCATACCAAAATACCTGAGCATAATAATAAAAAATACAGTGTCCAGATAAATACTAACCGGTTTAATCTTTCTACGTGAGGGGTCTGATTTTTTGACAGGGTATAACCAAACGAGAGAATACAAATCCTACGTAAGAAGAGACGGGACACCATAGACAAAAAAAAAATTACTAAACGTCAAAACGGGCTAACGTCAAATGTGGCGGGACAGCTACATAAAGATGACCTTAGTATTCTCAGTAATAATGAGATGGTAAATGATAATATCCAATGGCGTACTCTTACTAGTTAGTACCCACCATGTGGTACCCACAATGTTGCAGTCGCCAAGCAAGGGCTGTTGCACTATTCACCGGCACTCCATACTCCAGTATCAGTAATAATCTAGCATCAATTGTGTCCTCGACGAGTAAGGGGCCCGATTGAATGATTGCGGTCTTACACCTCTAGAATACATAGTACATCCTCTGCAGTTTATCTATTGTAGTTTTTATGCACATTCTTCGTCTCTGTCATCTACATTCAGTCTGACAGAGACGAAGAATGTGGATCCGAACGAAAACCTGTCGGATTGAGCTTAGAATACGCCTGCTAGCTCATAGTTGAACTTCGGTTCGAAATGGTTGGTGAACTGTGCAAACTCTGGTAATTTTTCTAGGCCAGTATGATACATGAAACTTCGTTACTTGCGTAATTGATGAGATTGCAGACCAGAGACAACGCTATCAGAACCATAAACAAACTAAACATACAATGTAATCTAAGAGGTCACAATTTCACTTGTCAAAGGTCCAATGCTAGGCATAGTTATGACCGAGGTCAACAGGTTAACTGTTATCATTATGATGGAAATAATGGTGTAGTTCAAGAGTCAAGTATGTGCATGTCATGTTAAAATACCCATTACTGATATTGTAGTACATACGAGTAGCTACGCAAAACTTTCTGATGGATTACAAACTTAGTGCTATGTGAATTTTTAGGCTGCTTAATATTATGTACCTATAACTTCTGTGAATAACGTGACAGAAACACATTTCGCGCGATAAAATGACGTTGAAAATACCAGATTTGCAAGTAATCCATTCAGTTACAGCTATTGATATAGATCACTTACGCTCCCACTGCTGGGATACCGGCCTTCTCTTAGAGAGAGAGAGAGGTATGAGCCATAATCCACCACGCGGGCCAAGTGCGGCTTTGTGGATGTCACATGTCCTAGAATTTTGTGGTTCTTGAACATGCCGGTTTCCTCACGATGTTTTCCTTCACCGTTTTAGAGCGAGTGTGAATAATCCGCAAATATAACTTGATATAATAGGTCGGGGAAAAAGTTTCTTCGCATTTTTTAAGAAAATTCAAAACATTTTTTAATATAGTTTATTTACATTTAACTAAAGTATGTAGGTACCATTTTGTTCGATAACTTTTTCTTGTAGGTAGGGACATGATCCCATTGCTATATAAATTTTGGGACTTCTGATCAAAATACCGAGACAAGTGGTTTTGGCATTCCTCTCGTGATGTTAACCTGACACTACCTAAAGAATTCTGAAGAGACCGAAACAGGTGGAAATCTGAAGGTGCAAGGTCAGGACTATACGGCGGATGCATTAACACCTCCCAGCCAAACTCTCTTAATTTTTTCTGAGTGGCTAAAGATGTGTGAGGTCTAGCGTTATCATGAAAAACCATGAAATGAAAACCACACCCCTTCTGTTGATTAATTCCGGCCGCTTTCTCTCAACTTCTTGCTTTAATCTCATCAGTTGTTCGCAGTAGAGTTCAGAATCGATGGTCCTGCCTGGTGGTAACAGCTCATAATGAATAATGCCCTTCCAATCCCACCACACACACAGCATCACCTTGTTGCGAGTTAACCCGGGTTTCGCCACAGTCTGTGAAGCCTGACCGGTCTTTGACCACGACCTTTTTCGCACGTTCTTGTCGTACGTGATTCACTTTTCATCACCAGTTATCAGCTTCTTCAAAAATGGTTCGGTTTCATTACGTTGTAGTAAAGAATCACAAAGGAGTACACGGTTCATTAGGTTTCTTTCAGTGAGCTCATGAGGTACCCAAATATCGAGCTATTTTGTGTACCCAGTTTTTTTTAAATGCGCCAAAACTGTTTTGTGGTCAATTCCCAGTTCTTCAGCTACGTCGTAACTACTGATATGCCGATCTTGTTCCACTTTTTCAAAAATGGCATCCATTTTATCCGTAATAGGGCGACCAGAGCGACGTGCATCTTTGAAATCAAAATTTCCGGATTGAAAACGCTTAAACCAAATTTGTGCTACTCTCACAGACACTGCACTAGGTCCATAAACATCGCAAATTTTTTTCGCGGCTTGCGTTGCGTTTTTACCTTTTTTGTAGTAAAATTTTAAAATGTATCAAATTTCTTCATTAGATTCACTCATTTTGACAGTACGAAAAACAAATGAAAATCACACATTTTCCTAATTTGAATTTGGAATTATGTTCTTTAAAATTTAAACTTTCATATGATACCAAAACCAGCCAGATACAAATAGTATAGCCAAAGAGATTTTATTAAAAGTTCATACATACTATAATGCGAAAAGACTTTTTCCCCAACCTAATATTATGTGTCATTGGTGCGGGCCAAGTCGAGATTCGAACTGTGGTGCGTCGGATTGAAAGTCGCACAAGTTCCCGCTCGACCACACTCGCTCTCCATGATATAGATAGATTCAGAATACCTACTATATGTCCACAAACGTCAAATGGAATGACAAGCAAGACATTTAACCAGTTCTTGAAGTTACCTGGATATCTAAGTTACTACATATAATTTATTATTAGATTGACTATATAGTAAGCCGTTTCAATAGGCCCCCGCCTCATTTCCAAGCATTGATGGGTATATCTAAAAATACGCCATGCCTACGTGTTTTCCAATAGAAAACGCCTATAAGGTCAGAGCTGTCTAAATTACCCGTAATCTAATCAAGTGGGGAATTGGCATCAATTTATTGAACAAGTTTTCGTTCCTTGGAGTTTTATTGGACGCTCAAATGGTTAGAGTGCAATTCAGTCTCAAATTGTAAATGTCACCCGCAGTTTTACCTAGGTTAGATACGAGAATTTAAATCATTGAAAAACTTACCGGGATGTCATTGTTTCTTGTGTCAGAAGTCTCTCCCCTGAAACAAAACGACATAACATTAGAAATAGAACGCTTAACAGACATTTGAAAATGATCACACAAATATATATACATCACAAAAATTTCGCTTCCAACAGGATTCGAACCTGCGTCTTCTGGTTATCTAGACCAGACGCCTTTACCAACTATGGGAGCAATCGATGTTGACTGCGAAATTCTTGATATGATGTTTTTCTTTTCGGCTTACAAGCCGTAGTTTGTGTGAACATCCGCTAGTGTCGGTTAACACTATAAAATATATTTCGTATTTGAAGATGATGTTTCCATGGTAGACTGGTAGTGTGGTTGTCTGTGTCGATCCGTGGGTCAAAGGTTCGAATGCTACAATTACCTTGAGCTTTCGCTGAAGGAAAATATTGTGAAGTAACCAAAGCGTTGGTAAGCAATGTTCTAAGGCAGACCATAGACTTTTATGCAAGTATGCGTTTTGCTGTCAAAATAACCATGCTTTTGCAACAAGCGCGGATTACGAGACAATATATACGCGCAAGCGTGGCTTGATGCATGATCATCAAAAAACCACGAAATAGACAAGAACAGCAATACGGTCTCTCACTCCCTGCGGGCCTGCCTGAGCTCAAAGAGCTCCACTTTACGCTACATACATCACTTGCGCACCACCGCGGCTTCTGCACTCAACACGCAGTGGTTGTGATTTTTACAATTTTTTTGAGTAGAGATCGTAGAAGCGGCGCTGCTCGTCTTTTTCACTGCCTCTGACCGTTGTTGTACGGTTAGCGTTCGGACTAGATTTCTACCAAACTCCATAGACGGTACGATATGCGTCAAGCGGTGATCATGGTTTCCTTGTGATCCGTGATTGATGCTTATCCATCAATCATAGGTGTCTACCATCAATCATAACGCTCACGCGTTTCTACGCATCGCCAAGCACTTTCCGGTGTGTTCCTGCAGCCGCACTTGAGAGGCTGTTCCTATTGAAATTCTCTATTTGTTTTTACGTATGCGGGCCTTAGGAGAGTAGGTACTCTTTAAATTATACAAAATGGCCGTCCCAATTATACACCAGATCGAGAAGTATGGCTAAAAATTCGTCTGCATTCTAGGCGAACTCTGCGATTGATAAATTATAATGCTTTCGATAACTTGACCAGTCGCACTAGCTTATAAGACAACTTCATGCAGTACCGAACATTGATTAGCACGGCAGGCCCTCTGGTTCAGTGTTTCAGTAATGTTCCACACAATACATGGGAAAAGATTTATGCTTTAGCACATTTTCTGCTAAGATTGCGGTCAACGACAAAAACAATTAAAACAAGACTGATTTCGATTAATCGAACGTTCGGCTCAAATTCAATAATCTAGCCGTGCGTTGCACCTAGGCGGCTGACCTACATTTCAATTATTAGCTTTAAATTGTAACGTCCTGCCGCGACCGACTGGGCGTACACTGCACTAACACTTCTGTTATGAAACGCTTTGAAACTTTTATCGGAAACTTATTACACCAGTGCTCGATTACATTTTTATTTGCTACGTGTTTTGTCGTAAATATTAAAATTCTAATAGGACCGATTTTACGAGAAGTTGATTAAATAAACTAAACGCGAGTCAACACATGACTTCTATAACTAAATAATTTCGACACACTACAAAACAGGGGATAGCCAGGCAGCCGTAGGCTGAGGACTGAAGATCTATTCAGTCTTTTTTTTAACCCGGGGTAAAACCATTAGCACATTATCGTGGTCAAACGTAAGCCCATTTCGGATAAAAAAAAAAAAAAAAAAAAAAACCTCCCAGCATGCGGGATAAGAAGTAGTCTATGTTACTATACCTACTTTTTATCTCCAAAGTATCGCCGACAAACGACTGGCGAGCCCTAAAAACGTCTGCTTTTGGGGCCGGCGTGTTATCACAACTTACAGTAACCCACTTCCACCTATCGTTATCAGTATCACGGTATTATCGTACGGGAAATGTAATTTGTATACAAAACATCAACATAAAATTTGCCATAAAATCATTTTATGGTAAAGGACTCGTACCAAATTTGTATGGAACTTGGTACTTTACTACTTTATTACAAGAAAAAATTAACTAGCTTTGTTTGACGGGATCCTGTGCGGCTTTCTTTAGCGAGACCGCGACCCCGTCCTATAAGTTAAGCCGGTAGGAACGTCCCGGAGTTTTTATTGGATAGGACGCTGTGCAGTAGGCAGGCAGGGAGTCCCACACTCCCTCCATTAGCCCCGGGTGACAAAAAGAGAAAAAAGACAAAAGGCCTTGTCACTCAAATAAGCATCAGTTTTTTAACTGCATAACACAAAAATATATGGGTCTATTTTGCTGGTTGGATAACTAGCTAGTTCAAGATTTTTGATATTACCCAAAAGCCGACCAGGGCCCTGTTTAATAAAGCTGACAATTCGACATATATGTCAAAAAATGACATAATTGTAGAATTGTCGCGCTTAGGCTGTTTAATAAAAGTGACAAATATGTCAAAAACCGACCGGTGAAATCTTGACATATTTGTCATCTAGAACCGCGTTTAATAAAACTCGACATATGTCAAAAAACCACAGTCTTTAATCTGACAATAAGAAAATTGTCGTGACAAATTTGTCAATTTTCCACCATGACAATTTTGTCGCCTGTAAGTTTTATTAAACAGAAAAACTGTCGAATTGTCACTTATTGACATATGTCGGACTTGTCGGATTGTCAGCTTTATTAAATAGGGCCCATGTGGTTGCAGTTTGGGAAAAATGTGTTTAAACAAGTCAATAAAAAACTGTTCTAGCCATTGTCACTCGGGATGATGTAAGGATTCTTCTAATTACTATACCCCATGCATTGTTTTTTTCTTTTTTAATTGAAATCTGTTTCAGGTATTTCAACGTTATAGTGGAATGAAAAACTCACATACATACATACAAACATACCTACATGAACCCTATTAAAAACATTACACTCCTTTTTGTGCAGTTGTGTAATAAAGACTCTAAATTGCAAACATTAGTTATTTTTTGCAAACATTAGTATTTCCTCCCCTGTTATTACAATAAAAATAACTTGATAATAATTATGGACACAACTTTTAACCGCTCCTGTAGAATATTGTGAACTTTTTTTCTAAAATTAACAATAAGTGATGAAAATTTGTACGGTGACTGGTTTCATTTCTATAGATAAGAACAAATTGTACCTTAGTTACTTAAATTAGGGTCTACTCTTCCTCTAAAAAATTGTCAAATTATGTACATTAAATGGTTGACAAATAGGCAAAGTGGTTGGAATAGTATAATGGATGTTTGAAATAATACAAAATTCAAATTCAAAATGCTTTATTCATATAGGTCCCAAGAGAGCAACAAAACTACAAACAAACAAACTAAATGACTCTAACAGAGGGTCTCTGTAACGCTTGTCTATCCGAATCACAGACTAAAACGTCACATTTTGAAAGGCTGCGCCAGTAAAATATAGAAGCATTAATAAATGTACTTAAAAAAAATAATTTACCGCCTTCACTAATACTCAGTGAGAACGCACCTTTACTTGTTGCCTGGCCGCTTGGTCTTTTGTATTGAAGTTAATTAATGGAATAGTTTTTCAAATATACCCACTTTTGTTTTGTGTTGATGCTCGTTGTGAAGACTATTATAATGTTTGTATACTTAGTCATACCTAAGTCATAAGTTTATTTCTCGTAAGTGATTTTATAATCTTAAGAGAAATGAAATAAAGATCTTAAACCATAAACTAATGATGTCTTTATCAGAACATAATAAAAGACAAAGACATCAACAGATCCAATCCATGCTCAAAGTCAACGAACCTTCCAGGAACCCACCAAGCCCGTTCCAAATTGGTATAGGCCGAGCAAGAAGAAGGAAAGAATAGTCAATTGCAAACTTAGCAGTACCTTATAATACCGTTCTTATTATAATAAATAATATTTAATTAATTATCTTAACTGTAATCAAATTAGTGTAGAGGTATGTAATACTGGGCAATAAATAACTTCGTTAAATTATTAATTCGTTAATATGTTTCGAGCAAGGATGAACGGTTGATAAACAAGGTATTTAGATATTCAACTTTTAATTTGATAAATGCCTTAACTGGTTCGTAAACTGGCATCATCTTTGCTTTCATTCAATCCCTGATCATTGATTAGATATACAGACGGACAAAATGATTGTACTAGTTATTTATGAAACCAATTAAAGGGCTTCAAATCTATAAAGATTTGAATCCCTTTAATTGGTTTAATATATTCTTATGGACAAGGTCTATATTTTTATTTCTAGATGTATGTATCTATCCAAATAGAAAAACACCATTCACCTAGGTGAATAAAAAATATATAGAACAAATATAATAATAAAATAGATATAAAGGCTAGCCTTTATTCAGCTATTTAAAAAAAACAATTGACCTGTTATCATCGGCTATGATAAATTCATGTAGTGAAAATAATGTCAGGATAATTTTGGCTTATCTTGCTATGTACCTAAAACAATAACATTGCTTGTGTGACTTGTTAGCTTATGAACTAACTGGGGTACCTACTTAATAGGACATGTTTTGATAAGTTTTTGTGTATGTAGGTACCTACATTGTTTATTTACTTTCCCATTTTATAGACAGGATTTCTAAATTACTCTAATTCATTGCTATTCTAATTAGTTTCAATTCAAATTAATGGGAAATGCATAAGATAGGTACTGTTTATCTAATAAGTAGTGCTTTATTATGTAGGTATATTCATAAACTAAGGAGTGTGAGGTAAGCACAACACTGTCTTCTTGGTTTGCAGAATAATCCCAATATCAGCGCAGTGCTGGGTAAAGTAAAAGGCCTAGCGTGACAGATCAGTTTTCCCTATCGCTAGCAATAGAGTCCACTTTTGACGGAAATTAACAGAAGACATCAAAACATCGAGTGCGGTAACGGTTCGTTCTGCGCAACGACAATCTCCACCGGCCACCCTCTCCTCTCGCATCCTAACATATGGCCCACACAACTTCACTAACTATCGATTGCTCCAATTTCTACACATGCGCCGACGAACGACTCTCGAGACCTCTAAATACGACCTTGAATTACCTAAATTAAATAGTGACGAAAGCAGCATACGTAGATAGTTTTAGCGATTGATTTTTCTGTGCCACAATTTTTATTACCGACCCACTGTGACGGAGACGAAAAATAATTTCCTCGATAATAAATCATTTAAACTCTAATTACAACACTCACCTTGCGTAACAACGCAGATATCAGGTCACTGCACTCAATTCTTTCCATATTTTATGCCACACAAAGTCACACACGATATCATTTTCGTCAAAATGCACAAATAAAAAAAACCAACGTGACGAGAGGAAGCGCATCATTCAAGCTTCAAATTTATACTGACAGCCATGCTGCGGATGAGTCCGTCTTTATTGTGGACTTGTGCGCTGATTGGTTGCGCACCAGACGATAAAAAAAATTAGTTACAAATTTCCACCAATGAGCAGCCAAGAAATATAAAATTCTTGATTGTTTGCCAAAAGTGGAGCAGATGAAATGCAATATCGCACGCGTTTTATTTATTCTAAAAATATGCACGCTGTTTTGTTCCCAGATTTAATTTAATTAGGGCTACATTTTGAAAGGTGGTTTTAGTTCGTTTCTTAATATATATAAAACCTTTTTTTTCACAACAAAATGTACAGTATACGAGAAAAAAGCTATTTAAATTGCGAAGAAAAGTGAGTATAACAGTAAGAGCCTGTAGTTTATCAATATTTTTTTACATATATTGATTTGATTATTTTTCGTTAAAATTCTTGAAAAAACCAATCATGGTGCTTCAGTATAAACAAAACGTAAGCTGAAACATCGAATGAAAAAGTGCTGTCAAATGTCATCCGTCGTTATATTGTCAATGTCTAATATCTAGTATTGTCATCTGTTTGACGTTACGTAGTTTTGACTTTTGAATTTGAGGTTATATTTTCTCAAACAAGACGATTCTCGCACGGGTATAAATCTGTCTAAGAAAAACACTAGACACGAGAAACGTCACAGCAAAAAGACATATGACATTTTGCACCCCCCGCTCACTTCACTCCCCACCTCTTGACGACGTCTTTAGAGCCGCCGCCATATTTGTTACGATTTGAAGTCATTGTCGTCGTCATAACACATTAAAATCTCTTTGCAGACCACTCATACTTATTGTCATTGTACTGTCATTATTAAATAAATTATATCTTAAATTTCAATATTACATATTGTTGTCGTTGTGTTGAGTGAATTGGTAGCTGTGCATCGATTAATTTTCGTCTATTTTCTTTTCCACATCTATAGCAATCAACTTGTTTGATTAATTTTTCGAAATGTATCACAAATGATGTGTACCGGGCTGCGTAAGCCCTCGAGATGCCTGTATTTTACACAAGTTACCCAAAAGCGAGGAAAGGTTCCAAAAGTGATTGGTTGCCATCAACTGCGATTCTTTGCGAGTGCGAAAGAGCTCACTGATCTACAAATGTGTCCCAAACATGTTGAGGCACGATTCGTGACATGAAATCATATCTACTGAGCAGTGCTTATCCTACTTTATTTATACAATCGGCAATTCGCAGTGGGATTTCATTATCTCTTGAAACTAATGGTAAGCTACCCACATTTCAGTTACGTTCCTAATAAATCATTCATATTATATTATACATTCAATTTTCGATTTATTAATCTTCGTTTTCCAGAACCCATGCACTGTACTGATGACCATCAATACGCTGAGAAAAGGACTGTAATTCCAGCAATGCAAAGCAAAGCTCTGAATAAATATAACAAAAAATTGAAAAAGAAAAATAAATGATTGAATACAAAAACGTTATTTTACTGAATTTTAAAGAAGTAGGTTAGGTAATATTAAATAATGTAGTGAAGGCTGCTCTTTATTAGAATATTGCATTAGCTTAGGTAAACGTAAAATAAAAAATTAAAAAAATGTCATACATCTTTTTGCTTCAGCCAATCAGAGACGAGAGCTCGTGTCTAGCGACGGATGTAGGTGACATGTCTATCTGATACCCTATATAATTTGTGGATTCTCGTGTGAATTTGTTTGGAAATAAATCATGGGCAAGAGGAAAAATAAAAATCAAGATCGTAAAAAAGTTAGTTTAGTGTTTGATGAAGCTAAACGAAAGTAAGTTGCACTTATGCTGTCTTTTATATTTACCATTTAGTGACAGTCTTCTTCAATTTTTCATGTTTTATTTTTCAGAGATTTCCTATGTGGTTTTCGAAAAAGGAAGTTAGAAAGAAAGAAGAAAGCTCAAGAAGACATCCAACGGCTGCTGAAGGATGAAAGAAAGCGGATTAAACAGGAGGTATGTTTTAGTTTTCTTCTTCTTCAGAATTTTAGTTTTGTTTTTAAAAGTTAATCATTTCTAGCTGACAAAATAATCTTTTCACACTAAAAAGATGATTCACAGTTCAGTTATAAATTAAAAAAAATTCACTTTTTAATTTAATGATTACTTTACAGAACAAGGAATCATACAAGAAACTCATTGTATCTAGTCGTCCAATACCAGATATTGAACAACTACTCCAGGAAGAGTATGAAGATGAAGATGTAAATGTCAAAATTGTAGAACTCTCTTCAGATACCCTTCAGAAAAAAGATTTAGTTATTGGAGAAAATAAACCAAAAGAAAAAATTGAAAAAAAGGTACACAAAAAGAAGAAAGACAATGGAATGGTAAAAGAAATAGCAGGAATGGGATCAGAAGAAGAAAGCGTAGGTGAATCAGAACCAGAGGAAGAAGATGGAGATGACAAATCCAAAACTAAGAAGGAAATAAAGAGTATGCTGAAAAAACAGGCTACAAAGAAGATACAGAAAAGCAAAGTATTCCAGATGAAGAGCAAATTGGATAGGATACAGAATAAGAAGAAATCACAACAGAAGAAAAGCCACATGAAGGTTAAAGCTAACCCAAGGAAGAACAAAGTTGATCCACGGAATAGTAAAGGTGATCCACGGAAGCCAAAAGCTGATTTGCGGAAGCACAAATCAAAGAAGAAAGGGGGTAGACGGAAACAATAAATACTTTGCAATCAAAAAATGTTTTATTGAAAATACAACAATAAAACTTAATGAGGTATTTATACTCCATTCAAATAACTTAAACTTACAAAAAAATTCTTCATGCATTAAAGTTTTAAATTATCATAATCATGGTTCTATCGCTATTTTATGGATAGTTCTTGTATATACCTGCCGGCTGATTTTTATGCTTGAGAATCTTTATTTTGTAAAGGTTAATTATATAAATTTTGTGCGAAATTGCTTGTTAAAAAAATTGAACCTAAATATTAACATAGGTACAAAAATAACATCAATCAAATTCAACAATCAAAACTAACAAGGTACCTATTTAGATTCCACAATCAATTAATAAACAATTATTAATAATAATTATAAATAATAATTACTTAATTTCTAATAATGTCCATGCAATCATGATTTTTATGCAGATTTTAAACTATTTTTAGTAGCTCTTGTTTTCTTTATCACACTACTAGTTTCCTCTTTCCCAATAATTTTTGCAATTTTATCTTGATGAGACTTTCTTTTTATTGATGACTGTTTAAAATCTTCAGTTTGGTCTACTGTAGTTTTTGCATCATAAGTAGTAAGATTTTGTCCTCTTGTCCTAGTCTCTCTTACATTTTTCATACCTTTTGGATTTTGAATGATTTTATCTTCAAAGTTATTTAAATTAGGTTTCATTTTAGCATTTTCAACCTTTTTTGGAGTGACCTTTCTTTTTCGAGGTTGTTTATCAGTGTTAATTTGTAAAACTTTGGCATCCATTGGCTCAGATAATTTATTCAAATTTAAATCATCCAGTTCTTTTTTAACTTCTTTTGTAGTTGTATTAGGTGTAGTCTTTCTTGTGCTAAATGAATTTTCTGCTGCATCTTTGATTCCAATGTTTAATACATTAGAAGTTTTCATGTCAAATTCATCAATCTGATTGCCTTGTTCCTGTGCTTTTAGTTTTGCTTTTTTGGGAGTAATTTTTTTTTGACCTGGTGATTTAATTTCTGAACATTCAGTTTTAATATCAAGAGTATCATTTTCACTCTTCATTGGATATTTCTTGGGAGATTTTCTGCCTTTGCTACTAGATGGGCAAATATCTCTGTTCAGGCATTCATGGCAAGTTGGGCCTATAGGTAAACAGATAGTTTGGCCAAATCCTACTAGCAGATGGTTTACTTCACTCCAAAGATTGAATGGGAGCCAGCTTTCGAGGGCTTTCCTAGTGTATTCAGGGGTGGATGTGGGTTTCTTCACCCATCCTATCCTATTGCTGATTCTGTGCACATGGGTGTCTACACCTGTAACAGAGAATATAAAATAGTTATCTATTATCACAAGCTTACAAAGCTTTGACTATACATTAATCAACCTTAACCTACTGCATAATCATAGACAAATCTTGTAGTTCCTATATTTGTCTACAGCAAAGTGTAATTTTTATTTTATGGATTACAAGAAGCAAATTCTATCATTTATTTTTTATTTGATTTATTTCTTAACTTAGGTAAAGGGAATTCCGTGCTATGCTTCATTTGCAGTAAACAAGTAAGGATATTTTAATTTTTCGTCCTTTAGTATACTCGAAGAGAATATAATGGGTATACTGAACAGGCGATGACTACTTGTACTAGTTTATATAGATGACAACTTAACCTAGCTACAGATATAGTAATCTGTGTAACAGATGACAGTACTTGATGTTCAGAAAAATATGGCAGAATCCATAGATTCATAAGTATAATTATGTTCATGTTATTAATGTGTATCATAGAGAAAAATAATATACTCGGAAAGTATGTAGGTAGGTAGGTAGTGTATTCATATTTGTTTTGTATTTTGTTTCAGATGTAAAATTCATTCCTAGTTCACATATTCACCAAATTATTTTCTCCAAACACTGAATCTCGTTTGGCTAATTGTCTGTCATAGTATCTACATGACATTGGCGAAATTGTGGCGAACATTCCACGGAAGCCAGGAAATAAAGAGTTGAGTTTCTAATAATGTGACACCAATGTGCAGCGATTTGCACATTCGTTGGAACTAAAGTTGTCTCAGGCATGGTAGACTAATAATATTAAACTCACCAATCCCAGTGACTTTATCCCATGCCACCATCATGCAAATATGTGCCATTTTTGGCCCAACTCCAGTAAGCTTGCACAATTTCTCCACTGAATCTGGAATATCACCATTGTACTGATCCTTCAAGGTTTGGGTTGTCTTTTTAATATATTTTACTTTCGTCTGCAATAAACAAGAGTTGTGGATAAGTACGTTCTAAATTCATCAAATCATAAACATACACAGTCATTTTAGAAAGTAATAATGGGGACCTGATTAATGATTTAAAAATGCAATCATTTGTTTTTTATTACTATGGCAGATGTTTTTAACTGATTATAGGTTTACAAAACAATCTTTTAGAAATATTTGATGCTATTAAAACTAAATTAATTTCCCTAAGAAGGTTTACCTTCCAAAATCCCACAGGATATATCAGCTTCCCCAATTCTTCATCATCCATTGCCAGAACATTGTCAACAGTAAGGCCTCGAGCCCTGAGGCGTTCCATAGCTGCAAATGTTACTTGATCCTTGGTTTGACTTGATAGCATCAGTGAAATTAGGGACTGGTATCTGTACACCTAAAAGTTGTTTGTATAAATGTTAATCCGGATGTGTGTCTGTTGCAGTGCAGAGTGTTGCTACGTAGGGAATACTGACATACTATTATCAACGCTTACACTGTTAGAGGACTGAAAAGCTGAAATTATATAAGAGTAGCTAACCACATTTATAGCAGATCTTTCACATTTTTAGTCTTAATTATTTTTAATTTATAACAATGTCAAATATGACTGCGCAAGCTTCACCAACCTCTTGAGGGGCATTTTCATCCATGTTCTTGTGACATCCCATGGTATCAACTGGAGCATCATAGTTGGCTCTCATATTTCTCAAGTTAATAAGAAATTCTCGCCAGTTTGCAGGTTCCCATAGCCCTTTCTTTTCCTAAAACAATAATGAGTGTGGTAAGACAATTTCGAAAAAAAATTAACTCTTTAAAGTTCGTTGAAGTTTCTACTAACTTCTACAGCAGGGGAGGCCTTTTCAAACTCAATTTTTACAGGTGGCTTCTTTTCAAATTTAAATCTGGTTAGATCAGGCAAATCATTATTTGGACTTAATCCCATAACGTCTGTAAATTCGGGTTTTACTTCGACTTTGCTAGAAATACTATTTTCTTTAAGATTCAGACTATTGGTTTTCTTTGCCCTGTTAGTACTCATGTTTGAACATTTTGTTTTGTTTCGCGGCATCTTACGAAAAGTTTTCAGCAAGTGTAAAATTATGAATGAATTTGATGATCAAATATGTAAATATTGAAATCAAATATGTGAACTGAGTCAACTGAGAACTCAGAAGAATCAAGAAGAAGAAGTGCGATGCCCAGATCACTCACAAATTCACAAACTATCAAGATTCAACAGATAAAAGCAGGGGGGGCGGGCACACTTTGTGACAGTTCATTACTTTCTTAGTCGAGCCCCGAGACACAGGAACTAACGCCATCTGTTAAAAGGCGTGGAACTATTTTGACGTTACTTAAAAATGTCAAAGTTGTAATGGTTACCATGGAAACCGATAACAAATAAAAAATAGTTTCTGTTATACCTACCTACCTTTATCTTTTTCCTCCAAAAAAAAAGCTCGGCCGCAAGTCGTGACTTTATAATAGTACTACTTTATGGTCGCAACCACAGAATAGTTTTTATATAGGTCGCAACCAAAGAGACCACAAACACTACTTTCCCTATATACAAAATTACTCTGTGAATACTACGCGCAGGGGGCACAATTTATGATGATTCGACATCTATACAAAAAAATAAAATTGAAGTGTCTGTTTGTAATATCTAAATAACAGCTTTTTACTAAATGCATATGAAAGTATATACGATACGGCACCTATACCAAAACGAATAATCTCCGAAACGGCTGGACCTATTTTGACGGTTTTTTAGTTCCATAATAGCAGCTATAACCAAAACGATTTATTGATAAAAATTACTTGAATTATAATCCAAATATGATTGAAAATAGAATTTAGAGCATAATAGGCTTTCAGACCTACCGATCCTACGAATGGAAGACATGCGTTTCTTAACTATATCGTTCCTGTTTTCTACAGTAAGTTTTTCTGATTAGATTTGATTCCTATGAAACAGATATCTCTCAGGCTCGTTTCTAATATCGATACTCGTTATAGTAACACCTATGTTTCTTGATTGGCACAACCCTAGCAATGACAGCCATTTTATTCGACAATATGAGTTGTAGGTATGCAGCTTTTTTTGTAGCTATTTCTAGTTCATATATATAAGTCAGTGTGTATACCACACTCGCAACGAGAATGGTCCCTGGGGCCACAGACTTTAAAAGTCTGTGCCTGTCTGCGACGTTCGATTTACGGAGTAAGGCCCCAGGGGCCTTACTCCGTAAATCGAACGTCGAAGCTTTGGCTGACGGATCGGCATTTTCCTACTATGAAAGACAAAATGTCAAGAGCGAACATCGAATTGAACGTTGGATCCGAAACACTTTCATAGTAGGAAAACTGTGATCCGTCAGCCGAAGCTTCGACGTTCGATTTACGGAGTAAGGCCCCTGACCCTAGTACCTATATTACATATCTGTGCCTAGTACCCATTTTAACTTTGACATTCACTGGCTAAATACGCAAATCACGTGGAGCCCATAATCATAATCAATTTATTGGTAATACTTATTACAAATCATAATTGATAAATAGTTGGAGTAATTTACAAAAAACAAAAATTACACTTAAATAGGTAAGAAATTGGATGTTAACATAGTCTAAGTAACTATGTCCATTCATTAAATAATTATAGTGATCTAAATTTAAATCAATTCAATAATTAACAAAAAATATACAAACAAATAGTTTAAATATGTCATATAAATAATATTACATGAATAAAAATGTCAATAATAGTAGGTAAATTAAACAGCCTCCAAAGTCATAGCTTCCGATCTAGAAATTCTTCAACGCTATAGAACGTCTGCTCGACAAGCCAGCGTTTGAGGCGCGACTTGAAGCAGCCCAGACTAGAGGCCGAAGTGATCTGCTCTGGAAGCCTGTTGTAGACTGTTGGGCCCATAACATGCGACGTCTTAGAAGACTTAGGCTGAGATTCAGAGACGAATCTAAGCGTGGACTCACGCTTCCATACGTCAAAATTCTATACAGTTTTGACATATGGAAGCCAAAGTCTACGCTTAGAATCGTCTCTGAATCTTAGCCTTAGTCAATCTTCGAGGTACGGACGAGAGCTTATCTTTATTCCGCGTGTTATACGAATGCACATTGCTGTGTGTTAAGTAAGAAGCTTGGTTTAATCTCACATATACCGCAACTTGGAATATCACTAGTGCTGGCAGTGTGAGGATCCCAAGCTTCTTAAAATGTGGCCGCGCTGATTCGTCTTGCGGGATTTTGACGATTGCCCGAACAGCGCGCTTCTGTAGTCGAAAGGCTCGCTGCCAGTCAGCTGCTCGACCCCAAAGTTCCGTGCCGTATTGCAACAGGGAATGTACAGTAGAAAAATAACATGACCGAACCACACCAGCAGAAACCACTCTCGCGACTCGGCTTAGTGCATAGCATGCACTACCCAGTTTACCGCATAGTTTGCTGATGTGTCTGTCCCATTTTAGTCCGCGGTCAATCTCGAAGCCCAGAAAAGTAGTAGTTTCAGACTGCTCAATTTGGCTACCCTCTATGAATACTGAGAGAGGCCGTGATGGTCGTCCTGACATACTAAAATGGACGAAATGAGTTTTCGATAGATTAAGGGCTAGTCCGTTTACCCGAAACCAACCAGCCAGCTGAGAAGTCGTCTCGTTTAGTCTCTGCTCTAGACGATCGACAGTAGGCGCAACGACAATCGCGACCACGTCGTCGGCGTACATTAAAACTTCAGCAGCGGTCACAGCGCCCGGCAGGTCGTTCAAGAGTAAAGAAAACAATATGTTCGAGACGGATGAACCCTGCGCTACTCCCATGACTGAATTTAACGGATCAGATTTATTAACTCCACCGCACCCTACTACTGTCTGAGATCTGTTTCGCAAAAGATCTGTCAGCAGAGCATGCGATTTACCCCCTATACCATAATGCCGTAGCTTAACAGTTAGGACGTTATGGTCAGCCACATCAAAAGCCTTTGATAGATCGCAGCATGCGATCGCCACATGCTGCTTACATTCGCGAGCCGTCATTACTCGGCGAATCAATTCGCGTGTCAGGGACGTAGTCGATCGGCCCACACGATAAGCGTACTGCCGGTCGGAGAGGGCGTTAGTCGATGCAGGGGGGGCACACTTTGTGACAGTTCCATAGTCGAGCCCCGAGACACAGGAACTAACGCCATCTGTTAAAGGGCGTGGCACTATTTTGACGTTACTTCAAAATGTCAAAGTTAAAATGGTTACCATGGAAACCGATAACAAATAAAATAAAATATTTTCCGTTTCGAAAAATACTATTGTGATTTCTAGATATTTTTTGCGGTTTAAGTGATATAAATTAGTGGTTTAAGTAATTGTTGTGTTCTAGTAATGTATTTGTTACTTTTAAGTGCTCAGTTTTAGTGTTTTCAGTCTAATTATGCATTGTTTTTCTTGATGTTTTAAATATAAAGAGTTTCAATTATTATGTACGTGTTAGCTTTTGTTATTTCCTTTTTGCTGCTCTACATCTAAATATTACGTTTGGTACTGTATATTGTGTTCCTACTCCTAGGCACAAACATGGGAAAGGCTGCTATTTTCCATATAAGTCACATATAAGTAGATACATTTACTTTCACAGGAACTAAGCAGGATCCATAGATTAGTGTGAATGTGTGTGTGAAATATAGAATGCACACATAGATAAACAAGTATGAGTGGGTGTATAAAACACATAACTCACACATAGATAGTAAAGTAAGAATGTGTGTGTAAAATACAGAACGCACACATATAATATAGTAAAGTAGTTTCACCGCCCTTTTGTAGGTGGCGCTGATCGCGATACATCGTGGAATCGACGAGAGAGCGCACTCTATTCCTTTTATTATAGTACTACTCTATGAGTCGATGTCAGGAAGGCTATGAGACGAGTACTAAGTCCATTCTCAAACACTTTTGCCACTGCTGGTATAATAGATACCGGCCTATAATTATCTATGCTCTCACGCTTCCCTTTACCCTTATAGAGAGGAGATATTTTACTTATCTTCATCGAGGTGGGATAAATTCCATCATCAATGCATTTGTTATAGCAGTCTGCTAAAACTGGAGCTAACGAGAGTATGGCAAGCTTTATTAATTTCATTTACAGGCCATATATATCTTTTGATGCTTTTGCCGGTATTTTAGTGGTAACAATACGGTATACTTCATCAGCGCTAAATGGAAACAGCCGAAGTGAGCGGTCAGCCAGCGGCCGCACCGTGCACAGAGCGTCGCTCACACGAGCGATGTCGGCGCTGGGCGCACCGCAGGCGGCGGCGGCACTCAAAAACCGCTCGTTCATCGCGTCCACAGCTTCCTTCTTTGTTTTGAACGTCATCCCGTTAGAGTCTTTTAAAACTTCTGTGAAGTCCAAGAAAGGGGAATTATTTTTTCCACGCTCTTTATTTACCACTGTCCATATCGCTTTAGACGCGTTTTGGCTAGTTACTATGGTCCTTGCGTAAAAAACAGCTTTTTTATTCTTTGTAAGATTATTATAGTATTCATTCATGTCAGCAGCGATAGAATTGTATCATTACTCGGATCTAGTTTACTTATTTTAATAATGTCAAATATTAATAATTTATAGTTTTTAACATCTGGGGTAACCCAGGATGAGTCAAAGTTTACATTACGCATCTTTTTCATTGGAAAGCAAATGTCATGTTTATTTTTAATTATGTTAATTGTCGACTTTACCAAATCAACTGCCGATGTATTTCGTGCCCGTATCTCAGCCCAGTCAACGCTATTAATTGCTGCAACGAAGTTGGTTTGGTTCATCACCGAACAACTTCTATTGTAGCGTGGAGTATGTGTGAGCGTGCGTTTCTTACACACGAGCTCACTCCGCACAGCGAGATGGTCGCTGAGGTTTGTGACAACAGGCGTAGCACTGACCGAGCCCGCGGGCAGGTTCGAGTAGACATGGTCTAAGCTAGTGGATGTGGTCTCGGTTATAAGCGTGGGGAAATCAACCTCGTTCGTCATGTTATGGGCTGACAAAAGATCTGATAGTCGCTTCAAATCACTACTCGCATTACCTAACCAATTTAGGTTCATATCACCAACCAAAATGCAATCCGTACTAAGTTCGCTAACTTTATCGAGCAGACGTTCCAAGCTGTCCAGAAATACATTAGCACTAATTAAATTTGTCCTATAAATACATACAATTGTAATATCATAGTCAATCAGGTCAATAGCAGATATCTCGCAATATTGTTCGCTTGATAGTGCCACCAAATCTACATTTTCAATACATTTTATTCTATTGCTCGTATGCCCAAAACAAAATCTTTGACATTTTTGAAGGAACGTCAAAATAGTTCCACGCCTTTTAACAGATGGCGCAGGGGGGGCACACTTTGTGACAGTTCCATAGTCGAGCCCCGAGACACGGGAACTACCGCCATCTGTTAAAGGGCGTGGTACTATTTTGACGTTACTTAAAAATGTCAAAGTTCAGATGAAGAAGAAAATGGTTACCATGGAAACCGATAACAAATAAAATAAAATATTTTCTGTTTCGAAAAACAACATTGTGATTTCTTGATATTTTTTCCGGTTTAAGTGATATAAATTAGTGGTTTAAGTAATTGTTGTGTTCTAGTTATGTATTTGTTACTCTGAAGCGTTCAGTTTTTGTGTTTTCAGTCTAATTATGCATTGTTTTTCTTGTTGTTTTAAATATAAAGGGTTTCAATTATTATGTGTTCGCTTTTGTTATTTCCTTTTTGCTGCTCTTCATCTACATATTACGTTTGGTACTGTATATTTTGTTCCTACTCCTAGGCACAAACATGGAAAAGGCTGCAATTTTTTATTTTCCATATAAGTAGATACATTTACTTGCGCAGGAACCAAGGAAATAGTGTGAATGTGTGTGTGAAATATAGAATACACACATAGATAGACAAGCATGAGTGCGTGTATAAAATACAGGATGCACACATAGATAGAAAACTATGAATGTGTGTGTAAAATACAGAACGCACACATATAATATAGTAAAGTAGGTTCACCGGCCTTTTGTAGGTGGCGCTGATCGCGATACATCGTGGAATCGACGAGAGAGCGCACTCTATTCCTTTTATTATAGTACTACTCTATGAGATGGCGTTAGTTCATGTGTCTCGGGGAAGGAACTGTCACAGTGTGCCCCCCAGCCCCCTGTCCCAAAGAGAATCCCATTATCCCAAAGAGAATATAATCACTACGTCATTATCCCATACATAATATACCTATAACCTATATAATAATCTTTGGAGAATCCTGGTGTCCCCGGGCCCCCCTGGAGTACTCGTTCCTTTGCTAATAATTATTAATTTCACTAGTATCTTAAATAATTGTAAAACTACATGATTGTCGCTAATTTTTAACCAAATAACATGGCTGAGCTTCTGCTAGATCCCAATATTCGTTCGTGGGTGTTTCTGCCTATCGTTATCATCACATTCTTGGTTGGTATCGTGAGGCACTATGTTTCCATCATTTTATCTTCTCAGAAGAAAGTGGAGCTCCTCCAGATGCAAGACAGGTACAATTCGAATACTTTTTAGAAACCGATCGAGTCCTATATAATATTTTAAAATAATGTTTTAATGAATAAACTGTTACTCTGTACTACTGTTTAATTAATGAGCCACATCGGATTATATTCTCTGACGTTTATTTCCAGTCAAGTAATGATCCGAGCTAGATTATTGAGAGAAAACGGAAAGTACCTGCCAAGGCAGTCATTCGCGATGCGCCGCCATTGGTTCAATAATGAAGAGACTGGATACTTCAAGGTGCAGAAGAGAGCTGCAGCTTCACAGGTAGTGTACCTATAATTTGCACGAATTCAATTGTAATAGTATTAGTGTTCAGTAATTTTGCATATTCTTCTTCCTATTAATCTCTCAAGTACATACTAAAAATAATTTTAAAAAATGTGTTATTGAACTATGTTACTTATTGCTGAAATAATGAAGTAGTTTAGACTAAAAAAGTTGTTACTCTTGGAATGATGTTGTAAGTACAGCTACTACAGAATACACATTATAAAACTATAACTCTTATCAATAGAAAACTAAGAAAATCGTTTGAAGTTACGGACAACAAAATGGTCTAAAGATAGTTCAAACAATCCTTAATATCAAGCAGAGTTACCAAAATGTTGGCTGCGTTGCTCTGCTGGATGGCAAGGCTCATCCTGTGAGCGAGATAAAAGCCAGCATTTTGATCATGTGTTGATTCTACAAGCTACCCTGCCAAATCGTTTTAAATTTGATTGCTCCCAGTCCCCAAGGGCCTAACATCTCTACCCTAAACGCCACAAAGATATAACCTCTATCAAGCTTGGAATATTAACTCTTGATTACTTTGGCCTCTTTTTTTCTTTTAATTTTTCTTTTTGTACACTACAATGCCTGTACTATAATTGTTTTACTCAGAATCCCATGACCGATCCTGGTATGATGACTGACATGCTAAAAGGCAATGTTACCAATGTACTGCCCATGATTGTGATTGGTGGCTGGATCAACTGGATGTTCAGCGGGTTTCTTACTAGTAAGTTGTTACAGCAAGATTAAGGGGTAAGGTTGGCTGAAGGTGTCATTGTAAATACACATCAAAAAAGTCTAAAAATTTTGTTGTTTGTTATAAACTTTCATTGAATAACAAACCCTTTTTTAGAGCTTGTTAGATAGTACAAAACAAGCTCTACCTAATATACCATACCTTATAGTCAGTCTTAGCACAATTTTACAATCGTCTTAGTATCACTCTTGACATTGTCATAACTGACTAATTCCAACTTAGTTCCCCTTTCCTATTACGCGGCAACTTTTGAAGTGCTCCTTCAAACTGCTAAATTCTATAATATTCCCTTTCCACAATGGTACAATACATAAACAAGAATGACCAGAAAAACCTTGAAGATACCTTTGCCAAAAGGCCAGAAGTCACTCTAGAACAGTATTTTTTTCTTCTAAAATTGTGAACAAGAAATGAATAGAATAGAAAAACATTTATTCAGCACATACAATGTAATCATAGAAAAGTATATATTTGAGTAGAATATACACATACAATTAAAGACATTACACATACAAACAAAAAACAAAGAAGTGCTGAAAAGGCCGTGGCTCAGCAATAAGCTGATTGTCAAATGACTCAGTGCTAATTTTCAGCCAAGGCCTAAAGAATAGGAGGCAGAATACAATATACATAAAATACTTAGCTAGTTATGTATTTAAAATAAATGGATAATTATAAAACATTTCTTCAATTATATTTTTCTTACACAGCTAAAGTGCCATTCCCTCTGACTCTCCGCTTCAAGCCGATGTTGCAGCGAGGCGTAGAGCTTGCTCATTTGGATGCAGCATGGGTATCTTCTGCTTCTTGGTATTTCCTCAATGTGTTTGGACTGAGAACCATCTATGCTTTGGTATTGGGAGAGAATAATGGTAAGCAGTTTTTTTAAACAATTTTATAATCAACCTTTCGTATGCTGAGTTTTCTGACAATAGAAAATCTAATGATCGGCGCATGGATCCATGCTCCCGGCATACGAAAGGTTAATCTTTCTTCTTTATTTTCCGTTAAATAATAAAAATAAGAACTGGCCCTCAAGAGCAGAAGCCGATAGGTACTGGATTATATCTCATAGTGGATAATATCTCCCAATAATAGGGATTATTGGGAGATTTTGAGAGCTTTTACCTGCAACTTCACATGCATGGAATCAGGATAAATGAAAAAAAATTTATTAGACCCGGTGGTTAGCGGTAACATAGAAACTTTTATTTGCAGGGTTATTTTAATTTGTATAAAAATTTTGTCGCTATGCGATTTTATGCCGCATTCCTAAATTTCCCGTTTGGAAAATTTCTCTGACGGGATGTGATGCCGAAATAAAAACGATGAAGACAGTAGCTTCCGACACGGATATCATTTCGAGTGAATTAAAATCAGCCTGTAGTTTACAACATAACTGATGATCTCGCTCAAAACTCAACTTCTAGTATTTACTTATTACCTTTTCCTATGCAACTTATTTGCTCATTTGCAGCTGCCGACCAGTCCAAGATAATGCAAGAGCAGATGTCCGGCGCGGCAATGGCGATGCCACCAGACCCAAAGGCCGCCTTCAAAGCAGAGTGGGAAGCTTTGGAGATCACAGAGCACAAATGGGCGCTAGCCAATGTGGAAGCTGATTTGATCGCCTCTGCTGAGGCTCGGGCGGCCGCCTGAACTGGTGTGGGTGTATAAATTTTGAGAGTATTTAAGTTGGAATAAATATTTATCTGACTAATTCAATTCCGAAGTTTTATTTTAGCTTGAGCGTTAACAACGGATCTTGTGAGAATATACAGTTGTTTACCTTTTTTTTCCAAAGGAAAAGACACTAAAACTTGTTAGAGGTAGGACTATTCTGCGAGTGTCCGTCTGGGTTGTTACCACCGCTTTGCTCGCAGTCTGCCGCCAAGCAGTAATGTGCAAGCATTACTGTGTTCCGGTTTGATGAGCACAGTAGCCAGTGAAATTACTGGGCTTATGAGACTTAATACCTAATGTCTCAGGGTAACGAGCGCACTGCAGTGCCTCGGAGGCTTGTGTTTCAAAGTTCTGGGTGGCACTGCAATTGTTATGGACCGGCGTTATGCTTACCATCAGGCAAACGAACCAGCTCGTCTCGTTACCAATTAAAATAAAACAGAATTTGAATATTTTAAGGTATATATCATAAATTACTCAAATAGTATCTTATATGAATAAATAGCTGCAACATAATACCCTAAAACTAACATAAATTATACACTACACCATATTTTTATAATAAAGCTTATAGGATAGTAAAATAAAACACATACTATGCATTTAAAAAGTATTTATTTCAATGCAAAAGTATATTGAGTATATACATTGACTTTAATCCTGTACAAACATATCAGTAACAACTCATAGCTTATTGCTTCATTCGTATATACCATTATTATTTACTAATTTATACTTCTTTAGCACACAGGTCAAAAGGGGTACGAACATTTTGGTATAATTATCGGCAGCCATTTTGTTTTTTATTTTAGTTCCGCGGCCACCTTCCAAACCTATGTCAATGTATAGAGACATCATTACAAACAACAATTATGAAATGAAATCCCGTAAAGTGTCACGTATTCTTACTATGTGGTTAAAAATAAAAAAATATTATTTTAAAAATATCCAATTTAGTACCTTCATATTTATAAAAACCTAAGTTGTTTTTGTATAGTACTAAATACCTACTAAGCACAAATTAATGGTCAATAATTCTTGGACATTTTCAGTTCAAAGTAGAGTCATATTTCGCAACTACCAACGGACTAACCAAGTAACCCAACTTTACCTATCAGTTTAAACCATTATTATTACACATGGCAGTTTTGGAGCCTTACCCTTCCAGTAATAAAAAAATTAAAAGGTAATAATTTTTTTTACAACAAACTAGTGTGTAAGCTGTGCGTGGGTGTTACTTCAATCTAATTTGTCACATTCATTTCATCAGTTTAGTCCTGTATCCATTATTTCTTCCAACTTTACACATACTTTGATTAAAATTTTCTAACCAGGCAATTAATTCCGGACACTGGCCTCACTTTGACACTAGCAGGAAAACGTCAAGCAGCGTCTGAAGAAGTAGATATTTGGTGGTAATCTAAATAAAACAAATATTTATATGTTGACAATCAATTAACAGGCAAACCTGACACTTTATGAGGTTTTGTTACATGCCATTTATTGGCCTCTATTTATGAATATAGTTTAGAAAGGTGGCCGCGCTCAACAAATAAAATAAAAATGGCGGTGGCCACTATGCCAGACTTCATAGAAAAATGTTACTACCCCTTTCAAAATCACTTAACATTACAACGGGAAGAGGTGTTACCAAAAATAAAAAAGCCTAATTTAGCTGAATATAAACTATAACTCAAAATGAACAGATTTCTTAGCAGAATATCCCTTGTTTGAAAGACATGTAAATACCATCCTAACTTAAAAAAAATAAAACGAATTATCCACATTATTTAGCTATGATAACAGTATAGAAAAAAGCAATAAGCGTTATAACATTGGAGTAGATAACCTTAAAAAAATTTAAATCCGTGTGCATATAATAATTTATAGTCCATCCAACCGTTTATTTTAACTTTTGCCTATGAAGTTCCATCATTATTGACAAGCATTATATACAGATATATAAAATTGAAGTGTCTGTTTGTAATGTCAAAATTACAGCTTTACTAAATACACATGAAAGTAAATACGGTGAGTACTTACAAAAAAAAAACACAATTTTACATAGAGGTAACAATACAAATTATAGATGTAACTATTATCTATTAATGCAACCAGAGATAAGAGTGTTAAGAGTGAAAACATTTTCAAGGCATAATTTGCTGTAATAAGTAATGTTCGTTCAGTGATAGCATCGCATTATCTGCGAGTGGTATTTATAGGTCACGCAAATCTTTTTGAGCTCTCTGAACGTAGGGGCAAGTACGAAATCGCGCAAGGTGTTGATTGGTATGAATGCAGCATTCATTCTAACACGAGGCGGTCAGCCAGACGAGTATGGATGGAGGGGCAGCGGCGAGAGCGGGTTGTGCCCTCCCAGACAACCTCCACGTTTTTATACTGTTCCAATAATATAAACAAATATGGCGGATCACCAAACAGGCAAACAACATAGACAGAAATCCCAACTCGAATCATGTCGTTGGTTGACGATCAGAATCGTAATTCTAAATCGTTTGAAAGACCATTTTCGCACATGTTCGAAACGTTCCGATTGAAGTTCGTGAGACGGTATTCCTATTTGATTAGGAACTTTTGACATACGTTCGAATCATTCATGGCAAAGTTTCCTAGAGTCATTTGTTGAAACTGTTCCGTAGTTTCTTCACGACTGCCCAAAAAGGCAAATGCAATATTTTAGGAACTCAAGTTATATGTTTGCGAGTTTTTTATGCTACCATAAATTTTTAATGCCTGAACGATTTTGATGTATGGGGTATCTTTAGAATCCCTACATCATTTATAATTTGTTGTACACCACCGTCTATTAAATTTTTACAATTATCCAATCCATCCTAAGGTTGTCTGTAAGAGATTGCTTATAGCGATAAGACCGCCGTTTGTTTTACCGTAATTTGTTCTTTTTGTCATTTTATGTTTCATTTGGTATGCAATAAAGAGTTTTTGTATTGTATTGTATTGTATCATCCCGAGTGACACTGGCTAAGGCAGTCGTGTTTTTTTTTAAGTTTTAATTATAATTTTAAGATCACTATTTATAGCATACACCATATTTGTAAGTATCAAAACAAGGACCCCTTACCCGCATGCGTGCTGGGCATCCGCTCGCACTTCAGAAAGCTCAAAAAGATTTGCTTTATGTTATAGTACTGTAGTTGCTCGCTACAGCCCAAACAACTGTAGCTAATTCTGCGCTCGTCTTCAGCCTTCTCCGCTTCGATGGTGGACAGCGCTAAGCCTAGAGGCTGTCAAGCTGACTTTATTATTTCTTGATGAGTTGCACGACATCTTCATCGCTGACAGTGTGGTTGATCCCGACTCGCTGCGGGGAGTATTTGGTGCTGGTGCCCCACACTAGGGCGTACTTGAGCTGCGCAGCGAGCGTGCGGTGGATGGAGTGGCACACGTGCTCTATTGACACACCCTGCAACACGGAAGCAGTAAGTTGTATCTACAGTAACCTAAACGGTTAGTGGGAGGACTAACTCTTCTGCGAGTGTCCGTCTGGGTTGTTACCACCGCTTTGCTCGTGAAGTCTGCCGCCAAGCAGTAGTGTGTAAGCATTACTGTGTTCCGGTTTGATGAGCAGAGTATCCAGTGAAATTACTGGGCTTATGAGACTTAATACCTAATGTCTCAGGGTAACGAGCGCACTGCAGTGCCGCGCAGGCCTTTGTGTTTCAAAGTTCTGGGTGGCGCTGCAATTGTTATGGGCCGGCGTTATGGTTACCATCAGGCAAACGACGAGCTCGTCTCGTTACCAAATAACATTAAAAAAAAAAAAAAAACCTCAATTTAGTTTCAATCCCTCTTTCTAAATGCGATCATGAGAAAGAGATGGAATCTAGACCTGTCAAATTAATCCACTTGCTTGTGTCTAGTGCAAATTTAATGGCAATGAATATAGTGGCGTCTAATTTATCAAGGAAGATATTTGACAGCTCTAAAACTAATATTTTAGATCTGTTAAATATCTTCCATCTCTTTCTCATGTCTCTCATGAAAGAGAGAGAGAATGAAACTAAAATTCGGTTTTGGTAAGAAATGACAATGAACAACATTGACGCAGCAACCCATATATTTTTTATACATTTTGTATATCTAATTATCTATACAAACAAATAAAATTGAAGTGTTTGTTTGTAATATCAAATTAACAGGTTTTTACTAAATGCATATGAAAGTATGTATGGAAAACAACAATTTTTAAAATTTTGGTCTCTCTGTTCCGGGTAATCTCCAAAACGGCTAGCTAAACGGTATAACTTGGTCAACGAAGGACAACTTGGAATACAGACTTATATAGAGGCAGTAAGACAGGACATACCTTCCTCAAGATGAGTCCGTCGTCGAAGTCCGGGGGCTGGCCCGGCTTCTTGGTGTACACCCGGATGAGTGACAAGTACTCCCAAAGCGTTTCCAGCAGGAAGTCCAGGTTTAGCTTCATGTTACAACTGAAATGGAATAATTATTACATCAGATGTAGATGACATTGGCTACGGAGCCAATATACTAAAGAACAAATATTAACTGACAAAGAAATTAACACGAGCAACTAATATTTGCACTGTTACCATGAATGAAATTATATTATATCATACTAGCTTCTGCCCGCGGTTTTTACCCGCGTTCCCACAGGAACCGTGCATTTTTCTGGGATAAAAAGTAGCCTATGTTACTCTCCGGTCCATAAACTATATCTATGCCAAAAATCACGTCGATCCGTTGCTCCGTTACTGCGTGAAAGAAGGACAAACCAACAAACACAATGTGCAATTATTTTTTTCTACTACTGAAATGAGATACATCCCATTGCTCAGCTTAGTCCTTATGTAGCTGGGGTTATATATATATACATCTGTTAATCCATGCCACCTGCGCCACAGGGAATCCTAATGCCTAGTCCTCACCTGACGACGACCGAGTTGGGCTGGCGCGCTATCCTGTCCACCTCCTGTATTGAGATCTGATCGATTTTATTGTACACGTAGATGCAGGGCAGGTACACACGGTTACCCAGGATCACGTCTATGAGGTCGTCAGGGGTACAGTCCTCGCGGAATAGTACCTGGGGGTAAAAAAAAACAAACTTTCTTCTATGCTATTCGGTAACGAGACGAGCTGGTCGTTTCCCTGATGGTAAGCATAACGCCGGCCTATAAAAATTCTCTTTGAAACACAAAGTCCTGCGCGGCACTGCAGTGCGCTCGTTACCCTGAGACATTAGGTATTAAGTCTCATAAAGCCCAGTAATTTCACTGGCTACCCTGCTCATCAAACCGGAACACAGTAATGCTTGCACACTACTGCTTTGCGGCAGACTTCACTCACAAAGCGGTGGTAACAACCCAGACGGACACTCGCAGAAGAGTTAGTCCTACCACTAACAAAATACAAGTAAAAAGTAACTAGCTAATACATAAATAAACACTACATCTAACCTAGCTAGCTACAAAAACAGTTGGATAATCTACAAGCCCTAGTAGGCCTATAGATAATCCAAATGTTCTAGCCCACTACCAGTAGGAAGCGTACCCAGCATGCTGGCAGCATTGCCACGTTGAACCGGAAAGTAAAAAGTTACTTATTGAAGATTTCAATATGAGCTTGAGCATTCCGTGAAGAACAACATCGTGAGACAACAGCTAGCTACCAATAGCTACCATCCTCAAGTCGAAAATCTGCCACCAAGCATCTATCGGTGTTGCGGCAGCAGTTGTATTTGAGAACCAGTCCTAATCAAAGGTTTGGTATAATTGCCGTCTCAATATATTTGATGGAATCAGGCGTTACTTTGCGGAAGTCCATTATTAAATAAGATTATATAATGTGGGTAATTTATAGTTTATAGTTTTTAGTTAGTTTAGTTTTAGTTTTTTTAATTAGGCCATTAGACATTCTTTATCGCGGAATTAAAACTATAAATTACCCACATTATATAATCTTATAATTGCCGTCATTGACCACATTCGTTTGCTGTTCTGGCGAGATACTGGTCGAAAGCTATGCAATCAATTAAAAAAAAAACATAAATAAATATCACAAAGACATAACACAGTTTTAGCTTTAAGACTTCGTACGGGGCACATTCCATGCAATAAATTTGGATACCTTATGAGAAAATGTCAGTCTCCAAATTGCTGCGATTGTAATACTATTGATGATGTGTACCATATATTGGTGGAATGTGTCCAGAATGAAAATAATAGACTAAGATTATTTGGATCTCAATTGCGTCAGCTGGGTGTTTGTAATATTATTCTAGCCGAGCCACTCTCTGACTCAGCTAGAATGATATACAAGCTAGCTGAGAGAAATTAGTTAAGAATATATATTTACTCTAGTTTTTATTTATAGCTTAGATGAAAATACCAGGGCGGCATATTCGCAATTGGCGAAAAAGCCCTTTATTGGAGATTAAAAAAAAAAAAAATATCACAAATATTTATTACATAATTATGCATTAACAGATCTCTCGCCTCATCTCTTTCGAGCAACATGGTCTTATTTAGGGACTCGTGATTTCTAAATTATGATAGTGTGCATCAAAATGTGATATGATACCAACTTAAATATATCCCAACAAATCATGTTCTTATCCTAGCAGCGAATGGATGAAAGTACAAAAACATAAAAATTAGTGATTTCCCTTCAAATATTCTACAAGTCCGAGGTATTTTTATTTCAATTGGAGTATGCATAGGCGACCTCACACCCAGAGATCCATCATTGGTCCATTTTTCCATTATCCATTTATAATAATTATAATAATCTAGAGATTTTGTAAATAATTCAAAGTATCATAATCAGAGAAAACAAGTCTCTAAATTAAGGTTACTCACCTCAGCATTGAAGATTTTGTATTCATGAAGTATCAATTGCACCATTTTCTCATCCACTTTAGTGAGCTGGCACGTCGAATTAAAAGACAGCCCGCCGCCTTTCTTTACCTGAAAAATCAAAGAGAAATCATTATATAAAAATCCCATTAAAACAAGTTTGGATGAGAGTGTAATTATAATGAAAGTACTAGAACTATTTATAATAAACTTGGTGTGGAACAGCTATGGGCATAGACTTTACCCTGAAATAACACACAGGCTACAATTCATCTTAATTAATGCTGCCATTCACAGGGTGCAGCTGGTATTATAATGTAACTAGCTTCTGCCCGCGGTTTTCACCTGCGTTCCCACAGGAACCATGCAGTTTTCCTAGATTAAATGTAGCCTATGTTACACTCCGGTCCATAAACTATATCTATGGCAAAAATCACGATGATCCGTTGCTCCGTTGCTGCGTGAAAGAAGGACAAACCAACAAACCAAGAAAGCAATAAAGGGTCAAATACACTTTCGCATTTATTAGTATACTACTTAAAGGATAATTATATAGTAGGATACACAAACATTACAGATTTGATTTTGTTAAGTCCGGGCACTGAAACTTTGGAAATAGACTAAGCAAATAAAAATATCCAACTAACCTGTAGTTGGATGTTTTATACTACATCCTATATCTTATCCTACTTATAGTATATACGCGAAAGTTTGTGAAGATGTATGGACGTTTGTTTCTCTATCACGCAATTGACGTATTTTGATAAAACTTTACAGTAATATAGTTTACACATCAGAATACTGCAATATATACCACGCGGATGAAGTCGCAGGCCGGAGCTAGTTATACATACTTTGAAGTAAATATTGGGCTTGGGCTTATTGAGCCTGATGCCGACACTCTCAAGCTCCTTCTCCAGTAGCTGGCGGTGAACATAGGGCTTCGTAGCATCCAGCATCATCAGCACCAGGTCTGCAGTCCTCGCTACAGCTATGACCTATGGAGAGATGCACTATTTATAGAGATCATACACGGTGCACATATATCGTTAACAATTAAAGGTGCAAATTACAAGGAAAAATTAAAGGTACAACAGTAACTATAACAAACAGTACATAACTTTCGCGATTTAAAATCATTGGCCATGATCTAAACCTTAACCTTGTTTGAAACGATGAGATAAAAAAATAATTATTTTTATATTATTTTGATAACGAGACGAGCCAGTTATTTGCCTGATGGTAACCATAACACCGGCCCAGAACTGCAGTGCCACTCAGAACTGTGAAACAAAGACCCCTGCGCAGCACTAACTATCAAACCAGATCACAGTAATGTTTGCACATTACTGCTTGGTGGCAGACTTCATGAGCAAAGCGGTTGTACCAACCCAGACATACACTTATAGAAGTGTTAGTCCTATCATCTAGTACCTAACCTAGTAGTAGTTTTATCATGATTAAGCCCCATTCATAAAGTATTTTTTATAAACCCTTGTTTACTATGTTGATACTAATATGTACATGCCATGTTCTCTTTGGGATTGGCACACAGTAGAGAATACCTCTGCACTCTTTTGCTGGATACTTGTAATTAACAAGTTAATTACTATGTAACCATAATACAGGGTGATCCTTCAGGAGCAGGACGGGTTGATAAGGGTAAGTCTGAAACTAATTAATAACTAGATAGAATAATTAGAAAATCTGTTAAAAGAACCAAAGCAGAAAAACTGCATTCAAAAATGTTAAATAATCACACATTCCTTGGGACTCAAACACCCTTTTTCGTTATTTTATCTATCTCTTGTAATTTCAGACTTCCCTATACTGACCCACCCTGTATACTGCCCCGATATACTTGACAGTGTCATGTTTTCGCATGCACATAACAGATTAAGTAAAGGAGTTGGGATGGTTTGGGTAGATACTGGCAGGGGGAAATGCACAATACACCCAAAGCGGGACTTCAGTGCAGGCCTTGTCACCCCCACTTGAATAAGAATAAGAACATATTAAGATTTCAAACAGAATATCCTCACCTGTCTTCCTCTACCCTTTCCCTGGGCAGCACCTTCTATGATACCAGGCAAGTCAAGCAGCTGTATGTTAGCTCCTCTGTACTCTATGACACCAGGGATGCATGTAAGGGTTGTGAACTCATAGCTTGCTGCTTCCGAGTGGGTGTGTGTAAGGGTTGAGAGCAAGGTTGACTGCAAACATAAGTTTTTTGTGGAATAATATATTTTTCCAGACAAGATTTAATTAAAAACACAATTCGTACTGTAATCTTGTGGGCACCCTCCAGCTTCATCATCAGGACCCTGAACATTATCTAAGACCAGAGTACTTGTAAGGACAAATCAAATAAGCCCAACTCAATGGGGTTTAGTCTTTTGTTACAGAGTTCCTATGGCCGCCTTCCGGTCCCATCATCAGACCAGCTCTGTGACATCATTATATTGTGATGTCACCTGATTTACATAATATATATGTAAAATTTCAGCTCACTCTGACACCAGGAAATGGGTCAAATTTAGCTTCCAAGATTTGACCTAAACAACATACAAACATTGTATGTTAAAATAAAAGCTAGAATGAAGCATAAGTTGGTTTGTGTAAGAATCATTGTTCTTGCAGATAGAATGACTCTGCTGGAAGATTTAAAGTCTATTGTAAGATAAGCCATATACCTCATAGAAGATGCATATTTGTTGGAACTTGAAACTAAACATGAAACTTATTTTCAGGAGATATTTTGGTGAATAAGTGATAAAATTTTCGTGATTCATGTGACAATAATAATAAACAACTAAATAGTTATCTGCTAGGAATCTAGGCTAATGTGAGTAACTGTTGAAAACTGTATACTTCCAAATAGGCTGAACAAGTGCCTCACCTTGCCCACAGATGGGAAACCTATAAGCGCTACTCGGGCATCACCCGATTTGAGTACATCAAACCCTTCTCCTTTATCACCTCCTTTCTTAGAAGGCTCCAGGAGCTGAGACCGGTATTTAGCTAGCTTTGCTTTGAGAAGTCCCAAGTGGTATTCAGTAGCTGAAAACAGAATTAAGACCCAAAATACAAAAACAATTCATTTAGTATATTATTATACTTGAAGGTTAAATCTAAGAAACACAAAACTATAGCCCAAATAGTAATAGAGCCCTTCTTAGATTGAGCAAGACATAAACAATCATTTTAACTGTAGCAAAATTAAGCAAAACCAAGTCCTAATTACATTGAATAGAAATTATTTCAAAAATGTCACATATGTATGTATCTTCTGATGATATGTACCTTTGTTCTTTTGTGTCCTCGCTATTTCCTTTTCAATTTCAGATATTTTTTCTAGGATTCCCATTTTTCAAGACAAGATGAACTACTCTACCACGTAACCAACTAATATTTAAACAATTAATAAATAGCTTAAACGTATATAACTATTTATTGACAATCATAGCGGAGTATTCAGTATATAAAAACACATTAATAGTAAGGAACAATTCAATAATATTATATTTTCCACCGGACAAAAACCACACAGACAAAATCACAAAATGCGAAAGTTAGGTTAGTTTTGTTCCGTATCAGCTACGTGCATACTTATATATTTGGCATGACATGAAGCACGGAAAATAGTTATGTATAGTAATTAGTATAGAGTATGTTTTGTTTCTTTCGAATCAGTTTAAAATTGACAATGAAAAACCAAGACAAAACATAGTTTAACTAAACCACCGTTTAAGGCTTTAAGAGCCCCTAGGTGTTACCACAAAAAAACATTCCCTAACCATGTGTTAAACAGCGTCTAACTGTTAAATATGCCTAAGTAGCATGTTTAAATATTAACAAACACAAATCTTGATTTATTTTGTCTATTATTATATGGTAGTGTCTAGCTGCATTGTCTAACTTCATTCTGTTGTGACATTTATAATCATTTTAGACGTTTATCTTTAGACGCTGTCTAGTTAAACAGGCGACTAAAAATGGTTTTTTGTGGTAACACGACATATTTTTACATTTTACATGCTTTGAAAAGAAATCTATAATCTTGTGAAATGGAACATTAATACAGAAGTGATGGTCTGGTGGAACTCTATGGAAAGAACGGAAACAGCTGAGTGATACCAATATACTTTTTTGACAAAGTCGGTCGTTACAGCTTTTTTTTTAATACAAAATATCCAGACCGCATTTTCAAACGGGAAGACTAAGGGCTGATTTGGTAATCTAAAATTATTATTAATGATAATAATATAAGAATATTGTAAAAAACTTAAGTCTAAGAAATAAAGTGATTAAAGTGAAATACATTTAAATAAAAGTTTGGTTGGACGTTTTGACTCAATGAACGTTTTGTGTCAATAAATTATTTAATGCCAGGATACCGGAAAAAGAATAAACCGGTAAAATCAAATAAATCAATAGAAACGAAAAATTAAGAATTCTGAAAAAAGAAGATATAAAAACGAATATAGAAAATTAAGAATTTGGAAACAAAAAACGGTGCCACCCTAATTAAACATACATAGGTACCATCCATATAAATACAAAACATCGTTTGGATGCCGCAATACTTGCACAATAGGGTATTTTTCATCTCATAAAAATGCACTATTTCTTGGGAAAGTCGGATAAAATACGGCCTAAACCTTGGTGTGAAAACAATTTTTTTTTACTAAAGAACCTACTAACAATTCGAATAGCATATCTTTTACTTTTTATAATATAGAGTAAAAACCTACACTACATTTCTACTTTAAGGGCGGATCTTTCAAGAGTGAGATAACGTCCTTAGTCTAGCGTTAAAGAATCAACTAAGACTTATTGCTCTGATAGAAGAAATTTGAATCTTTCAAGTGACAGTTACGAGTTAACGGAGGAATAAAACACGTAGCGGAGGTATAACTTTATCGGACTGTTTTATGGCCAGATAAGGTTGTTATTCTCTCGCTAACTCGTCATGTCAAAGCCAAACTACCTTATCCTAGTGTGTTTGTCTGTTTGTTAATTTGTTGGCTTGTTTGTTTGTCCTTCTTTCATGCAGCAACGAAGCAACGGATCGAGGTGATTTTTGAGAAACTTATATATAGTTTATGGACCGGAGAGTAACATAGGCTACTTTTTATCCCGGATAATACTCGGTTCCTGTGGGAACGCGGGTGAAAACCGCTGGCAGAAGCTAGTAAGGTTATAACAGTTTCTATAGAAGTTAAATGGATAATAATTGAGGAATAGGATGATCACTGATTAGAATATTTTAGTTGTAGGTGCTAGGTGGTATGTGTCCCTATAGGTATGTGCTCACTCTACTAGATAGGAAATCATAAGCCCGAAGTCACATTAATTAATGCTCATTTATTACGACACACGTAAACATAAAAGCGAGGGCTGCCGGGCACGCGGTTGCAGGGTGGTGGTGCGACTGGCGCCAAGAGCGCGTTTTGCCTCGCTTGCTAAATATCAACCTGCAACGCATGACCCCACATCAACACTCCTCATTTTGAAAAAAAGTTTTACAGAAAAACAAATTGTTTACAATTGTAAAAAGTATAAATATAATTATATACAAAACACTGTAAACTTATAAAAATCTAACATTATAAATAATATATGGAAGCTGAAGTGATGTGACTGGCGCCAAGTGCGCGTTTTGCCTCGCTTGCAAAATATCAACCAGCAACGCATGCCCCCATAATATATTGTTCGGAATCGCACTGATCATTGGGAAGAATGCAAATGGGACGAAACTTATTTTGTTCATTGAGGAAATTTACAGCCCTTTTCTTTTCGTTTTGGTAATTTTGCGTTCAGTTTTTCACTCATTTTGAATCTCACGGTAAAAGCGAAATTCTTCTTTCTTTATTTCCTGGCTTCTGTGGTATGTTCGCCACAGAAAAAGCGATATTTTAAATCCAATGAAAAAACTCAAAAAAACAACAAGTAACCAAGGAGAAGCGGTCGCTATGCAAATAACAACACGTAGAAGTGTCATAAAAACGACGTTTAACCAGATATGTTCCGGGCTGCCTCGCTCGCTTGACTACAGGATGGCTATATGCATTTATTGCAAATAAGAAAAGGATTCCAACAATATAATGCCAAGAAAAAAACTTTTCGTAAATTCTCTGAATCATCAGAGCTATAGTAACTTTTTGGTGAAGGCAGACGTAAATAAATTGTTGCCATTCTAAAGAAATAAACCTTAGGTAGCTAACGGTCCGTTAAATTCGTATTGAAAGACCCGAAAAAAAATGACAAGCACATAACGGATCAATAAAATTTATCGGTTCACTAGCAATCAGTCCACTAACGCTGCAATTGAAAGATTGGCCCTTAGTCAACTTGATTTAAAATCTGTAACACTCTCACTGACATAATATGGCACTGAGACAACGTTTATAAACAAGTTAATTTTTTTGCATGTGTATTCAAAGAGAATATAATCCCGTGTGTATTATTCCACAAACATGGTTTCTTTAAATGAATCAATAATTAAAATATTATTAATTAATTGGTATGTTATCAATAGTATTAGACGGAATAAAGTATTTAGAATTTATTGTATTAGAATTTACCTTAAAGCACAGAACATATCTAAGGTAATACTAATACTAAGTACGTAGAGTTAAAACGCTGATTACGATAATCCGTATGTATTATAAATTTAATAGTATTTTTCTTAGTTTGTCCTTTCATGCAGCAACGGGGCAACACGGTATCAACATACTTTTTTTAGGGACCGGAGTGCACAAATTATATACCGGAGAGTACCCAAAGTTGTCAATCAGCCTCTCACAGATTGCATTTAGTACAGTGACTAGACTTCCTGTTTGGTTTGTTTATGCACCTTCGCAACCTTATGAAGTTGTAACTCTTATAACCTAACTTCTGCCCATGGTTTCACCCGTGTGGCGATTCCCACAGTAACAGTATATTTCTCCAGGATTAAAAGTAGCCTATGTTGAACCATACTCTCCGGTTTATAAACTAAGTCTATCTATGCAAAATCACGACGATCCGTTGGTTGCTGCGTGATAGAAAGATAAACCAACAAATCTAAAAACTTTCGCAATTATTATTGTATGGATAAATGAAATATCTTGACATTATCTACAGCTTATTAATGTATGACTGTTTACATCAACTCGAGTTAAAAGAATACACAAAAACCATTGAGGAGATGGCTGCTGATTACGAAGATGAGAAAAATTCAATGATCGCTTTGACAGATAAGGGTACTTACTCCGCTTACTCGTAACACAGACATAATTTCAGATAATTAAACTCCTAAGCATTTACGACAAAATATTATGCATTATATCGTTTAATATACGAAACGATAAATGATTATTGTATTGTAACCATGAGTTATTTTGATGTTCCAGATGATTTGGACTTGTATGATGATTTTTATGAAGAATTTGATAATAGAGTTAGAGTAGAATCGTCATTAGACATGATTTTCTTTGGCCCACCAAGTTCTTTCATGAGAATTGATTCGGAAACGATATTGCATATCCTGAGCAATACTAAAAAACATTTAATACCAATAACGAGAGCTTTGTTGGCATGGGATGTCATTACCGGTTTGTTCATAAATATATGATAATAATAAAAAAACCATTTAATAAAGTATTATGTAAATAGATATGATAATATTGAATAGGTACCTACATCATTTTGTTTAAACGGCGTATTAGACTTAATTACTACCTATTCACAAGTACTACTGTTAAATATGTAACTATTCAATCGTTATACAGAGTTTACTAGTAAGGCTGAAACAATATAACATTACACAACTATGACAAATTATTAATAAATAAATTTACACAATATAACACCCATTTGATACGTGGTCAGTGTAAATGCTTAGTTGAAATATTTACGAATTAGTGAAGGTACCTATACTGATTGGAAAACTATTCGTATTTTTTGCTGGCCATTCGCATCATCACGATACAAGCATTCTTATATAGTTTACCACACACTTGCACTATCTGATGCATATGTATAAAATAGTGGGTCGATGCTATTTACCACTCATACAGTAAGAGGTACTGTATTGTTACAACTTTAAGAGACTTTAATTGTTCCATCTATGCGTCATTAAATCAAATAGTATTTTAGTGTGTTGCTCATAGTTTCAAACCCTTTTTCATTTTTTTTTTCAAGAATAGCGATCCTGCCTTATTTCTAATTGTTAACACATTTTATGGAAAAAGTATGAAGCTAGTATCATTATGGCATCCCAAACTATTTTTTCAGATGGAAAAACGGCAGCTTTCTTACAAGGTCGTGAATTATTAGCATTTAGTTCGCTCTTAAATGTCGTGCCGGAAGAAGATTTGTACTATGTGAACTTTGGAGACCCTTCCGTACTGAATTATTTTTCAAGTCATGATGTGAAGTTATATAAACGTAAGGTTTGTTAGTCATGGATAGATAAAGTAGCAGCTTTTAAGTACCTAGCTTATTATATAATTACTACGCAAGCAATAAATTATAAATGTAGTCGTAATCTACATCTGATTACATCGTAGCATAAGATGAGGTGAGATTGTGGTAAAATGCTTAAATTATATCGAGTATACAAAATAATATTTCTCTAATATACCTATTAACAAAAAAATAAATTTTTTTTCCAGTTAGGTATTTTGGTAGCTGCATACCGGCGTTATTTTGGATACAATTGGTATATCAATAGCACTTCTATAAATGAATTGGGTTATTTATTATGCGGGTTTCCCTCGTCGGATCTTCAAAGGATACCTCCACAAATTTTCAAGGAATTAAATACCGATATTCTAAATAAATTATCTCGATGCGATGCAAATCAAATAAAGGTACTTTAATAAAATCTTATTTCTATTGTGTTAGCTTATTTCGTATGAACAATCAATTTAATTACTTTTTAGAATGTAATGTGATTACTAGATTTTGGTAATGGACTGCAAAATAGAGTTAGTCTTCTCTTTTTAAAATACTTGTAATATTCGTAAATGATTGTTCTAGACTCTTTACAATATCGCTACACATCCACAAGCGTATGGTGAGCCATATAAGTGGTCATCTCATGAAGTGCACAAAGTTGGTTCTCTTTTTGCATGTAAGTAATTCGTAATTAAAAGGACTAAATTCAGGCTTCAGCTTGATGCTGTGTTATAACTTTATGCTGCTGGTAAGATTTGTGGACTTTCCTGAAACTATTCACAATCTGGCTGTCAATTTATACTTTAAAAAGCTCAGAATGTTAAAAAATTGATAAAGCTTTTAGCATACACCCATTTGCAATCTAAAATAGTCAATTTCTAACCGACAACCTATCTATAGAAGTTACTCAATCCAAACTCCAAAGTGTTCTGAACATTATAATTTGGTCAAGGTCTAAATGATGCTCTTCGAAGGTGAGATGATGGATGGCATTAACAAATATTTTAAAATAAGGAACTTGTTCTTTAGTTTGAAGTTTTACAAATATACTTCACATTTGATGTAATTTTAAACTTTATATTCTATAAACGACACTAAACAGACATTGATCGATTAGGAAGTGCGATATCTTCCAACAAATAGAAATCGACTCATTTATATTTTTAAGTAATTTAAATAGGTAACGCAACTAAAAATGTGTTGAAAATATGTAAATCAATGTATTTTTAAAATTTAAGAAATTTTACATTTTCTTTTGTTTTAGTTTTTGAATTATTATACTGTGGGAATTTATTCACAACCGGTAAATAGGTATATAAATTAAGTTAGGCAATAGATACTTATAATATAATATTATTTGTTCAGACATCCCTGAAGAAGAGATTAGTGCAATTCAGCTTGAAGCATTAACAGCTCTCTCTCCAAACGTTCTGAAGATTATGAACCAAGAAAAGTTAGACTATTTTACTAAACAGCAGATATTACGAATGAGTAAAAAAGCACGACGAACATATATTTTGAGGATGCAGCTTAAAAACAGCCTTGACATGAGTCAAATTGTTAAACGGGGTGCAATAAAAACAGCTGTACTTCATCATCTAGTAGTCATTGGAAGCGTGGTCACCCCATTCTTGTACATTAATTTGCGATTCGACGTTAATTGAAAATTAACTTTAAGGTTTGGATTACATATCTATAGGCTATTTATAATATTTGGATTATCTTTACTTTGGCTTGTAGATTGTCCAACTGTTTTTGTAGCTAGGTTACATATTTTGTACTTTGTAGTGTTTATTTATGTATTAGCTAAAAAAAGAATAAAGCCATTGAAAAAAAATTATTAAAATATTATTTCGTTGATTCAGCTGATTGTTGCATATAATATTCATTATAGTAATGGTATTGATTGATTAATATCTAAACATTTTATGAATTTGAATTTTTTGGCAAATGGCCTTTTCACTATTTTGCGGCATAGTGTAGACTAGACTGTTGACGTTACAAAACTTGACATTTCCGGCAGGAAATGAACTTTTTAATAATTTCCGGTGATTTCTGGATCCTATTTTAATGAATTTTTTTTTCAAGAACAATTCAATATGAACAAAATATAATTTAAAAATACTTATTAAATATTTTGGTACAAACAATAAAAAAATATTTAACAATTGTAATAATAACACATTAAAAGTATGATTTATACTAAAAATTTATGAGTGTATGTCAATTATAAAAAAAGCGCCATTTTTTTATCTGGAAATCTTCTCTTTCTTACCAAATATATCATCTCTTTCTAGTTTCTTTTATTTTCGTTTCTTTTTTTGAAAATCACGGGAGGGCGCGATTGTGTTGTGAAACATTTTCTTAATTTATTATTGTAAGTCGTAATTTATATTGGCTAAAATGCCTCATGTTAAGCATTATTCGTCTAGTGAAGTGAATCAGTATGAATTATCAACGAGATTATTGTCTTTAACTGAAAATAACACATCGTATACTTTGACACAAATCAATGGGCAAAGAATCTACAGGAAAGCTCCACATGCATGGAGCGGTCCGGAGCCTTCGAGGAATTGTGAGGTAAGAAGTATTATCTGAAATACCTAGTCCGATTCTACGAACGTTTTCAGTTCAAACTTACTTTTTGTCTCCGTGCAGCGTGCCCTCACGCATGCATGGTGAAATAGGTCACGTGAAGTGCTACATCCAGAAGATACAGCTGGGAGCTCCACCGGAAAGACCTACTATTTACTGTATTACATACCAAGTTCCAAACTCAAATTGAGGCTTGTGTACTTTATTGCTGCAAAATAAATAACAGGCACAGCTCTTGAGGCCAAAGGTTACATACCTAACCTAATTGAAATTATTTATGATTATTTGTTTTAATAAATACAACGTTACCTATCCTTTTATTGTTAATTTGATAATAATAAAAAAAGATTATTATTTAATAAAACAGTAGCGTGCGGTCGCTCCATGGAACATTAACAAATAGTTTCACAACTACTGCGTGTTCAGTGCAGAACCAATACACGGAAATACAACGTGACTGTGTGTAAAACGGAGCTGTGGTCACTGGCCAATTTGAGCCCAGGCAGCGAGTGAAGTGCTACAGGCAAGGAGCTGTTCTTGTCTATTTCGTGGTTTTTTGATCATTTCGAGCCGCGTTTGCGCGTATATTGTCTCGTAATGCTTGTTGCAAAATGAAGGTTATGTTGACAGCAAAACGCTTATGCAAATATGCGTTTTGCTGTCAAAATAACCATGCAAAATGGCAAAAACCACGAAATAGACAAGAACAGCAATACGGCCAGATAGTGCTGTCTCGAACCCCTTCCTGGGCTCAAAGCGACGACTGCTCCGCTTTACGTTACACACATCATTTGCGCATCACCACTTATTTACCGCGGCATCTGTACTGAGCACGCAGTGGTTGTAAAATAATTTTTTTTGAATAGAGGTCGTAGAAGCGTAGGTAGAAGTGGGTGCCGTGCTCGGTCTAGATTTCCATCAAGCCCCAACCACAACCACAATAGACGACACGATATGCTTCAAGCGGGGATCGTGGTTTTTCCATGGTTTTCTCGTGGTCCGCGATTTATACTTATCCATGAATCATGGATTTGGTGCGGGGGCTGCTTAAAGCGAACCGACCACATTCCTCTAGGTATTTATCGGGCGGATTCCTCACGACTGCTTCGAAGACACGCTGGTGCCACTGTTCCGGCAGGCGGGCGAGCTCTTCGAGTTTCGTCTCATGATCAACTTCTCCGGATGGAATAGAGGGTGAGTTACTAATATACAAACGTAAAAAATGTTGGAATTTTTGCAGCGGATCTAGGCCGGCCTGAACACACGATTTCGTAAGAAATAGCAACAAGTAACGTGATGTTGTGTGAAAAGACAAAGACTAAACTGCAGAGCCTGGCACACCGCCGTGCACTCGCAAGCCTATCAGAGTTTTACATAATAGAATTCCACCACGCAAGAACTCCACCACCTAATTAAGTGGTGGAGTTCTTGCGTGGTGGGTGATAGGGCAATTGCCCTTTTTCTACCGCAGAACAAGACGTTCGGCTGGGAGCCAGGCGCCACCCCTTAGTAGGGCCCCCACCAACTCGCACAAAGGCGTTTTGCTTCTTGCCTCGTGTGTTCCCACTTCCCTAAACGTTATAATCTGGGTGTGTTTAAAAATAGGGTGATTAGGTATTTACTGGGGAAGCGTGGTATTACTACATCTTCGAGCGCATCGTCACTTCACAGCCGGTGAGATTGTGGTCAAACGATTTCCCGTGTAGTAATTTTATTAGTAAAACTAAAAAATAAAAAAGTAGATATCTGCGATGTTCAGCTTGACATTGTAAAAATAAGCAAAAAGATATTAACTACCTAGATTCTCGTAAACGTAGTGGCTCAGGAAATTGCTATTATATTATCAACATAACTACGATAATAAGTTGTAGAGTCGCAGTATACATTTTATAAAATATATGTAATTTTATTTGAAAACATAGACAACTAGGTTCTGCCCGCGGTTTTCACCCGAGTTCCCACAGGAAACGTGCATTTTTCCGGGATAAAATGTAGCCTTTGTTACTCTCCGGTCCATAAACTATATCTATGCCAAAAATCACGTCGATCCGTTGCTCCGTTACTGCGTGAAACGACAAACTAACAAAAGTACAAACGCAGTTTCGCTATATAAGTATGGATAACGGAAACCCGACTAGACCCCTTTTGTATAGGTGTCATAATTATTATGTTTAGCAAACCTCTCCGGTGACACAGACGATATTAAGATAAACAACGTAGGTATTGAATAGATACAGCAAGCAGTAAAACGAGTCAAAGATTATGGTAGACTTATAGTCCACTATATAGTGGATATAAATGGATAATATATGATGTACCTAGGCGTCAGCGTAAAATATATAAATACGACAGTACTATGTATCTATCCTAATTCCTACTAATATTATAAATGCGAAAGTGTGTTTGTTGGTTTGTCCTTTTTTCACGCAGTAACGGAGCAGGGGATCAACGTGATTTTTGGCTAGATATCGTTTATGGACCAGAGAGTAACATAAACTACTTTTTATCCCGGAAAAATGCACGGTTTCTGTAGGAACGCGGGTGAAAACCGCGGGCAGAAGCTAGTATTTTTTATAAGGATTTGTATATAGACAGACTACACGCATGCGGCTGGGTATATCTATTGTGAATTGTGATCTCTCTTCTCAGTGATGATAGCCGAACCGTTGGACAACTTTCGGAGTTCATGTTATTGGCTTGTGGCGTACTGCACTGCATCTGAAAAAGAAAAAATAAAACATTAACAAAAAAAATATAAATTTAAAAATATCATAATAAATATTACATACCTCAAGTTACGACTATTGTAAACCTGCCGAACCTACTGTGAACAATAACCGGCCGGCAGAAGCGACTGCGAAAGTGTTTTTAGATTCGAGCCTTAGACGACCACTATATTTCTCCTATAAATATTTTTAAAGAAAGGAATAAGTATTTCATTTAGTACTTCGTCATCATCAGCCTTCTTACGCTCGTAAGTGGACCCGTGCGGCTTGGTGGATGTCGGGCTACATGTTGTCACGTTTCCAACTTCTATCATGTGGATGAAACCAACTGTTTCTCTCTAGATATGCCTTCGCGATGTACACCAACGACTCCGAGGCAGCTAATGCTATCCGCATGTTCAACAACTACATGATCAGACCTTCCTGGCAGCTGGGTAAGCAGATCGCAAATAGAATAAACAAGTGAAAATGTGTATGACACAGCAGGTGTCGTGGACAACTGGACATAGACACTTACACAACACAAACATCCAAGACCCGAGAGCAAAATATAATCACTACACAGTCTGCCCCGGCCGGGGATGGATTAATGGATAAGTAGGATACTAGTAGGATTGTAATACAGCTGTGGCGCAAGTACAGAACTTTTCGATCCATATCGATCGATAAATTATTGTCAGTTCGATAAGATAAAATTAGAAATAGTTAGGACGTTGTTGATTTTTGCCGAAACGAAACTAGTTTTGCGACGACAGGTTTTACTTGTAATCTGTTATCGATTGCACTTCCTACACATTGACGTTCAGTTTTCATTGCATTGGCCGAATAACCAATTTCGCGAAGTGATTTTCGTGTAAAAACAATGGTGAAAGACGATAAAACCATTTATACATTTATGTTAAAACAGTCTTCGTTCCATAAACCAGTCTTCGAATAGTGAGATGCGCATGTTCACTTCATATTGAAGAAAGTAGATTCGGCTTCGTTTCGTTTTCGAAAAAATCAAGAACTACCTATCTCTAATTTAAATTATTATCGATTCGAACTGTCAATTTTAACTATCAAAAAGCTCCGCACCTGCGCCTCTGTTGGTTCTCGTTAAAAAAAAAAATCCCGCGTAGGTGTGTGCCCGTCAATCAACAACTGCCGCATATTCATATCGCGCATCCCGCCGACCACTCCCTCTGCCGAGATCGTGCGTCTGCTGTACGCGCTCACTGACGAGGTGCAGGAGGTGCGCATCCGGCGCTCCATTGCCTCGTGCGCCGCCATCGTGGAGTACAAGTCGCACCGCGGCGCCGCAATGGCGCGCAAGGCGCTGGTGGCGGCCGCGGCGGCGGCCTGGGGCTCCGGCGCGCGCCCCGCCGTCGACTGGTCGCTGCCGCAGTCGCCGCAGCTGCTTAAGCAGTATCGAGAGGTAAGTAGCTGATAGAGATGTTGACTCCATTTTTTTTATGATGTCAATCAATTCGTTTTTTTTTATGCTAGTTGGTAACGTGACGAGCTGGTTGTTTGCCTGATGGTAAGCATAACGCCGGCCCATAACAATTGCAGTGCCACTCTGAACTTTGAAACACAAAGGCCTGCGCGGCACTGCAGTGCGCTCGGCTACCCTAAGACATTAAATATTAAGTCTCAGAAGCCCAGTAATTTCACTGGCTACTCTGCTCATCAAACCGGAACACAGTAATGCTTGCATATTACTGCTTGGCGGCACGAGCAAAGCGGTGGTAACAACCCAGACGGACACTCGCAGAACAGTTAGTTCTACCACTAACAATTGTGTTGTGACTTGTGTCAGATCGGGCGCTGGAGCCCCGAGCGCGGCGTGGAGCTGTCGCGCGCGGCCGAGGAGCCCTGCGGCTTGTCCCCGCCGCCCGCGGCGCCTTCGTACACGCTGGAGCCCTGGTCGCAGGCGCGCCGCTTGCGCATGATACAAGAAGCGCAGCGCAGCGCCGCCGCCGCCGCCGAGTGAGTACTGTTCTATACCACAACACTCATGAAACTTCAAATTCCAATTCATTTATTCATTGCGAATATGAGTACAATAATTGCTAACGAGTGTGGTGGAGTGTTGTGTGTGAGCGAGTGTGGCCGAACAGGAACTTGTGCGACGCACAATAGTTCGAATCTCAACTCGGCCCGCACCAATGACTTGTATCAAGTTATGTACGGATTACTCACACTCGCTCTAAAACGGTGAAGGGAAACCTCGTGAGGAAACCGGCATGTTCAAGAACCACAAAATTCGAGGACATGTGACATCCACCAAGCCGCACTGGGCCCGCGTGGTGGATTATGGTCCATACCTCTCTCTCTCTCTCTCTCTCTGAGATAATGCCGGTATCCCAGCAGTGGGAGCGTAAGAGGCTGATAATGAATTGCTAACGGTGTTATAAGAAAATAGAGAACGCCATATTCGACCTTTCGGCATGCAACATACAACAGAAAAATAATGTTAGTCATGAATTATGATTATATACGGTAATAAATATAATAAACTTTAATTGTGTTAGAATAAAAATACATAATTAATAGTGAGACATAATTGAGTTGAGTCATAATAAAAAAATACAAATATTAAAATTTATCATTTAAATAATCTTTGATACTGTAATATGTCTGGTCTTGTAAAAATATTTTAAGTTTGAATTTTAAAATATGACTCACCTGAATATCTACTATGATTTTTGGCAAGTGATTGTAGATTATGGGAGCCATACACGTTATACTGCTATTGAGTAAGCCTGATCGATTAAGTGGACAGCGAATTTTATGATGAATGTGTTCATTATTAAAATTACTAAACAGATCTAAATTACTTGGAACAAATACCACGACTTCATAAAAATAATAATAAAATTGTGTTATTGTACTATAATGTAATGTTGTGTTGTCCGGAAATGATTTTTTTTTCTTTTTATTCTTTCCTTCTGTTCCCTGTTTTGTGGGTATCAGTGGCTAGTGGAGACCGCGCCCAGTCACTGGTGTCCGCGTCCAGTGGCTGGTGTAGTCCTCACACCGCACCGCATCAGTGACTGTCCCTCGTCTTAGATGGTCCTCCCGCGCGTCCATGTCGTCCCTGGCGGAGTCCATGTCGTCGCTGGCGCTGGGCGGGTGCCTCGGCGCGGGGGAGCGTGCCGTGTGGGCGCCCCCCGCGCCCCCACACCCCACGCCCCCGCCCGCCCCGAGGGACTTCAACGTGTGGACCGCCCGGCACCCGCTGCAGGAGTTCATCTCGCACGGGAAGGAGCAGTGAGTGGGGAGGGGGGGTAGCGGCCTGTGAGGGGGCGGGGGACATTTGCAAGCTATCGCTATGGGGTAGTGGATCTTGACCGGTCTGAGAGCGGGCTGCTGAAGCACTCAAATTAACAGTGATTCGTCTGCGAAGTAGATGCGTCTGCGGTTTCGCACGCGTGGATATGCTCATGGGAACCGTGCAGTAATATCAAAATAACAGCTTTTTACTAAATGCATATGAAAGTATATACGGTACCTATAACAACCCAACCATTTTTTTAATTTTCTATTGTCTGTCAGTCAATTGACAGTTGTCTGTCTGTTTGTTCCGGGTAAAAACGGCTGGACCAATTTTAACGGGACTTTCACAAAAAGCCGAGTGTCAAACATATCCTTAAATTACTTTACGACGGTCAAAATCCATTGCGCGTACTGTTTGCGTATTCAATGTTATTTGCCCACCACTGAACTGATTTGTAGGTATGATAGCATGAGAACGCATACAGCTGACGCATGCGCAAAAAAACGTAGCGGCGCTAGTTAGCAGACGCATTGGCCTGCGTCACTTGTCTCCCTCGCTCCCTCCAACCGCACCGACATTGTTCACGTTACGTGGGATTTGATTTGATTTTTGTTGTTCCATTAATTTATTGCATGAATTAGTTAAGATCGCACGATGTGTCTGTGTGTCGCACGCGCATGTTGTGTGCTATTTTTTGGGAGTGCAAGGGATTTATGTTGTGTGTAATAATGCTTCTTGAAAGTGCATTTCCGACGTAGGAATATAGTTTCCTTTAGGATCCCCCTATGGAAAGTATCATAACCTCACCCATATTTTATTGGGTTTTTCATCCTATATTTTTAACTGAATTGATCAATGCGAAATACTGTTAGGAGTTACGTTAAACCTGTTCTGATCGGTTTTACTAAATGACACAGAGTATAATTTTGCAAAGAAAATAAATAGTGTTTCATTAATTGTGCTTATTGGAATTTATTGCTAAGTTTGCGAAAAGTGCTACAAAAACGAAGGAAACTCAGCAGAACTCTAAATGCGTTGTTAAATTTTGTATACAAACACCATTGTAGGTTCGTATTTTGTCCATAGAGGTGAGCACCGGTATAAAATTTCATAGGTGTGACCTTGGCCTCTATTGTAAAGCAAAGATATGTGCTTGCCTGTCTTGACAATAATGCAACTTGAATTTTGCTGTAAAACGAAAAACAATTCGAAAATGCACTTCCAAAAATATAAATTTCGTATAATTCGATCAAATTCTTTGATTGCAAGCTGACTGTAGAGTTTCATTCCTTGCTTACTGCTGCGTAGATAATTAAGGCACAATTTGACCATGTCATTGTCCCATCAAAGAATTTGATTGATTGCTTTTATTTGTGCTACTTTTACAAAACAGGTGAGAATGTCTCGATTTTGTTGGTTTTTATTATTTAATTCAGAACTAATAACATCATGGTATCAAATAAGGGATATGGGTCTAGCTTTTATTATAACCAAAACTCTTTATTTGTTTTTTTAACCGACTTCCAAAAAAGGAGGAGGTTATCAAATCGGTCGGTATTTTATTTTTATGTTGTAACCTCAGATCTCCGTCGTTTATAAACCGATTTGGAAAATTCTTTTTTTATTTGAAAGGATACACTTTCAGATTGGTCCCATAGAAATTTCATAGAAATCGGTTCAGTAGTTTGTCACAGAAGTCGGTTCATCGCTTTTTTAAAGCAATTCTTTTTTTATTTATGGTTTTCGGGTGACGGTATGCAAGAACCACGCAGATCGAGAATATTGATTTGAACAAAACTGGTAGGCCATAAAGAAAATTTGTTATTGATTATACGTAAATTTAACACAAAAATTAACTTGATTTTGTTGAATTTCAATTTGTGTTGCATTTCAAATTAACAATTTTTATTTTTCTATATCGAATGAAAAGTTATACTAGTACTAACACAATTTAATGTTTACTCAACTAACATTCAAAATTCTACTATTGAGTTTTTCAATACAATACAGTTACTGAAATTGTTAAAAACTGAAATAAAGAGAAATGAAAGCAAATAAAGAGCTTTGACTATGACATTTTTTTTTAACAATCAACTATTTACTACCTATCCCTCTAACATCCCAATGATGTCGATATTATCAACTAATCCATTAGTTCTTAGACACGTATAGCGTACGCTCTTGCACTCCATATAAGGCATAAGAGAGGTAAATTTAGATTTTAATTTTAGATATTATTTTAATTCAATCCTAAATGTATTTAATTAAGAATGAATCCAATTGAATTGCATTATTATTTATGTATTAAATTCGAAGCTTTTATAAGCCAGAATCGGTATATTAAGCTTCGGCTTGGATTTAGTTTTGAATGTTATAATATGAATTAAGGGCAACTGCAGTCCGGCGCGAGGCGTGACGGCCGTGACTGCATTAGGGGCAGCTTAGACGCTCAAGCAAACGTACGTTTGCTTGTCAGAATAACAACGCTTTTGCGTCAAGCGCGCATTTCGAGTATCACGAAATCCGCGCTTGACGCAAAAGCGTTGTTATTCAGACAAGCAAACGCACGTTTGATTGAGCGTCTGAGCTGCCCCTTAGGATTATTGCACTGGCTTGGTCCGTTTTTTTTGATATCTTTTCAACGAAATAATAATATTCATGTTGTTGTACCTACTTTACTATTTCTGTGTATGGATAAGTCTATTTAAAATCACGTTATAAGTAAATCAATTTGGATCTGTTTTCTCAGCATTGGATAAACTCAGCATTATGAAATTATCTATCTGTACTGATAACAGAATCGTAGCATTTTGTACCGAGACAGTATGAATTTATCTCTCGATGGTTTAATGCGTTTTTAAAAATAATATTGCATGCTAGTATTGATTAATAAATTTAAGTATAATGGTTTATCTTCTGTGGTGTTTTATTTCTGCTTCCGTCCGCTTTTTACGTTGCCTAGTTTTATCGCCATGGGTTTTTACTGCACTCCTACTAACACCATAGCTGCGCACGCACTTACTTAATGCACTTACGCAATAGACCAGGTTGTAAAAATGCCTCGCGGCTTGTTTGTGTACTTATTTATAGGACCAGCGCGCTGAGATATTGCTTAGCGAGACATCGGACAGTGATAGAAACTGTATCTTGTTTGTTCATTACAATCTCCACGTGTATAGCTGTCCTAGATTTGAACTTAGATCTAGATACAAATCTAGGACAGCTGTGGGGTAATCGACACCTATATTTTACCACCGCTTTGCTGTTAGTGGGAGGATTAACTCTTCTGCGAGTGTCCGTCTGGGTTGTTACCACCGCTTTGCTCGCGAAGTCTGCCGCCAAGCAGTAGTGTGCAAGCATTACTGTGTTCCGGTTTGATGAGCAGAGTATCCAGTGAAATTACTGGGCTTATGAGACTTAATACCTAATGTCTCAGGGTAACGAGCACACTGCAGTGCCGCGCAGGCCTTTGTGTTTCAAAGTTCTGGGTGGCACTACAATTGTTATGGGCCGGTGTTAGGCTTACCATCAGGCAAACGACCGGCTCGTCTCGTTACCTAATCACATAAAAAAAAACTTATCTGTTTTTTTTGTATTTTCTATTCGGTTAACTTTGAAATGTATGTTGGGGACATACCCGAAGTAAAACCAATATTCACATAAAAAAGTACCTAACAACAATCTAAAAATGTAAAGAACATCTTCGAAATTAAAAACAAAGTCTGCTTAGGTTGCCAATTGGATTTTACAGTAATTAACTAAGTTGAGCTCAAACTTGAAACTATAACACAACCTTATACTCTATACCAGCGGTTCTCAATATTTTTTGATGACGGAGCCCTTTTGGAAAGCGACATACATGACGGAACCCTACAATAAAACAATAGTTTTTATTAATTATTAATAAGCATAATGAAAGTACCCTGATTTTTTTTCTAAATTCTTGCGAAATCCCTACAGGGGTATCGCGCAACCCTAGGGTTCCGCGGAACACACTGAGTATCGCTGCTCTATACAATATACATATATACCAATAAATAAAATTGAAGTGTTCTTTTTGTAATATCAAAATAACAGCTTTTTACTAAATGCATTGAAAGTACTACACTACCTATAACAAAACTACCATTTTAAATATTTTTGTCTGTCTGTCTGTCGGTCTGTTTGTTCCCAGGCTAAATGATCTGTGGTTCCGGGTAATCTCCGAAACTGCTGAACCGATTTTGACGGGACTCATTGGCAGATAGCTGATGTTACAAGGAGTAACTTAGGCTACGCGGGCAAAGCCGCGGGGCACAGCTAGTCCTATATAAAATTTTACGTTCAAAGCCTTGCTAAATATCAGTAATCTCGGCAGGCCCGATTCTGTTATATCGGTTACAGGACTGGCTTCCCTCAGATTATCCAAACAACTTATTTGTAAGATCTTTGTTTGGCTTCCTAACATTACAGACGAATAACACAGTTCAATCACAAACTAACTCTGTTTTGTGGTTCAATCGCCGCATTAACAGCAACGCTACTCGCTCGCTTCCATTGCAAGCAAGATCCTGAACCGTCCTTCAATGTCGCACCAAACACAGCATGCTAACTGCTAACTCTGCATCAAACAAAACGCGGCGTCCGCGTCGCGCAGTCGTCTCCAACCATATTATGTCACCGGCGAGGTGCGCGTTAACTCGTAGGTCGTGAGTGATAAACAGTGGGGAAACGATATCGCCATGCTATTCGACAAGTGGGTCGCTCTCAAGATAGTGGAATTCGTAAGTATATTGCACCATAACACATGTGCCAAAGCTTGTTTGGTAATATCGGACGGTGCGTTCGTGTTTGCTTAACTGGTATAATTAGCTAATATTTATTAAGTATGTACAAAGGGCTAAAAACATTTATCGACTAAGCTACTGCATAATCACTACGTCTAACTTAACAACAAAAATTACAGATAATCCCAATCTTCTAGCCTACTAATCTATACAACTTAATAAAATTGAAGTGTCTGTTTGTAATATCAAAATAACAGTTTTTTACCAAATGCATATGAAAGTATATACGGGACGTATAGCTAAACAACCATTTTTAAAATTGTTGTCTGTCTGTTTGTTCCGGGTAATCACCGAAACGGCTGGACCGATTTTCACGGGATTTTCTTACAAGGAGTAACTTAAGCTACTTTTATTATATAAAAAGGATTAGGGTTCCGCGCAAAAAAATAAAGACCATGAAATCCATTAACTCCGCGCGGGTGAAACCGCGGGCAGCAGCTAATAGTTGATACAATTTTTATCATTATCGTCGTCATCGTCTACATTTTCCCACTGCTGAGATTCATTGTCTTCACAGTTTTATTGATTACGAAAGTGATTAAAAGTTGTATTTCTCTGCTAACGTTTTTTGAAGTCTTAAGTTGAGGTCAATGTCGTTGCAATAAGTTCGAAAAGCTTACTTTATAATTGCAACATGCTGATACAAAGTTGTTTTCTTTGGAGGTAAACAAGTCCGGTAAGAGAAGTTAGGCACCAGTATTTATTGTTTTTGAAGATGTCAGACGAATAACTTTTATAGCGACTAAGGTGTTTGCATTCTGATAACGTCAACATTGATTACTATGTGCAATTGTCTATCGTGGGTGGAGGTATGCGTTGTCATTGTTATGTTATCATAATATATTTTATACTAGCTTCTGCCCGCGGTTTTTACCCGCGTTCCCACAGGAACCGTGCATTTTTCCGGGATAAAAAGTAGCCTATATTACTCTCCGGTCCATAAACTATATCTATACCAAAAATTACGTCGATCCGTTGCTCCGTTACTGCGTGAAAGAAGGACAAACCAACAAACACACTCGCATTTATAATATTAGTAGGAAGTAGGATTCCCGGTTAATATTATACAGTATCTGTGCTTCGTTAAAATAATTTAGCACGGATAACCTAAACATCTTTTACCTATACATAGGACTCAAAAGTCGTCGTGGTCCCACTGATGGACAGTGGGACCACGAGGCACGACCACTGCTCGCAACGCAATTCCAGCGAAATACCATCGCAGTGTCATCCAGAGTCTTGAATGAGTAGGTACTACACGGCACAGAACCTCAGTCCTCACTCGTCATATATCAACTCTCATTAATACCCATTACTCATACTATGTATACACCCAGTAATCTTACTGAATTTTTCTTCAAACCAGACAAAATAACGTCTAAAATTTGTAGTTTTGTTTTTTCAACATTTTCTCTTTACTGGCGACAAGGGCTATGGTATTTGTGACACTAATTATCTTCCTAGTTTATCATTCTTCATCGTTGAGAAACTACTCCTAATCACTGTTCTTCATTCTACAAAAACTACGTATTTATAGACGTGGAGCATAGGTTATACACTAGCATTAGACTTCTAGTCTGAATTGGACTCCGCGCTGTTATCCTAGTAATCCTACTAATATTATAAATGCGAAAGTGTGTTTGTTGGTTTGTCCTTCTTTCACGCAGTAACGGAGCAAGGGATCGACGTGATTTTTGGCATAGATATAGTTTATGGACCGGAGAGTAACATAGGCTACTTTTTATCCCGGAAAAATGCACGGTTCCTGTGGGATCGCGGACAGGAGCTATTGTTAACATAAACTTTAAAATACTCGTTCATCCCGCGCAAGAAAACAATGCCCATTAACCGGCCAACGCCTCCGCAACAATTTTCTTACATGCCATCTGCAAGTAATGAGACAAAGCTGAAACCATAACATTGAAAACCTGTAAGGATGGGACGTTAGTCATTCAAGTGCTAATTTGCATTTCCATCTATGAAAAGTTGAGATGACATTGGTTTAAATTATCTCGCACATCAACTCAAATTTCAGAGCGTATTTGCATACGTTTAAACCGCAGATATTGACCGCAGGCAACATAGTTTTGTTACTAGAATATAAAGTTTGTAAAATATTACAAAAATTGTTACGACCAGTGTGCTTCTGGTATAAGAAGGGCTCTGGTAGCGAAATATTTGACATCGACATGTAACGTATTTGCATATAAGCCGGAAGCGAGCGACCGTCAAAAACTTGCTTTCGGAGACTTCCGTATCTTCTTCATACATAGACTTCTCCACTCTATGTCGTCGATACTATCTTATAATAGGTCGGGGAAAAAGTTTCTTCGCATTTTTTAAGAAAATTCAAAACATTTTTTAATATAGTTTATTTACTTTTAACTAAAGTATGTAGGTACCATTTTGTTCGATAACTTTTTGCCATCTTGTAGGTAGGGACATGATCCCATTGCTATATAAATTTTGGGACTTCTGATCAAAATACCGCGACCAGTGGTTTTGGCAGTCCTCTCGTGATGTTAACCTGACACTGCCTAAAGAATTCTGAAGAGACCGAAACAGGTGGAAATCTGAAGGTGCAAGGTCAGGACTATACGGCGGATGCATTAACACCTCCCAGCCAAACTCTCTTAATTTTTTCTGAGTGGCTAAAGATGTGTGAGGTCTAGCGTTATCATGAAAAACCATGAAAATGAAAACCACACCCCTTCTGTTGATTAATTCCGGCCGCTTTCTCTCAACTTCTTGCTTTAATCTCATCAGTTGTTCGCAGTAGAGTTCAGAATCGATGGTCCTGCCTGGTGGTAACAGCTCATAATGAATAATGGCCTTCCAATCCCACCACACACACAGCATCACCTTGTTGCGAGTTAACCCGGGTTTCGCCACAGTCTGTGAAGCGTGACCGGTCTTTGACCACGACCTTTTTCGCACGTTCTTGTCGTACGTGATTCACTTTTCATCACCAGTTATCAGCTTTTTCAAAAATGGTTCGGTTTCATTACGTCGTAGTAAAGAATCACAAATGAGTACACGGTTCATTAGGTTTCTTTCAGTGAGCTCGTGAGGTACCCAAATATCGAGCTTTTTTGTGTACCCAGTTTTTTTCGAATGCGCCAAAACTGTTTTGTGGTCAATTCCCTGTTTTTCAGCTACGTCGTAACTACTGATATGCCGATCTTGTTCCACTTTTTCAAAAATGGCATCCATTTTATCCGTAATAGGGCGACCAGAGCGACGTGCATCTTTGAAATCAAAATTTCCGGATTGAAAACGCTTAAACCAAATTTGTGCTACGCTCACAGACACTGCACTAGGTCCATAAACATCGCAAATTTTTTTCGCGGCTTGCGTTGCATTTTTACCTTTTTTGTAGTAAAATTTTAAAATGTATCGAATTTCTTCATTAGATTCACTCATTTTGACAGTACGAAAAACAAATGAAAATCACACATTTTCCTAATTTGAATTTGGAATTATGTTCTTTAAAATTTAAACTTTCATATGATACCAAAACCAGCCAGATACAAATAGTATAGCCAAAGAGATTTTATTACAAGTTCATACATACTATAATGCGAAAAGACTTTTTCCCCAACCTAATAGGTTGAGCCGTTGCTAAAGACGCTTAGAGAGTCTCAATTTCAAATAGTCCAATAGATTTGTTACTTTTATTGCTCACTTGACATAACTACTCGTATTCCTACAGTGAATGATTTGTCGTTGAGTCATCGGAATGATCATCAGTGCAAGTAATTAACCAGTGATTACTGCGGTATTACGCTTGATCGCTAACAATAGTTTACCTGTCAAGCTGGTCAGTGCGTTCCAAGACACGGGGACATTATTGCTATGACTAATTTTTAACATCCAGTCTAATAGTGTAGTAAAAAAAAATTGAGTTCTAGGTTCACACAACAGAGGTAAGACTTTTGGTTACTTTTATACAAAAAGCATCCGCATATCTAGGCCGGTCTGAACGCTATTGTTACGAGCTGATATGCTGGCGAATGACCGAAGCGAGTCAGTGGCAGTGACTAAGTACTTCTTCTACTTGAAACGTTTCTTATAGCACGTAATAAGTAACGCTCATAGTTCATCTTAGTTTTGCAGAAGTTAGATAACTTTCTGGTGGTAGCACAACTTTACAATTTGTAAATCTGGTGGTAGTGACATCGTCCAGCGCTCCGTACTAGGTCGGCTTTTGAGCTTAGGAGAAATATCGTTATGGAAACTAGGTACCTATGTAAAGATTTTTCTCTTGCTGGTCTGACTAGCAGAAACCTATCTGTGCTTTTAAGGATCTGAGGGCCCCTAGTCTGAGTTTTGCAACATGTTAACGCGTTCTACAGTGACGGCCTTTATGAAGATTTATGAAGATTAGAGTAACATTCTGAACTATCATCGCGCATTTTTTAGTATTATCTTTTTTACTCGACAAACGCTGTCGTTCGCGTAAACGGATTTTAACTGAAACTCACAGCACACTGAATGAGGGAGCCTGTCCAGCCCTAGGTCTATCGAGACTAAAAAGTATCTAGGTACTAGTTTTTTTACTGTTTCGACAATTAGAGCTGTGATTACCTATTTACTATATTTTAGCATTACGAACACAAACGACCAGCTCGTCTCTTTACCAACTAGAATAAAAAAAAAGATTATATTTGTATTTGACACTGCATTATAGGAATTTATAACACTGAAACACAAAATGTCACACTGCATGTATTTTGTTACTGATGCGTTCGAAGAGACATGCTTGCGCGACACTTGTTTTCATGTCAGCACATTTCCTCACATTGTCCTCCACATTCCGTCAACGCGTAAGCAACACTATGCACCTCACGATCCGTATTCTAAGTTAGATAATTAAGTTGGTTCTGGCGTCTCGTAGTCCAATGTCACTCCCACGGTGTGACGTCAGGCGACAATCGGTGCTGGTGGCTACTGGTGACTCGGCGGTGAAGGACCGCCATTGTTGGGGGCACAATGGCGGTGTTTCCTCTTGGGATGGATGCGCAAGGTCCTAGGAATAGCTTTTTGTGCTTGTGGCAAGAGGCTTGTGCAGGTTTGTGATTTGTTTGTTTTGCTTGTTAGCGATACTTTTTCTTGATGTAAAATGGTGCTTGTAACAAATTTTGTAGTGGCTTTTTAGAAATAAGATTTTTGATTTTTATATTTGTTGTGTTAGTTTGTAATTAGCTGTAGTTTTTATGTATTATATACCTAACATATAACACTCTTCTAATATACGTTTACGTAGATACTTTCACTTATCAAACACCTGGAAATCCCCGGTAATAAATTAATAGCCATTTTATAACAGATTTATGTAATAATAAAGATGAAACAAATATACAAAACACTTTGTTAATGATAATATTTTTGCTTTTATTGTAGTTATGCTTATGTTCGACCGCTTCTCACTCTATGTGAAGCGACGCGACGTTGCAGTAGAGTAGATGTAGCTTAGAAAAAACATGTTCTACATTAAAAAATATATTTATATCCTTTGATGTAGTATTTACAAGCAGTTGATTTAAATTATTGGTCCTAAACACATCACCACAATGGGCATGCAGATATAGACCGTGTTTCCACAAAAAAACAATTTTAGATGCCTTTTTAGCTAAACAGTGTCTAAAGATAAACGTCTAAAATTATTAGAAATGTCGCAACAGAATGAAGTTAGACAACGGTTAGACACTGCTTAAATCAAGATAGCATATTCACCGGCTTTGAAGCCTCGACTACATAAGCAGTCGTTTATGATCAGGAGAACATACTTGTCGGGTATAAAAAAACTCCATGCTTGCAGTCCAAAGAATGATTGGATTCCAGGTCTAACGTTTATGTTAGTGGTAGGCCTAACTCTTCTGCGAGTGTCCGTCTGGGTTGTTACCACCGCTTTGCTCGTGATGCCTGTCGCCAAGCAGTAATGTGCAAGCATTACTCTGTTCCGGTTTGATGAGCAGAGTAGCCAGTTAAATTACTGGACTTATGAGACTTAATACCTAATGTCTCAGGGTAGCGGGCGCACTGCAGTGCCGCGCAGGCCTTTGTGTTTGAAAGTTCTGAGTGGCACTGCAATTGTTATGGGCCGGCGTGATGCTTACCACCAGGAAAACGACCAGCTCGTCTCGTTACCAAATAGCATAAAAAATAATGTTACCGATACAGTTTGCCTGCGTGGCGTGCCTGGTTACGAAGCGCGTGTCTCAGGATGACGAAGCGCGGTTGGCGCTGCTGCTGCAGAAGCTGTCGAGGGAGTGGTCACTACTCACGTCTGTCACGTGGGACTCGGTCGGAGGAGCCTTCGCTGATGCTGTGTATGGGGGTATGTTTTGGTTTTAATAGGAAACTATTCAAATATTTATGTACTACTTATACGTACTTACAAACATTTGCTACACGTATATAGTACCTATCTCATCATGGACAGCTAGAAGATGTGTTCCGAGAAAATTCAAAACTTAAATTTCAACCTCGGACCTACCTATCTATTTATTTATGATTCCATAATAATACCAAAATTTTGCAGTACCGCAGTACAGTGAGAACCTGGGGGTCTGTTCCTAAAGTTACGCCGCGCGCCGCCCTGGGTTTAGTTATCTCCCTTGGGGCCTATATGAATAAAGCAATTTGAATTTGTTACCATATTGCTCCGAATATATCGAACTAATTACCCTACTGTAACAAATGTTCCTACGACATATTTTTTTTAACTGTCAGACTGATATCGGTCGTTCTATCGCCAATTCGACGAATGTTCGCTGTTAGTCATTAATTTTAACCTTCATGAGTGCTCCCTTGGGGCCACAATTGGAATAAAGCATTTTGAATTTGAATAAACTCGATTATACGAGTAGGGTACGATACAAAAATGCAACGATATAATAATTATATCATTAATGCAATTACGGGGCTTATGTGACTTAAGAATTTGCCTTAGGGTAACCAGCCCAGTACAGTGCCCAAGCCTTTGGGTTTCAAAGTTCTGAGTGGCGCTGCAATTGTTATGGGCTGGTGTTTTACCATCAGGCAAACGACTCACTCCTCTTGTTACCCTATAGTATATAAAAATGAGTATATCCTCGATTAGGCCATCTTGTACAACCACAACACTAGGGACCTCCTTATTGATATGTGTTGTTTCCACAGGTTACGTGATAATAACCTTCGTGCTAGTAGTGGGACGAGTGTTCCAAGAGATACCTCGTGGGCGGCGGATCTTAGAAGGATGCTTCCTTGGATTCGGAATGCTCTTCTTTCTTATTTTAGGTAAGTAAAACTTTATTCTTTTTATTTTACGCCAAATTACGACCCAACAGACAATGTTGGACGTGAATAGGGAACAATTACATTTCGAAGTACATATAAATTGTCATAGAAATAAACCAAACAATAGTTTACATTTACACAAATATACGAACCAATTACCAATGGTAATTACCTATCTGATGGAATCTTACCTGCGGTATCGATGTGATTGCAAACGTACGTTTGCTTGAGCGTCTAAGGTGCCCCTTACACGCTAAAACGATGGGGATTGCAATTATACCGCGACGAATTTAATCACGCACTGTTCTTTCAAATAGTTTCTTCTCAAATAGTTAAAACACTCCAAAATGCTCCATTCGTTCCAAAGTATCAGATTAAAGTCAAAGCTGCAAAATATGTCTAACATGTTATGTTTGAGCCACGGGCTATCTAGGTAACAAGGTTATATGAGGTGTAGACATGAGGCTACTCTGGACGCACCCCTTTTACACACCTCTTTGACGTAACCCTATAAAAACACGCGAGCTGGTCGTTCGGTATTATTTTTATAGGCTTTGGGATATGTTTGCGGCCAGTATTTTGTGGCAGTGTCTTCCTGTTATCAGTTATTCGAATGCAAACTTCAAAATAAGTAAGAATTCAAAAAGATAGCCAGTGCTAAACAAAGCAGTCAGAATCGATATGTTACAAAATAAAATACTATCAAAAAATCAGACGAATGAGACACGATTTAAAAGTAATAAGCCTCTGATTTAAAAAGAAACACATCGTCACGTAACATCAAGTGAGATAGTGTTCTAGCGTTAAGATATTGAATGTTTATTTATACATTATGCAGTTTTTATAAACTAAACTATTCTATGTTGCTTTAACAGGTGGTCTAGAGCTGGCATCTCTGGACTCGGTTCCACAGACACTGGTGGTGAACGCGTCAGTACTCGGCAGCTTGTCGCTGCTGGTCGCTGCGCTGTTCCTCATAGACCTCATGGGACCCAGGATCTACACCTCAGCTTCACAATCACAAACAGATCCCGTATCTTCTCCTAAAGTAGAGAAGAAAGTCTCCATTGCTTCACCACCGACCTCAAACGGACATACGAACGGCCATATACCGAACGCACAAAAAAATGGACAAGCGCACATTGAAAGACCGAAGGACTTAGATTTAGAGAAGAATAAAACTGAGAAGGAATCTAAGAAAGAAACGATGCTGCTGGAAACAGCAATAGACGGTGAAACAAAGTTAGATATTATAGAAGATGCATTGAAACAGAGTAAGTTCGGCTCTTTGAGAAATGGCATCGAAGGCGGCAATTACGTGCGACTCTCTGATCCGTTATCAGAACCAGACCGCTTGCACTACGAGCGTGAACTCGCCAAATTTCACGATAAATACTTCAAAGAGTTTCTAGACAACTTCTCCGGTAAGTTGCCGGTGAAAGAGAACTATCTCCCAGAGCTCCAAACGCCTGTCTTCTCGAAGGTGAAAACGGGACGTTTGAAGAACCTCTACGACGAAGAGTCGCCCACTTACGAACAGAAGAGATCACCATCGAAAGCGAAGACCGTGCCTTCGCCAACGTTACAGCAATTGGAAGATTATTTACGAGGGCCGAGCAAATCGAGAAGGGCCGACACGCCGGCTCTATTCCCTATGGAGCCTATTGAGGAAAAGGAGACGACAGATACAGAAGGCAGGGCGTCCGGGACACCTACAGACCCGGGATATGTGCAGTATACCGCTGGACGGTGGCCCGATAAAGCCCGCGAGTTACGAACCCCGCGGCATAGCCCGACGTAGTGATCTCAAGTCCAAATTGTGTTAAAAATGTGAACAATTGAGCCAAATCTCATTTAACATCGACATAGTGACTGTTGATAAACCAATCCACCTAGAGTGTGCGCGAGCCTGTGAATAAGCCATCTAAGTTAACTAAGCTTAGGTACTAATGTATTTTTTGCTAAATATGTAGTTATTAAACGAATTTAACTCCCATGTCTTGTTTTTAATGAATTCAATTATGTACCATTTTTTCGCAGTTTCTCACATAAAAATTGTTTGGTAACAAAAGAATTAACGGGCAAGGTAAATACGTAAATACTTCTTGAAATATCTTAAATGTAGGAAGTTCGTTGCTCCAGCACATTAAGTGGGAGATTAGACGTAATTTTAAAATAATGATCGTGTGACACATACACAAATACCGGAGTATCCTTGCGAAGATAAACACGCACTTGGAAGTGGTAATGAACGCGACTAAATCTTTGAACTCATTTTAATGCTTTTAACTACGTAGGAAATCTCAGGGGATCCGTTATATGCCTTGTTTACTTGTATTACAAGATCTATTTGTCACGTCCAAGCAAATGGTCTTGGAATTTAAATTAGGTAGGCGTAGTCTACACAATCTTAGCAAATGTTTCATTATGGTAATAACCGGAAAAAACTGGATAAAAATTAGCTCATTGATAAGTCGATAACATATTTTGTGACTCGTTTTTTCAAAATTGTAACGGGCGCCTGTTGATGTGACGCGTGACCAAAATGCTATAAATTCAACGCGGCAACCAACACCGTAGGTTGCAGGTAGCCTACCTTTTTTATGTTATTTTGTAACGAGACGAGCTGGTCGTTTGCCTGATGGTAAGCAAAACGCCAGCCCATAACAATTGCAGTGCCACCCAGAACTTTGAAACACAAATGCCTGCGCGGCACTGCAGTGCGCTCGTTACCCTGAGACATTAGGTATTAAGTCTCAGCCCAGTAATTTCACTAGCTACTGTCAGTAATTTCACTGCTGTGTTCACGAGCAAAGCGGTGGTAACAACCCAGACGGACACTCGCAGAAGAGTTAGTCCTACCACTAACAAAACCTACGGTGGTGGTTGCATGGTAAAAGTATGCTACCCCAGGTAGCATACTTTTATAGATGCCAATATTTGCCTATGTAGTAGGTAATATGCATGGAACTAAGTATTAATTAGAATGTAAATATCTAGATATGTGACATACCCACTTACGATTATGATATTAATTTCATTCATGTATCATACAAACTAGCTTTAGCAAAAACTGGAGTTTTCAAAGTGTGTTTTCCAAGAATCATGACACCAATTAAATGGGTACAAATGTGCACATCCGCGTTCAAAACTTTAATTACATCTAAAGCTTGCCATAATTACCTATTACGCGAACACATTTTCTTGTGTATTATTTGTTATCAGGTGTTTCAATCTTTCAATTCTTCTATGGGTTCTTCAGTGGCATTAAACACATTTTTTATGAACAAAATGTTTAGGTACATTTTACAATAAAAATACTTAGGTACTTACTTTGTGATGATGAGTACTTATGTGTGACCTGTAAGTAGCAAGGTATAGAAATGTATCTATAGGTACCTTGCGACTAATACAAGTCTTGTGCGTTCAATTATGGCAACGTTTCCTAGGCCTTGAATATTATAAAACCATATATTTATATATAACATATAAACATAAACATAAACACTTACACACTCATACCCCCGCACTAGGATTCCCTGTGTCGCAGGTGGTATGGACACACACAGATACACATCACAAACATCCAAGACCCGAGAACAAGCTTTATGCTTACACAAAATCTGCCCCGGCCGGGAATCGAACCCGGGACCCCTCGCTTTGCAGGCAGGGTTACTACCAACTTAGCTACGGAGCCGTCATAGTAATAACATAGTATATATTACATAGTAATTTATAATGCAAACTGCAGCACGACGTAGGTACCTAGAACAATAATTGCCTTACCTGTCATTCTACCGTAGTAGGTACCTACATAAAAGATCTGCGAAGAAACAAACAAAGTCTTATATTTTCTCCTCCGCTTTTTTGATCTAAACAGAACCATAAAATGGTACATACAAAATTTCAATGTTACTCTACCCTATTATATTGATTCATTCGGCTGAATGAATGTCGCAACATTTCTTACTACAGCTACGCTCTTACGCTAAAACAAGGCTGTCATTGTCGACCGTGATAATAGGATAGACCTTCCACCCAAATGCATGCTTCATTGATTGTTCTGCATTATGTTGAAGGCACCGATAGAATTAGTAGAGTTAGCGAATGTCAAGAACGAAATTAGTAGCTCAGACTTGTTCTGCGTTATAGGTACTTTCTACACTATGACCTGATAATTGTATGGCTATATGTATCTAGAATCTAGATTAAGATCATATAAAATCTAACCCAAAAAGAAGAAATAAATATGAATATATTAAGTATATAAATAATTAATCATATACAACCTGAGTTTAAAATGGTATGTTATATTGAAAGGGGGTCAATCTACTATTGAAAAAAAAAATGCAGAAAAAGCCGAGCATTTCACGTTTGATGTTGTTTTCTATTTTTTTTGGTTTTGAAAGACGTTTTTCTAATGGAGTTACTAACTTGTTGACAACCATGTTCCTAATCCACTCCCTTTCGGGTTATTTCGTGAAACCATGAATATGGGAATATTCATGGTACCTGCAAGGCGACAATTTCACTGACTAGGAAAGTGCTAGAAAATGTATACCTACCCCTATGGTGAGATGAGCCATTGCCGCAATTTAAACTGACATAAGATAAATCAGCGGTGGTCTCGCTAGTTCTGAGCCATTGCTTCAAATTCATGTTTGTTATTTTTTACAATTACAGATCCATTTTTAGTTTCCTATTCATGTCAAACTAGCCTCTGACTAGCGTGCTGAAGCTCAGTGACTCACCTAAGCTGTTCTCATAAAATGTAAATTAATTATTATGATATGTTTTCATAGTGCCATTCGTTCTCACGCCTAACAACCGTACCGACCTCGGAGTGACTTGTCAATACTAATTACAGAATTGCCGGAAAATAGCTGCTGTATCTGCAGATCGTAAACTTGGAACATTTACATTTATTTTTTATTTGCAATGAATACTTACGGTCAAGTTAGTAATTGCTAAAGCGGTCAAGCGCCTTCCATCGCTACAACTTTTACAAGCATCATCTTGACTAGGGGTCATTCCAGAAATGCCCACCAGATTCGCCAACCTAGTGGCGGTTTCAGGAAGATTAAAAAAAAGTTAAATTTAATCCCCACTATCTACGAAACTTAAATTGGGGCAGTAGGGATACAGAAATAATTTTAGATCATAAATATAGGATGTCCCAACAAGAGCGCCCGATTTAAATATGCCACCATTTTGTTAATACGAGTTGTAGGTACGGTGATTTTTTTTCGACTGTTGTCACGTACAGACCACCCGATTTAAGAATATGGAGAAGTATTTAAACGAACAACGTTTAGTTATTGTAAAAACACATTACAAATATGGTGAAAGTTTTGCGAAAACAGTTCGAAAGTTTCGAAGTACAAAATTTGAGACCAATTTACCCTGATTGATCAGAAGATCATTGTTCGTCGTCGTCCTTGTTGGTCAGTCGTTAATATAGCCACAGTAAGGGAATCTGTGGCCGATAACCCAGGAACTTCCATTTGGCATCGTGGTCAAGAATTAAACATTTCCAGAAGCACTGCGCAACGAATTTTGGTAAAATCAGCATTTACACTCGTACAAGGTCCAATTGGTGCAAGAAATCAAGCCAAGGGACCATGCGCAGCGCCGTGAATTTACTTTAAAATTAAATCGGGCGCTCTTGTTGGGACACCTTTATATAGGTCTATTCAAAGGCCTATTAGACTATTCATTATTCGTGATTTATTCCCTTGGGCCTTGTAAGCAACTAATTCGAGTTAAATAAGATAACTCAGTTGGTACAAGCGGGCCTAAGAAACAACAAACAAACTTAAAGAGATGCTGCATGCTGTTGCAAAATTCTCCGACAATTTTTGATTTTCCTCAATGTCTTAAAGTAGGTACTACCTCTGTTTACCGTTTACCGTGCATTGTCTGGGGTCACATTAGCAGCCTCGGAGAGGCGTCTGCAGTCACAAAGGACACTTTTTACACCGCGTGGGAAACGGCGCGAGGCCCGCGTACATCGGATAGTCAGCTGGGCCGCAGCAGGGCTGCCACTTACATTAAAGTGGATAGGTAAAGGTATTGTCTAGCTTAATGGGTTTCCTAAACAGTTAGTTGTTAGTGGGAGGACTAACTCTTCTGCGAGTGTCCGTCTGGGTTGTAACTACCGCTTTGCTCGTGAAGTCTCCCGCCAAGCAGTAATGTGCAAGCATTACTGTTTTCTGGTTTGATGAGCAGAGCAGCCAGTGAAATTACTGGGCTTAATACTTAATATCTCAGGGTAACGAGCGCACTGCAGTGCCGCGCAGGCCTTTGTGTTTCAAAGTTCTGAGTGGCACCATTATATTCTCTTTGAGTGGCACTGCAATGGTTATGCTTACCATCAGGCAAACGACCAGCTCGTCTCGTTACCAAATAACATAAAAAAACCTACCTGTAGTATTTGCTAATTTGTCTTAAAATTATACAGCAGTGTAATACCTACTTCTTATACATATTTGAAAATCTGAATCGAGAAGCGCGGTTTTTTAAGCTATAACAACTTCTTGAAACTAGAATCAACTAAAAGTTGATCACCATTCATCGGGAATTCGTTTCAGAAGTCGGTTAATAATTTTAACTTTTTAGTTAAAAATCGTTTGTGTACTTCAGCGATACATAACTACTCATAGTTATTGTTATATGTTCTGTGCTACATTTTACTGTAGGTACCGCTGTATTTTTATTTTTCTTATTATACATATATTGAATAAGTTAAACCGCGTGTAAATTGATCATCCTAGCATACGATTCTCGGTAATTTGAAATGTATTTAACTTCCTTTTTTAAATATTAATTAGTATCTTATATTTGGAATAAGTACCTATAGAAAAATAAAGGTATTAAAAACAACACGAATTTAAAAAATATAATTTTATTGATATCTACAATATATTCTCGTACATAGAATATTTTTCGATTAATTATTTATAATACAACATACCACAATAATTCATTTTAAGTACAATAACATGACTCCGACCTTTTGGGGTCTTTGGATTTCCATTAAAATCTATTTATTATATAAAATAAACAAGAATAAGTACAAACTATTAATTTTTAAATAGCACCTCTAAGAATTCTTAAACCACTAGCCGGAAGATGAATAAGGCTCGGTATACATAACAGCGAATTCATATATTTCATATAACAATCTGGAAATTACAATACTATTTAGAACATAATACGAATTCCATAATTAAAAACTTTTTACTCGTGTACTAACTTACATCGTCTTAGGATTTAATTATTTATCCTTGACATTCACTTATCTTGATTTTTAATAAACAATTATTGTATTATTATATATATTATATAAATCTCGGTAAATATAGTGCTTTTACATATGTATGTGTTTCATATCTTGCATGACATTTTAATAAGTAACATTTTGTTAGTACAAAATTCACATCTTTCAAATTTCAAATTCAAATTCAAATTCATTTATTGCAGTAAACGTGGTACAATTTTAGGTCTTAAAAATTTTGTTACTAAATTGATTAAATAATATGTTGGAATGGGATTAATGGAATGCTTAATCGAGATTTACCTCGTATATTAAACCTAAGTTATGACTTAATGACTAAAATGAAAATAGAAGCATAACTCGTTTGTGCACTAGAGTCCTATTGTCATTTTAATCGAAATATGTAAAATTCAGATCTTGTAAGGACGGAATCGTGTAATATTGAGGTATAACAAGTATACAATATATGCTAGGCGTTATATTTATATCTACACTGCACATACATCCAGTCTGTTCTGAACCTTATTCACAATCTTCTTAGGGGTTGAACGCTGAAACAAAAAAAAAAATATTGTTAATAACCTCAGAGCAAAAATAGGTAGAGCGCGTGTTACCAAGTGGGAACAGTATGCACGGGTGAGAACATCGCACTGTTCCTACCGCAAGCGTTAATAGTCATACGATCACTAGCGGTGTGAGCGCACGTTGCGAGTTCATGGCGAGCATTTGATTATTTAACTGCTAAAAATGGTAAAATGTGCAATAAAAACCTGTAAAAACGATACTCGGAAACACACTAAACAGAAATCTAGCATCACATTTCGCCGGTAAACCATTTTTTAATACTTTTAAGTAAATTAGAAGTCACGCTTCGCGGGGTGGAAGGAGACGCGGGACGCAAGGCTACATGCACCGCCCGCACCGCCCCGCAACCCCTCTTGGATTGCCAACTGGGATAGTGATGTGACGCGTTCGGCGCTTGAGTCGATACGGCGAGAAATAGTTTATAATACACCGGCGCGCTATGTGCGCTTGCGACAATTACTTTTCTTTAATACTTTAATTACTTTGTAAATGATTAGAGGCGGTGAGTGTGAAAGCGTTATAGCGTTTATAATATAAGTAAATAATTCAACAATAAATAAGATATAAGTAACATATAATCCTGTTTTTATTTCTTTGTTTCTTTTAGTTTTTATCCTTTACATAAAGAGCGGGGAAATATAAAAATAAAAACGCATTTTGACTCAATTACAATAACGTAAATAACATAAATACGATATAAAAAACCATGTCATTTGAAAATAATTGTATTGTAAATTAAAACTACAATATATAAAATTATAACAATATCAATTCATAGGTCATTAGGATTATATGCGAGACCTATAAATTCGTACCTTAAAATAAATAAGCAGATAATAATGTTTACTTATCAAAAACTCACCCATACATACTTCACATTATACATTAATTATACAACATAATATAACAATAGGTCCCGTGCCGTTCAGCTGCTTTTATCGACAACTACGCTTGCAGCGCTCAATTGCCCATCCCTATCAGTCACTTACCTATCAATATAACTAGCTATAGTTCACTTGCCTACGCTGCGCATTAGGCGACCGGAGCGATGTTCGTACTCTACCTATTTTTGCTCTGAGTTAATAACATTTGGCGGCTCAAAGAGTTTATTTTCGGCTGTGTAGCAAACGTGTTTATTTGTTTCTAAACTTATTATACACTGTTCCTGGATAATCTTAGATATTTTTTGTAAACAAAGAAATGTCACGAAAAGTCACTGTCAAAGTGCCATGCCAGTTGCCCAAAAACATTTTTCACTTGTGAAAAATATTTTTGTTTCTATTTCCCCCGGCTTATCTATCGCGCGGCACAATTATAACGTAACAAGAAATAAATAACAAGAACCAACAACAAAAAATTAAATAAAAACCACTACAAAATAACAAAATCTTTAACAACAACACATACGTAGCAAGATTAGACTCGAGTTTGGAGATTGGAACAGATCCAGAGCCAGAACAATAAATGGCGGCGATTGCACAAAATGTTTCAAATCTCTGCTGTGTTCCCAGTCTAAGAAAAATAACTGCACGAAAAAAACTTCATTTTATTATAGTTTTGTTTAAAATAACAATCTTGCAAAAACGATCCATCCAAGATTTTTCAATAATTAAAGTTTATCATGTTATAATTTAAAATGAATTAATAATAATGTCTATCATCAAATTACGGATTGCACAGTTTTCTATCAATTTTTTTGTTCTGTCAACCCCATTGTTTACATAAAATATCTAAGTTTTTGGAACAGGGTATAGGAGCAAAGACTGTTACTAAAATCATACAAGTGGCGTTCTATGGGAAAGGCGTATCTTGAACAGTGAACGTCTCCCGGCTGATGATTAATTAGTGTCATATGATGATGATGTAATATTAACATACATCTACTTCACGTCACACACGGCACACTCGGAGGGCGGTGGTACAGACCTGGTGCCTCCTCACCTGTCCCGTGGCGCTGGTCCCGCTGCAGCGCCACGTACTGCCGCACCAGGCGCGCCACCTCGTGCGCCTGCTCCGCCTGCAGCCGCGTCACTCGCTGCTGCAGTAGAGAGCCGCACTTCACGTCTAGGAACAGCGTTCCATCTTCAGATCGGACCTGGAAGAGATATCGTTGTTTGAAAGTGCAAAGCCAACTCAATGTTTAGTAAAGAAATGCTTCGATACGACCATTCACGGTGTTAAATTCACCTGCAGTAGAGCTAGACTGACCCTGCTGTCAATGTCAAGACTAATTATGTCACAGAAGTAGAGTGACGTTTTTTTTTGGCGGGAATGCGAAAATGTGCTTTTGTTGATTTTGTGTTATTTACTAAAACCTATGTTTTATCGAGTGTTAATTTGTAATAATGGTGGATAATTAACCATTAAATGTTCATAAACGTGCATGAGTGAAAGGCAAATAGTACAAAGACGGAAAACGTGTATTTTCGTATTCTATCCAAAACTCCATAGAAGCTTCAGTAAAGTATCCACCGCTTTACTGAAGCGTCACTTCGACTCGACCGCGACTAGACTAAACTTTAACGTGACTGACGCCAATGAAACACCTCTCGTAGGGAGGGCTCATGAAAGTTAAAAAGTAAGAAATTAAAGAGAGAGAAAAGAAACAGTTTTAACAGGTTACAAGTTTATTAAAGGTAGATAGAAGATCGTCAGGGTCGGGGTCTAGTGTTCACACCGTTAGCACTACCGCGTTTAATTAATCACGAGCACTGTCCTGCAATGGCCCGTCGAGGTGCGCGCGGGATGCCGCTTCAGTCAGTCAGCCGCCGCAGGTAGCCAGCCGAAGTCAGAAGCAGAAGTAGAAGTAGAAGAAGAAGAAGCAGCAGAAGAAGAACAGCGCAGGTGGCAGGAAGAAGGTTTGGTTCCGGCAAGTTAGCCTACCGGTACGGTGGACCCCAATGGGGTAACACAGTACGCACTTTTATAATATTGTTATGAATAAACAATTAGAATTAGGTAATTTCTAAAAATCCAACGAATGTTTTAGAACAATGCTTTTAGATGTTGTTTAACTCGCCGTAGGCGCGAGGCAGTAAGTTCATGCACAAAAACTAGAGAGTTATTAAATATTATTATTTATATAACTTGACACTGGCTAAATACGCAAATCGCATGGAGCCAGAAACAAAACAAAAAAAGTAGAGTGACAGTGACATAGACTGACCTTTCTAGTCGAGATGAGCTCTGCGTAGGGCCAGTGCGTGTCGGTCTCGTGCGTGGCGGGGTGCAGCAGGTGCACGCCGCGCCGGTTGAGCGCCAGCACGTGCTCGCGTGACAGTGACATAAGTAGACTGACCTTTCTAGTCGAGATGAGCTCTGCGTAGGGCCAGTGCGTGTCGGTCTCGTGCGTGGCGGGGTGCAGCAGGTGCACGCCGCGCCGGTTGAGCGCCAGCACGTGCTCGCGTGACAGTGACATAAGTAGACTGACCTTTCTAGTCGAGATGAGCTCTGCGTAGGGCCAGTGCGTGTCGGTCTCGTGCGTGGCGGGGTGCAGCAGGTGCACGCCGCGCCGGTTGAGCGCCAGCACGTGCTCGCGTGACAGTGACATAAGTAGACTGACCTTTCTAGTCGAGATGAGCTCTGCGTAGGGCCAGTGCGTGTCGGTCTCGTGCGTGGCGGGGTGCAGCAGGTGCACGCCGCGCCGGTTGAGCGCCAGCACGTGCTCGCGTGACAGTGACATAAGTAGACTGACCTTTCTAGTCGAGATGAGCTCTGCGTAGGGCCAGTGCGTGTCGGTCTCGTGCGTGGCGGGGTGCAGCAGGTGCACGCCGCGCCGGTTGAGCGCCAGCACGTGCTCGCGTGACAGTGACATAAGTAGACTGACCTTTCTAGTCGAGATGAGCTCTGCGTAGGGCCAGTGCGTGTCGGTCTCGTGCGTGGCGGGGTGCAGCAGGTGCACGCCGCGCCGGTTGAGCGCCAGCACGTGCTCGCGTGACAGTGACATAAGTAGACTGACCTTTCTAGTCGAGATGAGCTCTGCGTAGGGCCAGTGCGTGTCGGTCTCGTGCGTGGCGGGGTGCAGCAGGTGCACGCCGCGCCGGTTGAGCGCCAGCACGTGCTCGCGTGACAGTGACATAAGTAGACTGACCTTTCTAGTCGAGATGAGCTCTGCGTAGGGCCAGTGCGTGTCGGTCTCGTGCGTGGCGGGGTGCAGCAGGTGCACGCCGCGCCGGTTGAGCGCCAGCACGTGCTCGCGTGACAGTGACATAAGTAGACTGACCTTTCTAGTCGAGATGAGCTCTGCGTAGGGCCAGTGCGTGTCGGTCTCGTGCGTGGCGGGGTGCAGCAGGTGCACGCCGCGCCGGTTGAGCGCCAGCACGTGCTCGCGTGACAGTGACATAAGTAGACTGACCTTTCTAGTCGAGATGAGCTCTGCGTAGGGCCAGTGCGTGTCGGTCTCGTGCGTGGCGGGGTGCAGCAGGTGCACGCCGCGCCGGTTGAGCGCCAGCACGTGCTCGCGTGACAGTGACATAAGTAGACTGACCTTTCTAGTCGAGATGAGCTCTGCGTAGGGCCAGTGCGTGTCGGTCTCGTGCGTGGCGGGGTGCAGCAGGTGCACGCCGCGCCGGTTGAGCGCCAGCACGTGCTCGCGTGACAGTGACATAAGTAGACTGACCTTTCTAGTCGAGATGAGCTCTGCGTAGGGCCAGTGCGTGTCGGTCTCGTGCGTGGCGGGGTGCAGCAGGTGCACGCCGCGCCGGTTGAGCGCCAGCACGTGCTCGCGTGACAGTGACATAAGTAGACTGACCTTTCTAGTCGAGATGAGCTCTGCGTAGGGCCAGTGCGTGTCGGTCTCGTGCGTGGCGGGGTGCAGCAGGTGCACGCCGCGCCGGTTGAGCGCCAGCACGTGCTCGCGTGACAGTGACATAAGTAGACTGACCTTTCTAGTCGAGATGAGCTCTGCGTAGGGCCAGTGCGTGTCGGTCTCGTGCGTGGCGGGGTGCAGCAGGTGCACGCCGCGCCGGTTGAGCGCCAGCACGTGCTCGCGTGACAGTGACATAAGTAGACTGACCTTTCTAGTCGAGATGAGCTCTGCGTAGGGCCAGTGCGTGTCGGTCTCGTGCGTGGCGGGGTGCAGCAGGTGCACGCCGCGCCGGTTGAGCGCCAGCACGTGCTCGCGTGACAGTGACATAAGTAGACTGACCTTTCTAGTCGAGATGAGCTCTGCGTAGGGCCAGTGCGTGTCGGTCTCGTGCGTGGCGGGGTGCAGCAGGTGCACGCCGCGCCGGTTGAGCGCCAGCACGTGCTCGCGCCACTCGCCCGCGCCCGCCACGCGCCGCACCGCGAAGAACGACGAGCCGAACAGCGGCCAGCGGGACAGCACCTGCGGGGCGGGCCGGATGTTGCATGACACACAAAACACATCATTTGTCGTTATAAATGCTTCTTCGTTTATTCGGCGTACCGCTAAGGAGTGGAACTCTTTGCCCGAGTCTGTGTTTCCTGATCGTTATAATCTGGGTCTCTTCAAGTCGCGAGTGAACAGGTATATTCTAGGTAAGCGTGATACATCGTCGACCACATCGTCGCTTACCACCAGGTGAGATAGTGGTCAAACGCAAGCCTATTAATATATATTAAAAAAAAAATTGTTTTACGAAGATCACATTAACAGAATAAAAAAAAATTCACAAAAAATATATAATTTCCACATCTAAAATTTTCCCAAATTGAACAATTTCAAAAAATTTTTTTATCCTCCATTAGTAATTTAAATGATACCATTAGATTCATTACATTTAAATGAATACAAAAATGTATGACAATTATGCAGTTAAACGCAGATTTTCACGGGCAAATCAACAAAATGCCTGTATTTAGTACAGTTGTACGGCCCGCGTTGAACAAGTGACGTCAGATGTTCCGTCCAATTTGTACGGGGCGTTTTAGTGTTCAGTAGACACACCCGACTTAGACTCTCATTTTTGACGTTTCTAGCGTTCGATTTCCAGTTTTTACGATATAGACATCTGATTCTCACGAGAAAACGAATTGATTGACATCATAAATACATGCAGTCAACATTTCTATTGACGGCTCTGCTGTTCTTAGAAAAGTAAACTTACCTGCAGAACTTTAGCTTTAGCAGCAGCAGGACTGAGCGTCCTCGCTTGGGCCCACTCAGCGGTAACCCACGAGGCCCATTTAGCAGGTCTCGGCTCCCTGAGCCCCAGCAGAGGCTTGGGTAGGAGGTACTTGAGGTCCCGGGCCGCGGGGCCCTCCGCTAGGCCGGCGGCGCGGTGCAGCAGGGACGCCACCAGCGCCGCCTCGCGGAGCACCGGGGCTGCGGGCGCGCCGCCCGACGGGAGGACTAGCAGGAGGCCTTCGAGGTAGTCTGGAGCCACCTGGAAGAGATACATTGCTAATATAGGCTGGGAAATGGCAGTGGTACGATGTTGGTAAGATCTGGGTAACAACATGTATCTTTGTGAATATTTCTTATTATTGTTATTTTTATGCTGTTTTGTAACAAGACGAGCTGGTCGCACGACGCTCGACGAATGGAAAGTACTTATCTCTTATCGTATCACTTTGTGACTTTTTGTGAAAATAATGTTTAATTTTATTATTTTTTCTTCATTGATAATGTTTAGTCCTATTGAATTGTTATTATTATTATTATTGACATGTTTTTGAAACCATTAATTAGTATTAGTAACGTATCTGTGCGACATGCATGTTACTTAAACTTGATTAGGGAAATTGCCCTCGGACGCAACAATGAAAAAAAAAGCGCTGCAGCGGACTTTAGCTTACACATAAAAATGGAAGAAGACTTTTGTATCAAATAGCTTCTCTAGTACGTTAGTACATGTGTTGTGTAGTGTGGTGCGTGTTGTCATGTTGCGTAGCTGTGTGTAGTTACCTGGTTGAAGAGCACTTCGGTGTAGAGCGGCGGCGCGTCGTTCCTGAGCGGGTGGTGCCACACGGAGCGGCAGAAGATGAGGTAGAAGGGGTGGTGCGTGTGGTCATGTCGCGTAGCTGTGTGTAGTTACCTGGTTGAAGAGCACTTCGGTGTAGAGCGGCGGCGCGTCGTTCCTGAGCGGGTGGTGCCACACGGAGCGGCAGAAGATGAGGTAGAAGGGGTGGTGCGTGTGGTCATGTCGCGTAGCTGTGTGTAGTTACCTGGTTGAAGAGCACTTCGGTGTAGAGCGGCGGCGCGTCGTTCCTGAGCGGGTGGTGCCACACGGAGCGGCAGAAGATGAGGTAGAAGGGGTGGTGCGTGTGGTCATGTCGCGTAGCTGTGTGTAGTTACCTGGTTGAAGAGCACTTCGGTGTAGAGCGGCGGCGCGTCGTTCCTGAGCGGGTGGTGCCACACGGAGCGGCAGAAGATGAGGTAGAAGGGGTGGTGCGTGTGGTCATGTCGCGTAGCTGTGTGTAGTTACCTGGTTGAAGAGCACTTCGGTGTAGAGCGGCGGCGCGTCGTTCCTGAGCGGGTGGTGCCACACGGAGCGGCAGAAGATGAGGTAGAAGGGGTGGTGCGTGTGGTCATGTCGCGTAGCTGTGTGTAGTTACCTGGTTGAAGAGCACTTCGGTGTAGAGCGGCGGCGCGTCGTTCCTGAGCGGGTGGTGCCACACGGAGCGGCAGAAGATGAGGTAGAAGGGGTGGTGCGTGTGGTCATGTCGCGTAGCTGTGTGTAGTTACCTGGTTGAAGAGCACTTCGGTGTAGAGCGGCGGCGCGTCGTTCCTGAGCGGGTGGTGCCACACGGAGCGGCAGAAGATGAGGTAGAAGGGGTGGTGCGTGTGGTCATGTCGCGTAGCTGTGTGTAGTTACCTGGTTGAAGAGCACTTCGGTGTAGAGCGGCGGCGCGTCGTTCCTGAGCGGGTGGTGCCACACGGAGCGGCAGAAGATGAGGTAGAAGGGGTGGTGCGTGTGGTCATGTCGCGTAGCTGTGTGTAGTTACCTGGTTGAAGAGCACTTCGGTGTAGAGCGGCGGCGCGTCGTTCCTGAGCGGGTGGTGCCACACGGAGCGGCAGAAGATGAGGTAGAAGGGGTGGTGCGTGTGGTCATGTCGCGTAGCTGTGTGTAGTTACCTGGTTGAAGAGCACTTCGGTGTAGAGCGGCGGCGCGTCGTTCCTGAGCGGGTGGTGCCACACGGAGCGGCAGAAGATGAGGTAGAAGGGGTGGTGCGCGCGCTGCAGCTCGGTGGTGACGTCCAGCACGTACTCCTCGGCGGCCAGCGGCATCGTCAGCGCGTCGCCCGCCACGATGCAGTACAGGGAGAACTCCAGGCGCTCCGCCTCGGAGCACACGCCGATCTGTGGGGGGGCGCTTTAGTAACGGGACATCAACGACAGGGAGTTGAGCTAATTGGATATTTGAATGCAGTACAAGAAATCAACAGGTTCCGCCTCCGAACACACGAAGATCTGGGGTTGGTGACGTACCTCCCCCAGATCAGTGGTTGATAGTAGAATGTAAAAAAACGAAATATAACCAAATATTGTTATATACACCCAGATCGATGCTCGAATAAGAGTTAGTCGATCTTGGGGATCAACGCTACACACAGAAGCAACGATGAATTATCGTCGATAATGATTCGTCGGATTCTTGTGTTGAATCGATTAAAACTTCGCAAATAAAGTCGATTAGGAGAGTAACGCGTTAGGACATCACTAATTCGGGCTGTCAAAAGTAAATTAAATGGTTGGACGGAGTGTTTGCGTTGTCTATGCCACCTGCGACATAGGTAGTCATCAGTGCAGGGATGTCAGTGTCAGTGTCAATGTCAGTAGTGAAGAGTGTGCGGACACTGACCAGTGAGCAGAGTTCGTTGACGATGTCCTGCACGACTGTAGCACAGCGCGTGTTGACGACGCGCTCGGCGCCGCCCGGCAGCCGGTACAGCTGGCGCCGCGCCGACCGGCCCGCGGACACCGCCGTCACCTGGGAAATACACGAAGTTTTTTCATCTGTAACACATCTTCCATCTCTTTCTCATGTTATGTTTCGGAAAGAGAGAGCGAAGCTAAAATTAGGTTTAGGTATGAAACGACAGAATAAACTCCAAAATATCATGATTTTTCACTATTTGATAATGAGACGAGCTGGTCGTGAAAGAAGGACAAACCAACAAACATACAAATTCACTTTCGCATTTATTGTATAAAAAAAACTAAGTATCTATCTACTTATACTGCCGTCGTAACAGAAAAGGGCACATCTATCATTTTCGTCAAACCGAGATAATAAGGATTAAAGTTTTCGCCATATTCTGCTCCATAGTGCGGAAGCCTATTGATTCTCTACTGTATCTCCGAATTCTTTAAAGATAAAATTCTACAAAAAATTGAGCAGATGCACCTTTTTCTCCTGATTCTAAATATATATATAACTCATTTTTTTTAAAAATGTTAGTTGTGCCCTTTTTCCTTACGACGTCTATCTATGGGGAGCCCCACTGCTTACTTATCCCGCTAGGTGGCGCATTATCGCTGGTGTTGTTTCACTATGAAACTTCATTAAGTAAACTAAAAATCGTCTTTGCAATAAAGCATGCCTCTGTAAAGTGCAATTCAGTCTAAAATCAAGGTACACACGTTTACCTTCTGACGAGAAAAACGGAAACTGTAGATCAAAGCATTGCTCATCAAAAATTATTGGAAACCAATTATTCATCTAGGTTATATAGTGACCATTTCAAATCTAATGATTTAGACGTGAGCATGTGTACTAGTTATAGTTTAATTCATTAACCCTCAAACTAAATATCAATGACAAGCACTAGCGATGGTGGCGCCAATTGAGATTAGCTTTGCAGCGTGGCAGCGGTTTCACTTGTTTTGAATTTTTGATAATTATATTAATTATTGTTATCAAATATTTATTTGTCTGATTTATTATTTTGTTAGTGGGAGGACTAACTCTTCTGCGAGTGTCCGTCTGGGTTGTTACCACCGCTTTGCTCGTTACGTCTGCCACCAAGCAGTAGTGTGCAAGCATTACTGTGTTCCGGTCTGATGAGCAGAGTAGCCAGTGAAATTGAAATTACTGGGCTTATGAGACTTAATACCTAATGTCTCCGGGTAACGAGCGCACTGCAGTGCCGCACAGGCCTTTGTTTTTCAAAGTTCTGGGTGGCACTGCAATTGTTATAGGCCGGCGTTATGCTTACCATCAAGCAAACGACCACCTCGTCTCGTTACCAAATTACCATTAAAAAAAAAACTAAACGTCAATGACAAGCACCAGCGATGGTGGCGCTATCTGCTATTAGTTTTGCCCGTGCCTCCCATTGACTATTGTACTCCTATAGATAGATAGAAAATTCTTTATTGCACAATCATAGTTGAAGGTACATAGGCGAACTTAATACTATAAAGTACTATCTTCCAGTTAACCTCGGTGTAATGTGGTGATTTTACAAGGTAGTACAGATCATAGTTATTGGATAAGTAAATTTGCTATAATTGCACATAAAGTCCATAGTAAAAGTGTACCTCCTCGACGCTGGGCACGTTCTTCCGCCCGCCGCAGCGCAGCGTCTTGCGCAGGTTGGCGAGGCACACGGCCGCCGTGCCCTGGCACGGGCGCCGCCGGTCCGCCGCCGCCGCCGACAGGTACTCCACTAGGAACGGCCTGGGGAGAAAAAATATTTAAGATGACTCAACCCGCCATACTTTCCATACAAACGCTCGTACGTGATCATAGTGTTGTATCAATTTTTTTCTTTGGGTATTTTGAACAAATAGGTATCTTCTGCATTATATCTCGGATTTAATGGAATGAAAAATTTAATATTTTGACAATCCAATTCAGTAAAAGCCTTAAAAACCCATTTAAACAAATTTTACCTTGACTTTGGCCGACAAGTATATCCTGGACAAGTTTTAGGAAATTACCATGCTTTGGAAATTAATTTCTAAATTTTCAGAATGCCAATATAATGCTCTTAATGTCTCAGGGTAGAGGGCGCACCGCAGGACTTTGTGTTTCAAACTTCTGAGTGGCACTGCAATTGTTATGGGCCGGCGTTACGCTTACCATCAGGTAAACGACCAGCTCGTCTGCTATCAAATAAGAAAAGAAAATACCTGAGCGTGTCGGAGCATGTGAAGTAAGCTGCGAGTATGGACATGAGCCGCCAGGCGCGCTGGCACGAGTCCGCGCCTTGGACCGGGGACCTGTTGGATGTGGTCTGCTTCATCAGCTGGCAGTAGACCTCGTCTCGCAGCTCGGGCACGGAGTGGCAGTGCTGGAAAAACATAACCTTTTTAATGTATGCGATTTCTTAAATTCAAATTCAAAAGTCTTTATTCAAATAGGCCCCAAAGGAGCACGTATGAAAGTTAAAATGACTCTAACAGCGGGCCTCTGCAACATTCGTCTACCCGAATCACAGACTAAAACTAATGCTGTCTTTATCAGAACATAATAAACGACAAAGGCACCAACAGACCCAATCCGTGCTCAAAGTCAACGAACCTTCCAGAAACCCACCGTGCCCGTTCCAAGGTTCTTAGGTTTTTTATTTGGTTATAATAAATGCTAGCGTGTTTGTATGTTTGTTGGTTTGTCTTTCTTTCACGCAGCAACGGGGCAATGGATCGACGTGATTTCTGACATAGATATAGTTTATGGACCGGAGAGTAACATAGGCTACTTTTGATCTTGGAACAATGCACGGATTTTGTGGGAACGCGGGTGAAACCGCGCGCATAATCTAGTACTATATACATGAAGCTAGTACATACTTTATACGTCTAACGCTAGCCCATAACAATTGCAGTGCCACTCAGAACTTTGAAATACAAAGACCTGCGCTGTACAGCAGTGCGCTCACTACCGTGAGATATTACGTATTAAGTTTCACCTACTACGTTACTCATCAAACCGGTACACAGTAAAGCTTGCACATTACTGCTTGGCGGCAGACAACACGAACAAAGCGGTGGTTGGGTACCACCCAGACGGACATTCGTCGTCCTACCACCTGATAAAAAGGATGTAATTGTAAATCTGTTGCCAAACACTGCAACCAGTGTTCAGGCAGCTGCACTTAGAAGCTAGATTTATACTGGGTTTAAGGATATTTGATGGAATCAGTTGGAATGGAATAGGTTTAAGGAGTTCAGCGCCTAATACTACACCACACTTAAGATCACGTCAGACCATATAATCACCGAGATTGGTTTAACGCTATCAAAAACTTACCATCAACACAGTGTAGACACACTTGACTTCAGTCAGGTCCTGGTGCACCGTTCGTTCGTTCGGCTGCAGGTCCCCGCAGTAGGCCCTGATGCAGGTGAAGCACTCCAGCGCCGGCGGGGCCAGGGCGGGCGGCAGTCGCAGAAGAGGCGCTCTTAGTGGCGAGGCCTGCCATTTCACCACGTCGGTTTGCGCCTTCCATGTCCATTCGTTGCGTTTCGCCTTGCTTTTTAATGAGGAATCCGCTTTAAGGATTTCCAGTCTGTAAAAGAAGTTTTTTGTTATTTTCGGCTTTTTGTTTATTAATGTTTGCATCTCAGTTCGGTTGCCCTATCCAGAAACACGGGATAGGTATCGTCACGGGCAGGACCAAATAAAGTTGTACTAACGTAGTTTGTAGGAAATTGTTACTGACCAACCTATGGAGTGAGGCGAAATAAATGATTTTTATTTTTTTATTTAGCATTTTATTTTACATCTTTTTTTAGAGCAGGCTAACAACATTCGATCGGTTTGTAATTGATCGTTAGGGTTACGCCTTCCCATGAAATCTGCAGAATAAAATATGTAGTACGTAATATGTAACATGTAGTATGATATGTAATATGTAGTAGTATATTAGAGTAATACTTAACTGAAGCTTCACAAGTAGTTGTGAAGAAGAAACATCAACCAGTCGCCGGACGGCGACTCTACTCTCGGTCCTAAGGCTGGCTTTAGTAGCTTAGCTTAGTAGTAAGATAGTAGACTGATAGGACTGATTCTATTTAAATTACGTGAAGATCTCATGATGAACTCCAAAGACGAGGTGTTTGTAGCATTCAGAGTAATTTTGTTTGTAATAATTATTCTAGATCTTTCTACGGCGAGTTCAATAAATCGTTTATAATATTTAAAACTCTTACAAATGCCGCCATTGCTTTCAAATCGGCAATTTGGCGAGTTCCAGGCATTTTCAAATGGCATAACGCGAATGTGCTTATTGCTTAGTCACCGGTATTCTAATTATCCCGTCCACTTCACGTCGTTTGGTGAAAGTTATTGCTGTAGCTCTTGATAACATGACAAAACGTTATACATTGTTTGTTCTTTGTAGAGGCAAATAAGAGATAAAAGTCGAAAGGGGATTACCAATTTGTTCAATGCAGAATGTCCTACGTATACTTATTTATTTATTTATTTATTTATTTAATAGCACACAATACAGAATGTAATCCATACATGATAGTGAAATAATAATCAAAAATTATTGTTCTTAATTACATTCCAAGCTTTTGAGTGCCTAATTGCGTTACAATAATAAGTAATAGGTCGGGGAAAAAGTTTCTTCGCATTTTTTAAGAAAATTCAAAACATTTTTTAATATAGTTTATTTACATTTAACTAAAGTATGTAGGTACCATTTTGTTCGATAACTTTTTGCCATCTTGTAGGTAGGGACATGATCCCATTGCTATAGAAATTTTGGGACTTCTGATCAAAATACCGCGACAAGTGGTTTTGGCAGTCCTCTCGTGATGTTAACCTGACACTGCCTAAAGAATTCTGAAGAGACCGAAACAGGGGGAAATCTGAAGGTGCAAGGTCAGGACTATACGGCGGATGCATTAACACCTCCCAGCCAAACTCTCTTAATTTTTTCTGAGTGGCTAAAGATGTGTGAGGTCTAGCGTTATCATGATGAAAAACCACACCCCTTCTGTTGATTAATTCCGGCCGCTTTCTCTCAACTTCTTGCTTTAATCTCATCAGTTGTTTGCAGTAGAGTTCAGAATCGATGGTCCTGCCTATACGGGTATTTTACATAAATCGTGTTGCTGGAAGTGACTGGAGAAGAAGAGCCGAAGATTGGGGTCAGTGGCTTGGTGAGGCCTCCAGTCCAGCAGTGAACTAATACGGTATATACCTCGTGAATTAGGTGGACCGTCTACATGATGTTGTATACGCTTTAAGATAGAACTACATACAAATTAATTCGAATGTGCTGCTAGCGTGGTGCAGGGCCGACGATGCCTCTGTGAAACTCGTGCTGTTGAAAGACTACTTGTTTTATGCAAAAATTTATGACTGAGAAAGAAGCAGGTTCTAGGTGGCGCTGCAATTGTTAGGCCGGCTCCACACGTTGGCCCCAACGTCAGTTGCAATGCCGCTCGTCCAACGTGTGGATATAGAAAATAGCATTAGCCCCAACGTTGGCGCGAGCATTCGCAATGCTATTTTCTAGATCCACAATTCCACACGTTGGACAAGTGACATTGGGACTGACGACGTTGGGGCTAACGTGTAGAGCCGGCCTTAGTACAATGTGTGACGGTCAAAAACAGACGAAAGACGCGACGGTGTCTGCGTCACATTATAAAAAAAAGAGAAGACATAATATAATATGTAATTTACGCTGCGCGGTTGATGAATATGCTAAATGCAAGCTTATGCCTATTTCCGCGCTAGTTCTAGATGAATGAGAATGGGGACATTTTATTATGCAGATATTTTTTGTTAGATAACATTACGTTTAAAAACGTGTTTTATGGTAGGTCGTGTTATTTATGTAGGGCATGAAAGCTAAATTTAGTGGTGTATTCACACGACCTCATCAATAAACTTAGCTTTACACACATAGGTACCTACACATATCTCACGCATGTAGGTAGATGCCTGGTTTTCGAAAGAATTCACTTACGAAATCTTGGTCATTTTTATTCGTAATATATACTTACCTATAACAAAATCCATTTTTTATACAGAAACCACGACGTCGCGAGACATCGTGAATTATTAAAAAAATCGTCCTACGTATACGTATAAAAGGGTAGATATTGCTTTCAGTGTCTTTTTTTTTATACATGGTAGGTTTGCGTTTGACCGCAATCTCACCTGATGGTAAGCGACGATGCGGTCGACAATGTAGCACGCTTGCCTAGAAGATACCTGTTCACTCTAGACTTGAAAACTCCCAAATTGTTGTATTCAAGAAATACAGATGCCGGCAATGAATTCCATTCTTTCGCTGTCCGCATAATGAACGTTGAAGCAAAACGTTTGGTGCGGATAGTTGGTATGTCAACCATAAATGGGTGACGAAACGCCGTGCGTCTTGTCGTCCGATGGTGGAATGGGGATGGTGGAATTATTTCGTGTAATGCCATAGCATGTCGAGTGCATATCGTTGCCAGATGCATGTCCAATTGTTTAAGCGGTAACGCATGTTTTGTCTTTACAACGGTCTTTCGAACAAACTTTTATTTAAAGTGCAATGATTGTATTTATGTATTTATTTGTGTAGGTCAAATCTTGCAAGCAAATTTAAATATGTAAATTGGATGACAATGCATTTTAATGATATCACAGAGCTATGGTCTTAAGTTGGAGCAGGAAGGTGGCCATAGGAACTCTGTAACAATACGACATGATAACCCCATCGAGTTTAGACTCGTTTGATCCGTATTTACAAGTACTCTGATCCTAGATGATGTCCAGTGTTCTGATGATGGAGCCGGAAGGTCACCACGCGCCAACTTATAAAGCTTGTCTGGAAACATATATTTTTCCTCAAAAAACTTCCTTAACTAACCACGCAGCTGTTCTTTGAGCTGGTGTTATGATAAATACCTGATGACTTATACCTTACCATTAAAAAACTGAACCAAAAACGGGTCCTTTGTTGACGAATTAAAGATCTATTTGCAAACATACTAACATACATTCGCAATTGCGCCGTTTATACAAAACTTAGTCGTAACAAAAATGGGAAGATACCTTTTTAAATCCTACTATTATTAGAAATGCGAAAGTGTTTGTTGGTTTGTCCTTCTTTCACGCAGTAACGGAGCCACGGATCGACGTAATTTTTGGCATAGGAGCATAGTAGCATAGGCTACTTTTTATCCCCGGAAAAGTGCACGGTTCCTGTGGGAACGCGGGTGAAAACCGCGGGCAGAAGCTAGTCAAACTATAATGATGAATGATTCTGTCGGCATCGGTACAACCATGGTTGTATCGATGCCGACAGAATCATTCCCGACTTTAAAGGCTTTGCAAATTTTGGATATATACAGATCCAAGAATACTTATTAACGAAAAAAGTGGGTTGAATTAAGAAGGCTTTTCTCTTTTGGAAGCCGGTTAAAATCCTCACGTATGTATCCAAGTCGAAGGAGCTGGCGTTACTCAACATTATGCATTATTTGTGGCAAGGCCTAAAAAGGTTGGACTTACGAGTTTTAAGTCCACGCGCGGTAGAAGATATAAGTCGATTTATGTTTCTGGAGGGCAATCGCGTTAAAAATTATCAACCAAACCGCTACTAAACCACGACCGCATCACAGCTTTTTGACCGTTTCGTATCACGCTAATAGTTTTACCAAAAGTTGAGACGTTTCTCGACAACAACTGACAGTTAACGCTGTCAAATGAACGGTGAAAAAAATTCTACACAGGTGAACCGACACTAAACTACAGTTGGAATCAAACCACAACTAACTCATAACCGTACGCTGTCATTTCAAATTAACGCGATCGGGGCCCTGGTTGAGTAAGCTCGAGTGTCTTGACGTAATCTGATTTGTAGTGCACATTTTTGGACACTTTGTAAATACAAGTTATACTTGCAGTAACTGATTTTAAAATTTTTTTTGGTTTAAATTGATGAATTGAGTTGGATTATTGACTAGTTATCATTTGGTGTTAAATGTAGGTGTGGTCAAAAATGGGGTTGGATCTCAAGTACTTCCGCTAGTACACAGATACAGGGCTAGGCAAGCACTGCCCTGTGGGAAACTTAAATCCATTTCTACCATCAGCAGATCCGCAAATTACTTTGGTTAGTTAGCAATAATAAGTTACCTATATGGCAATAGGGCATTTCGTTTTCTATAATGATGGTACTATAGTTACCAACCTTAAGACAAGGACCTAATTTATTTATTTTGTTAAGGTGGTAGGACTAACTCTTCTGCGAGTGTCCGTCTGGGTTGTTACCACCGCTTCGCTCGTGGCGTCAGCCGCCAAGCAGTAGTGTGCAAGCATTACTGTGTTCCGGTTTGATGAGCAGAGTAGCCAGTGAAATTAATGGGCTTATGAGAATTAATAACTAATGTCTCAGGGTAACGAGCGCACTGCTGTGCCGCGCAGGCCTTTGTGTTTCAAAGTTCTGGGTGGCACTGCAATTGTTATGGGCCGGCGTTATGCTTACCATCAGGCAAACGACCAGCTCGTCTCGTTATCAAATAATATTTAAAAAAACCTAATACGGTAACGTAGTTCCTGCAACTACAGAGTACCCATTCTAGGCTTAATGTGTTTACTACCTTATTCACTAAAGGTTAGGTTATAGGGGTTAAATGCTAACCCAGCGAAAGTAAAAAATAGTGGGCACTCTGGTTATCGTAACGATTGCATTCTGAACTACTTTCAAGAACCCTGTATTTACATGTAGCTCTCTAACTGGTAAGTAAATACGCAACTGCTAGCTATGTTCTAGGCATGTTCACCCACATTGTTCCACACTCGGACCGGAAGTAACACCAGCCAGTGCATTCGATGCAAATGATATTGTGCTCAACTCGGCAATCAGCCATTTCAGACAACAATACCTGCAGGGCTGCCAAGAACGCCGTTTTTTTTTCGACCCCCTTTGGAGCGTAATGCGTTTTTGTTTTATTTAACGGTTGCTATCAAAGTAGATTTAGTCGATATCTCGCTGAGAGAACTCCCTAAAGATAAGCATCGAATGAGTTTGAAACCTCAGAAAGAAACCTTAAATATTAATTTAAAAAGAGTAACATAAGTAATGAGAGAATAGTATTTTTTTCATATGATTGTATCTCGTTTTTGCATTCGTCAATTTCTATCGTGACTAATTTTCTACATAGGAAGTCGTAACCCTATCAAAGTGTTGCCATGACATGATGACAGGCAGTATCATTATAGCCTGTTGCGAATTAATCATAAAAACTAAAAACTAAAAACGTGCACTGACGTCGTGCCCGAGCAAAACCGTGCAATAAACCAAAGTTGCACACAGTTCACCACTCAGAAGATCGCATTGTACCTACGTCGAGGAAGTCTTTCCTGATATCTAGAGCCGCAACCAACCAGGGAGTTTCCGAACGAATACGCAGACATTTCGAACGCACTTCTACCGCCCAAAGATCAGCCCTACAACGCGATGGTATCAGCGGGTGGCGGTCACCACCCGTGACCGATTACTGTTCGCACTAAGCAGCTAGCACTCGCTCCTAGCAGCGCTCCAGCACTCTCACCAGATTACATGGCCGGAAGCAGTTTCCTGTGCCTTCTAACTGTTACATGCTAGTTTAGTTTCGTGGTTAGCTATACGCACGCAACTAACTCTTATTTATAAAATTGAAGGTGGCCTGCAGCGTCAGTTTAATTTGTGAAGAATAGGGACGAATCATCTTCGTCATTGCGTACAGAGCCCAAACGCGACAACTAAAAGCTGAAGACGGTTTACTGAGAAGCTAAGCTAAAAGGTGACCCTGAGGTCAAATTGTAACACTGCCTTGGGTCTTGAAACGTGTGCGGAATTTTAAGGTAGTGCAAATAGTAGTGGATGAAAAAACAATTGGAATGTTTTCAAGTGCAGGACAAGCGAATAATACTCAGTTAATCTCGGTTCAAGAATTAAATTCGTTGCTTTATCAGATTTTACCTAAGTATATATTTGCTTATATAGATTTAATAGGATAATTGTGTTCAAGGAATTACCTAATTATGATGTAATGGTTAGTTTTAATTAGTTCAAAATAAACGTGGAATTAACCCTCGAAAGCAAACCGTATTCCCTTAATTCTTTATGTAAGTAAAAATGTGCCCATTGAGAAAGTAAAATAAATATGAAACCAGAAGAAAAATCTGCGTGTGCGCGAGTCCTCAGAAACTATAATACCTACTACAGAAAGATGTGATCATTACTAACAGGGCAAAAGCTATTCATCATAACGACAGAGATCGTTAGCGAAAGGTCAGCGCGCACTATGGCATATCTGAAAAAGCGATGACACCATACGACATAGTTCTGTAACAAAACAGCGTAAGCGCCACCACTTCCTCCTAGTATTTGTTACATAACGGTTTTGGCTTAGTTCGCACAGTGAACTGTAGTCACAATGTATGGCGTTCTAGACAGATACATACTAACTGAGGTTTAAATGATTATTTAACTAAGCAACAGTGGTTGGGGAAACTAGAAAGTGTTAGTTAAAGAGTTAAAATGTTTACTGTTAACGACGTGACGGAAGGGCTTCTTCGGATCTACCATTAAGATACGGTGACGAGCAATTTTGTATACAGAGGATTTACTACATTTGTTTTTTTTTCCTTTTGATCTTAGACTTATGAGTAAGAGACGCTGTTATAACTTGACACTGGCTAAGTACGCTAATCGCGTGGAGCCAAAAAGAAAACAAAAAAAAGAGACGCTGCGTTTTAGGGATGTGCTACCCGGCTTTGTAATGTTATAATAATTATGTAAACGCCAAGCGGTTTATTAAAGCGTGTCCGCAGAAACGAAGCAAACCCTATCAGGATATTTACGGTGCTCTGAGAGAGATAGGAAAATCTTTGCCTTAACAAAACGAATAGAAAAAAAACATGGACATATATGATATAAATACAATGATGAAATTAAAGGAAGAATTTTTTTTATTTTTCAGGCGAAATTAAGTTTCAGTATATAATTATTGTTTTCTAAATAAGAATTACTAAACATTTTAAGTTTATTTAATGCACGCAATTGTAGTAAAATTACAAAACACTAATGTATCACGCATCATTTATATTCTTCTTGGAAATCTATGTAAAGTTTCAGTAACGTTAAATTTCCACCAATATAGGTACGTAATCCAGGTATACATATAGGTATAGCGATATGTAATTGGTATTCTAGGATATAGGTATTCCACCAATATAGCAAAGGTTTAGTTAGTATATTTTTAGCAGGCCTTATGCTGCCCTCAAAGTATGTTTATGTTTACCTACTCGATATTTGAGGAAGCAACTGTAAGCATTTGACATTGGCTGAATGTACAAAAATGTATGAAAAAAAAACTTCCCCGCAGAACTATCACTGGCCACTCAACACTTTACCACAGAAAAAAAAGAATCACAAGAATATCTCACAAGACATTGTTATCGCTATCTTCCTCCCCGCTGGACAAACTGTCACCCGACATGTCGTTGTCGACCGACATGGCGCGCGCCGCGTCCGACTCAGAACTAAACGCAACTCACTATCGACACATTCGAAAGCGATCGGACTCAACGTATAAACTGTGAGGAAGCATTTTTTTCTGAATAATTTACTATACATTTTGGCTTTCAAATGTTTACCTCACGCGTTTACGTATTTCGCGTGTGTAAAAATATACGATTATGCAAAGTTTATTCCTTCCGTTTTCGTGTCGTGATCTGATGATTCGTAGGATGGCTGCGCTTAGAATAGTGATTAATTTTCATTACCTTACGTAACGAAACTCTGCCTACAAATAAATTGGTAATGTTGGTATTGAAAGAATCCGTCTGATTGCTAATTAGAAGTCACTGTTAATTTAATTATACCGATGCAGGAGCGAAACGCTTGATTGATCGCGGAATCCACTAAAGGAAATCTGAAACACCGGCAAAGCAGTGCCGCTTGTTAATTGCTAATCCACGTAATTAAAGCACTAGTAACTTCACTGAAACACAACACGAACGAAAGGCACTAGAGAAAAGAAAATGCGCTAAAAAGCTTTTCCGAAAAAGTAAGCGGTGAGCGCTCGAAAGAAAAATACAGTTCCAAATTTGAAAGAGAAAACGCGCGAAATGTGCCCTGTCGAAAATGTGTTCGGATACTTGCATTCGATATTTGAATCGCGCAGCTGCTGCACACGGCATGGTCGAAGGTTACGCGTCTTCTGCCGATCCCGCGACCTCAGTGCGTTCCGCGCGACCGGCAACCGTCAACTAACTAGGGCTGCTCAGTGCTCCACTTCTTTTCCGAACTGTTTTTATGGCGCATTGTTTTGCTGCTGGCTGACAAAAGTGTTACCTAAGCCGAAAATCTCATTGCGAAAAAAAAACTATTGTTGCTTTTTAAAAAACCTTGCATGAGTTGCCATTTCAGTAAACAAGATGATACCTTTGGTGGACGTTAATATAAAAAGCAACTAGTCTAATTCGTGACCAAGTAACGATAAATATGTTAAAAGATAGGTATAGAAAAGATTATTCTGTTGCGTGTCTTCAATGAAAATTAGAATTCCAAGATGTCTGTATAGCATGAGTATTACGGAGAGGATTGTCATATTCCATGAATAACAGACTACATCAAAAACAGGTGGCATAATACAGCATGTGGTATGCCACAAAAACATCATACATAACAAATATCACGACGAGTCGAAGAGGCCCTTTATATCCATATTTTTTTTTAAGTTTATCGCTAAACTACATCGACAAGAAGATAGGTAGGTATGCAAGACTGTACCTAAGCCGTAGCAAACAATCAAAGTGAAACATGAGCATTGTTGCGTGGAAATTGGGCCAGATTATCTTATTGTTTACGCTCATATTTCGGTTAGCAAACAGCCGCTACGAGAAGACACCGCAGTCAATAATGTTGCATTTCAACATCTTGCTTTTTACTACAAAATTATACAATAAAAAAGTTAAATATCCATTACAAAGTTTTTATCTTTTTTTTTTTATGATATTTGGTAACGAGACCAGCTGGTCGTTTGCCTGATGGTAAGCATAACGCCGGCCCATAACAATTGCAGTGCCACCCAGAACTTTCAAACACAAAGGCCTGCGCGGCACTGCAATGCGCTCGTTACCCTGAGACATTAGTTATTAAGTCTCATAAGCCCAGTAATTTCACTGGATACTCTGCTCATCAAACCGGAACACAGTAATGCTTGCACACTACTGCTTGGCGGCAGACTTCACGAGCTTTTTCAAATAGCTGTGCCCCGCGCTTCGCCCACGTAGCCTAAGTTCCTTGTAACATGTGCTGTCTGACAATGAAAGTCCCATCAAAATCGGTCCAGCCATTTCGTAGAGTAACCAGAACACACAGACAACAAATTTAAAATGTCGTTTTTTTTGTTGTAGGTACCGTATATACTTTCGTTTGCATTTAGTAAAAAGCTGTTATTTTGACATTACAAACAGACACTTCAATTTGATTTGTTTTTTGCACAAATTGGCACATATTTTCTTGATGCTGGCAACCATATAAGCTCCGGGGAGATGGGTAAAAACTAGCCAATGGTTCCTAGAACGCATAGGAATCCTTCATTCAATGTAAAATAGAAACCCACGGTTTTTTTCGAATGCATTGTAAGCACTGCGGAAATATACCTACGTAGCAATTAAAATGATTAGAAGATAATTAACTTGTCAAGTTTATTGACTTTTGTTTAATATATACGAGCCAGCGAGCCTTAGTAAGTAGGATATAGCACACTTTATTTTTGGACTATCACAACAACAAAAACAATTACTTTGTTGTGGGAAATTTAATTACCTAGTATAAGAAAGTAAAGTTTTATAGATAGCAATCAGATAATGTTGGGTCAATGAAATTAGAAGTAGAGACGCTACACGTATAAATTACAAGCTTGAAGCTAGGGCTGCCATTTGTCTATATTTCTCTAGACAATAAATACGTTTTTTACACGACTCCACAAAAAAGGAGTGTAAAGTCTTTAGGGTACATTGTATGTGAGTTTCTTTATTATACCATAACTTTTAATTGTCTTTAGAACGCTTACATCATCAAGAGGGACACTGGCTAGGGCAGTGTTTTTTATGTTGTTTTTGTTACATCGACTTGTTGATTTCGTAGATTTCTGTAGAAAACTGTGTTTGAGCTTTCGGTGAAGAAAACACCGTGATGTAACTAAACGTGGTGGTTACCATTCTCAACCTGAAAACCTTTAGTTATGTCCCGCTAGGTACACTGCGGAGCCAGTCCTGTTTTAGGTTTAGCGCGCTCACTCACTCTACCACGTCACTACTTCAATCCAGCCAAACTAACATGCGTACCACGACAAAATTGTATCTACTGTTTTGTCTCGCTCTATCTCCTGCGAATACGAGATAAATGCACGATATAAGCATCGACAAAATTTTGTCACGACGCGCATGTTAGTGCGGCCGGTGAGATATCTAAACATTTTTATTCACAAAAAAGTAAGGTACATACATTATGTACACCATTTTGAAATAAAACAGTGACATTTAAAATAATTAAAAAAAAAATTAAGTAATTGGGTTCTCAGAATAGTCTCCGAGTGTAGAAGTATAGCATAATCGTACCCATCGATTCAATAAACTCGTGATAAATTTTCATAAGCTCTCATACTCATAACTCTAGAATGGTTTTTGCTTGGCTTTTCATTATTTACTAGTAATTATGGTACTTCTTAAAGTGTACTTTTTACAAATTGTTTTCAGAAATAATTAAGCTACTAAACAACACTGGAATTTCTCGTTCTGTGCACTGTTTTTACAGGAAAAACACGTTTCATTATGCTTATATATCCAATCGGTTCATTACGCTACGGTCTGGTGCCCTTTTGGTATGGTTCTAATGGAATGCGCGTATACATAACACACCAACCGATGTGGAACAACGATATACCGCAACAAGTGCTGAACCACCATTGATATATTCAGCCCGAATCAGATATCAGCTGCTTTACCGGCTAATAATCTCGTGTTCGTTTTCAATCCCAAACCGATTAAAACCAGCGGTCACTAGTCTTCGCGTGGAAGGAGTTGTCTAGAGTTTTCGCTTCTTTTCGTATTGTAAGAACTTGTTTCCTTAATAACGTTCGTTCTAAAATGAAAACCAGTACTTATAGATTAAAACATTAGTAAGCCTGTCAATAAAAAAAAACATACAAAATATCAGTACTAGGTATTTTGTTTCGTTTCAGCGATAGCTTAAAAAGTAAGTCAAAGAAATTCAATTTAATTTTTATGACGCAATTATGGATAACATTGTTTCTCCATAATCCTGTTTGTAAACTAATTTACTGATATGCTCAACCGTCAGCTATCACGTCTCTGCAATGAGGTCAGCACTAACCATGAAAACTTTGTTAAGATAAAAAGTAAGCAGTGATTACCATAATTTAATCCTGACGTGATTTAAATTATTTTCCATATCCTAAAGGATATAAAGATCTCGCTTGAGGTGGTCGAAGATTTCGAATGCTGTATACCTACCTAGTTTATGACTAATGGTTCTCAAGACTTCCAAGTACGGCTCGCTGGATTGGAACGCAAAGATAGGTGCTCGGCTCACTTGGACAAATTGTCAACCTACCAGGCGAGTACTAGAAAATGCCCTAAAACCAAGTTTTTTCATATACTTTGTTGCTCCCTAATGCTTGGCCGCTGACTACACGAGCAATGCAATTTTATCAACCTAGAGAGACAATCGCCGAAGGGTTAATCCTACCACCTGGTAAGAGTAGTTGTATCACGTTGTTTATACTATTACACAGACCATTAAACCTATAGACTCCGCTTAGCCGGGCACCCCTGCTCATCAAGGTTAAGCATTATCACAGCTTAACGTGACCCAGGCGAACCAATCACAACTCACCGTCTTCACTCGTCTGGTGTAGGAGTTTTAAATTGACCAATCACAAAACGCCGTCTTCCCTCGTCTCCCACCAACATTTGACGATTGTGTTCTCAATCAAACTTGGATTATGCGGCGTCTAGGTTTACTGGTCTGTGTACTATTAAAACTAAACTAAATGTTCGATTCTGTGGGCAGCCTAGCTACCATTGAATTATCATAGATTACAAATCAATAATGCAATATTAATGTACTCACTCTGGGCTCTGTCTAAAGTGGTCTACTGCAAACTGCAGTAGAGGATGCCTGCCGTCATGCTGTGGCGTCGACTGATCTCTCCTATCATCTCGAATCTCCCTATCTCTGTCCCTTTCTCTCTCCCTCGGCACTGGCGACGATGTCCCTCTCCTCTCTATATGCTCTCTATCAATCTCGTCTCTTGACTCTCGAGACTCTCGTGACTCTCGCGACTCTCGCGACTCCCTTGACTCTCGAGATTCTCTCATTTCTCGGATCTCTCTCGAGTCTCTGGTCTCGCGAGACTCTCTCGCCTCGCGGTTGTCTTTCTCTGTGACTCTCTCCTTTGTGACTCCATTTGTGGTTGGTTTTTGTTGGACCTGTAACAAGGGAACGTTTCATTAGTTACTTGTTATTTATTATGTTGTCTGATATTCTCAGTTCAATATTTTTAAATTGACTGAGTGGAATGTAATGCTATTAATGATGCGAGATAAATGTCAGTGTAACGATTTCGTATTTTAAGTCAAAATTACTGCTATCTCGAAAGATTTTGTAAATTGAGACATAAAACACACTAAATTACTTTCGTTTTGCCGAAATTACATATTTGATATATTATACAATGCTGCCCAATTTGTAACTTTCTTGCGCATTCCAAATGTAAACGCACTATTAGGTATGTGTTACATGCTCTTTGGGTATGTTTCAAAAATACTAAGCACTATTCGCGCGAATTAGTACTACTTTTTGTTAATATAGTAAGTCAACTAAGTGTCCAGTATTCCGATGCGAGGGAGTGCTGTAAAGTGTTGCTGTACGGAAATGTTGACAGAACAAGCACTAGGTAATTTTTGAGCCTAAAAGGTAAGAACTTAAATAACGTTTTTGTAAAGAAAAAATACTTATGCGATTTAAGGATTGGTATTTCTCGAGTAGTAGAGTTCAAACTGAATACTGTCCGGCGTTCGTAAAAATAGATACAGCGCGATTTTTTTTAATCCGTACCTAATTTTGATTTAATTACATATCGCAGTTAGTTCACCGAAAATATTTTTTTAATTTCGGGAAAACAGTTTTAAAATTTACTACAATTAAACCCACTCACGCGCGCTCGCGGAGATAGCTCGCGTTCAGGAAAGCGTGAATCCGCGAGCCACAGATACAAGATCACCAGAACATTTTATTAATCCAACGAGTTTTAACTATTTTTTTAACAACTTCATTTACGTTACGAATTGTTTAACGGACTCAATGCCTTTACTAGCTACTACATAAGCACTACATTTGACTTAGCTAAAAAAACTACATTTCAATTTACTCTCATTTTAATAGAATTTATAGTCTGTTAGCAATTCAGCATGTATCTCCAGCTATATAATATCTTTAGCTTTAGAATAGCTGTAAGACTTTGGCGTGAGTAATCGTCCACGCTCTATGTACAAGGGGAACGTTTCTATTAATGTCATGGATGGTATATTTCAAACTTTTTCTAATATGGCAACCACCAAGTCTCCATATGACCGCACGAACACTATAAATGATTCTGAACATCGGGAATCTAAATAATGATAAATATACGAAACAAAAACTTTAATTATGTTGAAAGTAATTAAGTAGTTTTATTCAACGTGTAATAAGCGCTAACCTAAGTAATTACTTCTCACTACGCTTGCCTTGGTTAGATTTAGGCTTTACGATAGACAATAGAGCAATAGTAAAGTACACTTCGGCACACTTATCCTTGCGTGCAGCGTTTGAAGTCACTTTTTACACGTTGAAATCTAAAGACAATCGGTGATTCTTTCGCAAAGAAAGTGTCTCGATGTCGCGCACGCAGATGGATGTGTTGTTGGTATTTTGCGTTAATTAGGAAGGTGAGGTTCATTAATAGGCTTGTGATTCTTGGGAGAAAAGAAAATGTGATGATTTGGCGCGTGAGAGTCGTGCGAGAGTGATGAATGATGAATTTTACACTTAAAAGCTTTTTATTGACATAGAAATTGCGAAGGGCAGAACTCAAAAATAAAAATGTAGATACAAGCTCTTTGAGTGATCGTTTCTAAATAACCTTTGGATGGATAGCGATTTGAGTTCTTTATGAATCTAAGTTTTTAGTAACGCTTGCATTAGCAGGCTCTATACAAGCACATAATTACGTTATTTGTGCGTCTGCGGTTACTGTCGCCTCTTGACTCTTGTACCATAATGCATTGATATTACGTTGCTGAATTGTCCCACCATCCTTGAAATACTAAATTTTGTAACTATCGGCAGAAGAACGTTCTACATATTTCATGATCAATGTATCAAATGAGTAACCAAACGCAATACAGTCGTATAATTGAGTGTGTGATATGAGCCCTTATGGTTCTTATAACAACTATCGTTATACCTGAGCCATTATAAATAAGTAATAATTCCTACGAGTACAGAAATGAAAGTGTCAATTTCATTTAGACGGCTCCGTAGCTAAGTTGGTAGTAACCCTGCCTGCAAAGCGAGGGGTCCCGGGTTCGATTCCCGGCCGGGGCAGAATTTGTGTCAGCATAAAGTTTATTCTCGGGTCTTGGATGTTTGTGATGTGTATCTGTATGTGTCCATGCCACCTGAGACACAGGGAATCCTAGTGCGGGGGTATTAGTGTGTAAGCGTTTATTATTTGTTAATATCTAGTTTTCTGGATGACTGGATCGATGTTCGAGGTTCGGTTTGATCCCGGCATCAGAACCAAATATATTCGTGAACTTCAAAATTAACGTAAGTATTTTGAGTACCTATTTATTCCGTGTCTATATGAGTGTCGTGAGATCATGGTCCTCATAGTCCTCGTAGGAATGTGTGTGTGATCGTTGGGTCTTCTTACACGACTGCCTAAAAAAGAAGTGTAATCTTTTCACGGTTCATGTATGGATATGAGTTTCTTTATTCCACTATAACTTTTAAATGCCTGAACAGATTTGGATGTGTTAGAATCCTTACATCATCACGAGTGATACTGGCTAAGGCGGTGTTTTTTATTTTTTAAACTATATAAGTACTTGTTTTCATGTTTTCCTGCGAGAAATAAATGCTATCGATAACTATGGAAATGAACAAAAAGCACCTTTTCCTTCCGTTTCAAAGTCTTCCGACTCAGTGTTCTGATAACTCCGTAGAAGTTCTCCATCGTTAAACAGGCACTATATCGAAACGTTACTTCGAATTTTACCGATAATACATTATTCGTAATAGAAATCAAACTTAACGATATATTCGAATACAATCTCTACACTTTCACATCACTCAATGTCACAGTTAGGTACTTTACTTTTTAAAATTTTATAATCACTAAATAAGTTAAAAGGTGAGATATATTTTTGTAAATTAACAATATCAATCATTATCAAGCCACTGGGTAAAACAAAAATCACGATGAAAAAAAACAGTTTTTTGCTACGAATGATTTTTCGCTTATTCTCATCACTGGCCGTCAAAACAGCAATTGAATTTTAAAAACCAAAAAGTTTTTTTCTTAAAAGTTTTTATGTAATGGCAATGTTAAGGTTAATTATCTCATCTTCGAACCTATTTTTAATTATTTTCGATACATCAATGCGCGGTATTGCACTGGAGTGCAGCGACGATATGCGCTCGCGCAGTCACGCAAGCCGCCATCTTTATAAATATTGATGCAATCTGGATATTGTTTTCTTCGCTCCGATTAATCGCCTGTTTCTTTCGTAACTCGAATTCTTGCGGCTCTAACGGATAATAAGTTGCGGTAGTATAAAATTAATTTGTGGGTTTTCATGTGACATTCGATGACAGGTTCTGAGGCGGGAAGTCATACGTATCTGAGAGGTGCAATCCTGCTAACAAGCCAATAGAACGCCTTGATAGCGCTTCTAAATTTGGTTCAATTTTACTGCCGTTAAAATTACAATAGAAAGTAATAAAATAAATGGGTGTCAGGAATAATCAAGCTTTTTTTTAAGTTTTTTAAAGTTTTTCTCAGAAATATTGTTGTTCAAAATTCAAGATAGGGGGACAACCAGTATATTTTGATAATTAATTATCTAGGTAGTTTAAAAATGATATGTTTATTCGGGTAATACTTTATTATAACATACTTGTTTACTTCAAAGAAAAGACTTCAACGCGCTCTTTACGACTTCCAATATTTGCATGCATGGATAATTAAAATTAATCATAACGATTAATTTTAATCACTCGTACATTGAAATGAGTTATATAATAAATCATATTATTCAACTGTTTTTGTAGCTTTGTAGATAGATGTAGTGTTTATTTATTAGCTAAGGCATTTAGCCCGTTAAAAAACCATTATTATATTACCATGTTAATAGAATCATTTCCTTATGTTTTGGATTGTTTTATTTTACATACCTGTATCATGTGACATTTATATTTAATTTAATTTGTAATTTAGTATTTGTAATCTTTTTAATTGATATTCAAACACAATGTAATTTGTTCTTGAATAAATAATACAACTACAATACTATAATACAATATATATATATATATATATATATACAAATAATACAACAAATACAATACATAAAATAAAAACGCATAGAAACCTAATACTGTCTGGAAAAATATAGTATTCTCGACGAACCTTTTTAAAATACGTAATTGGTACTGTAACCAGGTGGCCACCTACCAGCTCCATCATCAGGACCCTGTACATCATCTCGGATCAGAGTGATTTGTCTTTACAAGCACAATTACCCATTAGGGTAATTCATAATTGAGACATAAAACGAGTGTCTCATGTCGAAGCAATTTGGTACGATACAAGATACTTTTAATCTACAGTTCTGGGGCACCACAATTGTCGCAGGTAGGTACGTTACTTATGTTCGAATCCGCTCAGCATTGTATATTACCTAATTATGTAAAAAAAAGTAGCAGATAAAAAAATTTCGCTCGAAACTTCCTTCTTTGCGTACTTATTTTTAGTAAAGTATAATATTATGTTGCAAGCAAAGTATTATTCATAGCGACGTGCGCCAACACGTTTGGTCATTCATTATTATAACTATGTATTACAGTTATTTCATCCAATTGTGCCGAGTTTAACTGTTTATTTATGAAATGCTGATGACCTTACGTGTTCCGAACGACAGTTTAATTATACCGGAGCAGACGGTTCTCAGACGCGTGCGAGTGGGAGTTCCGAACACTTAGGGATGTCAATATTTACAAAATAAAACCCCCTCTTGAAAGTGTATAGGAGAAAAGATTTGATATAAAAAAGTTACTCGTAATTTGATGATTTGGTAGCCGTTGGTGTAAGTTTCAGTGAACACGCCAATCGCGTAACTCAGTCAGCTTATGAATTGTAATGTGGGGAAACCGAATGAATGGTAAGAGTTATCGATCGATGTAACTCCACGCATGCGAGAGAGATGGCGCTGTATTTTACACGAAACCCACCGGCTATATAAAGTCTTTACATCGAGAAGTCGCTATCACGTAGCTAAGTAGGTATATGTTTTTGTCCAATTGAATGAGCCAAAATGTAATTAAAAAAAAAAACAAAATATTAGCATGTACACTGGTTAACTGTACTAGGGTTTAAATTATCATCTAAGTACGCAATTATACTACTTCTACATAAATAATAACATCTTATTGTAATAAAGATTTTACAGTGTGAAAATGAATACATTTAAATCAAATTGCCTAAGCTTAGCGGTTTTTATCTACACTTACTCGTACTTATACCACAGAATAAATAATAGTACAGGCTTATACTTAGATAAATATTAGATGCCTCAATATTGGAGTTAATCATTGCAATTGAATTATTGATAGTAACTGTTAGCAATTGCCAAAACGCAACTAGAGTTGCTTCGTTTGAGCAGATGCTCAAAATTATATTAAAATCGTATGAAAACAGATAGTTGCGAATTGCCGATTGCCGCAACTGGAAACGTTTGCTGAGCGCTTATAAGACATGTTTACATTATAAATACCTACTAAGGGTCTTACCACAAAAAATTAAATACACGTTAAACCTGTGTTAATAACTGTTTAACACCTAAAAATGCCTTAGTCGCGCGATTAAATATGAGCAACCACAAATCCTGATTTAAGTAGTGTCTAACCATTGTGTAACACAATTCTGTTGTGACATTTCTAATCATTTTTGACGTTTATCTTTAGACGCTGTCTAGCTAAACAGGCGATTATAAATGGTTTTTGTGGTAACATAATAATATTTTAAACATTGGCATGGTGAGTAGCTTGATGTGCGTCTTGGCGATGTTGAAGCTCAGCGATAATTTGGTTATAAATAATTATCTATAGTTCCAGTTTATCCAGTTATCTAAGTTTCCAGTAGGCAGCCCTACAGTTTTTTCTATGCGGTGCACGGATGTATGGAACCTGTGATGGAACCAGTCACAGCGAGAGTGACCCGGCTCTTGGAAATGTGCCTCCATGTCCAGGAAAACCACTGACACTGTCCTTGTTTTTTTTTTAGTCAGATTCGCGCTCGATATTTTCCCGTTTTGCGAGATTTTTGCATTTTACCGGGATTGGGTAGTTAGCAACCTTTGCTTCGCCACAGCTGTTAAACTACTTTTAAAATTAATAATTTAACTTTAAATTATTTGCCCTTGTTGTAAACAATTGCAATAAAACTTCCAAAAAAATTAAACCAACTCCGATTTTCTAATAGAGATCTTCAAAATCGGAGTACTCGGAAAAAAAGAGGTATCAGGCATACCTATTTTTTTCCGAGTACTCCTCCCGAGTTGATAGAGTTTATACCCTTCCGTTTTACTCAAAGCCTATTTTACTATGCACACCATCAATTTAGACAGTATTTACTATTTTCCATAGGTTACTCATTACTGCATCGGCAAGCATTCTCCATCCTCAATCAACTCATCGGCAGCTAACAAGCGGCTATGATACGCAATTACCTAATTATTCGTAGCTGTTCGCGAGAGTATCGATTGTGACGTATACATTGCGTGCTCGTTCAAGCGTAACATACAGTGAGATCGCGTTAAGTGTAGGCGCTATTGATTCGCGAGTTTGTACATTTTGAATTTTTTATTGAATTGCATACAAACTTCATATTGATAGTATTTGTATTTGTAAAGATAGTGTAAACACTGTACGTGGTAATTATATTTAAAGAACCGCCCTTGAAGAATGTGTAGTTAGTGTTGTTCATGCAATTATATGTGACGTATACACAACTATAACTTTGGTTAGTGTACAGACAAAACAAGGGTCTATTAATATCGCAAAACTTTATTACTGTTGGTTAAAAATTGTTGTTTCTTTTGTTCTGTTTTTCTTCGATAGATTAGTGTTTTGACCATAGTGGTTGGAGACTATAAAGCTGAAATAGCTCTCCACCGGTTTTTTTGTTTTAAAGTTATAGTTTCTCAGCATCAGATGCCTAAGGTAGGCGACGTATCATGCGTTAGAGGATGGTGCGTAAGTAAAAATCATTGATATAAAAATACATAAACTCGGTCAAACTATACAAAATGAAACCGCAATGGACAGCACAACCCGCGGGCGTGTCGTCACGCAGTGGCGCGCAATACTCGGTAGCCGCACGAGAAAGTATGCAAATCAAACCTTCCTTTGTGACCGAACGCATTTCCCCTTACTTCCCAAGGTACTTACTGAGTTACTGCTAATGTCGTAGGAAGGCGGTCGAGGTGTTAGGCAATAAAAGGAAAGGTAACATATGTAATGTGCATTTCCGTACCATTTTTTTTTTTCAAGTTATATTTTTTAACAAAATAGAAGAATTATTTATTTGGTAGCTGTCTGATACGATTGAGAAGTGTCATTGCATTTTAGTCACTAAAAATCACCTAATTACAGGTTCAATCATCAAAACATTTTTTTAAATTTCGGCCCTTATCTATACTATATTTTGGTCCTAACAAATCACAGTAAAACATCATTTGAATAGTTTCATTAGATGAACTTAGTTCTCTCACCAAAGTGGTTAGTATATTTCCCATTAACCTTATAAAAATGCCAACATTTAGAAATTTTATTTGGTTGTCACTATACATACAGGGGTTACTTTTCCGGATCCCGGAAAACTCAATATTAGTATAATATTCCCTGGAGAAAACGGTTGCGCTGGATGCAATGGAACTGCACGCGCATTTAGTTCCTACTAAATATTCCAACAGCTCACAACAGTAATATCTACATAAACATGACCTACAGCATTAGTTATCGTAACATTAACACTTTGCGACATGACCTTGTTATGGTTAAGCGGACAAAGGAAATCAGCCACCGAAAAATGCCAGCAAGCAATATACAGTACGCTTTTCAAACGTGCCGGGTTACCTTTCAGTTATGCGACCTAGATGTGGCGAAATTATATAGAATGCTGATTATTAGTTGGGTTCTTGGCAAGTTCTTGAAAACGGGACTTGGTATAATTATGGTTTTGTCATTTTCACAACTTCTTTTTTTTAATATGTCTATTAGGCTAGCGCCGGGTCCACACGTTGGCACCTAAGTCCGCCCCAATGCCACTCGTCCAACGTGTGGATCTAGAAAATAACATTGATCCCCAATCTTGGCGAGAGCGATTTTCTAGATCCACGTTGGACGACTGGCATCAAGACAAGACGTTGGGGCCAACGTGTGAAGCAGGCGTTACGTTTGACCGCTGTTACAGTAACTGTCCCACCCAACGTATGTACATGATGATTTGGTCAAACATGGTTAAACGTTAAGCTTAAAATGGTGGCCTGACTGTCAATTGCGGTTGTTAGAAGTCAGAACTGACAGATAGATGCTTGTCCACAGATTATAAACTTGGAAATAACTAAGCGAGCATTTTAAAACACTTTACTATCATTACTTGGTGGTTGCAGTAGCAGCGGCCCCTGCTTATTACGGGGTATACCTTCATAACAGCTGTTCTAGTATTTGTACTTATGTAGCTGCCAATGATGGAGGTGTTGGAATATGGGTGAAAAGTTTGTGAATGCGACTGTCAATCACTTTGGCTGCGTAATGTTGTTGTAGAATCTACTTCTTGTTCATGCATCTGAATGGTATATCAAAAAAACTGTTGCTCATTTGTTTTTCACTGCACCGCAGTTACCGGATATTTTAGGGCAGATAAGTACATCACGAGTATATCAAGGAAAAGTGAAGTGGTTTCTAACATTGAGAACAGGTTGCTTCGGTGGAAAGACTACCTGATATACGTGCGCGGAAGTTCCGTGTAATGAATTATAGTGAATGTTTATGGGCCTGCTTACGTATGTCTTTACGGTTATAGCCTTATAAAGAAAAACAGTAGAGCACGGTGGATTCACCAGCAGTATAAATTGAGCCATCTATAGGTTAAAATCAGTTGCTTACCGCTACCAGAACGTATACGGTATTGACTGTCCAAGAATATTTAATACCTTGCATGCAATTCTTTCTCAAATTGTCTTAACAAATAAAATGTTTACCCGTTTATCCCTTTTTACCCGAGAATAGTGTTTTTGCGATGAATACTGTGTGTGAAGGTGGAGTATGGATTCCGAAGGTGAGTAATATTATCTAAATACAAAATTTCAGCTAAATCAGTTCCGTGATCGGCTTCATTGATAATATAAAATTACATAAACGAACAGGGATCAAACTACATAAACTCTAGAGACAACTCAGCGTAAGTAGGTCCTAAATAAAGTGTCAAAGACCTAACTTTCCACTAATGTCTGCGTTGATGATAATTAGGGGGAAATTGTTCATTAACCTTTATGAAATAGATCGAGACTATCGACTAGTAATTGTAGGCATAGTGAGAAAGCTTTCTAATGCTCGAGCTTCTGGAACGGATTCATGATGATGTGAGCGTTCCGTTATGGTATCTCATTGAGCAATTAAACTTATTTGAATAAACACCGAAATAAAGTACGTGAAACGAACCGGGAAAGAATTTGTTGATCTATTTATATGTAACCAACTTATGATGAAAGTATGAATAATGCACGATTATTAGAATTGCAGTTTTATGCAATGTCATTTCTTTAATCAAAGTTGTAAAATCTCTTATGATTTTTGCTATAGAGACGAGCTGGTTGTTTGCCTGATGGTAAGCACAACGCCGGCCCATAACAATTGCAGTGTCGTTCAGAACTTTGAAGGAAATAGGCTGCGCGGCACTGCAGTGCACTCGTTACCCTGAGACATTAGGTATTAAGTCTCATAAGCCCAGTAATTTCACTGGCTACTCTGCTCACCAAACCAGAACACAGTGATGCTTGCACACTTCTGCTTGGCGGCAGACTTCACGAGCAAAGCGGTGGTACCAACCCAGACGGACACTCGCAGAAGAGTAAGTTCTATCCTACCACCTAGTAAAATGTCGAGTGTGGTTTATATATGTTCAAACAACTAAGCTACACATCTAATAACATGACCAATGACCATGCTAAACCAAACCACAAGTGGTGCAGGCACCTGGTACGCATGGACGACTATCGCTTACCAAAAACCGTCTTCTTCTCGGAGCTTTCTCAGGGAAAACGCAAGTCTGGTGGCCAATTTCTCCGTTATAAGGACGTCCTCAAGCAAATTTGACTGCCTGTAGCATTGCAAGTGACATCTGGGAGAAAATCGCTCAGAAAAGATCAGTTTGGCGCAGAACCATTGACAAAGATGCGTCAGTTTTTGAGAAATCTCGCGTTGAGAGCCTTGACGCGAAGCGCCAGTTGCTGAAGACTCGAACTAAACGATCCTACAAATACACACTCAACCCTTCTGGACAGCTGTTCTGTGCACGCTGCAACCGGTTGTTCAAGACTAAACTCGGCTTCGCGAGTCACTTACGCTCGCTTCGGAGTTGACTAGGTTCGCCGTCGACGGACACGTCTTGGAGGACATCATTATCAAACCATACCAAAAAAGAACGACGACTAATCGTCTATCAAATGCATTATGACGTAATCGTACCAATAAAATGCAGGGTTTGTATGCTCTTCTCACCGCCCGCGCCGCTGTATCCGAGGCGATGGTTTTTATCACACGCGATTGAAGCCACTTTCTCTACAGACTGCACCTGACAAAAACCGTGAATTATTAGGTGCGAATATATACGACTTACGTAGATGAGCAGATTAAGTATTAAGAAAGAGAATCAATTGCATATGTAGCTATCGGAGGTTAGAAGCGATGATCGCTTTGGGAGACTGGGTGAGCGTGAGTTTTAGCTTCCGGTGGAAGACATCATGATGTAGCCTTTATTTCAAGTGCTCACCTTAATTTGCATTTTTGACGAGTATGTAGTTTTATTGACGAAGTACAGCAAATTGTCATTTTGATCCGATCCAGGTTTTCGTACACGAAAATGGGCAGAACATAAAATCCCATTTTTAGGTTTGAAAACTTAAGTGGATCACAATGAAATTTTTGTTGAACTTTTGTAATGTTATTGTCAGCAAATTCACCTAATTGGATTTTTCATAACTATATTGAGTGTTTATCTTCAAAAATGTTGAGATGCGCGAACGAGAAAGCAGCACGGACACCGGAGTATCTTGCCCAGTTATCGGTTCTATGATATGACTTGCCCACTGCATGCTGGTAGTTGATCCTATATATGCGCCATTAGACAGTGTGTTTGTTGGTTTGTCCTTCTTTCATGCAGTAACGGAGCAACGGATCGACGTGATTACTGGCATAGATATAGTTTATGGACCGGAGAGTAACCTAGGCTACTTTTTATCCCGGAAAAATGTACGATTCCTGTGGGAACGCGTGTGAAAACCGCGGGCAGAAGCTAGTGTAATATATTTTCCTGATAGTAACATAAAATGATTAATAGAATGCTATTGATTATGAAAAGAATGACTATGTTAAACTGTATATTTCGTATTCTCAGTCAACTATAGGCTAGCACGAAGTAATAAACGCTGTAGGCAGGTTATAAAACATTTCTAGTTTAGATTCTTATTTCGTTCACAGAAATTGTATGCATGATATAATAGTACCCACCTACCCTTGAACTTTTAACTGGTATAATAGTAATAAAAACGTTGCTAGTCGCGAGATGTTCGTTCAGATGGAAGGTCGATATGGCATTTAGATGCAATTTGTTTAATAAGCGACTTCCGTTGTCTTCGGGATTAATGCGCTGATTTTCCGTGACGTGGGAAAACTATTTACATTTCCAGCACGCAAACTTATTCTCAGATTTTTAAATGAAATTGTCAAATATTATACTCCAGATTGAATTACGTTGGATTTCACACAAATTAATCTATAACAATAATTGAATACAAACTCATTAGTTTATTGTACTTGGGACACTAGGTAAAAATATATGCGCAACATTGAGTCAAAGATACAGAGACGAGTGGAAGCGTAGATTATTTCTTACATATGGAACATCATCCCAATTCTATAGACTTATGGCGGCGCCAAGCCAAATCCAAACGATAAATTTGTCAAATAAAAAAAACTGATAAATTTATCGAATGTTGCGAGTACCGACATCAGGGGCCTGTTTCATAAAAAATATTAGTCTAATATTACGAGTATTAGTCTCATATTATGTATGAAAAAAAAGACTGATAATATTAGACTAATATTTTTTATGAAACAGGCCCCCTGATCGTAAAGTATTGTAGTAGCTCTATATTCTCTTTGGATTCGCCCTAGCTATTCGATAACTTTTGTCGATTGTAGCAAGGCTCGATAAATTATATAAAAATTCAATAAAACCCAATCGATTTATCGATTTCAACTGTCAATTTTATCGATCGACAAGACCCTTACTTGCGCTGCAGGAAGCATAAGTCCATGTTTAGACTCGTCTCTGAATTTTAGCCTTAGTAACCCTACATACTTTTCCTGTTCCCGCAGTATGTACCAAAACATCTAAGATATGAGCCCTGAAGTTCTAGACTTCTTCGACTGCTCCGCTACAAACACGATTTGTGCGTATTTTATTTTTGTTTAATGTTAATTGGTAATGAGGGGAGCTGGTCGTTTGCCTGATGGTAAACATTGTGCGTATTTCACACGGCGTCGTTAACATATCGCTCCTTTTTATAATTTTAAACTTTTACTTTCACACATATTTCCCGTTCAAATGGGGGTCCAACATCAAAAGTAACGCTCGCGTTACACAAAACCGTGTTACTTATTACCACGACTCTGAAGGAGAGAGTGGTAATGGTCATGGTCTCTTTGCTCTCGCTCTGGCACAATTAGTTCATCTCACATTGATTGACATTATGCAGACCGTAGACGCTAATGCAAACGTACGTTTGCATAAGCGTCTACACTGCCCCATAGACCCTCTGGTGTGCCTGGAGAGTAACTACAAACACTGAATGATACGATAGACATCAAAACTAAAAATTTTTTCAAATCAGTTTTGATTCAAGCGGGTCCTGCTTAATTTACTTTGTAAAATGTGAATTTTTCGTTACATTTATGTTATGAATATTGACATTGTATTTTTTAAAAAGTACAACACAATACAAAATACTTAATTGTTTACCAGACTAAAAGTTAATAATAGTAAAGAAATAACCTTATCACTAAACTATAATGGGAGGTCTTTTCGCTGAATGCGATCTCTTCTGCTCAACTTTTGGATGGACAAAAATTAAGTACTTATTGTGTTGTGGGACCATGGTCCTCGCAGTTTGTGATTCTCTAGACATAGGGAATCATAGTTAGAGGTCAGTGCCTATATATATGATCGTTGGCCCTTGATAATTTATTTATTATAAATCCAATTGTAATCAAACGAAAATCTATAACAGTGTATTCTATTATTTTAAAGATTCTAATCATGTAAACGAATATAGCGGATCGCCAACCAATGACGTAAATAGTTATGGGAATTCTATTTATGTCATTGGTCGGTGAGCAGCCATATTTGTTAAGATTATTAGACACTTATTAAAAACAAGGACCTTAAATGGTAAATAACACTGAGTCATGTTGATAAAAGCATTGTTAAGTATAAAACCTGCAACTCTTTACGCCATCCACAACAAAAGCTGACCTTCGTACGATTGGCAATCAATTTCATGGGATGCACGACAAAAGACTTTTTTTAATAACGACCAAAACAAATGGGCACGATTTGCCGGAAACACGGACCAGTGCGCGGTACCCCTGCCATAATAGCAGGTGTCATCAACAGTTTTGTCAGTTTGTTTTCATTTGAATTTCACTCGTATTTCAAGAACAATAAGTTTGAAGAGAGAAATGTTAAGTTTATTTCCTTTAAGAAGGGGTTTTTAAGGGAACAAGTTTAAATTAAGGTTTTGGATGTTAATATTTTTTAACGATGGCTTGTAAGTAAAACGTATGTAGGTATATATTTTAAATTATTAAAAGAGGTAGAGTATTTAAATTACGCCATACTAACAGGACACGTTTTTCGAATGCCATTTTTAATTATGGTTACCGACATCCTGCAAGCAAAGCAGCCATTTTGATTCAATTGATGTATAAGTTACTTAGTTTTTTGTTAGGGATAGCAGGTGCGTCATTTCACGATATGAAATTCCTTATTTTTCTCATAGTGACAGCAGAAAATATCTACTGACGAACTCACTACCCATCATTACAGGGGAACTTCCATAAGGAGTAGTTATACCTAAATATTACAAGTGAGAAAGTGTGTTTGTTGGTTTATCCTACTTTAATGCAGTAACCGAGCAACGAATCATCGTTGATTCAACATTGTAACGGGATGTTTACTGTGATTATTATTTAACGATGAGTATCCGATATTTCGACGCTGTTGCAAGTATCATTCATCAAGATGCATCATGTTCACGGGAATAGTATTCCTGATGTTCATGAACATGATGCTTGCAACAACGTCGAAATATGACGAGAATACTATTCCCGGTGTACACGCACATGATGCAACAGCGTCGAAATATCACGAGAATACTATTCCCGGTGTACACGCACATGATGCAACAGCGTCGAAATATCACGAGAATACTATTCCCGGTGTACACGCACATGATGCAACAGCGTCGAAATATCACGGGAATATTATTCCCGAGGTACTTGAAAATGATGCTTGCAACAGCGTCGAAATATCGGGTGCTCATCGCTCAACAATAACCACGGTAAATATCCCGTTACAATGTATGAATTACTAAATAACTGAAGTTTAAAACAGTAAATCATCGTTATTTATATTTATACATAAAGATAGTTTATGGGCCGAATGACATAGACTACTCAGTTCCTATGGGAACGCGGATGAATCTACGGGCAGTATCTAGTGAAAAGATAATAAAACGTCTACATCGGTCCGTTATAACGATTAGGAACGAATGGTAACAGTAACCGATGTGCCTCTGCGACGAATGACTACTTACCCACTCGCAATCGTGTCACGAACGTTACGACACAAATATTTTAATATCTGCACGGGTATTGCACTGAATTCGGTTTTCTCTTTAATTGATGGTAGGTAATCATGATTTCTTTGTTTCGTTTTGTTGCTTGCCAAATTTATCGCGAAAGCAACATGGGGTGGGAGAGAAACAGACAATGATCTAAATTCAGTTAGATAAACTACTAATTGTAGGCTTTTAGATATACTTTACTTCAGGACAAAAACTAAGAACATTTTGATTGAATTCAATTGAGACTTACAAACTAATTCATATGTAGTAAAGGGACATTTGCTATGATTATTATTGAGCGATGAGCAATGTGAAAGTTTAAATCAGACATACAAACCATCTTGGTTTCATTGCCACTGCAGGCTTTATTTATTTATTTATTTATTACTACATAATACAAAGATATTTGGTTCTTATTGTCTTAAAACCTATTCTACTTTATTTTAATTTTTTATTTACTTAATCCACAGCTCTTAATAAAAGTTAGAATATCTTATTGCATCTATGATACAAATCCAAATGTTTACAGAATCTACACTAAGCAAAACGCTAGTGTTGTAGCTTCTGCATTCCCCTTCAGGGTACTGTTTAACAAAGAACATTTATGCTTCAACAGGGTCATTTCAGGGTCCTAGAATATTTTCTTGGTACTTAAAGCGCAAGAAAGCGAGTAGTGAAGCGCTTTCGTTATATCGAATTTTAGCTTAACTCATTATCCAATAGTCACCGCGATCTAGCAGTGGAAACTCTATGAGGAAGTGCATCTGACATGATCAACGCCTCGGTCAGTAGGTTCGACAAATCAATGGGAGTACCTATACACCGAGCCATACCTAATAATGTATATATATATATATAACGCAACCTTGTTTATGAAGGAGAGTCAAGGTTATATATAGACACTGGATGATAGGTATAACTGGTAGAGTAAATTCCCACGGAGTCGCCAATATGACGCGGGCCGCATTAGGAAGCGGAAGTGCGGTCCGGTTGGCAGCATTGTGAGGCCTCCGAACATCGGGTGACATAGAATCGCATGCGTTTACAATAATAAACATGTTTCTAACACATATCAACTGCAATTTCATATGCCAACCGTCGCCCTAGTGAGTTAACTATCGACTACCATACATTTCAATATGAGTTGTTTGGATAGTTAGCTGAAGGCGAAGCACGACGTTGCCCATGGCGATCCGGTGAAGTAGAACCCTATTACTAATCTAAGGTGCCCCTAAAAGTAAAATTGAGTACGAAGCATTTTACACAAAGCCGACGTGTAAGTGCGACTCAAAGCGCATCATCAGCGATTCTTAATCGACCTCATTGTTAGCAGCAACTACTATTGAATTTAAAACGACATTAACTCGTCAAGGTCCTCATAAAATCATGGAACCGAGACTCTTCACATTGTTCAGTTGTAAACACGTTGATTTATTATTATCTACAATGAGGCAGCATTGACATCTTTACGAAGAGACTTGCGAGTTAATAATGTATGGACCAGCCACAAGACCTAGAGCTCCTTTATACTTAAACTACTACGTTAGTGGGAGGACTAACTCTTCTGCGAGTGTCCGTCTGGGTTGTTACCACCGCTTTGCTCGTGAAGTCTGCCGCAAAGCAGTAGTGTGCAAGCATTACTGTGTTCCGGTTTGATGAGCAGAGTATCCAGTGAAATTACTGGGCTTATAAGACTTAATACCTAATGTCTCAGAGTAACGAGCGCACTGCAGTGCCGCGCAGGCCTTTGTGTTTCAAAGTTCTGGATGGCACTGCAATTGTTATGGGCCGGCGTTATGCTTACCATCAGGCAAACGACCAGCTCGTCTCGTTACCACTAACATAAAAAAAAACTAGTTTTCAGACGTACGACCGATTTTAATAAGTCTACATTTAAGCCAATCTTCTATTTAGGTATCTAGTTATGTAAGTATGGAAAAGATAATCGCGGTCTACTTCATTAAAAGCTACGCAATCATCATAAAATCTACAAAACTTTAAAGCCTATCATCAGCCTTATTACGATTCCACTGCTGGGATATCGGTCTTCTCTCATAGTGAGAGAGTATGTGCGATAATTAACCACGCGAGCCCAGTGCGAAATTGTGAATGTCCTCGAATCAATTCAAGGACTCTTCATTCAATCTTATTAAATCATCACTAATATGGGATGTGAAAACCACGATATTTGAAAATAAGAATAAAAATATTGCTTTATAAAAGCGACGAACCGACTTCAGTGACAAACTACAGAACCGATTTCGATGAAATATCTATGGGACCAATCTGAAAAAATATCCTTTCAAACAAAAAAAATAATTATCCAAATCGGTTTATAAATCACAGAGATCTGAAGTGACAAGCGTAAAAAAAATACCAACCTTCTCCTTTTTTGGAAGTCGGTTAATAAAATTTTCACGGTTATTCACTACTTTACACATTGTACGGTATATTTACCGTTGTTATTATGAGCTAGCGAAATATCGGGTGTTCACCAGTTGTTTGTTAAAATGTATAAGGTAAAAATAAAATGTTTGGAAAAGCAATAACGCATCGCTATAGCAATTTCCATTTTTCTTCATCCATTACAGGGGCTTTCACACTAGTACCTACAATTTGAGCGCGATTGACTAATGCGTACAATCACGTACCTATACGTACTTATCTACGTAAGTGTACACCGCTATAACTTTCCCTAACGATCGGGCACTCATTGTGACGGCTTTTTCACTTTTTTCACGTAATTATAAGAAAAATAGTGGAGTTTTCTGACGACATTTTCGATGTACTTATGTAATGAAAAATTGTTATCATAAAATGTAGCTTGCAGTACAAAACGTACACTAGACCAAAAAGTAATAATATACTCAAAATTAATGATCTTATCACTAAAGTAAATGGTATGTCAGGCGGACTCATCTCTAAAAGCGATCTTTTCGCGTTCCCACAGGAATCGTGAATTTTCCGGGATAAAAAGTAGCCTATGTTACTCTCCGGTTCATAAACTATATCTATCCCAAAAATCACGTCGATCCGTTGCTCCGTTACTGCGTGAAAGAAGGACAAACCAACAAACACACTTTCGCATTTATAATTTTTTTTTGTTATACTATTCTTGTACTATCAAGGTACATTTATAAAGATAGAGTATCTTAAAAGACTAGCAGGTAAATAGTTAATACACGATCCCATATCATTATTCGTCTAATTGCTATTCGGCCGCACCGGCTCGCCTTGACTCGCGAAGGGTTGACCGAACATGCCGATACTGTGAGATAACTCACAATACTACATTATACATTTTTTTTAAATTTATTTCTTGACCTGGATACATAGTCCTTAAGTCGCAATATTAGAAACAATTTTCGAGTCGAAGTGACGCTTCAGTAAAGCGGTGGATACTTTACTGAAGCTTCTATGGAGTTTTGGATAGAATACGAAAATACACGTTTTTCGCCTTTGTACTATTTGCCTGTCACTCATGCACGTTTACGAACACTTAATGGTTAATAATCCACCATTATTACACATTAACACTCGAAGGAACATAGGTTTTAATAAATAACACAAAATCAACAACAGCACATTTTCGCATTCCCGCCAAAACCACACAGCCTACATTATACATATAGCTATATGCTGCCAGTACATAATTACATGTGACAGGTATATTATGCAAGTGCTATGGCAATTCGTAAAGGCCATTACGATGATTTGCAGCATTGTAGATAATGAAGGAAGAGGAAATGTCACGTATAACATATGTAATGTGTTATTGGGAGAATTGTGTCATATGAAAACTATAACTATAGAGCGAGTGTGGCCGAGCGGGAACTTGTGCGACTTTCAATCCGACGCACCATAGTTCGAATCTCGACTCGGCCCGCACCAATGACTTATATCAAGTCATGTGCGGATTATTCACACTCGCTCGAAATCGGTGAAGGAAAACCCATACCTCTCTCTGAGAGAAGGCCGGTATCCCAGCAGCGGGAGCGTAAGAGGCTGATAATGAACTAAATAGACTAAGAGCCCATTTTTCAATTGCACTTTAACGAACTGATTGTTATCCAATCAATTAATTTTCGTGTTTTTAGTGTGTTTTTCGGGACTTTCATTTCAAAATTAATGGACCGTTAGCTAACTAAGGTTTATTTATCTTCTTCTGTTTATTTGTCTTATCTCTCTCAATAAATAATGCCTCGTCGACTGCTGTATTTGAAAATGCAAGACAAAGTACCTAGTAAAATACGGAAGCTGTATCGATCAAATTAGATGATGCTTCATCCGTTGCACAGTAAAAAGTTACATCGCGACAAAATATTACATCATAAGTATTTTAAATTCGGTGAACTCTACGACAGAGGGGGCCTAAACTGCCGTTTCTAAAATTATCATGTAAATATTGAAGAAAGTTTCAAGGGCGTTCATAACGAAAGTGCGCATATTCAACGCTCTTATTCTAAACAGCCAAAAGTCGGTCGGTATATAGTATCATAAATAATTAAACACGTTAAACTTTAATGGAACGAAAATACGAAAGTGTAGTGCGCTACATTGTTATTAACCTTGTCGGGTAAAGTAGGCTGAATCTGTTGATGAGACTTGGAAGTAACGAAAAGGTCTTTAGAAGGCTCATCTACAAACATTAATGAAATCGTAACTATTTCGGGAGATTAATTAGAGTTAGTAAGTAGAGCCAATTATAAAATGTTCTCCCGTAACTATATAAACAACAAAATGTCCTAAATTTATTGGTAATTAACGTCTTTGTAAGGCAAACAGTTATGGATATTATCAGGTCCGAAAACTACGGTATTTTAGCCAAACAGCGCGGAAAACGTATTAACGCTCTTAAGAAAAGTCAAATATGTTAAATAAAATGATGTTCAAGGACTGAAAAAGCCCGTAATCATTTCGTTCGCTATAACTTACTTTCGATTGCGTTTAACTCATGAATAGTTCGATCACACATCATTACGAACCCATATTGGAAAGTGCGCGCTCGCACGACACGGACGAAAAAATAAATACTCAATATGCAATTATCACGTTTTCATCATCAAGACACATTTTGTAACGTATTCAAACATGCGACAACTGTTGACTAAACCAATTTCGCATGACTTATCCAACAATAGCATTGTGAAAACGCTTGCACTAACAGAAAAATTATAAATTAGAATATCACGGAAACACTGAGCACGGCACTGACCTGGGTGTCGGTCTTTTCCGTCAAGTTTTCAAAACGCGCAAGGATCTCCTTCACAGACACTTTGGGTTCGGTGGACTCCTCGTGAATGGTCTCCATGTGGCCACTCGAGGACGATGAGTAGCTTTGAGGACACTTTTTAGTTCTATCAGAGGTAATTTTTTTCCGGGGAGGGTCTGGGTCGTGGCGCGTATCGGCGCCTGAATCGGAGTCTTCTGGGGCCGATGCGTCCGCGCTCGACGCGGCGCCCTCCGACGAGTTAATGAGGGAGTCGAGGCTAGGGGCGCGTCGCGGGGGCGCAAAGTCTTCACACTCGAACTCGAGACCGTATATGCGCTGCAGATGGCGCCAGTTGTCGCGCATGGCGGAGGACAGGCGCGGGCGCTGCATGGTGCGCGCGAGAGCGCGGCTGCGGCCGGACTGCGCGCCTCGCCGGGCGCACGCCGCTGCCGGTGCCCTCGAGGTCGGCACTCATGATGTACCGATCCAAGTGACATTTTTTTTACTAAATCCAACATAGACTTTATGACTCCCAGTTCTCGGAATGTGGGTAAGGTCTAAGCAGGTCAAAGAGTCCGTTCGAAGGTACTCTATCGCAACTCTCGAAAATGTAACTTCAATATCACTTCACAAAAGAACTGAAGAAATTTATCGGGGGTAAATCCTGAGTCAATTTATCAACGTAATATTTTAGACCACCAATAAAGATTTTCCATCCATTAACAGCGCCGGTTCCACGTTGTAAATGAACGAAGATATAATCTGAGCCGGCAATAAAGATAGCTTTTCTAAGCGCTAAAGACATCATTTACCGTTTCCTTTCACGGCGCACGTGAAAATACCGAATACAAATGAAAATCTCGGTGAGCTTCGAGTTCAAAATTCGTGCAATTCGAAACATGTAACATACACATTCGGTGAAATCAAGTTTTGTATGGAATTAAGACATATTTGAAGTACCTATGATGTTTAGGAGTGCCTACTTCCTCTCATGTTTTCTTCCATATTAAAACTTGACATTTTGGATGCTATTTCGTATAATTTGTATCGTTAGGCCCTATTTAATAAAGCTGACAATTCGACGTATATGTCAAAAAATGACATACTTAATTGTAGAATTATCGCGCTTAGGCTGTTTAATAAAAGTGACAAATATGTCAAAAATCGACAGGTGAAATCTTGACATATTTGTCATCTAAAAACGCGTTTAATAAAACTCGACATATGTCAAAAACCACAGTCTTTAATCTGACAATAAGAAAATTGTCGTGACAAATTTGTCAATTTTCCACCATGACAATTTTGTCGCCTGTAAGTTTTATTAAACAGAAAAACTGTCGAATTGTCACTTATTGACATATGTCGGACTTGTCGGATTGTCAGCTTTATTAAATAGGGCCTATCATAACATTATTTTCCCAATTGTGTGATTTTCCAAAATATTTTGTTGATAATATTTTGCATAAGTATCATCTCTCTATATCTGTATTACGCAACAACTACTGCCGATTTTAGGTCTTAGTTTATTGAAAAACCGAAATTGCATTTACCAAATTATCAGGATATTTTCAGTATTAATCAAAGTAATAATTGTTCGCATTTTAATCGCAAACCCGTCTCTACCGGGATTATATTCTCTTTGCCCGTCTCGTCCGAAACACTACTGTACCTACTGTGGCATAGCACATGCCAATGACAAAATGTCTGTAGGAGGGCTGCCCGGTTTGTAGTAGAATATTGACGTAAACTTTTTTTCAATGAAAAATTCCGAATTTCAAAAGTCGTTAAACAAACAAAGAGATTAGGTTAACCCCCTTCCAGAATAACATACCAATTCAAACCCAGGCTGTATAAAGCTGTATTAGAACAAGATTATAAAAACAGCTGGCATATACACCTATATGTACCTCTATAGTCTATGCTCTATAGCTGTCAACGATGTCACTCACTCTAGACGTAGCGGAACCACACACACTGGTAATAGTGGCGCCAACCGCGCGGTCAGCTTTGGCTTAACGGTCCCCGGGGATAACGGGCGGTAGTGCTCTCCTTTAATGTTTCTGGCGACGACGACGCAGACTTGGTGACTCTATCGGCCTTATTACAAAACGAGTTTTAACGCTAAACTGGAGTTTAAACCATAGTTTTGTCAAATTTCTTATTACAAAAAGCAGATTAGCACTTAGGTCTTGGTTGACTATGGTGTCAAAGTTAGTCTTGCCGGGCACCTAGTTTAGCGACGGTTTAAGCATTTATTTTAATGGCGGCCACGTATTCTACTTGTCAAATCGTAAAAAATTCATATATTTTGTATTAAAGTAAGAAGGGGTGGTGAGGTTAATAGGAAGCGTGGATGAGTAGAATAATAGCTTTTAGCAAAATTTATAGGAAATACTTATAATATCGAAAGTATACATAGTAAAAACAGAATATATTACAAGAATTGACAGTACACACAATCAACAAAACATGTTGCTATGGTTACTTAGCCATAGTGTGCCATTGTATAGGTTGGATATATAAGGAGTATCTCCTTAACATTTTTTTCATATACGTAAATACCTAATTAGGATATTTTGAATTACTCGCAATGATCAAAAGTCATTTAAAAATTACCTACAATATTTTTCGATATTAGAAAATAGTATTGTGTGACAAAATAGCTACTTATATTCCAAAATAAAAATTAGTACATTGTGTCAATTCTACATTTCGTGTATCCGTAGCATAAAGACATTTATTATCTGTGGAAATAATTTCTACCATAGCTACAGTTTGGTATTAAGTTGTCTTGGCTTTATTCATCTTTTGTAATAAGGTTTGGTTTATAGGTCGACTCTAAAGATAGTTGAAGACAAATTGGTTGTCGACCAAAGTCGAGTTTAACGAGTTTTTTGTAATAAGGCCGTATATCTCTATTATATCTCTATGGCCGCCATGCATCGAACGTGCACTGATTTTTAAATCGGTGGATTCAAAATTTGATTTGTGGAATTTGAATTTTTAATTTGCATTGTGGAAGAGTGTAGATGTTATATTGTTACACAGTTACACTATATAACTGATGTAGTAAACATATTTTATACCTAGAGCATATTTTTTTTGTACCTACCTAGTACCTTTAAAACACAAAGTACGTAATGATAAATAAATCAGGGGCCACAAAAAAAATTTTTTTTTCATTTAATGGACATCCTAATACAAACATTGCAAGTTGAATAAAAACTTGTAAAAAAACAATTGAATCTGTGGTTTTATTGCCAGCATTTGTTTTCAAACAAAGGCCAATCGATGCGCTAAGCAACACACACACAAACGATTACTACATTTTCTTATCCAGCGGTTCTTATCCAACATTAGATAATTATTACGAGATTCGTTCGATGCTCGTATTCTTACAACTAAATTACGTCTCGATTTTGTAATCCGTCGAAAGTATACCTACTTATAGTGAAAACAGTTTTTTTAAGGTTATGAGCGTGGAAACAAGTTAGTAAGTAGCGGCTAATTTTACAAGTTGTTTTTTTTCACAAGTTATTATAAAATTAACGTAGAACCATTGTATATCCTACTTATTATTGACATTATAAATGCGAAAGTGTGTTTGTTGGTCTGTCCTTCTTTCACGCAGTAACGGAGCAACGGATCGACGTGATTTTTACCTATAGTTTTTGGACCGGAGAGAAACATAGGCTACTTTTGATCCCGGAAAAATGCACGGTTCCTGTGGGAACGCGGGTGAAAACCGCGGGCAGAAGCAAGTGTTGAAATAATTACTACAATTGTTATTACACAAGACAAATTCTATGTAGAAAGACCGAAGACTCGTAGAAGAGAAAAAAATCTTTATTTCAGTGACTCAGTTTTAAGTAATTTATTGGTATAACTTAAAGCAGGTATGGGCAACCTTTGTAATGTTCCGGGCTAAACTTTAAGATGTTAGTGAAGTCGCTGTCCGTGGATAACTGTTAGGGGCAGCGTAGATGCATATGCAAACGTACGTTGGATGTGAAAAAAAAATACGGTTTATTTCATTCATTTATGAAGTGTAATACTGAAGTTACCTCAATCAGCGGAACTAAATGAGGAGGTAAGCAAGTAGGAGCGACAAAGATATATTATAGGTTTTTAAACTGTCATGGTCATCAACACTTTGAAAATTATCACTAGAAACGGAATATTTACCATGTATATTATTTGATTTGAGTTTCCGATATTTCGGCGCTGTTGCAAACGCCATGATCACGGGAGAACTGAAGTACTGCGGGTAGATGGTGATTATGGGCAGACGTAGCGATCTACCCTCTTCCTCACTCGTTTATTACGCGTGCCACTACTATTGTCCTCACTACTATCTCGAATATCCACTCTCATGGTTAATTTAAGCACCACTGCATCAAATAGTAAGTGATGCGGTTACGGACGCGACACGTGCTTCCTGATCTGGACAGGTTTTGTACAATTACATCATTTACGAGCTCTCGACAAGTACCTATACAAAGTACAAGTGTGGATCATGTAACTATCGATTTATCTTTTTATTAAATCGATACTTAATCGACTTACAACTTTTTAATGCTTCGATTACTTATGCAAGTGAATGCATTTATTGTGGAATGATACTATCTATATGTTAGTCATCGATTTTAGTACTAAAACCATTGATTAATTTGATATTAATGGTAGAGATGAACATATCAATGTAAACACCAGTCACACATTTCTCTTCACTCGTCAGTTTTGACCAGACAGACTAGTTATGGACCGGAGAGTAACATAGGCTACTTTTTATCCCGCGGCTTTTATCCGCGCTTTTTGTAACCGCGGGCAGAAGCTAGTCCGAATATAAAATGAAATGCAGTGGGTTCTCGTCAAAAAAAATTCGTTGACATAACTTAAGTAACAAAGTTACCGCATAACATAAAGTAAAATCGTATATACATTAAAGTCGCAAATCATCTCCTCTCGGCACGAGTCCCTGGCCTCAAAAAGCGATCTTTACGATCCGATGTTACGTCATATTTACTTTATGCTGATACATACATACAGACAATTACTTTTATGAACTAACGTTGTTTACTCTACTTCTGAATAACTATATTGAGCCAAGGAGTATTAAGTATATAGGTATAGCTTTGGCTAGCCCATGGATTAATTTGACAGGTCTAAAATATATTCCATCTCTTTCTCAGGTTCTCATTTAGGAAGTGAGATTGAAACTAAAATTAGGCTCAGATATGAGATGACAGAATACATAGCATAGACGTTATAGCGGATTTTGGAACTAGGCGTCTCAGGGCGGGAATTCTACATTCTTGTCAGATTTATTTTCAACTCTCACAAAGAGTGTCAGTTCAAAGACTTTGAAATACACTTGGATTATGTATTGTATTGAGCAACCTCGGAAGTGAATCGAACTGGTTATTGACGAGTCATCATACTTTTAAATTGTATGTGTTGTTCAGCAATCGAGAAAGTACACAGTACTTTAAACAATTATTATATAAATACGAATTTATAATATCGTATAGATTGAGGCTCCTGATCACGATGGCCAGTATAATACGTGTCAATTATTGTGGCCAATACCTATGAACATCATGTAGAGTGGGAGTTTTATTGTGAATAGTTAGGTATTATAGTTGGACAATTATACTGTGGTTCATGTGGTTGGTTAAAGAAAGTATAACTATAAGTATTGCTTATGAGACTTAATACCTAATGTCTCAGTGTAACGAGCGCACTGCAGTGCCGCGCAGGCCGTTGTGTTTCAAAGTTCTGGGTGGCACTGCAATTGTTATGGGCCGGCGTTATGCTTACCATCAGGCAAACGACCGGCTCGTCTCGTTACCAAATAACATTAAAAAAAACTGTGGAACTGCTGTCAAACACAGTTCAGGATAGACTGGTTTACAAAGTTTCTACATTTGGCTAGGATCAAGTATTTTAGTTAATACCACTAGATGAATACTGAGACTTTTGTATAAAATTAAGCTAAAAATCATGTTTTATTGCACCATCAGCTCTCATGATCTCTGCCATAGAAAGGTCATTTGACTGGCTATCACTCGATTAATTAACAGGGTGCATAGATTTATACAAAAGTAGGTACCTACTCCATTGTATTAAATGTATGTATGCAAGAAATAAATAAGTGGCATGAAATTTTGCACACGTCAGGAACATTAACACACAGTCAAACAGCATACCAGCTCTTGATACCAGTAATGTTTTTAGAAAAATACACAGTAAGTATGGTTTCGAATTTTGCTCAACTGCAGTGTGCAGACATCAAATGATGACCGGTAAAGAATTATGCTATGCTTATCAAGTATGTACATATATACAATATACAAAGACTAGGTCCGCTCTAACTATTACTATTACGGATTATCACAGCATAAACGTAGATTTGCTTCAGATGAGTGCGTCCAGTATGAATGTGGGGCAACGCAGCAGACGATGGCCCATTTGCTGGCATGCTCTTGTTCTAACAAGTGTTCCATACCTATAAGGGATTTGATGGAGGACACAGGCAAGACAATAGACGTGGCGCAATGTGAGAACAGATTATGTATAGGCTGAATATGTATCGACACGAAGAAGTTTCAACAGAGGAAAAGATTTATTGCACACAAACTGACTATAATAAAACATACCTGAGAACACTGCGCGGCGAAGTCCGCTATAAGGGCGTGCGCGTGGTGCGCGAGCGGCGCGTGCAGTGTGAGCGGCGGGTCGCGCGCCGACGACAGCTGCAGCGAGTGCGGCGCGGGGGACGTCGCGCGCAGCCCCTCCAGCGACAGCGTGCGGCGGATCGTCAGCCCCGTCGGGCCTACGTAACAAGAGCTTTATTTTTACGCTGTTATTCTAATTCGTTCTAGTTAGCGGTAGGACTAACTCGTCTGCGAGTGTCCGTCTGGGTTGTTACCACCGCTTTGCTCGTGAAGTCTGCCGCCAAGCAGTAATGTGCAAGCATTACTGTGTTCCGGTTTGATGAGCAGAGTAGCCAGAGAAATTACTGGGCTTATGAGACTTAATACCTAACGTATAAGGGTAACGAACGCACTGCAGTGCCGCGCAGGCCTTTGTGTTTCAAAGTTCTGTGTGGCACTGCAATTGTTATGGGCCGGCGTTATGCTTACCATCAGGGAAACGACCAGCTCGTCTCGTTACCAAACACCATAAAAAAAAAGTTTGACCGCAGTCGCACATGATGGCAGTAATAAGTCTACTAACTGTACCTTTAACGCCAATAGTGACTGCGTTATGAGACACGGCGAGTACAGCGTTCTCCCCCGGCGGCACTCGCGCTGCGAAAAGTCTTGCGAAGTAGAAGGGCCACGAGCGCGCCAGCTCCACGGCCTGGCGCTTCGCCTGCGTGCGCGGCCCGGAGCCCTGCGCACGGAGGAGGGCGGAGCCCGCGCGCCGCTCGCTAGAACTCATCCGGAGCGACGGCGTGCTGGAGTTTACGTCGTACACGATCTGGTCAAAAAATACAAAACCCACTAAAACTTCTGATCTTAAAGACCAACTTTTCTCGGTCGCCATCCTATTTATCTTTGGAAAAAAACAAAAACAATCTGAATGTGTCTTGAATGAGATTATTAGTCTGGATTTTTTATTTAATTTTAACGACATTTTGCGTGTTTGACATTCTGTGTATTGACAATTTGCGTCTTTGACAATCTGCGTATTTGACATTTTGCGAAATTTACAGTTCTTTAACGTTTTGCTTGTTTGACTTTATGCGAATTTACGAATTCCATATTTACAGTAGTGTCACCAGTGTTTTTTTCTGACTAACACCTAAAAGTAGCTTAAAATATACTTCTTGCTGTATAATAGCTAACATGACAACAGTGTCGCTATAGTTCTTACGTGAGTGAGTGAAGCATAGTACTACTCTATGGAGTGAAGGCTTACATGGCGGCTTGACAACGGTGTCGGTATAAGTTTTATGTGAGAGAGTGCAAAAGGCTTACATGACGGCTTTTCTAGCGGATTCCACTCATCTTCTGTCACATTTGACATTATATGTTCGTGTATCATCGGCCGAATTGCACACAATCAAGTTTTCAATTGCAAGCGTTCCTCACGCAAGCTTACGTGTAGTCATAACTTACTTGTGCGTAAAGTAGGTCCAGTATAGCCGGGTCGTTGTAAGTCTCTTGCGGTGAGAAGATTTCCTTGCGCACGCGCAGCTTCCACGGCACGCGTCCGTACGTCAAGAACGATCGGTCAGAAGGCAGCAAAGCAGCCGGCGCAGGCGCGTCGCCTGATGAGAAACAAGCTATCATAAGTTTTTAAAAACGTTTTAACACACTCTTTGATAAAAATTTAAATAGAAAAAGTTCTCACGTTCAATGTGTTCCGTTTTGTCCGTAACGTGTGTTGATACTGAATGCCGCCTCTCAGCTTCCATCTTCCTGTCTCTTTCCTTCTGTACCATGTGAGTCTTAAAGGTGGCTCGTTTAGAAGTGTCCGTGTTTTCACTGGGGTACCCCGCGTCCGACCGAGGGCTGTCCCTCGCTCGGCCGACCAGCATGTCCCGAGAGTTCTTCCTTCCGTCAAAACGCTCGAAGTCATCAAAGTAAGGCGACCGCTTCCGTTCAAAGCTATCATCCAAGCCGTTTTCTTCTTTCCTCCTATCGGCTCGCGTCGGGTGCATCTCGTATATTTCCGACGCTTCTCGACCTGAGTAGTTATCTCTGTCACGGCGGTCTAACCCTGACTCCGAGTCCCATTCGTCACGGCTGTTGTGTCCTCTATCTTCGTTGTAAATAGATTCATCGCCCCAATCGTCTCTCATTTGATTTGAGTCGACGCGACGATCGGACGTAAGGAAGCGAGTGGCCAGGTCGTCGCGAGGCGGTTCTGAATCTTCGCGGCGTCGGGAATTCCAGTTGGCGAGGAAACCGTGTCGCTCGTCCGCTTCTCTGTTCTGATGGACGCCGAATGTGTCCCTGTCGCGGCGGAGTTGAGCAAAGGAAGATTGATCGGGGACAGGCGGGGGAGGGGCAGGTTTGTCTGGCGGCGCGGGGGGAGACTGAGGCGGAGGGGGAGCCGGACCGGGCGGTGCAGGGGGAAGCGGAGGTGGCGGAGCATCCCAGCGCTGCCCACCTCCCAATTGACGCTCCAACATTAACTTCCTCGTGTCTTCCAGTTTGTTGATCGTTCTCGGAGTCTCTGCTGCCGAAGACGAGCTCCGAACAGAATGGTTTGCTGTGACACGTTCCAATCTCTGCCTCATTTCCGAGCTAAGCTTTAGTTTCCCCACACTGCCGGGAGACGGCCGCTGCGCTCCGATTTCAAAGCTGCGTCTTGTAGTTCTTTGACTAGGCGGTTCTCTATCTTTTGGGATGGGAGAGGTTATACCATCGACTTCGAATTCCTCCCATTCGATATTAGGCGTCACCTCGGACTTGGAGCGGGTTCTCGGTGGTTCGAGTTCTATCGAGCCGTTGGTTTGCGCTTGAGGGGTGTGTCTTCTTTGGTTTTGACGCATTTTAAACTTGGTAAAGTCTTGCGTGGGGTCTCCGCCAACAGCGTCTTTGGGCGGTGGCCACCTCCACTTGCCTATTCTTACGGTCTTCGCTCGACCGTAGGGGTCCATAAAACCTCGGATTTCAGAAGGATCTGAGGAATGTAAAGGCGGGGGCATCGGCGGAGGGGGCGGTGGAGGTGCTCCAGTCGACGAGCTCTCGTTAGATTCCCGCCGAGTTTTAACTGTGTTTCTAGGTGGCGAATGCACTTGAGCGTGGACTACAGTAGAAGCACGGACCGGCGACGTCGGCTCCGACTCCCCCGGCTCCACCACCTGCCCGGCTAGTAAGCTTTGTAGCGCTTGATTCTGCGCCAGTAACTGTTGCTGAATTTGAAGATTCTGCGCCATCGCGCTCTGTAAGAAAGCTCGTTGCAGATTTTGATGATACGCGTTGATATCGACCGTTCCCGGAGGTGGTAAATGAAGTCCCAACGCAGCAGCCAGCGCTTCCGGCGTGGCCGGCATCGTGGCCGGGAGTGGCATCCCTCCGAAACTCAACGAAGTGTTAGCCGAAGCCGCCCTAGGGGTAGCTCCACCACCTTTTATGGCACCGGACAGCCCTTCGCCGTCCGTCAATCTCTTGAGGCTGTCGTTCATAAAAATCGGATCGAAGAGGTTAGTGATATAGTCATCGACAGAGTCCGCACTGGATTCCTTTCTCGATTTAGGTTTTTCCTTGTCTTCCTTTCCGCCTCCTTTGATGAGGTGTTCCACAGCGGGATCGCTGAGGGTTTCTATCTGCTCGTTGTATTCGCAGTCGAGGACGCTGTCGATGAACTCGTTGTAGTCTGCGTGTCCACCCTTGATGCTGGCGGCCAGGGAGCGCGCGTCGGACAGTTCGTCTATGTTGGGGTCCAGGACGGGGGAGAACAGGTCGTCGAGGAACTGGTCCACGTCGGAGGCCTGGCTCGGCACGCGGACGCGCCGCACGTGGGACGCGAGGCTCGGGGCTTCGGACGTGTCGGACATGGCCGACGACCTGAGTACAACATGTACCAATTGGCCATTACAACGAAATACTTTAAATACATGCATAGGACAGCGTTTAAATTCTGTCTCATGTTATGTTAAATGTCAAAGTATTCGAATATATAATCAACCTTAGTGATCATAAACACTGTATAAAGGTAATATTTAATATGTACACTACTATACACTACAATATGTACAATAATATTTACACGATGTTTCGTCTCTTTCGATTCAGTTTCAAATTGTCAAAGAACAACAAAGACAAAACAATGTGTAACTATTCAACCGTTATACAGTGTTTAAAGTAAGGCTGAATATGTATCAGACGTATCATAGAGACAACAAGAAAAGTGTTAATGGACACATTCATAGATAATAGATATAGAAGTTTAAGTTCAATTTAAATTCCTTACTTGACAACTTTATAATAGACTGTAATAAAAATAGGTTTCATTACCAATAATTGGAGAAAATCTGATGTTAAATACCAAACTAAATAAAATATAAATTTCGAAGGTTGTGCTAGAATGGGAATTTTCGACACTGATAGATAGGTGCATGGCAACAGATTTTACTCAGTGTAAAAGTTACCTAAATGAGAAATAAGTTTTAGAACACAGTTTACATAAAGACGGTGTTAGTGCTCTGGAAACTTAGAAATAATGAAGGTTTCTGCTATCATCAGGAATTAACTGGTTATACGAGTAGGTACGGTAGTGAACTGATCATTCTTTAAAACTTAGACTCATAAACCACAATAATATTTGTTAGTGTGAGGGTGCCATGGGATGAAATCGTAGTAATTACAGCTTTAACTTCCATTCTTATCAACAAGTACAAGATCAAAGTAAACATTACACTTACCTAACACCTCCAAATTCCGAGCTCTTCTCAATATAAGCACGACTAGACTGCGAGCCGGCCGGCGCCCGTTTCCCTGCATACTGACTCTTGATGTACCTCGACGGCACAGCCCTAGAACCAGTACCATAATCCATCTCCATAGCTCCTTTACTACTCGTCACACTAGGTGCACCTCCGAGTCTTTCCACAGAATGATACCGGTCGTTCAATCTTGATTGCGACAACCCTAGATCTGCTAAGTTCTTTGGCTGGGGAGCAGGGTTGTCGCCCAATAAGTTGTCTAAGGAACGACTACGGACTTTGTCTGATGTCTGGTCGAAGTAACGCTCGTTCAATGCGGATTCACGGCTCAGGATGTCATGAGATATCTTTCTAGAATATTCGTTGTGTTTAGAAGAGTATTCGTTGTTATGTTTGGTAGAATATTCGTTGGTGTGCTTGTTTAAATATTCATTGCTGTGTTTGGAAGAATATTCGTTGTGTTTCGATGAGTATTCGTTGCTGTGTTTAGAGCTATTATATTCGTTGTGCGTAGATGTCGAATACTCGTCGTTCTTTGGAGAATATTCGTTGTGGTTATTTGGTGAATATTCGTGTTTATTTGAAGAGTATTCGTGTTTATTTGGAGAGTATTCGTGCTTATTGGAAGAATATTCGTGCTTATTTGGAGAGTATTCGTGTTTATTTGGAGAATATTCGTGCTTGTTCGTAGAGTATTCGTTGCTATGTTTGGTAATGTTATGAGACTCTTCTCGCTCGATTTTCCAGTTGTATTCCGATAGGCCTTCGTCTATGGATTCTTGTAGCAGACGCGGTATGCTCGGTGAACGGGACTTTGGTGGTTCTGGAGGTGGCACCTGTACAGAAAATTGTATTAGGTAGGTATTGCAGTTGTTATTTTCATAGTTTTGGAGTAAAATACATATAGTGTAGTTAGTACTTCGTTTCGAAAATATACACAGATCAGTTTCGTCATCAAGTTTGTTTTATATTGTATACTAGCTGTGCCCCGTGCCTGCACCCACGTAGCCTAAGTTACTCCTCATAACTAGCTATATGCCAAGGAAAGTTCCATCAAAATCGGTCCAGCAGTTTCGGAGAAAATTAGCCAGAACAAACAGACAGTCAAAATTTTTCAAAACCGTCTTTTTTGTATTTGTTACTGTATACACTTTCATATGCATTTATTAAAAATCTATTATTTTGACATTACAAACAGGCACTTCAACTTTATTTATATGTATAGATACCTATCGAAATGTCATATTTGTAAGTATGCTTAAAATTTTTGAAATTTCCCCAAACACTACTGCTTATTACACTGATATTCTAATCATATATATGGTCTCTGTTTACCAGCGGCCTGGTAGCTTTCTCCGCGTCGGCAGAGGGCGCCCTCGGCGGTGGTGCCGGCGGCGTGTGGCGGCCGGTGGCGCCCCGCAGCGGCTCCGAGCGTGTACTGGGGAGCGCCGCCCACGTCTCTATCTCTCCCACCGTGTCTAACACGTACTCGCAGCCTGCCCATTCTGTAAACAACGAGATTGATATTGAAAATACGTACTATTAAATATATTTCATAATGTTATTAATTAATGTCATTTTCGCATTTATTTTAACATAGTTGTGCATCGCGGATTCGCCCACGTAACCTAAATTATTCCTTATAACATTAGGTATCTGCCACTGAAAGTCCCATCAATATCGATCCAGCCGTTTAGATTAGCCGGAACAAGCAGACACTCAATCAAAAATTAAAAAAAATGTGTATTTGTTACCTATACTTTCATATGCATATCGTAAAAAAAATTGCTTTAAAAAAGCTACGAACCGACTTCAGTGACAAACTACTGAACCGATTATGATAAAATTTCTATGGGACCAATCTGAAAGTATATCCTTTCAAATAAAAAAATAATTTTTCAAATCGGTTTATAAATGACCGAGATATGAGGTAACAAACATAATAAAAAAAAAATACCCGACGAATTGATAACCTCCTCCTTTTTTGGAAGTCGGTTAAAAAGCTGTTAGTTTAACATTACAAACAGGCACATCCATTTAAAGTATTTGTATCGCAGACCTAAAATTACGCTAGTACATCCTACATCTATGATTTGTGTAGAAGATATTAATATTTTTTATCTATATAACATAATTATAATTTAATAAAAAAAAATATCTATATTACATATGTGTTAGTTAGTTAGTTTTTTTTAATTTTAATTATTCTTAGTATTGTAAACACTGTCATTCTATAAGTGGAAACTATTTAAGGCTTTTTTGTACCTACCAGTCATAGTACTATAATCCTTAGATATAAGCTGTTTGTTTCCCATGGTAAATAAATAAATAAATAAATTATAAAAAATCGAAAGGTTACTCGGAGACTAAAGAATGCAAGTATGGGGATCCGCCATACTTGTTTATAGATTTGAAAACTGAAAAAATGTATTTTAGTAATAATTCATACCAGTGAGCTGTCCATTGTGTTCGAGGGTGAGCGTCCACCCGGCGGCGCCGCGCGCCACGCCGGCCGCCGCCAGCGCCGCGCCCGCCGCACGCTCGCAAGACGTCCACGACTCCACGCACACGTGCTGCACCGACTCTGCAACACAGATATGTTTGTATAATGACATTTTCTTGTGCGAGCATGGCTAGCTACCACTCTCGAAATGAAAATCTAAAAAGTACCTGAGCATTGCAGCCTGAGAGCCAGCTGCCGTTTTACGTTTAGTGTATTTAAAACCTTTAAGTTAACAGATGAGAAGGTAGTCGAACGCAACAAATCAGAAAGTAAAGAAAAACACGTTGGATACCACCGATTTGCTCCTGTAGTCAGTCGCCAAGCAGTAATGTGCAAGCACTACTGTATTCCGGCTTGATGGTCAAAGTAGACGGTGAAATTACCGGGCTTATAATAATAATTCCTTATTTCAAACGCACGATCCAAAGTATTATACACAGTTATTACTCAATTATTATAAACCAACATGCCAACTGAAAAAAAAAAAACAAAAAAAAAAACAACGACTTATGAGACTTAGGATTTAATTAGCTAGCTACATATATAGTAATCTGTGGATTTAATACCTAGTCTCAGCGTAACGAGCGCAATCCAGTGCCGCGCGCAGCTTTGTGCTTTAAAGTGCAATTCATAACAGCCCATAAGGGCTGTCGTTAAGTTTATAATCAGGCACATGAAATGTCTCACCATCGTAGAGGCGCAGCGGCAGCGCCGGGCGCGTGTCCTGCCGGGCGGCGCGCCACTCGAGCAGCGTGGGCGGGCAGCGCCGCGCCACGCCGGCCGCGCGCGCCGCGCCCGCCGCGCTGTGGCACAGCAGCCGCAGCAGCAGCGACCGCAAGTGCGGAGGGGCGCGCTCGGACACGAACCTTACTAGGTACCTGTGGAGCGAAATACAAATACTTAAGGGGCAGCGTAGACGCTTATGCAAACGTACGTTTGCTTGTCAGAATAATAACGCTTTTGCGTCAAGCGCGGATTTCGTGATACTCGAAATGCGCTGCCCCTAAGGGCAGGATGCCGCGCGCCGCTATCTCGCTCGCGCATCTCAACATTTTTTAAGATAAACAATCACTTATTAAATGATGAAAAGTCGCATTCGGTGAAATTGCTGACTATAACATTACAAAGGTTAAACAAAAATTTCATTTTTTTTTCAAACCAAAAATGTGATTTTATGTTTTGCCCATTTTCATGTATGAAAACTTGATCGGATCAAAATGATACTTTTGCCTTACCTTTGTAATGTTATTGCCAACAACTTCACCGAATGCGATTTTTCATAATTATATAAAGTGATTTTTTATCTTAAAAAATAATAAGATGCGCGAGCGAGGTAGCGGCGCGCCGAATTTTGCCCCTTAGGTGCCCCTCGTCCCGCCTAAGAAGAACGCAAAAATGGCATAAAGGCTTGTTGGTTCATCAAAGGAAAACAGGCACTACGGAAAAAGAGAGACAACGCCAGAGGCCTCAATTGGCAATCTGAAAATTTTGAAACACATTTCCAAAGATAATTTCCGAAGACAATTAGTATGTGGTAATTTCCTAAAAGTTGTTCCAGGAACTACATATTTTTGAAAATGCCTTACAAGTTTGTGATAAAAATGTTTGATATTTAGAATCTCCATTACATGTCCAAGGTTTCTATGGAAGTGTTTTGTTGACTATTGCATTTATAAGAATATTGTGAACGGCCAAAGTTATATTTTTTTTTTGATCGTACTTATGCAAGGGCTGTCCAGGCGGGAATGCCGCGAGGCAATGCGCCAATAGCTGCCAAATCCGTTCGCCCGCGTCATTGCCGCTCGCCTGGTTGCAGATCTGGACCAGCACTTCATCTCGGAGGCCGCGGGAGGACAGTCCTCTCGACGCGATGTAATCAGCTAGGACCTGGGGAACGTATTTGATAAATCAGTATAGGCTAACTGTTGATTGGTATAATGGGAAGTATGTATGTGTGTGTGTAAAGAAATCTTCATTTTTGCGTAGGGCTTGTGAGACTTTTTATGCTAGTCGAGTCGAATTACGACCAGCAAAATGCGCGATTACATGAGAACGGAATGTATAAGCTTCTCGTGACCTCGCGCGTAGCATTTTCTTTGTCACAAAGACTAGTTTTTAGGGTTCCGTACCTCAAAAGAAACCCTTACGGTCTTACCACAAAAAAAATTAACACACTTTAAACCTGTGTTAAACACTGTTTAACTCCTAAACATGCCTTAGTCACGTGTTTAAATATGAGCAACCACACATCCTGATTTAAGTACTGATCTAACCGTTGTCTAACACAATTCTGTGGTGACAACTTCTAATCATTTTTTACGTTTATCTTTTGATACTGTCTAGTTAAACAGGCGTCTGAAAGTGTTTTTTTTTTGTAGTAACACGGTTATAGTTTCTCTCGTTATCCGCCTGTCTGTCTGTCTATCAAGACCGGGATTCAAAACTCAGTAACGGGAAGTTATAGTACAAGTAAAGTGTAACATCCAAAAACGGTGATTAATGGATAGCTACAACACAAAAAGAGTTTATACCAAATTGGGGACTGATTTTGGAGGGAAACTTAAAACCTACTCGGAAAAATGGGAAAAATCTTCCAGACTCGTTTGTACGGAACCATCAGTGCACGAGTCCAACTCTTTATTTTATTTCATACCTTCTGCCTCGCTTCGTTTCCAGCGGCTGTTTCATCACACCATCTTAATATTAACTTAAAAGTCGCCACCGCATCGTTGAAATCTTGATCCCTGCGAAATAAAATGTATTGTATTTTAGTAATATATGCATCTTTATGTACTACGGTAATGTCATTTAATGTATACAAATAAATAAAATTCAAGTGTCTGTTTGTAATATCAAAATAACAGCTTTTTACTAAATGCCTATGAAAGTATATACGGTACCTATGACAAAACAACCATTTCTAAAATTTTTGTCTTTGACCGATATTAACGGGACTTTCACTGGTAGATAGCTGATGTTATAAGGAGTAACTTAGAAAAAGAATTAGGGTTCCGCGCAAAAAAATAAAACCCATGAAAGACAATTTCTCCGCACGGGTAAAACCGCGGGCAGCAGCTAGTTATTAATAATTATTGTATTTTTACCTGACAGCAGCTTTAGCGAGGAAAGGTCTAGTGACGGGATGCCGCCGCGGGCTGAGCTGGCCGCCGTCCGCGAAGTAAACTGAGCTGAACTTGCTGAATGCGAACTGCTGCAGGTCGCGAGGGAGCTGGACGCGCTCGTCCTCCGCGTGCACGTCTCCTGACACCTGGCAATGGATAAAATGACGATTTTAGCTAAACAATGGTGTCAATTCTATCATTTCATACCTAAACTAATTTTAGTTTCGTTCTCTCTCCTTCCAATACATAAAATGAGAAAGAGATGGAATATATTTTAGACCTGTCAAATTAATCCACTTGCTTGTCTCTAGTGTAAATTTAATGGCAATGAATTCAGTGACATCTAATTTATCAAGATTGAAAGATATTTGACAGCTCTAAAACTAAATTTAGATCTGTCAGACATCTTCCATCTCTTTTTCATGTTATGTATTGGAAAGAGAGAGAACGAAACTAAAATTAGTTTAGGTATGAAATGATAGAATTGACACCAATGCCGTCTATTTTATTCTATCGGATAACAAGACGAGCAGTTCGTCAGCATGATGGTGAGCATAATGCCGGCCCGTATAACATTTGCAGTGCTACTAAGAATTTTTCCGGGATAAAAAGTAGGCCATAGCGAGTATGGCCGAGCGGGAACTTGTGCGACTTTCAATCCGAGGCACCATAGTTCGAATGTCGACTCGGCCGCATGTTCAAGAACCACAACATTCGAGGACATGTGACATCCTCCAAGCCGCACTGGGCCCGCGTGGTGGATTATGACCCATACCTCTCTCTCTGAGAGAAGCCCGGTATCCCAGCAGTCGGAGCGTAAGAGGCTGACGATGATGAATAAAAAGTAGGCTTATGTTACTCTCTGGAAAACTAAGTATATCTTTGAAAAAAGGCTCGTCGATCCGTTGCTCCGTGAAAGGACAATCAAAGAACCAACAAACACATTTTCGCATTTATAATACGGGTTATACCTTTGCTAAGTTCCTTTCACTGTGCGGTGGTTGCCATTCGTCCAGCTTGGTCAGTATGTAGGCCAGTTCCGCCGGCACTTCGAGTACTTGTAGACTCTCTGCCTTCGCCTTATCTGCCTTCGTCTGCGCGTGAGCTTGCGCTTGAGCTGCGACTTGAGCTTTTTGTTCTGCGGCGCGCCTCCTGGTAGCAAATGCAATTTCAATTAATATAGGTACTTATAAAAATAAAAATAAAAATAAAATCAATTTATTTCAGGTTAACAACAGTATGTACCCATAATAATATATAAAAACACACATAATTATTATTACAATTAAAAACAAAAGAAAGAAATCAATTAAACTTATGGCTGATCTTTCAATTGTCAGATAACGTACTGTTAGATAATTTCTTGAATCATCTGTGGTGAAGTCAGACGTAAATACATTTTATGCCATTCTAAAGAGAAAAAGCTTAGTTAACTAACGGTCCGTAAATTTCGAAATAAAAGACCCGAAAAATACACTAAAAAAACACGAAAATTTATTGATTTAATAACTATCAGTTCGTTAACGTGCCATTGAAAGATCGGCCCTTAGTTTAGCTTAATTGAGCTAATGGCACTTTTTAATTCGATTATGAGGCCGACTATTGATTTATAGGTCAATGGTTAATGGGTATTGTCTTTCTTGGCAGCGGCTTGCTGCGCCTCAGCCACCCTGAGCCTGGCGACCCTGCGTGACCACGCCTGCAGACGCACTGTCGACCCTGCGTGACCACGCCTGCAGACGCACTGTCGACCCTGCGTGACCACGCCTGCAGACGCACTGTCGACCCTGCGTGACCACGCCTGCAGACGCACTGTCGACCCTGCGTGACCACGCCTGCAGACGCACTGTCGACCCTGCGTGACCACGCCTGCAGACGCACTGTCGACCCTGCGTGACCACGCCTGCAGACGCACTGTCGACCCTGCGTGACCACGCCTGCAGACGCACTGTCGACCCTGCGTGACCACGCCTGCAGACGCACTGTCGACCCTGCGTGACCACGCCTACAGACGCACTGTCGACCCTGCGTGACCACGCCTGCAGACGCACTGTCGACCCTGCGTGACCACGCCTGCAGACGCACTGTCGACCCTGCGTGACCACGCCTGCAGACGCACTGTCGACCCTGCGTGACCACGCCTGCAGACGCACTGTCGACCCTGCGTGACCACGCCTGCAGACGCACTGTCGACCCTGCGTGACCACGCCTGCAGACGCACTGTCGACCCTGCGTGACCACGCCTGCAGACGCACTGTCGACCCTGCGTGACCACGCCTGCAGACGCGCTGTCGACCCTGTGTGATCACGCCTGCAGACGCACTGTCGCCGCGCGGCGTGGTATAGTAATGTCTTACTTGGCGGCGGCTTGCTGCGCCTCGGCCCGGCGGCGGCGCTGGTCCCGCAGGCCGGCGGCGCGGCGGCGCGCGCGGCGGCCGCGCACGAGCGCCTGCGCGCGCACCACGCCGCGCCGCGCCACCAGGTAGCGCCGCCGCGCCGCGCGCCCGCGCCACCACGCCTGCAGCCGCACGGACGACGCACGCATCGCATGATAACGCTTTCTGGGGGAAGAGAAATGTTCAATTACACTCTGTACAACCATTTCAAACGAAAACCTATTAATAAAAAAAGTTTTCTTTTTTATGTTATTTGGTAACGAGACGAGCTGGTCGTTTGCCTGATGGTAAGCATAACACCGGCCCATAACAATTGCACTGCCACTCAGAACTTTGAAACACAAACGCCTGGCACTAAGTGCGCTCTGAGACATTAGGTAGGTATCAAGGCTCATGGTCTCATAAGCCCAGTAATTAATATGAGTAAAAAGCCTAAATATTATAATGAATGTTTGATTACTTTAAGCCGGTCTATGAAATGAGACTCCGAGTCCTGCCAATTCCGCCTTATGTAAAAATATGTAGGCAGGTGTTACAGGAGTAATAGTATCTATAAAAAAAATTACCTAGCGAGGTAACCGCGCACTTGCGCCTGCAACTTCGTCGCTGCCGCTCGCAGCTTGTCCGCGCGAGCGCGCTCCAGCGCTCTGTGCAGTGCCTCTCTGATGAACACGCGAGCTGCACCCAGCTGGTAGTCGGCGCCGACTGGAAAAGAGAATGCGATTTAGAATAAAATTAGAGAATTAAAAAAATAAAATAGTTTTGGAATTGAATTGTCAAATTACGATTCAAGGGAATAGTTGAAGCGCAGTGCGCGAAGTTACTTTTTTTACACAAGCATATGGTGTGTACAAAAAAAATTGAGGGTAGGTGCGTTATATCGGAGGGTTATATCATGAGAATATTAAGAAACCGAAAGTTTGGTTGTCTATTTCATTTATTTGTTTGTTTCAACCATATCAATAGTTGATTCGATTTGGCGAAGAAAGATAATATCGTCCGGATGGTGTAGAACAACTTTACTTTCGGAAAAATGGCACAGTTTGAAGACAAAAAGCCAAACCGCGATCGAATCGTAGGTTTCAACTGTTTATTAAATAGGCAGAAAATCTTTAAATTACCGTTATTATGCTAATAACAACAAATATGTCCAATGAAGCGTTATTCTTGATTTATTGAGTGGCTATAATCGAATCGGAGAGCTATCAGGATTCCATGCACGCACATTAGCTCCAAAGGAGGCAAACGCTACCTGCCTTATATGCTCAGCCTAGATTGACCTGCGGACTACGGCATTTCATTACGATGTGGCTCACCAAGAAGGTTTTATGGCTGCATATAGTCTGACAACTTAATGTTGCCCGTGACAAGAAAAAAATCAAATCAAAATTTATTTACCAAAGTTGATCGTGTGGATCGATTTTGAAATATCTTTTTTTGTTTAAAGGTATATTCTGGAGGTAGACCTATATACATTTTATGAAAGAATACCACTCTTAAAAGTGGAAAATGGGGGATGAAATTTCATTCATTGCGATTTTAAAAAAATATTCTCGCTTTTTTAAAACCAATTTCACGCGCAATTTAAACAAAACACACTATAATTAAAGGGTGCCTTTATGTGTACTTACACAAAACCATAGCTTCAATCAACAACCCGCGTTTTTTTAAACTTTTCCACACTTTCCCCATCTTGACCACTTGTCTCCGGCGACATCACAAAACAACACTCAACTCTAAAGATCCACTATCTCCACTAGCAAACTGTTATCACTCCAATATGTCGTCTATAAACGCCATTAATAATAATTACTCTCGCAATGACTTGACGACTTTAATTGTGACAGCTATTAGGTTCACATTCAAATCTATACAAATAAATAAAATTGAAGTGTCTGTTTGTAATATCAAAATAACAGCTTTTTACTAAATGCATATGAAAGTACATACGGTACCTACAACAAATCAACTATTTTTAAATTTTTTGTCTGTCTGTCTGTCGGTTTGTTTCGGGTAATCTCCGGAACGGCTGCACCGATTTTGATGGGACTTTCACTGGCAGATAGCTGATGATACAAGGAGTAACTTAGGCTACTTTAATTTTAGAAAAGGAATTAGGGTTCCGCAAAAAGATAAAACCCATGAAATCCAATATCTTCACGCGAGTGAAAACGCGGGCAGCAGCTAGTATTTGAATAAACCCGTTAACACTCTTCTTAATGTAATAGCTGATAAGATAAGATAAATAAATAAAACATACAATCAAACATAGAAACCCCTCCTTTTTTGAAGTCGGTTAAATATTTAAGACAAGTAGCTACAACAATCCCTGATGCCTGGAGACTTCTAGAGTCTCAAAACGCTGCTATCAGTAAGGCTGAAGGTTGCCAGACTCCTAAACCTCTATAGATCTCATGGGCTTCCGATCCCCAGGTCAAATAACAAATGTCAACAACGATACAACCTTAGTCAGTGTTACGTATTGATTAAGGATTCCTCTAAGGTGTTAGGTTATTTTGTATTGCTCCACTGGCAAGCTACCACACTAACGTCGACAATATATTTTTTTTTATGTTATTTGGTAACGAGACGAGCTGGTTGTTTGCCTGATGGTAAGCATAACGCCGGCCCATAACAATTGCAGTGCCACCCAGAACTTTGAAACACAAAGACCTGCGCGGCACTGCAGTGCGCTCGTTACCCTGAGACATTAGGTATTAAGTCTCATAAGCCCAGTAATTTCACTGGCTACTCTGCTCATCAAACCGGAACACAGTAATGCTTGCACACTACTGCTTGGCGGCAGACTTCACGAGCAAAGCGGTGGTAACAACCCAGACGGACACTCGCAGAAGAGTTAGTCCTCCCACTAACAAAATAATACTGTATTCCGGCAGTTGTACATGCAAATAGTTCTTATCAAGGTATAGCATATTCATCATTCGCCATTGATAGTGGCCAACCTATCAGGAGTAGTTAGATACCAAAAATATAAGCTAAAAAGTCTTACGTATCTCTAGTTTATAATGTTCCTCTGATTTGTACCAATAAGCGTTAGCATTGCAATTACTTACCAGCTCCCGTGGGCGGCATCTCAGCTAGTATTGAATTGCAAATCTCCCGGTACGGCGTCGCGCGGGTGGGTGTCGACTTCAGTAGGTATCTGTAAAGTTGAACACAATTTGAGGTGACGGCAAGCTAAGTTATGTGTTCTAAGTTATGCACTATTATTAGTTACTGAGTGTTGTTTATTTCGAGAGGTGGTTTGTGGTTGTTGGCTTTTTAGTAGGGACATAAATTTACATTATAGATAAACAGATTGTTGTTACAAAAAAAAACTAAGACAGATTGTTTATACCACAAAAATTTACAAAGTGTGCCTTACATAGTTTATTCACAAATGTTTCTTCCGGTGTAGGAATCAAACGTGCGTCCCTCAGCCGCTATAGAAACTACGTTCATCAACTACATAATGGGAGCTGATAATAAATATTTTTTATAAATTATTGAGGCAGGCCTATTTTGTAAAGTTTGTTGATATACGATTTAAGAGCAAAATTACGGCAGACACAGAAGAGTTCGCTTTTACAAGCTCTCTCCCTCTTCACTGCCACCTTTACTTAATATAGACACTGTAGATAATTATCAACAATATTAAAGTAACTATAAGTATTAAGTCATATGTCACTCACCTGTATCTATCCACGAAGTTCTGGAACGGTATCCTGATCGGGTACCCAGTCTGGCGGATCTTGATGGTATCCAGCATGCCGGTATACCTCAGCTGCGACAGCACGCAAGGCATGTCGAACTTCATAGGGGATTTGTCGGTGTTGGGCTTGATACAGCGCACGAACCACGGGTTGCACCTGGACATCGATTCTAGGAGCTGCTGGAGACTGTCCGAGAACCTGGAATGGTGGAAGAGTTATCGGTAAAGTATAATTGTTAGTTTGTCGTCAGTCGAAATTGTTTAGGCCGCTCGAAATTTTGTATGGCGACAACTCCATCCAGTTTTTACAATTTTTTACTAAATATAACTCGTTTGTCTCATGAATCTGAGGAACTGATCCCTCGGTTCAGATGCGCATGATGTTTTCCTCAGGACCTCCGATGAAAGATCAAGCTCTTTGTGGAAACCGAACCATCGTCTTACGGACTTCAACGGGGCGGAGAGATTACCAGCCATGATCGCGTCAAAAAAACTAGAACGGCTGATATTAGCGGCTGATTTCTAAAACATTAACCGGACAGTTGTAAATGTCTAACATCAAAAAACGATCCTGGTAAACTAAGAGCTACACAAATCTTAAGTAGGTACTGACAATGATGGCTTTAAAAACACGGCAGTACCTTGCGGCCACAGTAGGGGTCCTGGGCTTCATGGTAACGAATCTGCCGTTGGCTCCTCTAGGCAGGGTCTTATTGGAGTCGTGCTGGGCTCGCAGCTGCGTGGACATCTCTGCCACCAGCGGGACTTCACTGCTACATAGCAGTTCTAGAACGTCAGCGCGCAGGGCATCTCTATTCTTATCGAGAAAGCCGTCCACGTTATACCATACTTGGCCTGCATAATGTTTTATCTGAAAAAAGTAAGTGAGTTAAGTATACACAAATACTATGGCACAGAAAACTTGCTTGACCAGGGCAGATAAAAACCAGACACTAAACTCCGCTATCAATCTGACTCATCAGTCTTTAAATCTTATGATCATAATCATTACCAGAATTTTTCGTTCCACTGGCACATAAAGTAAAAGATCTTATCATAGTAGTCAAGTAGTCATCTTGGCTTGGGCCAAGTAAATCCAGGTTAAGTCGTATGCTTATTCATTTCATAGTCTACAGCGCCGCAATGTCACACACAACACCAACTGTCCCGGAAAAGTGACTAAAACTTTATGCTGATGATATGCTTACCCCAAACTCGCTAGCTCCCAGCCGAGGTCTAGAGTACAACTCGTTGAGAGCGTGGTTGTAATGGCACTTTTCCAGGAAGGACGCGTCAGAAGCGCGAGGGAAGTTGCTCTCATCATCCAGTAAGTGCAGGATCCCTACTGGCTTCTTGCTGAGGAGCTGTATAACTGAAACAGGTAAATTAGCATAATTAAATATTTGATTTAAATAATTAAAGGCGGTAAATAATAATCGTCAGAAAAATAAGCACCAACCTGGAGAGTTATCATTCCAAGTCAAATTGGACCATTCTAATCGTTCTTTTTGGTATTCCTGCTGCTCCAACTTAAAGATATGCTTATTGAAGTAATGCTGCAGAGTTTCGTTCGCGAAGTTAATACAAAGCTGCTCAAAAGAATTCTCTTCCAAGTCTTCAAATCCAAAGATGTCGAGGAGAGATATTCTGTGAGCGTCGTGGAGGCCGGCGCGGTGGACTATCGAGTTTATCCTCAGCACCAGCCAGCTGAACAACGAAGAGTATAATGCCTTAGCGAAAGCATCTCGGGCGTCTAACGCTTGGTCTATAGGTAATGGAGACCTCATCCGCTCGGCTCTAGCAGCGGTGACTCTCGTCGTCAAAGCTCGTACCAAAGCCTCCGCTGGGACCTTTAGTAAATGAGCTGCCCAACGCACTTCCGCACCTCCACCTAACTGCACGCCTTCCTGCCCGTGCCTCAATTGTCTTCTGTGAAAGTACACATTGCCTAAATGCAGCACAGCTGCTAATACTCTGATGATGTCTTCTCTTTCTGCGTCGCCAATACCAAGGACTTGCATAGCGCCGCATAATGCAGACCAGTCGGCCCCAGCGCCGGCCCCACCTGAATCACCGCCTTGGTTCAGATAGAAGTAATGCTCAGCTGACAACAGTCCCCGAGCTTTCCTCTGTTCTTCATCTAATCCCGCTAATAGCTCGTAAAATACGTGGTAATTCCTTTCACCGGGCGACTGCGTGACTATTCTCGATTTCTCAAGTAAGTAATGCGCCACTCTGGCTCCAGCTAACGCACCATCCTTGAAGTATAATTCTAAGAGTTTGCCGAAGCGACTAGAGTTGTGGTTTTTTGGTGTCCTCGCGTTTCCAAACGCCTCCAAGAGCGGGGCCGCTTCTAGGATCTGTTCGGAGACAGGTGCGCGACCGGGGGGTGCGGGGGCGACTGCCGCTAAGAACTGCACGGCTAGTTTGGTGGACTCGGTCTTGCCAGCGCCGGATTCGCCTGAGATGAGAATGGCCTGTGGCTGCGGAAGAGAAGCTCGTGCTGCCGCCGCGATGGCGAAAAGATGTGGTGGCAGATCTCCCAGTGCTTCTGCTGCATGGTATCTGGAAATCATCAATGGAAAAGTTACACAAATCGAATGTACTACCATGACACAAATCATAAGAAAAGCCTAAAATTAAAATGAGACCAGTTTTATTTAGTTTTAGATAGTAAATTGTGAAAAGGCTCTTTTTATTTTTACTTGTTTTGTTTCTTTTGTTTGCTTCCCGGACTGTATTGATAGGTTTTCTGATGGTTTAGCATGGCTACATTTATAACAGGATTCATGTGCTCACCTCCTTGCAGTCTGCAGTCCATACAAAGTATCTACAGGCCGGTATGGGTTTACCGCTACTAATATCGACCCTGCGTACGTATATATCAGGCCCTGCTCGTATCTGAGCTTGAGGTTCCACAGCAGGGCAGCCTCGTGAAGGTCGTGGAGGCGGGTCATGTCGTCCACGCCGGTGGGACCGAGTTCTTCGCGAGGCCATACCGGGTCACCCTCGTCTTCACCGTTTCCCATCTGAAGGGCGAATGTTTGTGCCTGGAAGGTAGGAAAATGATCACTTGAAATATGGCACATATAACAATAATATGTTTTTAACATAGGTACGGGTAAATGTCTATTGGCGATAAATATTATACCTTGCTCTCTATCTCACCTGATTATAGGTGACGATTGGTCGAAGGTGGTAAAATCGCCAGTTCTGTTCTAGAACTGGCTTCCAAGTGCAGCTTGGAACAAGCTAATATGACGTGCTTGGTAACAGAATTCCAACTAAGCTATTAGCCAGACAAGCCCAAAATACCTAGTGATAGTTACGCCTACTGATTACCTACTGCTGATATTTTAAAATATGAAACTGGTATTAAGTCCGGATAAACATTGGATTTTACGCATTTGTGTACCGCGTCACTCTTCACACTGGCACACATCGTGACTCACAGATTATTATTAGATTGTATTGTTTCTTGTTTTATATGTATGGGTAAAATTTTATAAGACGGAATGAACCCACTTTCGATTGGGTTGAACTTTTTTATATGTACATATCTACATATATTGCAAATTCGACGACAATAGTATTATGGTAGCACTGAGTTGGTTTGATTGAGCCCAAAAGCTGGTGTGATAGCTTCAACTCGTTAAATTTGTCTGAATACGGCCTTTACTTCTAAGATGATGATGGAGACAGGAGTAACGATAATTAACTCTTCTTCGAGATTCGGTAAGTTATTACATTACTAAGTATAAAAGTGATTGAGCTCTTTTTCCCAGCTGAGCAAACACTTTCATATGGCTACAAAAAACCTGAATTGAAATTTCAAAAAAAATCTTGCATAATTATTATAACGCGTCACTTAGGCGTTATTTCCACTGACTTACTTCTCAAAAGGAATAACGAAACCGGCACAAATAGCAACCAGACGGAACATTATAACGTCCGTAAACTGTGACATAACCAACTCACAAACGTATCAGAACATCTCTGCGACCTCCGTAAAGTTTCGCTGTCGAGATCGCTCATTGGTAACCATTCAACACTCGCTGACTCAGTACCTTTCTCAATTACTGCTGGGGAGAGAGAGCAATGGACTACCGATGACACCGATTACGTCGTAAGGAACCATCGTAATACAATGTCGTGATGAAAGACGGTACAATTTGCATAGTCGCATTGCCGCTCTACGGTCGAGTAAGCTGCGCCCGATCAACACGGTTGATTAACAAGATACTGTTAACTGACCCGCTTCATTCGACGCACATTTGCAAATAAAAATAGATAGCTTCACGATCGTGATCAAAATATTTATTAGCTGTTGACATTCAGCTGCATGCATAATCGTCGACGGAGCGTAGACCAATAAAGATTACCGTTTTGGTTCGTTATAAAATTAAATGAATATTTACATTGGTAACGAGAACGTTCAAGCACAAATCCTTGAGAGCCGGGATGGGTGTTCTTTGGCGGTTCACCTTTTTTCCACTCTGTAACCTTGCAATTGAAGACCTTAAAATCGGCTTTATTTTGGCAGAAGACATGTTTGGCGCTGAATGTCTCTTCCTTTGTCGACGTATCAGTCTACAGGAGGAATTGGAATCACAAGAACAGGACGAATCAAAAGATTCTGAGGAGCTTTGGGGTGTTGGAGCAAATCGAACCGTTCGCCGCATCAACCAAGGAGATCCCTCAAGTTTACAACAGCATTCTTGCGTTATCTTTACTGTCGATCTCACGTTTTATCTAAGCCGTGGCCCGTAGGTTCATGGTCTTCTAATTTCCGTACATGTTAATTCAGCTGATACGATCAAAACAACTTTAATTCACCCGTTATTTTTGACACTGCACTCATTGTTACACCGTAGTTTCAGAGGAACCGCAAGCAGTTTTGTAAGATGACTTCAGTTATTTCACGTTGCATTGCGCGAGGCCCGCAAGATACTGCTAACTGAATAGACCGCATGCCATTAGGCTGCGAGAACTGTTACTGCGAGGATAACGGCAGCTGGACAGGGTACTAGATTACCTGGAGCTATACACAAGTGTCTAGTTGTAGTAGTGTGCCTAGGTTGATGTCATGGATTTTGTTAGAGATGGCTATTTTATCTGTGTCGTACTCACAACATTATGAGCAATTTAATATGGTTTATTAGCGCATTACGTACAATTTTATTATTATTAATTTTATTATTTTATTTATTATGTACTTGGGCCGAGCATTTCTACTTTCCCAAATTTCCCGAAGACGAGAGATCGACTATTTACTAGCGCCGTATAATGCGTTCGTATTTCTTATTAATCATTTAGAAAAAACCAATCAGGTACATACAAAATATTTAAGAAAAGAAAGAATGCTCGTTGAGTATAGAGATTGTTTGAGCAAAACTATAGATAGTAATGAAACAAACGGCTTCAACATGAATTCAAAAGTCGCAAAGGAATAAATCCACGTAGCCATATTAGATAAATGATTAGGCATGCCGAGAACGCGGTCAGACTAGTTGGCCAAACCCTAAAAACCTAGAAAACGGTTACTCAATGCTCCAACAGATTTCCTGCGACGCTGCAAGCAGTCCGGGAAGTGACTAATTGCCCTCTTATTACAAAATGAACCATAAATAATTACCAACGAAGTCTATTGGGCTTGGATACAAAGTTATATGTTTAGTTTAATTTGCATGTGGTGTACACATGGGATCTAGTTCATTGAAAAGCGATAAACCGACTTCAGTGACAAACTACAGAACCGATTTTGACGAAATTTCTATGTGACCAATCTGAAAGTATATCCTTTCAATTTTCCAAATCGGTTTATAAATGACGGAGATCTGATATAACAAATATAAAAAAATACACACCCAATTCAGAACCTTCTCTTTTTTGGAAGGCGGTCAAAAATAGGTACGCTTCCTGTGTGACAGCAGCGCGATGAAAGAGCTTTTTACTGCAGGAGTAGGATAAATCATGAAAGTGCGTGAAAACTTCATGGGAAACGTCATTTGTACTAAAATCTCGTATTTTCCAAACCGACGGCGTTTTACAATCGAAGTTGAAAGTCTCTTGTGTAGCTGGAAGTTTTTTGTATGCTATTTGGTAACGAGACGATCTGGTCGTTCGACTGATGGTAAGCATAACACCGGCCCATAACAATTGCAGTGCCACTCAGAACTTTAAAACACTAAGGCCTGCGCGGCAAGTGAAAAGATTTAGGACATTCCAATTTCCATTTAATTTAGAAAATTCCAATCAAAATAGTCTTGAGGTACCAGGCGTGCATAAATTATGAGGTGGTAGCGCTGAGTCAACTCTCTATCGGCATTCCATCGACGGCCTTGCGATCAGCCGGCGCGAATGCCTCGCCTGATGGCCATAGCGGCCGTAAACATAGCCACTCTCAGAACAAACATTATGAGTTCCTCTACCTGCCTTTGTTATGGCTTCGCTTATTTGCAAACGACGTGGATCGAAAACTGTGACTTTGAATGGAGTAATAAACACTTTTTACTGAGAAATCTTACGAATGTTAACCTTGAGCGATCACTGATGCAACGTCGTTAGCGAATAATATCTGAGCAAGACCATAAAACATATTGTAATGTTATTTCTTCTGCGGTCGTACATTATTGTGATAAAGGTCAGGTAGGTCACCTCAACCTTGTGTGGTCTAATGATATGCATTTTCGACAATGTCAGATCTTTCATAACACACTTCACTTGGTTGTATTCGCTCGTGCTTCCTCAGAATAACATAATCAAATGCGCCAAGGTAAGGTGCATAAGTATCTACAAAAGACAGAAGAAAACGTCATTAAAATACAAGTGCTCGTACGTGCTTATAATTATACCTCTTGTGATGACGTAAATATAATAACTGAATTATTGCACGTAATTATGTGATACGCCTCATAACCATACCGTAACGTATTATTCGCTGACATTCCGCGCATTTTATATGACAGTTTGACGAGCCTAAAAACCAGGATTTATAGTCTTTGCTAAAAACATATCCGCTTTCTTCATGTGTCAAATTTAGGAAATGGCTGAACCGCAGATCTCTATACGCTGAACTATTCAATCTCAGGGGTTACTTGCAGCCACTGAAGAATGTCAGAATCCACCTCCTTGGCTCCGTCATCAGACCAGCTCTTCTCTCTTCGCTTGGTGGTAGGACTAGCTCTTCTGCGAGTGTACGTCTGGGTTATACAACCGCTTTGGTCGTGATGTCTGCCAAGCAGTAATGTGACCGCATTACTGTTCCGGTTTGATATAAAGCAGAGTAGCCAATGAAATTACTGGGCTTATGAGAGTCGGGGTAACGAGCGCACCGCAATGCCCCGTAGGCCTTTGTGTTTAAATTTTTTTAGTGGCACTGCAATTGTTATGGGCCGGCGTTATGCTTACCATCGGGCAAACGACCAGCTCGTCTCGTTAACAAATAGCATAAAAAAATTTATAAAACTCCTTGATACTAAATTATAGTTTTGTCATCCTTGATCCGAACTACCTAAGTACACACACAAAATTTAATTTAGATACGACAATAACTAGAAGTAGGTTAATTTAATTGACTTCTAAGATTTGATTACATTGTTAGTTACAGGTGGCGTGGTCTCACCTGTCCCCCGACGAGTGCGCCGACCAGCAGCACCCTCGCAGCGCGGTGCACCTCGAGCAGCGAGCCCGGCAGCGGAGCGGGGGCGCCGGGGGGTTGAAACCACACCGCCGCCCCCTCCGTCCACTCCGCGAGCCCCCCCGAGCCCGCCATCCTGAAACAACATTAAGGAACCACTTATAGATAACTATTTATTATGGCGCATCCCTGAGCGAATGAATCTGATTCCTTGTTTGACAGCTACTGTACCGATTGACGACTTTTTCGGACCTCTATGCACACACCTTTACCGAAAATTCACATCGATTTTTGAATAATTAGTTCAAAAAATAAAATAATAGGTAATTTTTAAATTTTTAAACGTAATAAATAAACTTTTTAACGACAAAAGCACCAAATTTTATAACAAGTTTTAATTCATATGGAGAGATGCAAGGAATGAGTATTTTTACACGATTGCACAAAAAAGGAGTGGAATGTTTTAGGGTCCATCTATGTGTGTATGTATTTTTGTATGTATGTATGTGAGTTTATTTCACCACAACTTTTGCCTGCCTGAACGCCTGAACAGATTTCAAACAGGTATCGTTAGAATCCTTACGTGTGACACTGACTAGGACAGTCGTGTTTTTTTATGTAATTTTTGTATCATTCGGCTTGTTTTTTCAAATGTCAGTACATCTTTAGAAGCTGATTTCTTACGTAATAATTACTATAACAATATTTGAAACACGCTGCAATATGTAGTGATAATGTTGGAGATTGGCAGGATATTTTTTTTAACGTCCTTGAAATAATGCTATGATAGCTTCTAAACATCAGGGTTGAAATGGTTTACATTTAAATGGTTTTTCGTTAAACAGCAAAAATGTATGCGATGTTTTAAATATAACGTTTTTTAAATTAATTTCAACATTCCCATAATTATTTATATTTTATAATATTGTTAGGGACGTCTCTTTTTCATCACAACGGACCTACCGTCATCTATAAAAGCCGAACGCCTCGATAAGAACGGTCACTTATCTTTCTGCGCTCGAAGCGAACGGACGGCTGCTAGAATCCTTGTCGATCGTTATAAAAAGGTCACGTCAGTCATTTTATCGTGATTAGTGTTGGTTTTACAAGTGTGCAATCGTTATTTGAATTATGTGAACTGTGAGTACTTTTCCTTGGTTTAAATGTTTGATTTAATTCGTGTAATAAACGGAATTCTTGTTCTAACTTGTTTTTTCTTAAGCAAATTCCATTTCTGATTCTAACATCAGAAGTGGGATAAAGGACTAGTTCGCCCACTTAAAACAAAACAAGGAAACTTGTTGAATTTTCGAGGGAACAAGAAAACCGTTGTTTTTTTAATTGCGTAACGATTGCTAACCTTGTTATTCGATCTTGCGATTCTTATTATGGGGCGTACGTCACGTAGTCCTAAAAGACAAACCACTCGAGATGGTCGCGTAACCAAGAGTGACGTAAATCTCGGAGTAGGAGAGATACGTGAAGTAGGTCGCATGGTCATGGTGATTCGCGGCGCATCTTGAGCGATAAAAGTCGTGCCTCGCGAATAGTGTCATGTGTCCGGGATCGACGGGATTCTCGCAGTACTGAAGGGCGTCGACTGCGTGATAGGATTAGGCGTAACGATTCTCATCAGCGTAGTCGCTCGCGAAACAATAGGTCACGGTCCCGTCTACGTAGGGATTCGCCTAGTTGGGGGCATCCTACCCTCATCGTATACGAGCCCGCACCCGTGACTCCAATTGCTGTACTTCTTGGTGCCAGTACACAGTATTCTGTGGAGTCGGGTACTCCCTGCGGGGCTAAAAAGGCCACATTGAGCAATTCCTCTGCAAGTAATTCATTTCCTGATTCACCAGCAGATCCGTAGCAATTCCTCTAATTTTTTGTAAATGGGTCAATTAATTTGGTGAATCTTATTTCAATTCAATTCATATGCAGAATTGCAGATTCATGTAGATGTTAACATTGCCAGACCAAAATAAACAAAAACTTGACTTTCTGGTAATATTTTCTATAATATATGATATAATCTAATCTTATTATACGTTTTACTTACTAGAAATATTGTCTGAATTTTAAGATGACAACTGTAAAAGATATTACAGCTAAAATACCCTAAAATAAAGCTTAAAACATATAAATTAATTTGGTCTTTACCCTAGCAACAGACTGTATGTCATTCAGGATTCCCAACATATGGGGAAAGTGTGGGATTTCCCCTAAATTTATGGCGAAAATAGGGGAAAATAAGTGGGAAAGTGTGGGTTTCCGCCCTAATTTTTAATTAAATTAATTTTAGGAGTTTTTGACCATAGCTTAGGGCGAAATATTTTTTGGGAGTTGGCAACACTGATATCATTTTTTTTTTCGGCCTTTTGTTTTCTTAGCCAGTATCAAGTTATATAATATGTATCATTATCAAAAACTAATACTTAATACAGCTGTAAAAGTAACAAGAAATTGTGTATCCGTATGTATTCGTTACTTCAGTCAGTATTCGTTACTTTCGTAACGTTACTCGTTAGTTCTGATACAATTGAGTACGGGCACGAAGTATCGTATCGAGTCGCACTTTCGTATTATTACGTTACTTCTGATACAATTGAGTATTGGCATGAAGTATAGTATCGAGTCGCATCGCGTACCGAACTTACGTTTACCTGACTTAACTAATATATAAATGTACAATTGTACATATGTATTGTATAATTTATGAACTATTTTCGTCTTATTACATTTAGATGTAGTGAATGATATGATTAGCACAGAAACATCATTTCACGCTTGAATAAGGTATTCTTTCATTAAATTTATGAAACCCTACTCATGAAAAAAATAATCATTCAAATCGGTCGACAAATGGCGAAGATATCGAGTAAAATCGCCCCACAAAAAAAATACAGGCGAATTGAGAACCCTCCTCCTCAGTCAGATAAAAATATGAACAATACGAAACCACGATGCTTATCTCTCACTCGGATACATTTTATCGCTGGACAAATAGTTTCAGTTCACGCATCATGCGTTGTATCCATTCGGATTACGAATCTAACATCATACGAAACGTACAAGTAACGAGGTGAGTTTGAAAGTAACGATTCGTTACTTCGGGTCTGGCGATGTACCTGTTACTCGGTAACAAATACATACGGTTTGCTACAGTTCTAGTTTTATTCATTAATCATTGGTTATATAAATAAGCCTACTTAAACGTTTATGAATAAGAAATAGTTATGCACTATTTAAGATTTTAATCAGTAGTTTGCTATTCACCGAATTAAGCAGTGATTAGCTGTTTTTATGAATAAGACTGCTTATACTTAACCTCGAAACTAACACTCGGAAAACGAAACGAAACCAGTAAATACTTTGTTTCGTTGAAACATACGAGAAACGAATTAAATTTGTAAGTAACGATTCGTTACTTCGAATCTGGCACTCGTTACCCGTTAACTAGTTACTCGGTAATAAATACGCGGAATAAGATTTGTTACAGCTCTATTCGTTGGCCCTAATGATAATACAATAAAGTAATTGTAATACCTATAATTATGTACTATGAAGTAAAACGAACGTTAACATCAGCCTCTCGACTCTGAAACACTAGAATTGGTCAATTGGGCCCCATAGCTAGCAAAGTGGTTCGTTTACAAGGGCTGTAAAATTGGAACTATGTGTATTTCCAATGAAAAAATGTGATATTTGAGTCGCAGACCTACATTTCAACATTTCCATTATGTAAATAAATAAAAATAGGTAAGTGTTGGCTCTCATAAATTTTTATTTACGAAATGAATTCTGGTGCAAATATAAAGTTTACTTATTTTATAGGAAAGGAAAGGCGTTCATCGAGGATTTCCAAGGAGCAATGGAATAAATGTTGCTCGAGTTTCTTGAGCAAAACTCCAGCCTTGGTCGGCGTTATAACAACTGCTGCACCTACAGGGATGGAAAGAGTCTGCATTTCTTTCTAGGAGATGGCTGGATTGCTTAATTCCACAGTATCTAGTATGACCAAAATACAAAAAAAGAACATTCTGTTATAAGTACTTTGTAGTATCAATGGTTGACAGTTTGGCAAGTTTTACTCAAAATTCAGTAGTAGGCACATAATAAACTAAGAATAAGTTAACTCCATAGAAACGGCCCGATTTCACTATACATACCTGTGGTATAACATGCATGTTCCACACAATAGCTTATAGTTGAAAGCCAATAATGATCAAATTGTTAACATTAATCGAAATTGAATTTCTGCATATGTAAAAAGATGCAATAAAATTCATTCCGACACTAAAAATGTCATTGGTAGGTGAGCCATCAAGTTTGTTTATATTTTTGGCCAACTAATAAAAACTCCATACACTAACATCTGAAATACTGCTTCTTCCTAGACCTCCATAATTTTAGTACCACTACCTCCACAACTTAGTACAATTTAATTCCTAACAACATCTGAGAAATATGACTAATTGCAACAAAACAAGTCTTGATTGAGATGATAAAATAGTGAAGATAATAATTATCTAGATATTTAATTATCTTCCATTTGAATCATTATCATTTACTAGTCATACTACTCATTTACTAGGTGGTAGGACTAACTCTCCCACGAGTGACCATCCTGGGTTGGTACCACCGCTTTGCTCATGAAGTCTGCCGCCAAGCATTAATGTGTTCCGGTTTGATGAGCAGAGTAACCATTGAAATTACTGGGCTTTTGGAACTCAGTACCTAATGTCGCAGAGTAATGAGCGCACTGCAGTGCTGCAAAGCCATTAGGTTTCAAAGCTCTGAGTAGCACTGCAATTATTATGGGCTGGCGTTATGCTTACCATCAGGCAAATAACCAGCTTGTTTCATTATGAAATAAAATAAAAGAAAGTAGTAATTGCAATAATTTAATACAAAAATTTTTTTTAGGGGATTTTACTTCCGGGTAGATTTTGTTATAAGGAGTAACTTAGGCTACTTTTAATGTGGGCAAAGCCGCGGGCATAGCTAGTTTCTAATAAAATTAATATAGAGTACACATGCATCATCTTTAATTTTACACAATTAACTAATAAAGTAAATAAATTAAAGCTGTTAGATGAGCTTTGGTCAGCAAGTCAATGATCTATCATAGCCTTTAGGGCTTGCTGCTTCTTCAACAGCTTAACTGTCATTGCTTCTTCTGAATATCCTCATGTTAATCGTAGGTATTATGATACTGAACCTAAAAACCATATTGCTTCATTTTCAGGCTGGTGTTCAAGGTGGTGCTTGAGGGAGTGCACTCACAATCACGGTTGTCTCCACAGCATCACTTGCTCAAAATATTGATGTCTATGTTGCATAATATGTCTATACAAAAATTCTACTGTAAATTTGCTAGTATTATTTTATGTTTTAATTATTGTAAAAAAATAGTGCATAGTTATTATAATTTTAGCATAACATGTTTTTTATTTTTCTCTTTGTTTTATTACTGTCTTTGCAATTTCTCAGGTATTACACTGGGTAGCTGCGCCAGCAACCTCCCTTGTTTAATCATTTTTGGTCCCGGTGACATTATTAAGTGGTCATTATTTAGAGCTTGCATCATGGCCCTCATAAAGTCAGTTGGATACACTTGGTGCATCTTGTTAAGTGCAATGACTCCAATTTATCTCTGGTACGAACCTGAGGCATAAAAGCCCAGTGTACTTAATACCTAAAACGAAAATATATGTTATTTTAATTATAAATATAATATCTAGGTAGTTAATATATTAGTTTTGTTATTGAGAGGAACAGTGAAGATAGATGGAACTTAGAACATTAATTGTAACCACTGGGAATCGAATTCGATTGGATGATATACATTAATAAATGCGTATGTGTATGTTTGTTGGTTTGTTCTTCTTTCACGGATCGATGTGATTTTTCATATAGATATAGTTTGTAGACCCGGAGAGTAACATATATTTATATGCCTTTTCATCCCAAAAAAATGCACGGTTCCTGTGGGAACGCGTGTGAAACAGCGGGCAGAAGCTAGTATAGATAATATGTCTTATTATTCACTCACCATGGATATAAAACCGATTCCATTTTGACGATGAGTGGTTAAATAAAGCTCCAGCTTTAATATAACACATTTACAAGCACTTTGTTGAGTCTGTATAACCCAACAAATTCAGAGTCGGACATTTCGAAAGGTAATTCCATTTTTCGAAGAACTACGCTTTGTTGGCGATATAAAACGCTTTGTGTATTAAACAAGTAAATTCATTTTCAAAAAAAAATCATAGTCTTATAACTGCCATGATTTATTATTTGTTTCAACAACATGGACGAAATGAATTGAAAAAAGTTCCTCTCGAGTAACTTCTTACGATTCTCCTATTTGACGTTTATCGATGCCTATTTTGCGAGCTATTTCATAGAAAACTGTCAAATATAGCAATTCTTAGTATAATTCGGCATGTGAATCACATTATGAATTGCCTTACTACGATTTATGAAAAATGAATCATAATATTTTTCACCCTGGCTAATAATTTCATATGATTCTGCTATTTGACGTTTATGCAATTCGTATTTCGTGAGCCATTTTACGAATTTTCATAGAAAACTGTCAAATAGATGAATTGTTGCAATGATTCGGCAAGTGAATCACTTTATGAATTGCATTTCGGTGACAACTTTTAGCAATTCACGAAATGAATCATAATATGATTCGGCCAAAGTGGCCTTTTTAGCCCCGCTGTTCTGAGTTACTTGTGTTTGTCCAGGTATTCTAATGAGCGACGACTGTTAGGCATTTGTGAGCATGTCCAGGGTCTCTTAACGCGTGGACAACAGTGGATGCAGCCAGCGGGCGCGAGGTGCGCGATGTGCAGCGCGCCAAGCAGCGTGCAGACGCGCGCCAGAGTGCGTGCAGCACGCCAGGCAGCGTGTAGACGCGCGCCATACCGCGTGCAGACGCGCGCCAGAGTGCGTGCAGCGCGCCAGGCAGCGTGTAGACGCGCGCCATACCGCGTGCAGACGCGCGCCAGACTGCGTGCAGCGCGCCAAGCAGCGTGCAGACGCGCGCCAGACCGCGTGCAGCGCGGCAGACCGCGTGCAGCGCGCGACAGACAGCGTGCAGACGCGCAACAGACTTCGTGCAGTGCGCGACAGACTTCGTGCAGCGCGCGCCAGAGTGCGTGCAGCGCGCGCCAGACAGCACGCCTGCAGCGGGTCAGCAGCGCGCGCACCAGGCCACGAAGTCAAAACACGAGTGTTTATCTCGCGCGGCTTCTTGCTTAAAGGGTTAAGGTTCTTCTGCGCATTTTAGTGACTGAGGTTGAGTATTTGGGAAATTAGTAAGTCAGGGTCAGGTTAGACCGAGTCCGTGAAAAGTAGCCTTAGTAGCCTTAGTGAACACTTCATCTCCAGAAAATGTGAATCAGGTACGCCAACTTCTGGGCTTAGCTAGCTACTTTAGGAGATGCATAAAAGATTACGCCACAAAAACTACCCCATTGCTCATCCGACCCACAATGATGTAAAATTCAATCGGACTAGTAAACCAGTTCTTGCCATTTTTGATCCAAGTCTTCCCACCAAGGTTCATACAGAGGCTAGTAGTGCCGGCTATGGTGCTGTCCTTTTTCATGTCTACCCCGATTCCTTAGTCTTATTCGAGAGTTTCTAGAGTTTTGGTTGACTAACGTTGCTTTGATGCGAGAGTATTTGGTTTTCTGAAAATAATCGTTCTATGGTACTTGGACTCTGAGGTTTTTAGTTTGATGCGCGGTACCTTCCAGTACTTGGACTGCGAAGTTTTTAGTTTGACGCGTGGTACCTTACAGTACTTGAACTCTGAGGTTTTTAGTCTGACGTGTGGTATCTTGTGATACAGTCGAATCTTTGCGTTCCTGTAGGGAAGCGCGTGTGTAGCAATTGTATTTGCTGTAGCTATAGCAATAGCTGCTGAAGACGAATGATGTAGCTGGGGTTTTGTTAGACTAAAATTATTTTGATGTGAAACTTATTTTGTTCTTTAAAGATAATCAATGGCACTTGAGCTCGGAAGTTTTAGTTTCATGCGTGATATGGTAACACAGCTGCTGCTGTAACTGAGGTAGTTTATACTCTGTGTTTCACGTTGTGGTACAATTGGATCTTATAGCTAAGACCATAGTCAGGTTTAGCCGAGCGGAAACTGTGCTGTGTTTTCATGTTTTTCATATACGAGGACGTGTGTCATCGTAGAATAGCCGTGTCGTAGACAGCCATATTTAGATAGTCTGTGGTAGTGGTTGGTTGTCTATTAATTTAATGAAATGGCAACTCAGTGACATTAGAGAGTAAATGTCATGTTAGCTAGCTGTCAGAAGCGATCTGTTATGTTTACAAGCTGTCTTAGTGGCGAGGTACATAGTCGGTGGCATTATGGTGTCGAGCTCTCTTGGCGCTCGGTTCTCAAGCTGAGCGGACCTCTCCTACAACTGCTCTTAGCTCTCGGCTCTCAAACCGAACAGACCTCTCCTATAGCTGGAGGTATTTGTAATGTTGTGTTGTCTTGAGTTGGCTCTTTAGTGCAACGGACGTCTCCTGCTGTGCCGGTCGCTATGCTGTGCATTTAGTCCCACGTGATGGAGTGCTGGGATAATTATGCTGGGCGAGAGGCGCATGGAGCGCCGCGAGCTGTGTGTTCGCTGTTCGCTGTTCAGTGTGGTTGTGGAAGAGACGAGGCGACGAGGGTGTCGCTGCTAAGAAAACTATACTCTTCGCCTACTTATACATATCTAACACATTTACATGCACACACGACACACACACACGCACAAACAAACATACACACACATACACACACACACACCCACACACCCACACACACACACACACACACACACACACACACACACACACACACACACACACACACACACACATACACACACACACTTGGCTATGGCTATGGCAAGACCATGCAGGCCACAGCCCAGTGTATGGTGCCGCCGAAGGGAGAGTGGTGTCCCGACACTTGCGCTGCATTCTTTGAGCGTGAGTATTACTTTCATGTAGAGGACGGACTGCGGGACGATCCTTTTGGCAACAGACTGCGGGATGTTTGCCCTACATGAACATTAGGTGAGATGAACTGCGGGGCATCTCAAGGACGGACTGCGGGACGATCCTAGTGGCAGCAGACTGCGGGATGCTTGCCTTACATGTTTACTGATAATGTTATGTGAGATGAACTGCGGGGCATCTTAAGGACGGACTGCGGGACGATCCTAGTGGCAGCAGACTGCAGGATGCTTGCCTTACATGTTTACTGATAATGTTATTGTGAGATGAACTGCGGGGCATCTTAAGGACGGACTGCGGGACGATCCTAGTGGCAGCAGACTGCGGGATGCTTGCCTTACATGTTTACTGATAATGTTATGTGAGATGAACTGCGGGGCATCTTAAGGACGGACTGCGGGACGATCCTAGTGGCAGCAGACTGCGGGATGCTTGCCTTACATGTTTACTGATAATGTTATGTGAGATGAACTGCGGGGCATCTTAAGGACGGACTGCGGGACGATCCTAGTGGCAGCAGACTGCGGGATGCTTGCCTTACATGTTTACTGATAATGTTGTGTCATGTGTGTGATAAACTAAAAATGGTGAAAGTATGAAGACGGTCTGCGTCAAGTGTCTGTGTTTCAGATCATGCTACTGGTGGTGGACGGACTGCGGGACGTTCCTATGGCAAACAGACTGCGGGATGTTTGCCCTACATGATGTGTGATGATGAATGTCACTTAGTAGACGAACTGCGGGACGCTCTACGAAGTGAGTGGTGGACGGACTGCGGGACGTTCCACGTCGGGTTGCCAGCCTCAAGGGAGGACGGACTGCGGGACGCTCCTATGGCAGACAGACTGCGGGATGTTTGCCCTACATGATGTGTGAAGATGAATGATTGATGTGAGGACCTGTGCAAGTGATGAAGTATGTGCAAAAATCTATGAAAAGTTAAGATTATGTCCTAGCGTTTCATGGAATCAACCTATCGGGTGTGTTTGTTTAAGTGAAAGAGGAGCATGAAACATTGTCTAGACCAAGACAGTGCTGAAGCATCAACGTCATGTCGCGGTGACGTCACGGCGCCCCCTTCGCGTCGTGGAGATGTCACGCCGCGCCGTGCCAGCGACGTCGCGGTGCCCTGTGAAGAGGATGTTGCTGCCGGTGCTGCTCCGTCGGTCTTCGAGTTGGCTGCGAGGACGCCGCCGTGTCAGGAGAGGCCGTGTTAGGGACGTCTCTTTTTCATCACAACGGACCTACCGTCATCTATAAAAGCCGAACGCCTCGATAAGAACGGTCACTTATCTTTCTGCGCTCGAAGCGAACGGACGGCTGCTAGAATCCTTGTCGATCGTTATAAAAAGGTCACGTCAGTCATTTTATCGTGATTAGTGTTGGTTTTACAAGTGTGCAATCGTTATTTGAATTATGTGAACTGTGAGTACTTTTCCTTGGTTTAAATGTTTGATTTAATTCGTGTAATAAACGGAATTCTTGTTCTAACTTGTTTTTTCTTAAGCAAATTCCATTTCTGATTCTAACAATATGTTATATCGACGTAAACAGCGAATTAAAATATAAAAAAATTACAAGCATATTCCCTATTATGTTACTCGTATTTTCAACGGGCTAAATTCCTTTATTAACTAGCTAATACCTCATATAAATAAACACTACATCTGTCTCCTACAATTATGTTGAAGTGAAATGTACATAGTGACATGTTTGTTGCTATGAGATATTGCATGGTCAGAAAGGAAAGGTCACAACAGTAGCAAGGCTGCCGATCTTGATACCAATTAGGCGTTATCTGATCGCACCCAACCTGTCAAACGATAAGTAATGTGTACAAAATTATAGAGAACATAATTTGTAACACTAATCATTTTACTGTGCGAAGATTGGGCAGAACCGATAAGTTTAAGCAATATATTGCAAGATATAGCTAATGTTTCGATGTTTCGAAATCAGACACACCAATTAATAGTACATAATTTATTTTTAAAATATCCTTTAACTTACATAGTATCACACATAAATAGCACTTACTCAATTAGTTACAAATTCTTGGATAAGGATAAGTAAACGCCCACCGCTCATGTCACAAGTAAATAGGAGATGGGAAGGGGTAGCCACAAGGAGGCGGTGGGGCACAACAAAGCGGTGGTGCTGCCTGGAAGCAGATAGGAGGAGGGGGCGGGGCTTGAATGCAGAAAGGCTCCAGTGGAGGAGGTTGAATGCACATGGGCGGCGGCGGCGGCGGCTGCACGCAGACCGGTGGTAAACCAGGTGGTTGGACTGTGATGGGCGCTGGTGGCGGAGCCTGCACGCACATCGGTGGTGGACAAGGTGGTTGGAGACTGATTGGAGCTGGCGGTGGAGGTTGAACCATTATCGGAGGAGGTAACGGTGGCTGGACCATCAGCGGTGGCAGCTGAGGCGGCTGCACCGGCATGGGCGGCAGTGCTGGCGGCTGAACCACCATCTGTCCTAACGGTGGTGGCTGGATGACGATGGGAGGCGGTGCGGGCAACTCGATAATAATGGGAGGAGGTAGAGGCAGGTCTAAGATCATTGGTGGAGGACAAGGAGGATTCACATACATCGGAGGCAACACTGGCGGGTTGATGCACATCGGTGGTAACGGAGGTGGGTTAATGCAAATAGGGGGAGAAGGTGGTGGCGTTACAGTTATTGGCGGCAAAGGTGGAGGAGATACGAGAAAGGGCGGCGACGGAGGGGGCGTTAAGGTAAATGGCGGGGGACAAGGAAGCTCTAACATTATAGGGGGTGATGGAGGCGGTGTAACGCAAAATGGAGCAGGGGCTGGTAGCGTCACATATATTGGTGTCTGTGGCGGACAAGGAAGGGCGAGAGGAGTACAGCAGGGGCACCCAGGAGCACAGGAACAGTATGGATCCGGAGATGCTAACGCGAAAGGTGGCAAGGCGTAGGGCGAGGCTACTGGTGGTAGAGCATAAGGTGGTGCGCAGAACGCTTCTACCGGTGGTAAGGCGCAGGGTGCCGGCAAAGGTGGCAAGGCATAGGGCGCAGCCAACGGTGGTAAGGAGTAGAGCCCTGCCAATGGTGGTAGGGAGCAGTACGAGTCTATTGGTGGTAAGGCGCACGGTGCAGGTGCTGGAGGCAGAGCATACGGCGAAGCAGCGTAAGGAGACGCCGCGTATGAAGACAGCGCGTAGTACTGCCCGTTTACTGAAGTCTGGAAAAAATACGGACAACATAAGAAAAAAAATCAGGCCATCTATGAAAATAAATAATCACGTGTAAGAAGTTTAGGCTTAAAGAAGGCTTTAATAATCATAAAAACACTTACCAAAGCTGCAAATATAAGTAAGATCATTTTGTTTGCCACCTCCACCGTGGTCGTTCTGACACTTGCTTTGCTACACAAATACACCCTGATATATACAAGCTTATTGCTCCACACATTACATACGTAAAAGAATTTCCTTATTATCGATATTTATTGACAAACATCTGATAATTTTACCCTTAATATTAAATAGTTCAATATCACCTAACACAGAAAATAAAACACAAATGATAGAACTGATAGAGCACGTATGAAACTTGCGTAAAGATAGTATGATAATTATAACCGGACAAGTGTGAAGATATAAGATGTACAGCATAACAAAAACAAATAATAACATACTGATTCTACACGAATATGGTGACGTTCTAAAGGTGCTGAATTACGAAAACCAATACGTGAGTCACATTATTTAACGAACTGTAAACAAAGGAACATTATGCGATTTACATTGTGAAATGTTTTTTTCTAATAACGTCAATGTTTTTTTAAGTATTATTTTGAAACTTTGGCAATGAATAGAACTCATCATTGGAAAACTCGTAACTACTAAACGTATTCCAAATCTGCTAAGACAGACTGATAAAGATCTTAAAATCTCTTTCACTTTTCTAGTTTAATAGCAGGTAATTTATTGACTCTTTAAGCGTTCAATTAATATGTTAATGGTCTTGATTTTATATTCCGAAATAGAAATAAAGTATTAGACGAGCAGCTAAAAGTCGCTCTCAATTTCATCACAGTCGAAGTCATACAAAATATAAAACTATAGAATCGATGAGAAACTCCCGCAACAAGTGAGTAATATAACAAGTCCGCACTTGACGAACGTATAGGAAACGACTGGTTTCACTTTCCATAATCAGATGTTGTTCGGCGTATGCGTGATGATTTATGACCATTACAATCAATGCGTAGAGAGAATAAAACGTAATGAAGATATTCAATAAAATTGATTTGTTAATACTGTACTGTCGGAAGTTAAATAAACGAGTTACTAGTAGACGAAAGTATAAGGTATTTATTAGGATTACTTTACGTCGTAGACAGAGAAACTAAGGTTGGTTTTCTCGACGCTTTACGTTTAATACCCGGGACAATTGCTCAACAGCTGCAGAAAAGGTCAAACATGAGCGACTTCATATTATTATTTGTTTCTAATTTTGTAATGTAATTAAATAATTACCAAACCAAAGCTAAGGCAATGAGTTAATGTAAAGTTTGAGAGATCTTAAAACCTTATAAATTCTGTTCGCTTTGATGAAACGGATCGAAATGAAAATTACTTATAGTAACCACATCCAAACCTTGAACTTCAACCCACTTTAGACTACAAAACCTCGACCTGCCACTCCTACGGCCCGAATAGGGTTCAATGAATCCGGGAAACAATGGTGACACTTCCGGCTCCGAAGAGCCTAAAGACATGGAAACCGAACATCATGCGCATACTGATTGAAAGCCGGCGGAATGTGAAAGCCACAATTTCTCAGCGACAGCTGATGATGAACATGTTGCTACTAAGATTGGTAGGGTATATTTATGTATTCGTATTCTAGGCCCGCCCTAGAGGCTTTCTCGGACGCTTATAGGTTTTTTAATTAGATCTTTTGACGTCGGTCACAGAGAAACTTCCGATAATATATGTTATAGTTAAGTTTTAGGTAGGTTAGTATTGAATTCGGAGAGTAAAATAAAATACAATTTAAAGATTTTTGCTTGTACTGAGTGAAAGAAAGCAAACAGTAAAATAAGTTAAGGCGGTACCCCGAGTCAATAACATTCATCATTCTGTCCTCTTTACACACAGTTAGATTGCGTTGGTGTAAAAGAGAAATAAGACCGCGCGCGCCACCAAAGCCTAAAATTACTTCCAAATTAGATGCCTAATCAAAAATGTACCACAACCTAGTTTTTTATTATTTTATAATACGTAAGTCTCATTAATTCAATCAATATTTTTATATAACAGAGATGTTTCATTCCAAACTTATTTTTAGAGGTAACTGTTATTTTTTGATCGAGTAAATTTGGTAATAACTTGTTTTGATCACAACAAGATTATCGGTAATATGATGAATAATGACATATATTTTTTCCAGTGGAAGAAGCTCATATGGCTTTGCTAAAAAACCTTGCTATATACGCCTATTTATTAGAGTCACGTGTGTTCAGCTATCAGGATTTTAAATTAACGACCGAAAGAGACATACCATTCATCAAACATAAAAGTACATTTAATTACCCATTAAACAGCAAATAGAAAACTTCACCAACGTGTATTATTAAAATTATTAACGGCATCATAAATGAAGCAATGTGGTGTGAGAGAAAATATTTCATAAGCCCGCTATAAACAGTTAGAAAGTGACCAAAGTGATGCCAATATAATTTATGTTCGATGAATCGCATAACCATAAAGGGCTGGATGTTATTGGACGCTTAATAGGGTAACTTGTGTCTAATAGATAATAGACAACGAAAGTAGAAAATGTTAACATATAGATCTAACATTCTTAGCTGAGTGTCAGAACAAAACAATACAAAACCAATGATTAAAAAAAAGTAGAGGATCTACTTTTCTTTAATCATTGGTTTTGTATTGAACTAAAGGTAGGTATTGCGCGCCGAAACAGAAAAAAAATGGCGTCAAATGTCGAGCCACAGCTCTTCACACAGCACTTTGGCATGGTAGCCTGTATCACATGCAACTTCTCACTTGCATTAATAGTCCAATAGAACTATATTTATATAATTTAGTCGCATGATTGAATTCAGTGACACTCCAAATACCAGCTTTGGACAAGAAACCAAAATGACTGTCGGCCATGAAAAATCGGCCGACGGGCGGGACATGCGTCCGTCATTAATTGTATGGATATCTAGAATACAATATTTCCATAGATAATTATGCCGCCTCTATCTATAGTAGGTATATTGGAATCTCTATGTACAAAACACTAGAACTACCAAGAACTACATAACCTTTCTTGATGCGGCACAGTTTGAGTTAGCAGCAATAACTCATAAACGTCTACAAACTTCGACAATTACTTCATTTTCACACATTTTCATTTCGTTTTCTATCAAACCAATCTTCACATACTATTTGTGTCCTACATTAATAAAAATCAGAACAAGCAATCTCAGAGTTAATCTTGCTAATAATGATACTATTATCGTCTCAACAATGCTGAATTGTAATTTATAATCGAAAGAAATGCTTCGCTCGGCTGCGTTTTGGATCCGAACTAATAGCTGTGGGTAGAACTCATTATGTTTTTGTTGACTTTTTGCATGAATTCGTATCACTGGTTTAAACCACTGCCCTGTTAACACGCTTCAAAAACTGCATACTGCTTTTTGGTGTATCATCATCATCTGCCGGAAGACGTCCACTGCTGAACATAGGCCTCCCCCATAGAACGCCACTTGGGTCGACTACTCGCCTCTTGCATCCAACGGTTCCCCGCGGTTTTGACAAGGTCATCGGTCCACCTATTGATTGGTGTATGCGATGAGGTGATTATCTCATCATATAAGAAAAAGCAAAGTGTGCCGTTTTACAATCTAAGTTTTGAACTGATCATGCCACAGTGGTAATGCCGACAGAAGATCTTTGGTCCATGGTTAGAATATTTGGCTTTCGATACAAAACATGATTCAATTAAAACTTGGTGGTAGAGTATTTTGTAGTACTTCTGGCTTACAGTTTGAACGAATTGCGATTTTTTACGAATGGTTAATTTGAACAAAACGAGAATTTGAACTAAATGATAATTTGAACAAATTGCGAATTGCACGAATTGTGAATTGTACGAACAGCGAATGTGAACGAATTGAAAATTTTACGAATTGAGAAAATGTACCGAATGCTCATAATTCATAGCTTCACTCTTAGTTGAAAATCTGTCACCAAGCACCTTATGTATGTATTCCAGACCACTTGAGAGCCTGTATTGTTCTAAGTTTAGCATGCTGACCTGGCTAAAGATTCGTTTCTATAGCAGTAGTATTATTATATTCCGGGATTATATTCTCTTTGGTAGTAGCAAGTAGTAATAGTGTCTCTCGACAACCCATCAACTTTTGACGACTTGCGGCTATATTCTATAAAGCCTATGGTCATAAAAATCTCTAAAAAGGAAAAAAAAGTTTGCGTGATTGCAAACATTACAGACAGGCGACGTCACAGCATGTGGCCTCAAGTGGCCAGTCCCGTTATTGTTGCTGCTTGAATTGTGACACATTCGACGCCCCAGGCTGTGCAAGGCTATGCCAGGCGGCCAGGCCTTTCAGCGGAGAGTCAGAGACCATTCAACTGTCATAACTACTTTATAGCTGTAATACTACTCTAGCGCTGTTATGTATTCAACAACTATTAAAGATCTTTCTGATTCACTTTTGAGTGGCTGCAAAAGATGAGTTTTCCAAAATACGTTCTAAGAAGTCCCACAACCTCCAGACGTAGACCAAATACCTACTTGCGATTTTTTTTGCAAGCTTTCATTTAATTTCTACTCTTGCAGGGTTATTTTAATTCACTCCTGCGGTGTTCGTTTCTTATCCTACTAATATTATAAATGCGAAAGTGTGTTTGTTGGTTTGTCCTTCTTTCACGCAGTAACGGAGCAGCTGATCGATGTGATTTTTGGCATAGATATAGTTTATGGACCGGAAAGTAACATAGGCTACTTTTTATCCCGGAATAAACGCACGGTTCCTGTGGGAACGCGGGTGAAAACCGCGGGTAAAGGCTAGTCTTATTCTAGATGGGGGCGATAAGGCCTGCACTGACGTCCCGCTTGGGGTGTATTGTGCATCAAAGGCTAGTCGTTTATATTTCGGAATCAAATTAACGTTATCCAGTTGTTTATTCACCATCGGAATTCGGTTAAAGCAAACCTGACCCGACCGGCATAATTATTAGAAAACTATTTGCGAAGAATTAAAATGCGGACAAAAACGATTTCGACTAATTAAGTGTTGCCCAACTTCACGGCGATTACGAGTAATATCGAACGGTAATAAACAAATTAACCGTTGTTACATCAGCCATTATCCACATTTACGTAAACTTAAATCAATGATGATATCAAAATGCCATGATAAGCGTGAAATGCTAAAGTTTATTGCGACAAGACAATGGAGGTGACAAATGGAGATATATAACGCTACGGAATTGTAAATTGGATGAATTGTGTTGTGACTTGAGATTATTTAACTTGATTGTTTAAGAGTTCGAGTATATATAATACCTAATTGTCAACAGTGTAGGCACAAGACTCAAACAAATGTATTTAAGTATTCGTTGTCAATGGATTCATTCATTTCAAAACCAAATAATTTTTTTAATGTTATTTGCTAACGAGACGAGCTGGTCGTTTGCCTGATGGTAAGCATAACGCCGGCCCATAACAATTGCAGTGCCACTGTAATTTCACTGGCTACTCTGCTCATCATACCGGAACACAGTAATGCTTGCACATTACTGCTTGGCGGCAGACTCCACGAGCAAAGCGGTGGTAACAACTCAGACGGACACTCGCAGAATAGTTAGTCCTACTAATAACAATTACATTTTCGTTTTCGAACAACTTGTTCCATTAATATCGTTCATTTCAAAAGAACGCATTCCAGCAGAAGAGTAGCGACCGCTGATATTAATCGGATTGAAGTCGAAAACAAAGACGATGTTATTCGGTATCGAATAATCGGTAAGGCCGCTGGATCAAATAAACATTTCAAGACTAGTGATTACAGACTTGAATTCAGTCAGGTTTTAAAGTAAATTGGCTTTTGTAAAAGAAATAAGAATATCAAAACGTTAATCATCACTTTAACATCAATGTCATCTTATACTGTACTTCTTGATTAATAAATCTAATTACCTAATGCGCTCCGATTGCTAAAGCTTGAAGAATCTCCAGGAGTATTATAACGTCAATCATAACAATGCCTATAGCTGAATAAATAAAACTGGCTGCGAGTAGAATGTATGTACTGGCTAAAGATGTGTCTAAAGCGTAAAGAGCTTCATAAATCATGTCCTCTTTTTCTATCACTCTTAATTTCATTAATACATCGTATTTCACTCCAAACTTGAAGAATTTAAAAAGAAATCTGCACGAATTTTCTTGCGCTCAGCGCGCGTAAAATTCGCCAAATTAAGTGCCTCTGCGGAGCGTAAATTAAAAAGTGCATCATACGTAATTAATGGTTAAACGTCGCGTATCTGATTTTATTCGGTTGCATAAGCGGGGGCTTCAGTGTGGGATCGAGGTCGGTCGGGCTGCGCGGGCGCAACTGTGTCAGTGGAACAATAGTGTGTTGTTCTAGGAGGGGAGGTGCCAATGATATAGAAGGCAATTGTTTTCTCCTGAGACCTAGTTAAAATGGCATAGATAAGGCTCAAACCAATTTCAACGAAATAATATCAAGGTAGCTGGGAGTCGACAATGGCAATAAAGATACAGATCCGTGTACCATTGACACAACTACGACCACTCTGGCAAGAGTGCATGACTAAGAAGAAGAGCAAGGAATAATTCAACGAACAGTCACAATACAACTTGTTTAGAGATCCTATTACTCATGTAAATTAATTCCTAATTTCACTGAATGAAATATCAAAGAAAGTTGTACGAGCAGACGTAAGAACGTCTGATCCACTATAATTAATCTTAATGATGCTATAAAAATGTTCATAAGCTCTGAATTATGGATGTATGAATGATGGAAGCAGTCAATTACAAAATACAATTTTAAAAGTAGGTATATTAAGTTTGTTTCAAATCGGAGTGTTTATGTGTTTTGGAGTGCATTAAAATATTGAAGGACGGCCAATTTGAACTGGTTGGACTAAATTTAAATTTAAAATTAGCAATTGTCACGGCTGTTCGCCTGAACATATTTCATAATTTCAAGTTGGTCAAGTTGCCAGACCAGTTGGACAACGTATCAATCGACTTGCACTTATTGCGATATCATTGCTTATGAAATGAGCCCGAACACCGCTTGTAATGAGCATAGTAATGACTATCATGGCAGTCAGAGTTTGATAATAGTACCTAACGGGTCTATCTTTAGATTATACTCTGGTATTTGTAGTAAGCAATAAAGTACAAACTAAGTGATATGAAAAATTGAAGGTTTAAACGAATCATTGTATGTGTTGATGTAGCTACGAATAACAAAAACTTAGAGACCACTTGATCTTCTGTGTTTCAAGGACATATCTATCCATACATAAGCTATCAGAAATGGACGCCGTTAATGATCCGAGTATACCAACAAAACATCGTTTGAAGAATGGAAAGATCGTTTGAAGATTTTTTATCGCATTGTAAATTAAACGAAAGGCCATCTAAGTGTATTACGCAACTAATGCCGTTTGTAGGCGTAAAAATTAATTTGTTCACAATGAGACAATAGACTGTGGGACGAGCTTGAATTTATCCCTAAACACTACAATGGTACATTTGAAGTCAATGAGCGACAAGCAACTGAAACGCTTAGCAAAAGTAAACCTAACACCTCTGACAATAAGGGTTTCTTAGACGTTCTTAACAACCAGCGCAACCAGACCCGTGTCGAGTCGTTGAATACCTCATTGAAAACTATTCTCCGAAGATTTTAAATGAGTTAGGAAGGTCGAGTGATACTGGAGATACAAGTTTAAAAGTCAACAGTTAAGACAATGACTAATTGGTGAGGCTTCGTCGGTAATCTTATAAAGATGGTAAAGAGACTGTCATTAACAGAGGTAGTAAAAAAGAAATACTAGATTCTATTGAAATAATAGCAGCGATATATCATTTCAATATTTCAGAGATTGTTGCTACAAAACTGCCTATTATCTTTAAATTAATAACGCACAAGAATTGTTAGAAGAGTTAGTGTTTTGAACGGTGAAAATGCACGCAATGATAAATAATGTGAATACTGAATACATGCGAATCTAAATGATGACAACATTCATTATCTTCTTAATAAAGATAAGTGTTTAATTAGCTCATGTATCGCAGTAACCGATATTGTAGTTGATAAACGACTGAAGAACAAACCTGAAATCATAGAATTAAGGTTTAAGATCTATGCCTGAAATATTACATATCCGAGAACAATTTAATAAGAGCATAACTACATTATGTTAAATAAACACTTGCATTCTTTCGAAATTTCTAATCTAATTATACTAAACTAGCTTCTGCCCGCGGATTGTACCCGCGTTCCCACAAGAACCGTGTTTTTTTCCGGCATAAAAAGTTGCTTATGTTACGCTCCGGTCCAAAAACTATATCTATGCAAAAATCACGTGAAAGAAGGACAAACCAACATACACACTTTCGCACTTATAATATTAGTAGGAAGTAGGATTACAAATCATAAAAGATAAGCAACAATATAAAATGTCAAACACTAACGGAATAAATATAGAAAGAATACATTTGCACTTTTACATTTTGTAGAATAATTACAGTATCAAAAGTAGACACATGTGTAAAGTATTACGATGGAAGTCGATGAAATAAATGCTGAAGTCTCGGTAAAATAGCCTTGCTCAAGACATTAGCACTTTTCTGCGCAACAAACAATAACTTGTATGCAATAATCCTATAAAACCAGGACAGGGTCGAGTTCAAGTGTGAGAACAATTATAATAGTTAAAAATCATATAAAAAACTTGATCGAAGAATGTCTTTTTACAAGAAATGAACTTATATATACCTAAGACGTTTATGATAAAAGACGTATAATAAATCGATTCATGGAACTCAAAAAACCATATTGAGCAAATATTAGAAATTACGGATTAATTTGAATACTATGATGAAGATGATGGAGTATGCTTTGGGTTCACACTAAAGCCAAACTATAAAAATCGTTTATCTGTTGCGAAAAATTAAATTTCTTTTCCGTTTTGGCAAGCCAACGGAGAGGAAGTGAACCTTGAAGTAATAGAACTTAATTCTCTGTACGGTACACGAGCTCCTCTGCGTGGATATTGGTATTAGAAGCAAAGTACGGGAATATGAGTCTTAGAAAGCTGTCTAGATAGACGAGCGCGGGGCAGGAGTCAGGACCGCGTCGGACTTTTAATCTTTCAATGCTCTGGTTGGCACGGCAATTTTCCTGGCCAGGCGTCCAGCGGTCAACCTTTATATCATGCCACTTTTTTGCATAAAAACGTGGTCGCTTTAATATTTTCTACTATTACGCATTGTTTGTTCAGAAATTTTCCCTTCAAAGAAAGTTAGCACGTTTGTGATGTTGACTCAAAGTGCCATAAATCGACGAGCCATATTATGACTATATTTAGTTAACAAATACATACTTAAAGATTTCGAAAGAGATTAACTAGGTATGTACTATCTTGTGGGTTTTCGTCATAAATATAGAGAATTTATGACGCGTTTTGTAACATTATACATACTATTAAATTTCGCAGTTTACAAATAAATGGAAATATTAAATTAAATAACTAATTACATTATATAACCTACGCAATTATAAAATTACGTATGTGCGAAAATAATCCACACCAAAATAATCAAAATGGACTATATAACAAAGCAACAACAAAAGTACAAAAAAGCTAGTTAATTACAACTCGTTAAACAATTTATATTCTCATCACGTGCTTAGACACACATGAGACATCCGTAACTTTCTTGCACTTCCGTGAAGCTGCCGCGACAAGACGCGCCGATTGATGGAAAGTTGCCGCCGCGCCCTCCGATACCGTTACCCACCAGATTGCACCATCCATCACCAAGGAACACTCTCATACGTACATTTATTGAGTAACTGACCTTTACGCAGGTTTTTTCTCGACATACACGCGCAGTCTGTTATATAGTACGAATTGCGAAAACGCAAAACTCACCGGCATGCCTCAGGGGACCGTTTTAGGGCCTCATTTATTTTTGAGCGATTTCAACTTACTATTAAAATGTGAATCGTCTCTGTACCGAAGAGCATAATATAGTTAATGTGTATTAATTATAAAACTAGATAGATAAATTACTTTGTTGGATATATGAAGGTACACATTATCAATCATTAAGTCACAAAAACTCTCATCGTCCAAATTAGAAAATTACGCCAGATGTTCGCATAAGCTTTCTAACTGTCGGTCGCTAACTGCGTAACCATTTCCCTATTATATTATAACGACTGCATTACGTACGGCGATAGAGACAGACATTCAAGCAATTGTGAATCAAATGGCAGGCGATTTATTACAAATGGATTTTAATGAATAGCTCTTCCGTTCTGTACTCTGTGGGTACAATACGCAACAAGCTACTAAATTTCTCTTCAACAATTTTAAACAGAGTAAAACAGAAAAAAAATATTCAGAACATGGAAAACACCAAAGCAAAATTTCCTGATGTACATGTTGCGATGTTGCGAAAACCATCATATAGGTATAGGATAGGCAACTCAATCATAACTTTAGCGTGATTTGTAAATTCTATAACACGTGCAGCAAGTTCTTACTCAAAAACTCTCTAACTCTCTCACAAACAAGAATTTCGTGAACATTCGCGCCTCTCGACGTTTGTCTGTGCGTGCTTATAGTAGTAATTAATTACACAGAGATAGCCGGACCACAGAAGATGTAATAGTAAGACCTGAGAGAAGAGTAAATATTACCGTGTGTGCAGTCTGGCCGCACGGGCGTGGTCATTGCCGCCACTTTCTTTTCAACTCTTCAACTTATTATACCATTTCGTTTGGCATTTTCCTCTGAATTAACATTCAAGGCGTCGCATTTTTCTCGACTGTTCGGCATTTCAAAGATACGAATCAAGGCTATCGACAAATCGGCCCTCAATACAGTTCAAATTTCTCCACAAGATTCTATAATACTTACTATTCGAGATCGAAAAGTTCATTGTATGTTAACAAATAAACGATATGCCCGCTGAGGGATTGACCCAATGAACCTGTGGGACGAACATAACTTGAAGATAAAGTACCGACATCGTACAAATTACTATCTACTTGTCACATAATCCCGTAATGACTGTGTAGAGCCCACGACAGCTATAATCCTATAGATGTATGTCGTCAGGCTGCGGGTTATCATCGTAATGACCTAACAGTACAAATTGACATGGATTTTACTACGGTGTGGTGCAGCTAATGATAGATCGTGAAGACCAGTAATGATTGGAGGAACCATCACGTGTGACGTTTAAATTATGGTGGACAGGAACTGTAGTCTTGATGAAATGTGGAATGCTGGCAGTCTACAGGGAATCGCAATAGTCACACTAATCAATGTCGTTCGATTCATGTTTCTTGCAATTAAGCATTGCTAGGCTAAGTACAAGAAAATTATACTTCCAGCTATACCTAATTTAAATGATAAATCAAAACCTCAATCAAGACGGAATATGCTTGAAGAGTTGAAGACCTAAGAGAGAAAAATGTGTTATTGTTTACGTCCATTTTATGTTACTAGTCAGTAAGCTATCAGTACCTATAGTACAGGTAGTACCTATAGCTACGTTCTTATTAATACATAAATAAATAATGAACAATAATCATTAACATTTTATACATCTACCTAATGAAACTAGCATATTCAAGCCAGTACCCAAGCATACGCGCAGTCATCGCAGAACAAACTATGTTCAACCAAACCTAACAAACTTCTAAATAAGTAATCCCACAAGATCTTTAGGAACAAGGCCATCGCTCCTCCCTTCTTGTCCGTCACAGTGCCTGGTCACCTTGACCGCAGTCGCGGTCAGCCGGATCGCACGTACAAGTGTACCGTGTGAATACGTATTAGGTTATCGATGCAATTGATATTGGAAAGCTGAGGAATTTAGAGCGTTCGCTTTGTTACTGGAAGGTTTGATCACAGTAAAAACAGAAAAGTACGTATCTTTACGCAGCGGCAAGCCAAGATGGCACAATGGTAGTGACAGCTGACGATCTGTAAATCGATGATTCGAATGAGCGAGAGCATTAGGTAAATGAAAACATCGCGATACGACCTTAGGCATAGCATCGTTGAAGCTCGCATAGCTAGTAAAATCTGGTTCCAAACTCCGGTCAATTTGTTTCAGCAGGTGCAGTGTAGGCACTAGAGAGCCAGACCTGCGGGTGCTAATTCATTCGGAATGATTCCGTGTACGAAGCGACTGTTTCTGATCATTAATATATCGGAAACGCATCCCGACAGAGAAATATTGTCGGGATTATATCCGTGTTTATGCAGCTGAGTTGTCGAATCTTAACGGGAAATTTCTCTGACGGGATGCGATGCCGAAATATAAACGATCAAGACTGTTGCTTCCGACGCGGATATCATTCCGAGTGGAATAAAATAATCCTGCTGATCAAGGTCTAGCTAGATGCGTTAGAGTCTAGCGTATGATTAGGAAGCAAGCCCAAGAATAATCTCCACTGAAAGTGCAGCCTTGGCAGTCTGATATAATGAACGTACTGGGGCGCACACAGACAAGTTGCGTTCGGTACCGCTCTAAGAAGAGTATGAAGATAATAAACCTACTTTTCTGTTTCTACTGTGCTGAAAGGTTTGAGTTTGTATAGGGCTAGACTGGAATGTAGATTTGTGCAGCTGGTTACACTGTTTCATAATACAAATAGCAGCGAAGTAGAAATAGTACCTACTAACGTCTGTTGTGGATGTGTACACTGTACATGTTGGCGTTTCAAATCGCATTTTAGGGGCATGCACAGAATCCATAGGAGTCTTTTGACAACTTTTCATTCTACTTTTTTATACGTACTTGGTAATTTAATGATTTTAATGTTTGAATATTATCACACTATCTTACAACGACTAGCTCTTAAGTGCTGCTTGCAAGACCGATAGGTGCTCTGCGAGAGATTTTCAACTTGACAGTGGTAAGCCAAGCCAGCACTAGATAATGGTGTCAATTCTATCATTTCATATCTAAACTAATTTTAGTTTCGTTCTCTCTCTTTCCAATACATAACATGAGAAAGAGATGGAATATATTTTAGACCTGTCAAATTAATCCACTTGCTTGTTTCTAGTGTAAATTTAATGGCAATGAATTCAGTGGCATCTAATTTATCAAGATTGAAAGATATTTGACAGCTCTAAAACTAAATTTAGATCTGTCAGACATCTTCCATCTCTTTCTCATGTTATGTATTGGAAAGAGAGAGAACGAAACTAAAATTAGTTTAGGTATGAAATTATAGAATTGACACCAATGTCCTACTACTTGCATCATATTTTTTTACTCCGACGCGCGACGCCATCGTCTACTTTTTTTACGCGGCCGACGGCGACGACTCGCTGTCTCTCCCAATCCTACTGCACCATCATTGACTTCCTAAACGCCCTAAGCTCTACGATTTCAGTTATTTTGCGCCAAACTAATTGCTGGTTTATGTTTGCGCATGTTCCGCCCCTCTCACTCTTGTACACCCTGCGGGACAGACTTATTATTATTATGTACTAGCTGTGCCCCGCAGCTTCGCTCACGTACCCTAAGTTATTCCTTGTAACATCAGCTATCTGCCAGTGAAAGTCCCGTTAAAATCGGTCCAGCCGTTTTGGAGATAATCCGGAACAGACAGATAAAAATATTAAAAATGATTGTTTTATTATAGGTACCATATATATACTTTCATATGCATTTAGTAAAAAGCTGTTATTTTGATATTACACACAGACACTTCAATTTTATTTATGTGTATAGATAACGCATTATTATATAATAAGCGGAGGGCATATTACACCAGACAAAAAGTTTGGTTATACCTGCGAACTTAGATCTCTTAACAATCAATAGAAGGAAAACCACAAACAAGGAACGAACGAAAACAAGCATTCCTCGACCTTCAATCGACAAAAACCGTCAACAAAGCCTGTCCTAATCGGGGACGAAATTGTGAATGGAAGCTGCGTACGAGAAAGCGACAGCACAGTTTCATAAAGAGTAAGTAGGCGCAGGCGCAGTTTGTAGCTTGTCCTTTCGTTTGGCATTTCGTCAACGAGTACGCGAGTCCGCGGCGCGTCACATCCGAACGAAATTGGGTCGCAATTTTGGCAATACTTTATTAATGTAGGTACCTTAGAATAGGTTTTAATTATAACTGAATTGGTTACAGCTAGATGTGTTATTTTGAGTTTGAGAAACGATCACGGTTGGTCCAGTTTGTTCACGATATACCTACTAGGTAGCTCTTCAGATTCAATTTTTTTTTTCTCTTTGTCATATTATATATCTGTATTTTGTGTCTGTATCTATGAATTTTACCTAAATATATTTTATTTTTATTTATTTATAAAGTGCGTGGCAAATAAATCTGTAGATACTGGCACGATACTGGCTTCTATACCAACCGACGCGGACGCTGCTTACTTACATAGACGTAGGTACCTATCGTCAATGAAGTTTTCGGAGTTTTTTTAAGTAAACCCATAGACCTAACATTAGGTTAAGATCTATGAGTTTTTTTTTTTTATGTTATTAGGTAACGAGACGAGCTGGTCGTTTGCCTGATGGTAAGCATAACGCCGGCCCATAACGATTGCAGTGCCACCCAGAACTTTGATACACAAAGGCCTGCGCGGCACTGCAGTGCGCTCGTTACACTGAGACATTAGGTATTAAGTCTCATAAGCCCAGTAATTTCACTGGATACTCTGCTCATCAAACCGGAACACAGTAATGCTTGCACACTACTGCTTGGCGGCAGACTTCGCGAGCAAAGCGGTGGTAACAACCCAGACGGACACTCGCAGATGAGTTAGTCCTCCCACTATGAGTAAACCTATCTCTTGTTGCCTGTTGGGTAATTGGGTTGACAATTTTTTTGATTTTAACGTTTGAGCACTATTTTGCGGGTACCTACGCTAGACCTGGTTTAGGATTGGCTTTCAAGTGCAGCTGCCGGAACAAACCGAGAGGTGTGTCCGTCTTCAGTGTTGATATATTTCCAATTTGAAGGTAGTATCTAGGCAGGTGAACACTAGAAGTGCACTACCCACCGTGTTGTGGTTGCATCACGATTTACGATTACATCAAAACCTCAAGCTTCTTGTAGGATTCGAACCGTCGACCTGCTGATTGACTACATCTGAGCCATCGTTGCTTCAATATGTACTTTATTATAACTAGTTGACCTTCGTCGTACTTTATCATGGTCTGATGATGAAGCGGGACGTTACAATAAGTTCGTGAATTATAATTTTTCAATTCAATAGTTTATACAACTTATATTTCGTAGGTACCTACTAAAGGTACTCCTTAGTTGTTTTGGATCCAGCGGTTTTCTTAATTTGTACATAATATCTTTGCTTCGAACGTAACGCAACGGAGTGAATTGTCTAGAAGCAGAACTCTTCTACAGTAATTTGTTCACAGGAAGTAGATGTAGAGGACCTATACCTACCTATGAGATGTGGGCTGATAGTATTGTGTTCCTTATTTGGTATAATGGGTAGGTACTAATAGGTACTATACATCATAATGTATATAGTTATGTACACTCTGTGTTGTAGGTACTGACATATTTCATTGCATCATGCTAGGTCACAGGCATATGCATGATGGAATTATTTATGATGATATTTTCTTGACGATTCTTCTTGTTGTACCATCCCATTGATGGAGGTCATCAAGACCATCAAGTCGGCTATCATTAGGACCAAAAATGCTTGAGTCATGAATTCAGTTTCTTCCAGGATTTTTGCTTTTTTAAATCCTTAAGTTGGTTTGTGGAAGATTAGGTTCCAAACTTCCAACTTTTTGAATCGGATTGACGCACGTAGCTTGGAACAATCCTAATTAAAGTTGACGGATTATATTATTGCTTGATGCACATATATACGTCGGCAAACCCATCGGCACATACATACACATATATGCACATATATACGTCAGCAGTACCGTAGCGTAGGTATTATACTAGTCTGTGCCCATAAGCGGATTGCTCTGCTGATGCGTTCGCTGACGTGTAGACAAGGTTATGTAGCTGTACCATTTGAAAGATAAAATAAGGTGATAGTTCCTCTCCTTCCTGCCATGGAAAAGAAAATAACTATTTACCTACTTGGGCAACAGTATGTCCATTGTCCATGCATTGACGTTTGACGTCCGCTACGCAACGTGAGCGGCGTAAACGCAGTGACCATAATAAATGGTTTTTACGGAGATATCGCAGCCATAAAACAAGTACTAGGAACATAATGAAAACATAACTGTTTTGGATTATTTACATAAAAATAGTTCAAAGAGTTCAATAAGGAGGTACCTCCAATATAGATAAAATTATAGACTGAAACCTACGTGCAATTTGTTTTAAAAAAAATTAAGATCATTTTTACTATATTTTCAATGATGCAAATTGATTTTATTATTCGTTTTTTTTTTTTTCGTGTTTTGCAATAAAGTTTTATTTTATTGAAACAGTTTTTATAAGTAGCTGTGCAGTGTACTCCGTGGCGCCATCTTTTTCAGAACCTTTTTTAAGGAAACAATTCAAACTTACCATCACGTATGTTTGAATTGTTTCCTTAAAAACCTATCAAGGTATAAACCGAAAGATAAAATGATACGAGCTCAGTTTAAGGTTTGTAGTACTGTGTAGGATTTAACATCTGGAGATTAATTTAATTGCATAGTGGGAAGATTAATGACAATTTAATTGTACACGATGTCAAGGTTAAAAGTAATTGTAAATACATGAACAGGCATTATCAAATTTAAAAACAGTTACACGCATCAAACAAATATAAAGTCGATGATTTAACTTACGATGCTTTAAAATTTTACGATAGACGTCATGCTGACCTCAAACTTGACTGTTATGAATGCTTCAAATTACGAGTCTTAACGTAATGTAGTTATATTAAACGTTGTTACATAGTTAAATAAGGTTATTTTGTCCATATTATGCTGTCAAAGCGTCTATAGATCATAGTCACACGGTATGTGAAGGGTGTAATTGTGAAACGTCTTTTGCGCGTCTCCACATGCCATCCGAGGTATGCTGCGGTGGCGAAACCGGTCGGTACAGTGGTATTTATTGCGGATACACATGTTTATCGACTGTTTAGGACACGAAGACATGCTCCGAGCTTTTTCTGTCTTTACTGTTACGTTGCTGGAAATGTTTACGAATTCACCTGTTCCTCTACTTTTATGTATAATAGAAGTTAAATACTTCTATAACACCAAGATTAGCATTGGATTGAATATAAAGTAAGAAATCAATTCCGCTTACCTTTATAAATAAACACACGGATTGTGTAGTAATAATTTGTGAATAACTTCCGATCCGAGAAAAGTTTAGTCTTTTTAGTTTGTTGCACAGAAATCTGAAGTTCGAGAGATCAGAGAACTTTACGCCAAAGTGTGCCGAGTTAGTCAAAAGTGCGGTTTATTCAGCTCATTTACATATATATATGTATTTGTAACAAGTCATAATTTGATAGCAAAAAAATGCATTGCATCAACGATGTTTTCTTTCTCGGGATATATGAAATTGTGGCACGCTTAACTTTCATACAATTTTACGGACTCGCGGTACCAATCCGTTTCTTCTTAATCGGTTGTGTGTCACTTCTGACTGACAGGAGACGTTAATCCAGTTTACAGACAATCTAAAATCAATTATTAAAGTGTTAGTTAATTGGAAGTCGCTAGGCTATTATTCTTACGCAGTTGGTTCGATAAATTAACACACTTAACCACTTACTTCCAAAATCAAACACATTAATATTTACTGACCTACATTTTGGAATGTTTGACGGCTTGTTGTCGTTCAGCCCTAATACGATAGTATTGAAGTAGTTATAGGAGAATCGTAAATCTTACAAAAATGTAAATAAGCTGCCAAGCTGGCAAAAGGAGAATCAATTTAAGGGAGTAAGAACATGAAAGGAATATAGGCTTTATTATGCTAACTTTTTCTTAATACATAATTTTAACTTGAAGAATCAACGCCTTGATAAGTTGAAGCTGCTTAATTATTTTACTAGATCTATCGATGCTTGAATATTAGGGAATCATAGCTTCAATAAAGCGGAATCAGCTAATTGCATATGCGTGCGCGCGTCCAATTCAGGAGTTGTTAGTTGTCAGTCTTTCGAGCGAGAATATCGGTGAAATCCGTTAGAATCCATCGTCGATTAGAGACAAGCTAATGCGCTTTCTCCACCAATCATTCAGCACGAGACCGCGTGAATTACTTAACCGTGTAAGATGTGTTCATCGTCTCATATCGTAATCGTGGCTCACGCACAGGAAGGTACGTTTAGTGAATTTGCTGGGATATAGTATAGAAAATAAAGTCAGCATAAGTTTTGAACATGAAAAGCGTTTAATAATTATGTGGTAACTCTAACGATTATTGCTAGTCATAAGACTGCACATTGATCACGGAGAAAAGCGTGAAAGCCGAAGAGTTATTATGGATTAACATTAGTCTTAAAAAATTAAATATTGTATTCTATGATACCTCTCTGTGATTGTGAAACGCATTTATGTTTGCATATGCACATAATTAAGGAATACCTTCGCATCATTGCCATAATATGATACTTTGGGCAGAAATAAATTGGCATCATTAGTGAGCATTGAACAGCACCGAGATGTTTTAAAATAAATTATTATTGTTGACAGCACTTTGGTAGTAAACATTATACTCAACGTTGAAAAGGATATTATTAGAAATTTAAAACTGTCAAATTCACTTATCGTTACATTAATATACTAATTTAGAGTCTTAATCTGTGCAAGATTGAATATAACATGTAAATATTGGAAAAATACAGCTTCATGTAGCTGCCGCAGCTAGTCAAAGCCATGAACTTTAGAACAGCTGATATAGAATGGCGTAAAGAATCACTAAGATATTATAAAAAAAATCTGTTTTGCACGACTTATGTCGTAGAACAAGTTAAACGTGAATATAAAACGTGACTTGACGTCATCGATGCAAACTGGAGGTGCCGTCATCCTCATTGAACCCCAGAATAAAAAAGAAAACTGCAAAATAATATATAGGTACTACTCGTGAGGCGTGACTAACAGAATCCTGCCATAATGAGAAAAGATCCTTCTTGTCCTTCTCAGGGCTTTTATCGTTATTTTTAGATTTCTAAGAATCTAATGACTGGCAGAAAACTTAGCTGCAAAGGGATGTTGTGTGATTCATGGTTACGGATAATTTGAAAACGGTATTTTTACTGTGTGTGAACGGTTAGTATTTATTGCCTCCAATTCAAATAAATTAAGGAAGATTGTGATTGCAAAATAGATGAATGACTGTACTAATGAATTTAGACACGCCGTGTCTTAGTTATCCAAAAATAAATAGTAGTGTTTCTAGTTGCGATTTGCAGAATGAAAGTTTAAATAATATTTAGCCTTACATCAACCGAGATGTCGTCTAACCCAAGCGTTTCATATAAAAACAAAACTCGATGCGTCAAAACCTTTCTGTGATATAATATATTATTACTTATGTAATGTAAAATCTGAAATAGCTCTTTTTCTGAACTTTTGGACTAACGTTCGGAGACGAGAGCATGGACTTTTGCTTCCATGTGTCAAAACTGGAAGCATGAGGCCACGCTTTACATTTGTCTCTGAATCTTAGGCTTAGGATTTCATGTTTCCGATTATCTACATAAACCTATTTAAATAATAATATGTGACAGACAAGGACCAATAGATTTTTTGAGTTCTAAATACTATAAAAATGGGTACAATACTATTTTGTTTTAAAACAATAATTTCGATCATAATAATTAAATTATTCCTCCAGACGCGATGTAAAATTACTTTTAATTTAAATTCAGAATCGATGCCAACTGGTTTGGTGGAAGTTAGCGTTGATTTGAATAGTCGACTTTCAAGTCTTATGCCAGTTCTAAGGGAATTTCTCAGCCGAATACAAACTAGTTGGATAAGTGTCCGTATCTTATTAACTAGCCTTGTTTGATTACCTGCGCTTTTTGTTGGCGGAACCACTTTACTTTTACGGGCTACATGGGTGATCGCCTTCTTTTTCTTATGTTTTGTTTCTTTAAATCCTCTTTGTTCACATATTAGTTTTATGTAGTACATCACAAAAGGTGCAAGGCTTTTACAAGGCAGTGGATAAGATTAGGGTAGTAAAACGACCAGTAGAAGAGTAAGTAGTTTCGCAGAAAGATAGTTTTGGCACAGAACATATAATAATACTACGGTTTTGGACTAATGTAGATAAGTACTGCCAAAGCTATGATTGCTTGCTTCAAAGACCTGTTTCTAATGAAACTTAGTAGTTAGCACCGACTACGACACACAGGTAATTTTTATTAATAATCATTCCACTTTACATAAATAAAGTATGTATATATTATGTTTAATTTAAAATAATTTACTTAATAATAAAATAAATCATACCACAATGACAATATTTAAGTAGGTGATCAATTTTAATTTTTACTACCGACTTTTTTCTACTTCATAGTTGAAATTACGCAAAATGACGTGAATTAAAAAAAACATTATTCTTTTAGGTTTTTAAAGAAGGTAGGTATTTCATAGGTAGGCTGATATCGTAGACGTATGATAGGTACAACTACAAAAACACCAATTTTAAGACATCAAACTATATTTGCAAACTGTAAATCATTATTATTTATCATCAATCATAATTATTATGATTGTTATTTGTGATGACTAAAACTTGACCTATAAAGCCAGGTTTTTCTCAGCCAAGTCATTTATTTAGTAGATAGGTAGGTAAGTACCTAAAAATGCCGACTACGTAAGTCACGATTTCCCATAAAAGATAATAGGTAGTTAATGTGGTAGCTGGTAGGTGAAAATAACTAATAATGAAAATTACATAATATGCACCTTGTTTATTTTATAAATCCTTCTTTATTTAATTAATATTCTGAAAATAGAAGTGCATAAAATCTTAGATTAAAGGGTATTAATAGTAAAGGTCATTGACCGGGGTCACGAGGTCATGAAGTCAATCTTTCCAATAGGGCCGGGGCTTAGAGGAAAAATCTACATTTCTCCTCTAAGGGCCGGGGCCAGTAATAAAATTTCAACATCTTTGCAATTTTTCATGCGGATTGTCCTACATTTTCAAATTATATGGTAAGCCTACATTTCTACTACGCCACAGAACATGATTATAAAATTACTACGTTACAAAATAAGCATGTTCAATAAGTTTTATGTTGGCTATTGGAGCTATAATTAATAGCACAGACATACCTATAAGTAATAATACTACTAATAGTTATACCAAACAGGGTAGGTAACTACCACAAATTTTGCAAGAAACAGTAACTTTCTAGGTACAACTGATAAGAAAACGTCTACAAACAAATCTATTGAGCACAGCATAAAAGACATAGACACCGAAGGCTATACAATGCGAAATCAACGTCACCCAGACACGTAGAGCCTCAACAACTCGACTTACAGGTAAATACTCGTCGAAACACCAGAATTCCTTGTAAACTCCCGTCAACTTTCTCCGAACTTCATAACACAAGTTTTTAGCACATATCATTCACTCGTTGACAACATAAAATCACTCAAAACAACAGTTTACACACATATTCAGAAACGTACGTTGGAAAGTTACGCGCAGCCACCACATCACTCCGTGCGACGGACGAAATGACTGGTCCGCGAGGTTCGCTTGCGCAGCCCGCATTCCTCGAGTGCTAATCGAGAGAAACTACACCTGTCTCACTTTAACACGGCCAAGTTTTGAAAGCGCGAAGGAGAAGGAACGAAAGCTCGGGGCACAGGTATGAGGTAGGTAGGCCCGTTATTCATATAAAAGTAAGCGCGGCATTATTAAAAAATAATAAATTAGATAGCAAAGTTCGCATTTATGATGTAACCACAGAATACATAATAGTACATGTAACAAATAAGTTCGCTCTAAAAGTCTAAACTGAAGGTGAGACAAGTGGTCGCTGGGTAAAACAAAAAGTCAGGCGATCCCAGCGAGAAATTTTATGTAGGTAGGTCCTTAACGCAGATCTCTTGTCCTTACCTTTACCTACCTATCCAAAATTCGATTCCCCTTATATATTATATTTCTCTATGATTCGATTCCACTTCATACTAGTCCCTATATCACAGAATATAATAGTCCTACACCTACAATAATTTTGTTAGTAGAAACATTAACTCTACTAGACCTAAATTCCCAAAATTAGATTCCACTTCATACTAGTCTCTATACGGTCTACAATAATTTTTTAGTAGAAACATTATTGCTGTTTGTTTAAATAATGTTTAGGCTGCAACGGTTCAAATTACGACGCGCGACGGTGATTTAAATATTTCACAAAGGTACTTAGGTACATGACTATTATCTATTGATTTAAAAGGATAAGTTTATAGGTAGGTACGAGTACCTATCATCATGGATGGTAGGACTGTGAGGCACCTATATAATACCTGGGTTGCGAAGTCTGATAACCTCCTCGTGTGGTGCATCCTATAGGTAGTACGTACAGAGAGGTACCTACCTACTTTATGAATGAGAGCAATAAATTACGTGAAAATACTTTATTTTACCTATTCACTACTGTTGTTCAGCACTAACAGGTATTTGTTACATGAGTGTCTAAAATAAATAGTAAATACATAGGTATAGAAAAATAATAGCATGTCGAATAACTAATAAACCATTGGCAAGCGTCAGCTGACAGCTCGTAAAACGAATCAGACTAACCACAGACGGCTCCATAGCTAAGTTGGTAGCAACCTTGCCTGCAAAGCGAGAGGTCCCGGGTTCGATTCCCGGCCGGGGCAGATTTTGTGGAAGCATAAAGTTTGTTCTTGGGTCTTGGATGTTTGTGATGTGTATCTGTCCATGCCACCTGCGACACAGGGAATCCTAGTGCGGGGGTATGAGGGTAAGAATTTAAAAAAAGTACATCCTAAATGGACTACTGAAACTACAAAGCTTTGCGACCCGTGAGCCGCCTATTTTGCATTTGAGCTGCAGGTCAGCAGCTCAAGTTGCTGTGATCTGCGTAGTAGTACCTCTAAGTAGTCTGTGCTAGTGCCTATTTGACCCGTCAGATGAGTTACACACGTCTAGAAGTCAGGCGTCCGCGTCGTCGGTCGTAGCTAGCTACATATTATATTATAGTAATAAGAGAAGAGCACAAAGCAGGGGGCGCGGGCGCGGGCGGCGCCGGGCACGACGTAATGCCTCAAAGTAAAAAAACAGTTCATTCAAATTCAGTGACTTTGTAGCCGTCAACGTTAATATGTCTCAGGCTGTCATTAATGTGTCAACGTCAACTGTCAGTCAGTCTTACAAAGCAGTCAAATCAATTTCGAAACCTGTCATATTTTTGTTATTCTAAACGAAGACTCAAAAGAATAATCAATAAATAATCCTTGCTTTACCTTAAAGATTATTTTTACTTAAAAACTATCAGTAATGCCGAAAGTTCGCCGTAGCCGCAAAGCACCTCCAGAAGGATGGGAACTGATAGAACCTACGCTTGAAGAATTAGAACAAAAAATGCGTGAAGGTAAATAACCTAAATATTTTGTTTTCGCAGTCATTCTTCGTAAATTACTTGAATGAAAAGCTTAATGCTCTTTTGTATTCTTTCAGCTGAAACAGAGCCTCACGAGGGGAAACGAAAGCAAGAATCTTTGTGGCCGATATTTAAGATCCATCACCAGAAGTCGCGGTACATTTACGATCTGTTCTACAGACGAAAAGCGATCAGCAGGGAGCTTTATCAATATTGTCTGAATGAGAAAATAGCTGACGCTAACCTAATAGCCAAGTGGAAGAAGACAGGATATGAAAACTTATGTTGTCTGAGGTGCATACAGACTAGGGACACTAATTTTGCAACAAATTGTATTTGTCGGGTTCCTAAGAGTAAATTGGAGGAAGGCAGGATTGTAGAGTGTGTGCATTGTGGCTGCAGGGGATGCTCTGGTTAGGTTAGTGTATTTAGGTTTAGTTCTAACATAAGTTTTTGAATGTTTTCTAAATATCCATATATGATAGAAATAAAGGATCCCTTGCAAGTCTTGATTCCCACACACAATCATGTGAGAGATTTCCGTTTCATTTAACATATTGTGTCCCACAGCTGGGCAAAGGTTTGTTCTATCAGAATAAAAATTAAACTTTATCATGACCTTGGATTCTTATTTGTCCTTTGCACTCTTGTTATGAATAGGAGCACTATCTTCCACCAAAAGCCTGTTATGAGTATGTACTCCGGCATAATTACAATATGTTGACTAAATACAAAACCAAAATAATTCCGATTAAAACATAATAAAATGCTAAGCAGGGTGCAGGGGTTAGAAATCAAGCCCAATGCACAGAAAAGAGTGTTAATGTAGGGGTTTGTTTGCCTGGTATAATCTTTAAAAGCGTAAGCTTTACTGATAATACTGAATAATTGTGGTGAATAAAAAGAAAACTACAATTTATAATGAAAAATTAACGTTTAATAATATCTTTGAAATCACTGGCACTTAGTAGTAATAACTATAATAAGATAACAAAGTTATTAACAGAAGTACCTAGAACGATTCTTAGGAATTAGGGTAATAATAATTGTTATTTAGTAGGTAGATACCAATGCTGGTAGCTTTTTAACCAAAATAATAGGAAACTATAATAAACAAAAATAAACTTAACTATTAGCAAAATGAATACTAGAAATTGTAAAGTAAGAATCATGTTACTTTGTTCTGCCTCCACATGAGATTTTCTAGTGTTTTCGTATTTTATATCTAGATATAAAATACGAAATAGGTAGGATAGGTATTACAGATCTTTATATTTTCTGTAGAAAACAGAACATTTTCTAAGTAGGTTTACAAACTACTTTTCATTTAGAAATTCACAAGTATTTTTTATTATAAAGCTAATATATTTCTAAACATATTTGAGCAATAATTGTTCTTAAATCAATCAGTCTTACAATTAACAATACCATGTACCTACTGCTTAGTCTGGATAGGTAGAGTATCAAAAAAACTGAAGAAATAATTAAAATTTGTTATACAATAATTTGTTTGTCTTCCAAATCCTTTGATAGCTCAATGATCAGTTCTTTGAATATAAGCGGATTCATATTCTTGCCAAGCAAGTATAGAACAAACCAGTCACCAAATCCAAAACGCTTGACAATTCGCCTAACAGTACTTCTCTTAACATATCGGAGCTGTCCCATGATCATCAATGTACGTAATGGACGAAGAGAAAGCACCAAAATACGGAAAACTACAGCCAAAATTGAAACAAATGTAAGGATTATCAGCCAAAACCAGAGAATTACAAAGATCTTCTCATTGACTATGTTCAAAGGCAGGACACAAAGCCTATCTTTTATCTGCAGCGTTCCAGAAGGTCCGTAGCTTCGCAGCCAGCATTTGGTGAGTTTGGGGAAGTATTGGTCCATAGGGTTGACAACTCCAAAACTTGTCATGTCAGTTGGTACACGAGCTATATGGGTGAAAGCAGCAACAGCAGCACCATAATTCCGGAATGCCCCACCAAGGAAGATGTCCAAGAGAAATATTTGGCCAATCTGCAAGGTAACAATTTCCAATCAGAACTTTGCAAGTAAAAACAAGATAACTTTGTACATTTTTTTAAATCCTAGTATAGCTATGATAGTATCATAAGAATAATTCTAATATTGATTGATAACATTTAATAGTAAAATAACATTAAAGCCAATAACTAAATTAAAGATATAAATCTTTAATTTAGGTATTGGCTTTAATGTTTATGTGAATTTAATTTGTTGATAATTTTGTAATAAGCTCATAAATAAAAGTTACTTTAATATTTTAAACTCTGCATAGTTAATTTCTCAGAAATACCTTAATTAAAATTCTTTATTCGCATGGGCCCCACTAGAGCAACCATGAAAGTTAAATGACTCTATGTCCAGGTATACTTACCACATTAACCAAGTTCAGTATCTCACAGAAGGCATATCTTAGTGCATACATGTTGTGTGTATGCAAGTTGGTGTAGCTGAGGTATGAGACCAGCTCGACTCGGCGGAACTCTGACCAATCTTTGGAGACCATTGGGCTGGCTGGAATAGATGAAAAATTGTTAACAAGTTGTAGAATATGAGAAGGCAGACTAAATTTTTTTAAGTATTCTATTAAATCATTTTGATTTATATCTCATTTTAAAAGTCGGAAGCAATGACCAGTAGTGAGGTTGTTTGACAACCTGCAGATCAATATTTTTAATCTCAGTGATGTATGTAACTATAGCATGGTAGAGGGGTATTTCCCATTTTTTTTGTGAAAAATATCTTATCTCTTAAAACTAAGAAACAAATGAGTGTTACTGAATACCATACACTGTATAAAACTGCTTTCTCACCTAAATCGGCTGCCAACACCTTCAGTCTGCCTCCCTCCCACATCTTCCACAGATACCTTGGAGCATAGAACATAACAGCTTGTCCAAGGAGCACGAAGCAGACCCATTGGTAGTATGTGTGCTTTATTTGTTCATCATTGTACCCCTTGCTCGGACCCACTCCTGGGTATGCCATGTGCTTGCCTTCTACACCTGGAATCAATAATAATTGAGGTAATAGTAAATTAGATGCTCTTGAGTATATTGTATATATACAAGATACCATTCCAGTAATAAAACAAGAGTGGTGAATAATGTGTGTATAATCAGGTCTTGAAATTAATCATAGTTGCATGAATTAAGAGTTATACATGTATGCAGACTTGCATCACGATTCTGAAGCTAGTCACAGTTCTAGCATAGAATCTACAAGATTTGTCGAGGCATAGGCACTTTGGTTGGAGGGCTTGTCAACGAAGCCGTTTACCGGCCCTTTTTGCTTTGTTTCTTCAGGCGTATTATTTCAGTACTGTACTCGGCTGAAGTTCTTATCTATTTCATTTTGTGAGGTAATGCTATTGATAAAGAATGGAACATGGAAAGTAACTTCACGTCCCGTGTGAAATATGCACCAGTAACAATTCAATACATACTACATAGTCAATCATTGAGGTAGGACTAACCAATTAAGTTGCTCTTCAAGGTATAAGTTCCATAGATCCAGCAATAGCTGTTTACGGCATCCTTGTCGCTGTCTTTGTCTCCATCGGTCATGCAGTGTATGGGCTCGCCGAAGAACTGCTTGGAGGTCACCATCAGCGTGAAAACCAGTAACATAATCACCGTCACTTTGTAGTGCATGCGGAAAACATTGTTGTCGGTACAGACATTCTCGAACTTCAGAAACGAACGAAAAGGCATAAAAAGGTCTATCATCTTTAAAGATTATCCTCACACTATGCACAAATTATAATATCAGTCACTCGATTGCGTTAATTTCAACTACCCGCGAAAACGTTTTCAATTAATTTGAAAGAGATGACAAGACACGATTTTCACGAATGCGCACAAGTAAAATAACTGTCATGGCCGACCAAAACAATTAGTGAAAAATAGGGAATGATCAAGGAATCATGCAATGGAACAAAATAACACCGGAAGTCAAATCAGATTTAAAAAAGAGTTCAACTGAACAGTGCATTGAGTCCAAGGAGGTTATAAAATGTGCCAGTGATGCACCAAAGATTTATTATAAAGTCTACTTATTTACCCTGTTACTCATTTTAAATTTAAACTTTATGGCCAATCTTTTATTGAATTCACAACATAAACTAAATAAATACGACGATTTATTGCGTTAGTAACAAATAAAAACTTTATGAAAAAATATTTTATAGTGTTAACCGACACTAGCGGATGTTTACACAAAATATAAACATCACATTTCGCTTCCAACCTTAACCAACTAGACTATGGGAGCAATCAATAATTTCGCAGTCAACATCGATTGCCCCCATAGCCTAGTTGGTTAAGGCGTCTGGTCTAGATAACCAGAAGATGTAGGTTCGAATCGTCTTGGAAGCGAGAATCCCTTTTTTTCAGTGCTATTTATTGTGGAAGGAAAAAAGTTCCGCCATTTAATTTTGTATTTCAAAATTAAACTAAATTAACGATTTTATTCAGTGGCTTCAGGCATGAGTATGTAAGATACTCCTTAGCGTCTTACGTAGTATATTTTGTATTATCTTTGGTATAGCGCCCACTGGCGGAAATATTATAAGGAGGAAAAAATGTTAATTCGACCGCAAATAAGAAATTTTATTTAAAGTACCTACCTACTTTAAACCATTTCAGGATCATGGAAACTGTCACATCATGGTTACACGGTTATGTGGCTAAAGGGAAAGCAAAACCAGTGATACCATTTACTCATTAAATAATTGTACAAAGTTTCGTTTAGTAAAACAGTTTTTATTCACATTTTATTTTTTTACTTAATACATAATTATAACAAATCATCAATTCATTACATACCGATGAAAATACGAACGTAATGATTTTTTACAAGAGAAAAGATTAAAATTGTAGGAATGTTGAAGAATTTGCGAGTGTTAGATTTAGAAATAGGCAGAATAAATGCCCGAAAAATTAAGTTTGTTAAGTTCGTAAAACTTAAATATAAATTGAGCAATTTAAAGGTAGGGTGTAAGTAATTTGACTAGCTATTTGCCGATGATAAAATAACACTATAAAATAAATACCATTGCCACTTATAAAACTAATAAACGAATACATACGTATCTAGTTAGTGGCATAATTATTAAATAATAATATTATTATTAATTTTGCAATATCCTTATCATTAGAATTAGTCAAGTAATTAGACATAACAATATTTTGCTCCATGTTTTTTGTTATTTTACAGGTTTATCATGGGTTAAACTTTATAAAATTTTCCACTAACTGATAAAATAAAAATACCGCATACTTTGTTAAGTAACGAAGTAACCCGTGAATGCACTAAGCAATATATTAAAAAAGTGTTCTACATGTCTTATTAATTATAATGCAGGTACACTTTAAGGCACTGCTGTAGTAGTTATTGTAGAAACGTCGTTTTGTTATTACTAGGTCCAAAGACTTTATTGCAACGGATTTAAATTATAACCGCTTTGGGGTTTTGTAAAAAAAAACGATGACATCTGTCAATTACAGGGCAAACAACGGCATAGCCATTATTACAAATACTTTTTTTTTTTGCCACAGTTTTATCTTAAACACTCGTACATCATACATACAATTTGAATATCCATAATAATAAAAACAACAAATAAATTAAAAAGAATAACTGCTTTTATACCTACCAATTAATATTATTGCAGAACATATTATGTTTATTCTACAAATCCTCTGTTATTTTTTATATCTACCTAATCACAATCAGCTATCACCAATATCCCACACACACAATTTATAGTTTGCTTTTGACTTCTGCAAAATCAGTGATTAATTGGCTATCTTGTCCTTCTTCAAACGCCATATTGCCTAGAGCAAATATGTTGTCTGGGTCTAGGGCTCTTTTTGCCGCTAGTAAAAGCTGACGTCCCGGTTCGCTCACTGTTTCAGAGTACCACTTCTTCCGAAGTTTTCCAACGCCATGATGGTGTGATATCGAGCCTGTAGGATGATAATGTCGTCACATTATTGATATAGTGTCAGAAATAAAACAAATTTTGTTTTACTTTGAAGAATATAACAAGCAATTGAAACTTATAAAACATCATATTTCAGAGAGATGGTAATTTGTATTTGGTTTTCCATAGTACATTACTATTAATTATCAATATTGTATAATTTATTCATTTATTTACCACAGCATAATGAAAACGGCAATGTAAATTTTATTGATATGGACAGGAGCTTGACTATTTCGTTCATTCATTCAATAACCAATGGGCCCGGCCATGGCCATTGGTGACAACATAAAACAATAAAATTCATTCAATCCATTCGATTTTTAATTGACCTTTCATAAGTTTCACCTTATAATCAAAAGTATATAATTTTACTCTTTGGTTTCAACGCAACAAGTGTTTACTGTTTACTGTTTTGTTTTGGTTGAAAAATAAGAGCCAGCCAATAAATTAATGACAAACAGAAGCAAGGAAATAAAGAGTTCAAGTTGAAAAATAATAAAAAGGTTTTTAATTATTCAAAAAGTTGAAAAATAACAAAAAGGTTTTTACCGCCAGAAGCGATGATTTCTTCCCTAGCGGCTTCTTCGATCTCCTCATAGGTCGATATGGGATCTTTGCAATTGGCTGTGTTATGAGCAAAATAGAAGTAGATGCAGCAGCCGGCGTCGTAGCTGTAAGTAAAATTTCATGTTAAAATGTTTAAATCCATTACATCGGTAGGTACCTATTATATTAACATTACTAGCTGCTGCCCCGCGGTTTCACCCGCGCGGCGATATTGGATTTCATGGTTTTTATTTTTTTGCGCGGAACCCTAATTCTTTTTCCAAAATAAAAGTAGCCTATGTTACTCCTTGTAACATTAGCTATCTGCCAGTGAAATTCCGGTCAAAATCGGACCAGCCGTTTCGGAGATTACCCGGAACAAACAGACAGACAGACAAAAATTTAAAAAATTGCTGTTTTGGTGTATGTCCCGTATATACTTTCATATGCATTTAGTATAAAGCTGTTATTTTGATGTTACAACAAACAGACACTTCAATTTTATTTAGTTATATAGATGTACCTACCTTTTTGTATTGATACGATTGCGGATTTTTTCCGACAGTATTTCTCAATCGGGATGCGTTTCCGAGATATAAACGATCGGAAACAGTCGCGTCCTACATCATTCCGAGTGAATTAAAATCAACCTGTTGTTCAGGAAAAACAGACGCTGGCAATTAGTGTTTATAGCTGTCCGCATGATGATAGTCGAAGAAAAACGGTAATTGGGAATCGGCGCGAGGCGGCGGCTTAGCCAAGCAGCGGCGCAAGTAGGTACGGAAGACCGGTTCGATAAATTTATCGAATCGAAAAACTGATAGATTTATCCAATGTTGCGAGTACCGAAGTCTGATCGTAAAGTATCGTCGTAGAGCAGAGTAGCCAGTGTAATTACTGGGCTTATGAGACTTAATACCTAATGTCTCAGGGTTACGAGCGCACTGCAGTGCCGCGCAGGCCTTAGTGTTTCAAAGTTCTGAGCGGCACTGCAATTGTTACGGGCCGGCGTTATGCTTACCATCAGGCAAACGACCAGCTCGTCTCATTTTCAAATATCATAAAAAAAAATGTGCTCTGTGGACTCACGTCTGCGTCAGCCGACAAGACACCAGGTAGTGCGCGATGCCCCTGGCGGCGCACTCGTCCCTCACCCTCTGCTTCACGTTCCGGCAGAGCGCCAGGGTGCGGTCCCAAGGCACCGAGGTTTCGAACGACTCCGCCACCACGTCGTATTCCATTGCCACGTCCTGGAATTATAAAGGTTTATACATTTGTAACTGGATATTTTTTAATGCTATTTGGTAACGAGACTATCCGGTCGTTTGCCTGATGGTAAGCACGCCGGCTCACAACAATTGCAGTGCTACTCGGAACTATGAAACACAAAGGCCTGCGCGGCACTGCAGTGCTCTCGTTACCCTGATACATTAGGTATTAAGTCTCATAAGCCCAGTAATTTCACTGGATACTTTGCTCATCAAACCGGAACATAGTAATGCTTGCCCATTACTGCTTGGCGGCAGACTTCACGAGCAAAGCGGTGGTTCTTCTTCTTTTCGAGTCAGTAGTTAAACCTAGATTATCCTAGCTAGATGTGTGGCCAGGGCCACCGCATTATCCGAGGCAGCGGTGAGGTCCTCTAGTGTACAGGTTGTTGGACACATAGGGCATGATAATAAATGGGCCATTGTTTGTTTCGGGGCTCCACAGCAGCAGTACTCCAAAGATTGGTCTATAAAGCCCCATTTGGCTAAGTTATGCCCGCAGCGACCAACCTGGGTAAAAGCGGTGGTAACAGCCCAGACGGACACTAACATGTATTCTGTGGAATAGAGCGCTGTCAAGATCGATGTATAAAAAGTAAAAAGCAACTCACCCTAAGATAAGCGATGACGAAGGTCAATGTATACCCGTTCTCCCCATTGGTGGCCCCGGCGGGCACGCCCCCGTACTGAGCCGCAATGGCATTTAACTTCTTCTCCCTCCTCGAGACATCCTCCGCGCTCCCCTCCATCAGCAGCGTCACGACGCACAACTTCATAGGGTCGAAACCCTTGATGCGTGTGATGTAGAAACGCTTGAGGCCATCTAGCAGGATCCCACCCCACGAGTGGTCGTCCACTTTTAGGGCTTGACCGAAACGGAACTGGAAGAAATTCGTGCTTATTCAGCGGCGCTGTTTGAGGAAAATATTTTAGAATATGTTGACTCAATTTTTTTATGATGTCATTTAGTTCATTTTCTCAGGAGAATCAAATGCCTATATCGAAAAAACTGGATATGGAACGGTAGAAACGTCAAAATTACAGTCCAAGTCTGTCATATTAGGTATATGGGGGTCTTTTATTTTTTAATTCTAATTGGACAGATCACAGAACATCTGACGTCACTTGTTCAACACGGGCCGTAAAGCTGTACTAAAAACTTAGACATTTGGAACACTGGGAGCGTTGCCACAGCGTTGCCGACATGGAACTCGTGTGACACCCATTTCGAAGGACTGCATTTTGTAGCACTGCGGAAAAACCTCTGTGGAGATCGTTTCACATTTTGCAAGTATGGGAGAGAAAGGATCGCAGAAATCGAATGGTAGGAAGTCTCCGCAGGACTCGATTATGTGTGGATGAGCTCAGATTTAGCCTTAGAAGAGATTCGTAGCCGGGAGCACACGGACTACCATCATCGTTACTATTTTGTTAGTTGTAGGACTAACTCTTCTGCGAGTGTCCGTCTGGGTTGTTACCACCGCTTTGCTCGTGAAGTCAGCCGCCAAGCAGTAGTGTGCGAGCATTACTGTGTTCCGGTTTGTTGAGCAGAGTATCCAGTGTAATTACTGGGCTTATGAGACTTAATACCTAATGTCTCAGTGTAACGAACGCACTGCAGTGCCACGCGCAGGTCTTTGTGTTTCTAAGTTCTGAGTGGCACTGCAATTGTTATGGGCCGGCGTTATGCTTACAAACAGGAAAACGACCAGCACGGTGGGTTTCTGGAAGGTTCGTTGACTTTGAGCACGGATTGGGTCTGTTGGTATCTTTGTCATTTATTATGTTCTAATAAAGACAGCATTAGTTGTAGTCTGTGATTCGGGTAGACGAATGTTGCAGAGGCCCGCTGTCAGAGTCATTTATTTTAACTTTCATAAGTGCTCCTTTGGGGCCTATTTGAATAAAGCAATTTGAATTTGAATTCGTCTCAAAAAAAAACTACCGTCATCATCATCACCTTCGTACCTGCTCATTATCCATCAGCCGTATACTGGAGGGCTGCAGCCGCTGGCGAGCCACTTCTCGTTCGAACCAGAACCCTGACTCCCAATCGGGGAACACCAGCGAACCGTACCGCGTCACAGGAGGCAGGGGGCGGATCTTGATCGTCACCTGGAAAACCGCGCGAGCAATGATACTAAACAAAAAATTGCTTTTAAAAAAGCGGGAGCCGACTTCGATAAAAAATTTAAAATATCGCGATATTTTAAATTTTATTTTCCATTATATCCCACTTAGGGGTGGTATTCTTTAATAAAATTTACCCTTGAGATATGATTAATGGAGAATTACTTCTCGCTCCATCTGAAAAAGATCGCTTTTAGCAATAAAACCGAACAATACAATTTTATGTTAAGTTTTTTTTTTGTCAATAAACAGAGTGCGGGCAACCCTAACAGTATCCTCCAAGTCATATCTCATAAGTACCTATGACTCACCGCTCAATAGGGCTTTTCTTAAAGTCCTTATGAGATAATGTTATAAATAAATGTTTACCACTTGTGCGTACGTCTGAATACTAACATAGTTTTAAGATTTGCTTTTCCGTTACTAACACATGGACCATGTTGTCTGATAAATAAATTATTATTAATAATACTATTGTAACTTTCAAAAACTTACCTCTGTAATAACGCCGAAGGAGCCTTCCGAGCCCATGATGACATGCTCCCATTCTGGGCCACAAGATATCCTCGGCACACGGCAGCCCTTCTCGAAAACTCCACGTGGCGTCACCACCTGGAACATACAGTAAACAATATAATATTATACCTAGCAAAACTGCTACTGTAATTAGGGTCGGTAATTACCAGGAACCACTAGACTAAAATGTAAAGAATCTGATGGTATCATTTAAATTACTAATGGTTGATAAAACAAATGTTGAATTTGGGAAACTTTTAGATGCGGTATCTTTGTTGATACTACCTATATATTTTTTGTGAGTTTCTTTTTTATTGTGTGACCTTCTTAAAACTGTATAACGAAAGAAATTATGTATGTCGTGTTTCATGCAACATTCCAATTGGGTAGTTGCATGAACACAAAACACATAAATACTGTGGTTATACAGGTTTAATTAAACATCACATTAACACAATAAAAATGAAATTCACAAAAAATATATAATTTCCACAAAGATACTGTATCTACAACTTTCCAGAAGTCAACGATTTTTTTTGAACCAACCAGGATCGTCAACCAGGAACATCGACATAACATTTTTTAAACCATTCGTTTAGTAGAATTGGGATCCTGATTGCATGGCGTTGATTTTGATTTCCGGCCGGCACCAACCTTTGTATGATGTGCATAAAATTTGAGCTCGGGTCTTGGATGTTGTGTATCTATGTCACTTCGACCCCGCGTGTGAATTATAGTGCAGGGTATGAGTGTGTAAGCGTTTGTTTTGTGTCTGTCAAAAGACCTTACCTTAGTTTGTAAAATCAGGTCTTCAATGTTCCCATAGGTATTCTTCTTCATGCCACTGGCCCTGGTGGCGACCCAGCCGCCCAGGGTCGAGAACTCGTAGGAGTCAGGCTCGTGGCCCACAGTGAAGCCTCGGGCTCGCATTTCGCGCTCCAGGTCTTGACCCACTATACCTGCCTGGTGGATAAAAACCTTGATAAAATATACAACAATATTATCCAACACAACATCATTGGACCTTACACATCGACGATATTACCACCTAGTACGTAAGCTCTGTTGGACGTTTGGTCAGACTTACCTATTCCACCACAGTATTCAGCAGCATTCGAGGACATGTGACATCCACCAAGCCGCACTGGGCCCGCGTGGCGGATTATGGCCCATACCTCTCTCTCTGAGAGAAGGCCGGTATCCCAGCAGTGGGAGCATAAGAGGCTGCTAATTAATGAAAATTCAGCAGCCAGATGGGTAGCGCCTACCAAAAATGTACTCAAAACAGATTTTCTTTATTTTACGGCGTTCGGCTTCTCTAGTGATTGAATGAGTGCAGTTCTTCATTAAAACTTATCATACAACAGTTTTGAGTTTCGTTTTCATATTAACCATGCTTTTCCAGAAGATTTGTTAGTGGTAGGACTAACTCTTCTGCGAGTGTCCTTCTGGGTTGTTACCACCGCTTTGCTCGTGAAGTCTGCCGCCAAGCGCTAATGTGCGAACATTACTGTATTCCGATTTGATGAGCAGAGTAGCCAGAGAAATTACTGGGCTTATGAGACTTAATACCTAATGTCTCAGGGTAACGAGCGCACAGCAGTGCCGCGCAGGCCTTTGTGTTTCAATGTTCTGGGTGGCACTGCAATTGTTATGGGCCGGCGTTATGCTTACCATCAGGCAAACGACCAGCTCGTCTCGTTACCAATAACATAAAAAAAAAGACAACGATGCTGTTGACCGTGTAGCATGCTTGCCTAGAAGATACCAATTCAATTTTGTCTTGATGACACTCGGATTGTAATTTTAAGGAAACACAGATGACGTCAAAGACTCTTTAGCTGTCGCTTTACTTGTGTATTGCGACTGACCTGTATCCTAGCCAAGAGCTGTTCTTTGTCCAGCCACAGGATCGCGTTCATGTTGGAGGTGTCCAGGACCACTATAGGTCTGTTCTCGTTGGCGGGGCAGGTCACCGCGCCGGATACGCAAGTACCTCCTCCGAAGGGAATGATCACGAATTTGTGGCGGGTCGCGCATTGCACTATCTGCTCTACCTGCAACGAGGGAATCAAGCATTAAGAATGTTATGTAGGTTTTTAAACTGTCGTCGTCATCAATACTACTAACAAAGTCAGAATTACGGGGATATTTTCAAATTCAAATTCAAAATCCTTTATTCAAATAGGCCCCAAAGGAGCACTTATGAAAGTTAAAATAAATGACTCTAACAGCGGGCCTCTGCAACATTCGTCTACCCGAATCACAGACTAAAACTGACTGTCTTTATCAGAACATAATAAATGACAAAGACGCCAACAGACCCAATCCGTGCTCAAAGTCAACGAACCTTCCAGAAACCCACCGTGCCCGTTCCAAATTGGTATAGTCCGAGCAAGAAGAAGGGCAAGAAACTCGTCACGGCATTCTTTTTCAAAAAATAGTTTTTTACAATGATTCTAATTCTAACAACTAACAATTTAAAGTTTATTAGGAACTGTTTGCCTCCATGCATCCTTGTCATCTACATAATCCTTAATTTTATAATACGCTTTTTTAATTAATATATTCTTGACTAAACGTTTAAAGTTTCCTTGTGGTAATTCAGTTAATACTTTAGGAATTTTGTTGTAGAATCTGACACCATTTGCCAGGAACGATTTGTTAGTTTTACTTAATCTGAACCCGGGTACAACGATTTTATGTTTACTTCTAGTATTTAACTCAGTACAAATAATTTACCATGTAATATTATTTGTACTGAGTAAATCTCTGTGCGAGCTACCGATATTTGCGCCGTTGCAAGCGCACGGATCACGGGAGAACTGCAACAGCGTCGATATATCGGAACTCAATACAAATAATATACATGGTAAACATCCCGGTAGTTCTGACTTTGTTCGTAGTATTGAGAATGTAGTTATAATATATTAGATAATTTTTGTACACTTGGTAAGTTGACTTTGAGGATCTCGTCTGATCTTACGATGCATGATGAAGTACGCTAGTTCAGTTCACAAACAAACAGACACTTCAATTTTATTTAGTTGTATGTAGTATGTATAGATAAAATACCTACACAATTTTGACTATACTCGGCGTTATTTAATAATTCATAAATAAAATGCAATAGGTACATCATATCCTTAAGTTATTATTATTTGAAGTAGGTCGCAAATAGGTCACGACTCATGAGGAGAGTTATATAATAAATATCTGTCGTGAAGCAAAAAGCAAAGCGCTCATCCATTGTAAAGTTAAATATGTTCGTTAATTTATTCATTATTGTTCTCAAGTCGGTTGAGTGCATTCTATCTGTTTCTATTCACCGCCAGACGCTAGACTCCCTCGTACGATACGATATCCGCCTTCTTCCTGATCTACGGCGCTAGTATGTACGGATCTTTTCGGTCGATAAAATTCGATAAAATTGACAGTTAAAATTTTACCGAATAAAACCCACTTTATCGATTATAACTGTCAATTTTATCGAATTTTATCGACTCGAATAGATCCGTACTTGCGCCGCTGATCTAAGTACGATCTTCTCGGTCTCCCTCGTTCTCAACAGTTACTTTAGACGCTGACAAGAGCCGAAACGCTGCCCCAGTCTGCATACATAGGAATGAAAGAGAAGCCACTATTACTGATGATTGATTGAGGTGGGGTGTGAGTGTAATTACTCATGTCCAACCTTTTTGATCGTCCTCCTCTTGGAATGCTTCTATATTATTGGCTGTTTTTAACCGACTTCCAAAAAAGGAGGAGGTTATCAATTCGTCGGGTATTTTTTGTTTATATTTGTTACCTAAGATCTCGGTCATTTATAAACCGATTTGAAAAATTCTTTTTTTATTTGAAAGGGTATACTTTCAGATTGGTCCCATAGAAATTTCATCAAAATCGGTTCAGTAGTTTGTCACTCAAGTCGGTTCGTCGCTTTTTTAAAGCATTTTTTTTTAATTTTACCCATTTATTTGTTTTTTATTTTCTATTATTATGTACCTACTAACAAAACTTGTTTTTTTATGTGTATACTAACAAAATGGATCTTAGTTATTTATGCAATGAATAAATATTTGAATTTGAATTACGTCATACAGAGTTCGAGCGTGAAAAACCATGACAAAAAATATATTTACCGTTGCTTAGTCGAAAATATAAAACAATGAAGATTGATAAGTTATTCTTATTAAATTTATCAACACACGTTGTTAAATACCATCAGGCATACACTTACGTACATCGCATCGTAGTTCAGGATTATTTTCTTCAGCAATTACGTGTTTTGGAAACAATATGGCCTATTTGAGTGCTGTCAGAGTCATTGTTAAGAGTTAGCGTTGTCCCTCGTAAAGGTCAAGAAAACGACCTAGATATTTGTAAAGAATAATTAACCTTGCTCCTCAGGTATACGTTTCAAAATCATCAGCAGGAATGTGTAGAGATGACAAGTTGTCAGTACCAGGGGCCTCACTCCGTAAATCGAACGTCGAAGCTTCGGCTGACGGATCGCAGTTTTCCTTCTACGAAAGTGTTTCGGATCCAACGTTCAATTCGAGGTTCGCTCTTGACATTTTGTCTTTCATAGTAGGAAAATGCCGATCCGTCAGCCGAAGCTTCGACGTTTGATTTACAGAGTGAGGCCCCAGGGGCCACCACCAAAAACGAACGTCGAAGCTTCGGAACGAAACGAAATAACAACGAACATCGGACATAAATGCTACCACCAAAGTACTTCGGATGCGACTTGTACGGGCAGTCGTCGTTTCGTATCCATAGGCAAGCGATATAGTGAAGGGAAATGAATGTTATGTTTAGGTTCTTTTATGGGGACCGTGCAAAAATCGGTAAATAACACGAACATTTCAAAATAAAATGTTTTACTAGCAAATTGTTAAATAAATTGAGAATTTTCTTTTTTTATACCTATCTACTAATATTCGTTCGTAATCAATTATTCTGCTACGAAATACAATTTATTTTATATATGTTGGCTCATAAAAGACCTAATTTAATAGGTATTGTTTAATCTGTGCCTTTGGTGTGAGGACTGAGGAGTCTGTGTGGTAAAAGGTTTGTTTACTTTTCGCGACAGTACATACGCGAAAACCTCGTCGTGTTATGTTGTTGGATAAAAAAGCTTTAAATTAAAGCTTTTGCTGCATTAAATAGTTCAGTGAGTATCAGCTAAGTGTACGTAAAATGTAGGTCTTTAGTCCCGATTTTCAACAAATCGTTTGTTTTTTGGCTGTCCTAATTTAAAGACGTCATGAGTAGTAAATCTAAATTCTTCTGTATAAATGCTAAGATTATTGCCTAAACATTATTATATTGTTTATATCTATACGATTTGGCTGATCACATGCATACTTTTTGATATATTACAGCTCAACGATGACGGCCATGGGTCCATACATTGAAGAGATGTTAGACTTTTTGTTGCTTCACCAAGATTGATCCTGTGGTCTCATTCACAGCGTGGAAGGGGTCCAAAAGACTATGATGGAACAACCTGGCTGTCCATCTAAATAATCTTGTGCTGCAAAACAGTGCAGTAGTGGAAGAAGGTAATTTTTCGAACTACAGTAGACAAAACATTAATGTAGGTATAACCATTCTATAAACATTTCGTAGAAATCACTCTAGCTATCGCGCTAATATTTATACAAAACTCTAAAACACAGATTTGTTTTCTTTTTTCACTTTTTTCTTTTGTATGTTACCCAATACCTAACTAAGCATGTAGTTATAAATATATTCTCTATTCTTGACTTTTATAGCATTGAGGCAGCCGAGGTGTTGACGGGTGCGTTGCTGGATGAAATATCTGAACAAATTCTCCACCTTGGACTTAAATCTATTCTGTGGCCTTGAGGAGGAGAAGAAGGATGTATTTGTCGGCATTATAATGAATTAAAAGTTATGACAGAAAGGGTTATTAAACATTGTTGAAAAGTAAAAGTATATATTTTTTTCATTCAGAAATATTTTAAGCTTGTTCCTTTTCATCTGAAACAATATAACATTATTCTATAATATTATGTAAGACCTAATATACTATACTTAGATATAAATAAAATTGAAGAGTCTGTTTGTAATGTCAAAATAACAGCTTTTTACCAAATGCATATGAAAGTATATACGGTACCTATAACAAAACAACCATTTTTTAAAATTTTTTGTCTGTCTGTCTGTTTGTTCCGGGTAATCTCCTAAACGGCTGAGCCGATTTTGATGAGACTCACTGGCATATAGCTGATGTTATTAGGAGTAACTTAGGCTACTTTTATTTTAGAAAAATAATTAGGGTTCCGCGCAAAAAAATAAAAACCATGAAATCTAATATCACCACGCGGGTGAAACCGCGGGCAGCAGCTAGTCTAGCTATATATATTCCTCGCACAACTGTTCAAACAAACTCCGGTTGAGACTGTAATTTAAAACAAATTCGACGTTAGGAATTTGCTTCTCAAAAGCGTTAGGCAGAGATACTAATTGCTACTCCGCTCGGCCCTTTCTTCCTCATAAAGCAAAAATTGTGCCATTTCGATAGTAATTCCTTCTAAACGATAACTATAAAGCTATCGCAAGAAGTGAGGTTATATTTACGATCAAGAAACTGCCAAACAACGAAGTACTAAAGTCAATTAGCTTTTGGGAGTAGGGACAACGAAAGACAAACCGTCAAGTTACGATCATCGCACGAACTTCGGATACGAAACCCTTTGGTGGTAGAGAAACATGCGATCCGTCATACGAAGCTTCGACGTTCGTTTTTGGTGGTAAGCCTCCTGGTACTATTTGCTTGACTGCAACTTCTAAGGTAGATGACACGAAGGCCGCGGAGAATTAAACAAATCGCCACACCTTTGGCATTCTGAGAGGAATTATGATCCAACGTTTAACGCAGGCACTTAATTAACAAGCTGGGGGTTAAGTATTCATTGAGAACTCATTATCTAATTATTTTTAATGTCCACAACACTAATGGTACTCGGCAGCCATAGAAGTAAAATAATCAAACTCGGCAGCATCTATTAATTAAAGCGTATTAATGTGATTTATCCTTATTTATACTTAAGTACATAATGTACCTGTTTTAAAGTAATGTTTTATTCAAGACAGTGGCGTAATTACAAGTTTGGGCATCATTTACTGAATACGAGTAGTAAACATGGAATGAATTTCATCAATTTTCATTATTAGGGTATTTTCAGGAATGGATACGGGAATTTCAACAGAAATGCTTCTTGCTCTCGTGGGTTAGCATTGGACTCATATTTTACCTGGTGTGATAATGCAGCAAACCTGGAAATGCGTGAAAGTAATACAGAACAAGCGACCCGCCCCGGCTTCGAACGGGTAGTTTAAGATTTCATATATACCGAACCTGTCGCAAAACCACCCGCTTTTAGCCGACGTCTCCTACCCAAAAACTACCTATCTGCAAAATTTCAGTTTAATAGGTCAAGTTAATTTTCGAGATTTTGTGTTTAGTCAGTGGGTTCTCGCTTTTATACTCGTACTAGAATTCCGCCCGGCTTCGCACGGGTAGCTTAAGATTTTTATATTAACTTACGATAGCTCTTAGCCCCTTAATTCGGCCCTGTCGCAAAATCTGTTCTTACCTGCCAAATTTCAATTTCATGTCACAGTAGTTTTCCAGATTTCGTATTTTGTCAGTAAGTCAGTGAATATGAATGTAAGTCAGTGAATTTAACTTATATATATATAGATAGACCAGCCGTCCCCCGCGGCTTCGCCCACGTTATAAGAGTAGCCTAAATGACTCCTGTTCATCTATGTAAGCAACTGGAGCTGTCATGCTCACGAAAAAGGTTCATCACGCGGCGGCATCGTGTGGGTTGCTTTTCCCTCAATAAAGGTTGAGGAGAGCGATGGCTGGCACATGGATGGCTGAATCATAAGCTCATAAGATCATATAGATAATAATGCATAGATGATGATGGCTTTCAAGTGCCGCGGCTGGATTCCGCTGATATTGGTGCTTGACGACAGATATCTGAGGATGTTAATTGGCCAGGTACCAAAAGCTACCAAAAGCTGTGCATCACCCGGTGCACGCTAACTGTAGAATCAAAAGGAATCCAGTGTATTACCTGTTCGTGTGTCTCGGGCCAGATGATGACGTCAGGAATCCTCGGGAAAGAGTTGTTCCTCACGTTATCCATGTCCTTTAGCGTCTGTCCATGAGCTCTCATCAGTCTGTCCAGTCCATCCAAACTGATTGTGGCAATGGCTTCCAACTCTTGTTTGATGTGATCTGGCAGTCTGCTTTCGGCGAACTTCGTTGGCAGTTCGGGAATTTTCGGCTCTGTTGATGGATCTAACCCAAAGTTTTCTACGGCCCATTGCGCTAATAGTGGCATCTTTTTTCCTGCAATCGAGTACCTGAAAATAAATTCAAAACGTCAAGAAAATTAGTACAATAGTTAGATAGCTTTATAAAGCAGTACCTAACTAAAGTTTGTAAGTTTTTTGTTTGTTTGTTACCGCTAATCTGTGGAACTACTGTGGTCCAATTCTTAGAATTCTTTGACTAATACGAAGCTTTGTTATCCCTTAGTGCTATAGGCTACATTTTATTTTGATTCCAAGCGTGCGAAGCCTCAAATTCAAATTAATTTATTTGCATAAATATGGGTTAGTAGGTTAATAAATTATCATATGATCGCCATATTCACCGTCAGGTGTGCAAATATTTAGTCATTATTCATTATATTATTCACATTTCAAATTGTTAATTACTGATTAATAAAAGTAATGTCAAAGTAATATTAATTATTAATAACTAAACAGTTTTTTATTTCACAAGGCATATGTATAAAATCGCCATGAACATCTCTGCAAAAATTCATCCACAGTATAAAAATTCTCGATCACTAACCACTTCTTAAGAGCCTACTAGCCCAACGCCCGAAGTAATCGGTGGGCGCGGCTAAAATGCATGCTATTTCGTCTAACATTCGTGGGACAAGGTAAGGCTCTGCAGCTATGAGTAGTACGAAGCTAATGCTCGCGCATACACAGTTACACACTCTCGTAAAGTCGCGACCTGCCGCTTCTACGCACACATGCATGATCTTATGAATGGCGATTCTTCATTCAAAGAAATTTCGTGAATATTCGTGTGATGGCGCTCGCTTTTGTTACTTGTACTATTATCTATTCTGAGCTCTCGTTTGGTCATCGCGCCGCGCGCGCCATTTTTCATTGTTTGCTTCTTTGAGTATAAATTGTAAATTGTTTGGTTTGCCTACAGTCCGCTGCAAACATAGTAATAAGCTATATTATCTACTGTAAGTAAATAAAGTTTCATCAAAATCCACTCAGTAGATTTTGCGTGACAAACATCTATCCATATATCCATCCATCCATCCTCACAAACTTTCGCATTTATAATATTAGTAGGATAGGAAGTAGGAAGAGTAGGACAGGATTTATGTATATGACGGTGACAGCCGAATTTTGATAATCTGTGCTAGCGTTTGGTTGTAGATTGATTTAGTAAAATGGTAACACAGTGACATTTGACAGTCGAACTGGCTGTCAGAGGTTGTCCATGAAATGGTGACACGCTGACGTTTTGCAAATCTAACTGTCATGTTGGTAAGCGGTGGGAGGTTATCGGAGTTACGAGCTAGTCGGTAGCGTTATAGTGCCTAGGTCTCTTAGCTCTCGGCTTTCGAGCCGAACGAACCTCTCCTACAACTGAGGGTATTCGGTAGCGTTATAGTGGCTTGGAGGGTTGACTCTCTGTTATCTAGTCGAATGGAGGTCTCCTGCTTGCACCTGCTCTGCTGGCCACTATGCTGCGTGGTTGGTTTTCCGTGATGGAGTGCTGGGATCTGCTGGGCGAGAGGCGCGTGGAGCGCCGCGAGCTGCGTGTTCGCTGTTCGGTGTGGTTGTGGAAGAGACGAGGCGACGAGGGTGTCGCTGCTAAGTAGGTATAACCTTTCATTTACTTTCAGCTGTTGACCAAGCCCATTATCACGAGGCTTGTGGTGGCTTGGGCAGGACTATAAGGGGCGTTGGGAGGTCCTGTGGGCGAGTGCCCAAAAACTTGTTGAGTGGCGATTGATTGCGATTGAGTGATTGCGTACACGAACGAAGCTAAGAGTAGACTACTACCAAGTAATGAAAGTACACTTTGGTTGTAACCGACATTTTCCATGGTAACGCCCACGTGGAATTGCTTGGCTGTGTCTGATGATAATAGGCAAAGTGAATCTACCCACTTCTTGTTAATTATTGTTTTATGCAGGTTTGAGGTACCCACCCACCGTGTGTGTGTGTGTGTCTCTATCTCCGACATATATATATATTATATATATATATATATATATATATATATATATATATATATATATATGTATGTGTATAGATTCCAATGAAATTTGGTGTGAAAATAGCTAGAAGCGCGAGAAAACACACAGGGTACTTTTCAACATCATCATCACTTTTCATAATTGTCGATCTATAGAACGGAAGAAATTTGGTTTCGAGATAGCTTGAAGCCTGTGAAAGAACACAGGACACTTTTCATCATTGTCAATCATTTGAACGGGAAAGTCGCGGAAAAGGCAGGTCTACCAATTGCTGAGGAAGAGAGTTGAAAATAAGAGGTGCCATATATATACAGCTCTTGCGAAATGTCTTGAGAGAGGGAGCAGGCACAAATTTGTAGGTGTGGAAGGATTTTCACAGTCAAACAAAGTTCAATGTGTGATGAAGCCTATTGAAACTAAATCTATTTGGTAAACAAGATGCTAATGAATCCGACAGTGAGCTCTTTGAATACAAACTCTTACAACAATTAGTCGAACTTGACACAAATGAAGGGCTACTTAGATTAGATAAATAAGTACCTTAAGTAAACGTTGGTACATGTTAAACCAAGCCAACGATATTTTCATACAAAAGTCCGTGCATCAGAACTTAAAAGGCAGCCACCCATTGTTCAATCTGGACATTTCAGCACTAAAACGGTTTACCGCTATGTATTGGTTGCAAGAAGTTTTCATTTTCGTTTCTTTCGGAAGCTCAAACTCCCTGTAGAATTTAAGCCGAACGATCACACTACCACTGTGATATCATCGTATAAATCTTCCATCATTTCACCTCGTGTAAGGCAGCCCTCACACCTAATTCATGATTGAAAGATATGCATCAATCGCGGACCACGAGAAAACCATGGAAAAACGACGATCCCCGCTTGACCCATATCGTATCGTCAATTGTGGTTGTGGTTGAGGCTTGATGAAAATCTAGTCCGAGCACGACATCCAATTGTACGTACGCTACTACGACCTCAATTAAAAAAAAAAATGTTTCAAAACTACTGCGTGTTCAGTGCAGTCGCCGCGGTAAATAACGAGCTGATGCGCAAGTGATATATGTAGCGTAAAGCGGAACAGCCGTCGCTTTGAGCCCAGGCAGGGCTTCGAGACAGCACTATCTAGTCGTATTGCCGTTCTTATCTATTTCTTGGTATTTTTTATTGGTTTTCCATCAAGTCGCGCTTGCGCGTGTACTATCTCGTAATTCGTAATCCGCGCTTGTTGCAAAAGTGTTTGCATGGTTATATTATATGTTAGTATATGCAAAAGTGCATGGTTATTTTGAAAGCAAAACGCATACTTGCATAAGCGTCTACGGTCTGCATAACTTGGGTTGTATGCTTCAAATTCAATTATCTATTTATGCCATTGCTATTACAATACCTAAAGCTCGAAATATTTAAGGAATTACGTAAAATGTTAATCACATTTCACTAATAACTCCGTAATGATGTATAAAACATACAATCAACGTATCGAGCCAAGTTATTTAATACTTACAACATTAAACAAACAAATATTGATGTCCAGTAAAAGTAAACAATAATATAACGTGCTATTTGAAGTCTTTGTGATTGCTAATGACAAATATGCAAACATCTGTGCTTGTACACGCAATATCGTATATTGAAGCATGCGTATTTGTTCTCATATTTGATCGTAGACACCAAGACGTATTCTATTATAATCTAAACTAGCTTCTGCCCGTGGTTTTCACCTGCGTTCCCACAGGAACGGAATGAAGGACAATCAATAAACCAACAAACACACTTTCGCATTTATAATCCACATAATTTCGCATTTATAATTTGTTGGTTATCCTCGTAGCTCCCGATTTCTAGACACGTAGATTTCGTATGTTGTGTTAATCTAAACTAAATTATCGGTCTGAAGGTATCTATACAAAAAATTGAGCCAATTCTGTATTGCATGAGTGTATTTGAGTTACACCAAAGAATACATTATCAAAAGGTCGAGAGACCGACTATGAGTAGCAACTATTCTATAATAGTTCTTTGTGACTTTAAATGAAAAGATAATCGAGGGACGTTTGTTTCTTGGATTCCTTTCAATAAATCAGGCACTGTCTATGAGAAAATATAGCTCGCAGTCACAGAATAAGCGTCTGTGTTTTGTCCTTACACATATATATTTTCCCATATCGAGGCTGCAATCATTAAGGTGCCATTAGACAGTAATGCATGTTTGCGTTTTGCTGTCCAAATAAACATGGCTTGCAGAGCGCGGATTAAACGCATAGGGGCAGCGTAGACGCTTATGCAAACGTACGTTTGCTTGTCAGAATAATAACAGACAAGAACAGCAATACACCCAGACAGTGATGCTTCTTTCACTCCCTCGAAGCACTGCCTGGGCTCAAAGCGACGAATGCCCCGCTTTACACATCACTTGCGCACCCCGCGTATTTACTGTGGCTTGTGCACTGAACACGCAGGCAGTGAAAACTGTTGAGTAGAGGTCCGTCATTGATGCATAACCATCAGTCAAGCATTACCGTCTAATGGAACACTAACGCACTATAAGATCCGACTCTATCCACTTGAGCACGTGAGCTGTAAAAATAATTACAACTGTTATCACCTAATCGTAATCTTAAGCCTAAAACCATACTAACCACTTCTTAAGGTATTGGCCTCACATTTTTGGAAGCGATTTAACGGCGTTCAATATCTAATATTTACATGATTTGTATCCATTAGTGCGGCGTGTTTGCACTGCTTGGACGTGTAATGTTGACAAAGGCGTAGAATATTGCGTCGTGGCTCATGTGTGCCAAAGATTTGTCTAACTACCTTAAGTTGACGTCTTATTGCAAAAGTACCCGTAAATAAACCTTCGATAGCTTCGGTTTGGAACACACTTCTGAATAATGTATTTAGAATTAATTTAAATTTATATATGTTATAATTATTTAATTAATGCAATTAGCTTACACCGTTTTAATTAAATTAAATTAATAAGTATCAATCGCCGACCCCGGAAAGCGGAAACGTATACATGTGTAACTGGGCTATTGATGTGTTAGTTCTATGAATATAATTGAGAACGTTGAAGTTCGGGAGTACTTATATGTATATGGTACTGGTCAAGTGACCAGTACCGTATTCTGTGCCACTAACTACCATAATATGGGAAGATGAAAACATAATGCAGGATACGTCTCATTAGCTGCTATGGACGATGAAATTATTTTATTTCTTCCTGCTCCGGTTTCCAGTTAAATATAAGTGAATATTCCCTGATATCGTAGCTTTAGTATTAGTTTGTTTTGTGGACGTTTAGACGCCAGCTGGAAAAAGCATATACCTTCCTGAACATGTACCTACCTACTCGTATATAGGTATACTTCAACAAATGTTTAACTTTAATCTACTTCCTTGCTTTACACACGCGTTTAATAATTATCATTTGTACGGTGGGATTTCCTCGAATAAATATATTAGGTTGGGGAAAAAGTCTTTTCGCATTATACGAGTAGTATGTATGAACTTGTAATAAAATCTCTTTGGCTATATTATTTGTATCTGGCTGTTTTTGGTATCATATAAAAGTTTAAATTTTAAAGAACATAATTCCAAATTCAAATTAGGAAAATGTGTGATTTTCATTTGTTTTTCGTACTGTCAAAATGAGTGAATCTAATGAAGAAATTCGATACATTTTAAAATTTTACTACAAAAAAGGTAAAAATGCAACGCAAGCCGTGAAAAAAATTTGCGATGTTTATGGACCTAGTGCAGTGTCTGTGAGAGTAGCACAAATTTGGTTTAAGCGTTTTCAATCCGGAAATTTTGATTTCAAAGGTGCACGTCGCTCTGGTCGCCCTATTACGGATAAAATGGATGCCATTTTTGAAAAAGTGGAACAAGATCGGCATATCAGTAGTTACGACGTAGCTGAAGAACTGGGAATTGACCACAAAACAGTTTTGGCGCATTTGAAAAAAACTGGGTACACAAAAAAGCTCGATATTTGGGTACCTCACGAGCTCACTGAAAGAAACCTAATGAACCGTGTACTCATTTGTGATTTTTTACTACAACGTAATGAAACCGAACCATTTTTGAAGAAGCTGATAACTGGTGATGAAAAGTGAATCACGTACGACAAGAACGTGCGAAAAAGGTCGTGGTCAAAGACCGGTCAGGCTTCACAGACTGTGGCGAAACCCGGGTTAACTCGCCACAAGGTGATGCTGTGTGTGTGGTGGGATTGGAAGGCCATTATTCATTATGAGCTGTTACCACCAGGCAGGACCATCGATTCTGAACTCTACTGCGAACAACTGATGAGATTAAAGCAAGAAGTTGAGAGAAAGCGGCCGGAATTAATCAACAGAAGGGGTGTGGTTTTCATTTTCATGGTTTTTCATGATAACGCTAGACCTCACACATCTTTAGCCACTCAGAAAAAATTAAGAGAGTTTGGCTAGAAGGTGTTAATGCATCCGCCGTACAGTCCTGACCTTGCACCTTCAGATTTCCACCTGTTTCGGTCTCTTCAGAATTCTTTAGGCAGTGTCAGGTTAACATCACGAGAGGACTGCCAAAATCACTTGTCGCGGTATTTTGATCAGAAGTCCCAAAATTTATATAGCAATGGGATCATGTCCCTACCTACAAGATGGCAAAAAGTTATCGAACAAAATGGTACCTACATACTTTAGTTAAATGTAAATAAACTATATAAAAAAATGTTTTGAATTTTCTTAAAAAATGCGAAGAAACTTTTTCCCCGACCTATTATTTGGTTTCGAAGTTTCTTTTCCAAGAAAACTTATCTGATTGAACCCTACAGTTCTATACCTAGTGTCGCTTTGAATAGAGACCATTTATAGTTTCCTAAGAACGATGGATCTATTTATTTTACGACTATTTGCTGCAGGCACCATTGTCGTGGTTCATACATACTAGATTACACATTACTTCAACACTATTGACATGTCAGAGCCGAGGTCTTTGGAAGTGGTCATATTCAAACTAATAATGGGTTTATGGATAAAACCTTTTGTAGTTTGGTACTGCGGCGTGTTCTTTATACTTGGTATGCTTATGGCTTTATCAGTCACGCCCATAGTTATTACTTATCACATGGCAACCAAGAAAAAAAAAAAGAAAAAACCTGCCTGCATACATAAAAAAAAATTGCTTTAAAAAAGCGACTAACCGACTTCAGTGACAAACTACTGAACCGATTTTGATGAAATTTCTATGGGACCAATCTGAAAGTATATCCTTTCAAATAAAAAAAGAATTTTCCAAATCGGTTCATAAATGACCGAGATCTGAGGTAACAAACATAAAAAAAAAATACCCGACGAATTGATAACTTCCTCCTTTTTTGGAAGTCTGTTAAAAAAGAAATTACATCTTATACATACTCTTACAATTATTAAAACGAATCTAATGACACCTCGTATGTTAAAATTGGTAGGCTACAGAAAGTGCCAAAGAAATAGACATACGTACAATGTACATACACAGTACACATATACATACACTTGAATCTATATACTTATAATAAAGCTGTAACAGGTCCAATTACATACATTGAACATATTAAAAAAATTTTTTTCGAGGTCACTCTACCGGCTGTTCTGAAGCCAAAACTCAAATTTTTTAATTTTCGTATGTCTGTCTACAGACAAGCGATGCGCGACCAAGGTACACCTTGGTCGCGCATCACGTCGAAACTACTGAATGAATTCAAATGAAACTTAGCATGATTTGAGGTCATACTACATAGTTCAAATGAATCAGTAGATCTATGGCTGCCTGGAAGCTCTGTAGATCTAACGTTTGAACGTTTGAAAAAACGTTTACTCTACATTCAGATTATGTTTGCTTGAGTGCACTAGCAGAGTTCTGCTATGCCAATCGTATATTTGTATCCCTAGTAATCCTAGTCCACGAATACCTAACAAATGACGTAAAAGAATGCAACGCTCAACGGCTGGTCGCCAATTAGCAGGAAGCGCCAATTGAGTCCGCCCACGACGGCTGCCACGGTCTGAGCAGCCGGCAGAGACCACACCTGCCTCGATAACTCTACTTTCCATGTAGGGAACACAACATGCTCTATGAAACTACAAAACTTACAGCTGGAGATTTTTCGCTGAACAGAGTTCAAATTTGTCAGAGATGTTTAAAAGCGTACAGGAAGGATGTGTTGCAAGTGAGGACTTATGGCACTGAGACGTGGTCTATTACAGTTGGCCTTATTAGCAAGCTCAAAGTTACGCAACGAGCGCAGAGGGCTATGCTCGGGGTGTCCCTGCGTGATAAAATCCGGAACGAGGAGATCCGCAGGGGACGAAAGTTAACGACATAGCTCTCACAGTTAGCAAGTTCAAATGGCAATGGGCAGGCCACATCGCTCGCAGAACCGACAATCGATGGGGAAGAAACACCCTCGATTGGCGACCAGGAACCGTAAGCCGATCCCGCACAAGGTGGACCGACGATGTTTTCCTGTAGACATAATGGTTAAGGTCCCTGCCCTTACTGTCCCGTATCAAAAATCCATCCTGTATATAGGTATCTTCGTACATAATATTACGTTCGAAAAACATTACCCTCCTTTGCTTTGGCAGTCGGGTAAAGTCAACATGCGTCACAGGTACCACGTAATCGAGTAGGTATCTATATTAAACAACATTGAGGGATAACTCTAATCAAGCACCAATTAGAGTACAGATTTACATACAGGCTAAAAGTCAATCCACGAATGCGTCGTGAGCATTCATAAATAAATTTTTGGGAATTAAAACAAAATTATTGAACCTATACATATATATGAGTTAGGTATTTAGTTGGTGTGGCTTAACATATCTAAAAAGGTTAATCGATCGGTCAAAGAGGGCTGAAAATACGTTTCAATTTTCATTTAGGTAATACAAGAAGAAATTTTATATGGAAACATATTTTTCCAGACAAGTTTACTTAGACATGTATAACGGCAGTGATAATGTATTTTGTGTTTCGTACAACATCCCTGTTATATAGGGAGTTAGATAGCCAAGAAAAATTGATACAACAATGCAAAAATATGCATTTACCCGATTACGGAATAAAAGGAGGGTAGGTACCTATAGTGTTCAACGTACTATATCAATTTCTTTGGCACGCTCGCTTATATGGTTTGGTGGATTTTAACATAAAATATGACGTGTCATTAGATTCGTTTTAATTGTATATTTTTCTTTTTTTTCGGGTGTTAGGGTTCCGTACCTCAAAAGGACACCTTATAGTCTACCTTCGTTGTCCGCTGAGGCAATAAAATAAAAAAAAATACCCGCCAAATTGAGAAACTTCCCCTTTTGTACAAGTCGGTTAAAAATCCGAAAACCTTGAATTTGTAGTTACAACACAATAAAAATACGTTTTAGGGGGAAACTTAAAACATACTCGGAAAAGGCGGGAGAAATCTTCGAGACACGTTTGTACGGAACCCTCGATGCGCGAGTCCGACTCGCACTTGCCGGTTTTTATTCTTACGCAGTTGTTTTTTTTTTTACATTTACCTGTTTCCAGTAAAATTTGCGCCTCCTTCGTTCAACTGGAACATGGAGTCTTTGTAGCCCCAGCCGTACCATTTTAATAGATCTTGCCTGAAACAAAAACAATCCTCTGGTCACTTTTGTGGCATTTTCTAATAAGAGTAATCATCATCTCCCGGCTGATGATGATGATGATGATGATGATATTGCTAAAAACAATCTTTACTAGGCAACCTATATAAGGAGAGGAGAAACCATTTCTCATCTTCACCCAGGTTTGTCATCATCCTTATTACGCTCCCACTGCTGGAATACCGGCCTTCTCTCAGAGAGAGAGTATGGCCCCTCACGATGTTTCCATTCACCGTTGTAGAGCGAATGTGATAAATCCGCACATATAACTTTGGAGGCTGAGACGAGATTCGAACCATGATGTATCGAATTGAAAGTCGCACTAGTACCCGCTCGGCCACTCGCTCTTCATCTACTAATACTAGGTTAACATACATAAGTGTATTACTAATCTAAATACATATACAAATAAATAAAATTGAATTGTCTGTTTCTAATATCAAAATAACAGCTTTTTACGAAATGCATATGAAAGTAGATACGGTACCTATAACAAAACAACCATTTTTACACCCATTTTAAAAAAAATTATCTTTCTGTCTGAAACTACTGGGCCGATTTTGACGGGACTTACACTGGCAGATAGCTGATGTTACAAGGAGTAACTTAGGCTACATTAATTTTAGAAAATAATTAGGGTTCTGCGCAAAAAAATAAAACCAATGAAATCTAATATCTCCACGCGGGTAAAACCGCGGTCAGCTAGTTAGGTATAAATTTACGTAGACATATTGTAGCAAGCGTAGCCTCCAGCCGAGCCTACGCGCCCTCTACGAAAATCGACTATGTACCTATAAATACGAATAGTATATGTTAGTTGGTAAACGCACGTGGCATAGTAAAAGAATGCTCGTGGATGCTCGTGGCGTATTTGGTGAGTTGATAGATCGCGAACGATCGATAGGCGTATTTACCCTAGGGCCAAAACGGCCATGGCCCGGGGCGGCAGGCTGCGAGGGGCGGCGCAAGCAGAAGAATTTATAAAACCCTACCTAACTCTTAAGGCTCTTATTAATAAACAGTGTTAAACGGTTGAATACTTAGTTAAAATGCTGTTTGTCTCTTTCGATTCAGTTTAAAATTGTCAAATACCAATAAAGACAATACAGAGTTTAACTAAACCACCGTTTAACACTGTTTATTAATATGTAAAAGCATATTGATTTTTTAAATTTTCGCGCGTATGGACCGAATGACTTTGACAATATTGGAACTGTATCATTCTATACTCCTCGCTCCCTTTCCCCCCCCCCCCCCCCCCCCACTCACATACTTCATGTTCCGCCATCTTCGAAACTCAACCGCCGGTGCAAAAACAATAAAATAATCATAAAAATATCTGAACCGTGTAAACAGCTTCCAAAAACACCTAAGACCTCTAAGACCAGTGATATCGTGCTCATACGTGTGAAAAAGGGGCCCCTTGGAAGCACATCAGAGGAAAAAATAGTCAGCAGGAAGACCGACCACGACCCCGGTGAGTTCCCACTTATTTCCTCCTATCCCATTGTGCAAATCAAACAAGTCTTCTCCAGGTAGAATTAGATACAGTCCACTCTAATTTCATAACAAATAACAGCCTAAATCTCGTAAGGTGGTAGTGGGTGTACGGCAGGGCGGCGGGGCCTGCAGGCCCAGGGCGCTGAATCTTTAAATACGCCACGAGTCAAAACATATGTGCACTTAGAAAAAAGCGAAAGCATTTTTGTATTGTGCGACTACCGTACTCGTAGTACGGTATCGTCGGCGGTTATAGTCGGTGTCTAAATATAGAGAATCTTAGTTTAATTGTATAGTAATGAAAATGTGTCTGTATAAATACCTACTAGCATAAATGGATATGTGCTATAGGCATAAAAATAAATAGAAATTTGAATTTGGAGTTAAGTGTTAACTAAATGCGAAGCAAAATCTATAATAGTAATAAATTATTGGAACAACTGACTGTTTCCTTGAAGCACACGATTTCAAAATTTGTGTTGGTCATTTCCTGGACACATTGCGGCATTTATAAAATACGTAATAACATTAATTAGAACCAACAAGTTGTAATACACGTGATATGATTTTTGTTTCAGTTTAAGTACGGTTATTAAAGGTAATTAAAAATTAATTAATTATATATATTAAATTATTATACTATACTTATTTTATTTTTACTTTATATACATTACTACTTATTGTACTGTAAAATACATTTATATTAATGAAATAAATTACGTAATAAAACTTAAAAAAATAATTAATAACGTCAATCAAAATTTTTTTCCAAATTTAAATGGGATCTATTGGGACCTATCTAATGTAAAAATAATCATCAAAATCGGACTACGAGGTACTCTGTAAAAAGTTTATACATCTATACAACTATATAAAATTGAAGTACTTACTTATCTGTTTGTAATAACAAAATAACAGCTTTTTACTAAATGCATATGAAAGTATATACGGTACATATAAAAAAAACACAATTTTATAAATTTTTGTCTCTGTCTGTTTGTTCCGGGTAATTGCCAAAACGGCTGGACTGATTTTGACAGGACTTTCACTGGCAGGTAGCTGATGTTATAAGGCGTAGCTTAGGCTACTTTTATTTTGGAAAAATAATTAGGGTTCCGCCCAAAAACATAAATCCTTGGAAACCAAATATCTCCGCGTGGGTAAAACCGCGGGCAGCAGCTAGTTTAGTAATATAAGACGTATTACAATTTATCAGGCCCAACGGATCAGCACTGCGATCTCATTTATAACAAACTTATTTCATCTTTCGAAATTAATTCATGTTCTTAGATACGTTACATACTTGGGTACAAATTAATTACTTATATCAACAATATTAATTATTAAAAGTTGGCTACGGCTCCATTAACGGCTATCAAGGTACGGGCAAAGATCCGAGAGTTATAAGACAAAAGAGAATAACAATAATAAAAAAATGTTTACTGACCAAAAATTTTTTTTCTACATTCCGACACCAATGTATCAAGAATAATCTAATAATAAATAAAAAAAGAATATTTAATGTATCAATAAAATAAAAGTATATTTTTTTATGTTATTTGGTAACGAGACGAGCTGGTCGTTTGCCTGATGGTAAGCATAACGCCGGCCCATAACAATTGCAGTGCCACCCAGAACTTTGAAATACAAAGGCCTGCGCGGCACTGCAAATCGCTCGTTACCCTGAGACATTAGGTATTAAGTCTCATAAGCCCAGTAATTTCACTGGATACTTTGCTCATCAAACCGGAACACAGTAATGCTTGCACACTACTGTTTGGCGGCAGACTTCACGAGCAAAGCGGTGGTAACAACCCAGACGGAAACTCGCAGAAGAGTTAGTCCTCCCACTAACAAAAAGCTATTCTTGGAATATAAACACGAGCAGTGCGTGTGCCTAAACACGATCAATGTCCAGAAAATTGGCTTTGAAAAATGCTATACTATTTAGTCATTTTTTCATCTCACAAGCTTGGAAAGGTTTTGTTTAGCTTTCGAAATCTGCGATTAAAAGTGGTTTTTATCGGCTAGCTTGGAAAAGGTTATAGCCGCGGCTAGTTCCATTTGACTATATTCATTGGCTCTAATTAATCAATTAATAAACAGTGTTATGCGGTGTTTTAGCTAAACAATGTTTTGTCTTTGTTGTTCTTTGAAAATTTTAAACTGAATCGAAAGAGACAAAACATAGTTTAACTATTAAACCGTTTAACACTAGAACTAGTCTTTATGATAATCCTGAGTGTTCATTTGGCCTGCCAAATGAACATTCATTCATTCATTTGTGTTCATTTGCAAGGTAGCAAACTAGGACCAATACTTTTTCTTATTTATATAAATGATTTATGCAGTACTAGCTTCTGCCCGCAGTTTTACCCGCGTTCCCACAGGAACCGTGCATTTTCTGGAATAAAAAGTAGCATGCTCTCCGGTCCATAAACTATATATCTATGCAAAAAATCACGTCGATTCGTTGCTCCGTTGCTGCGTGAAAGACAAACCAACAAACAAAAAACGTACAAACACTTTCGCATTTATTATAATAACTGGCTTCACCCGCGCGGAGATATTATTTCAAGGTTTTTATTTGTTTGGGCGGATCCCTAATTCTTTTTCAAAAATAAAAGTAGCCTAAGTTACTCCTTATAACATCAGCTATCTGCCAGTGAAAATCCGGTCAAAATCGGCCCAGCCGTTTCAGAGATTACCCGGAACAAACAGACAGACAGACAAAATTTTTACAAATGGTTGTTTTGTTACAGGTCCCGTATATACTTAATATGCATTTGGTAAAAAGCTGTTATTTTGACATTACAAACAGACACTTCAATTGTATTTCTTTGTATAGAATAGTGTTTAATACTGTATAATAAAATCTAACTTGACTTGCCCGCCTATACAGGCAGAATTTTGCTGGCCATGCAGTACCTACCTAATACTGTAACATTTTTGTAATTATTTAACTTGTAAAAATAAATTAAATTCTTACAAATAAATTACATATATTCCATTTCAATTCTTATTAAATTGTATAATTTAATAAGAAATGAAAGTTAACAGACAGAGACCACAGCGAGAAAGAGAGAGAGAGAGAGAGAGAGAACAGAGAGAGAGAGAGTGATAGTGAAACTACCAGAATCAACGCCACCCGAATATGGGTCACAAATTTTTTTGTTTATCGCTTACCTAATATAATATACTGATAAGATTACGCCGGCTACACGCAACTGCAAATAAGATATCGAATCGCTGTTTCACCGAAGGAATAAGGTTCAAAAAGCACAAATAATTTTAATTATTTCTGTTCCCTACTTGAACCGATCAATTCTTTAAAAAAGGTGAAGAGCGTCTTTCTCTCTCAGTAACTTAATAAAACAAACTGCGACGTGTTATACACAAAGATTTTTAATTTTGCGGTGCGGAAGTTATAGAGCTGGCCGGGAGTTTACCAACAACATGCTGCTTATCCTCTATTGGGATACATAGAGTATTTTTAGATTACTGTTAATTATATCCTGAAAACTGGAGCAGCTATGCGGGCGCATGTTCTAATTGAAGTATGCATTTTTAGTTCATACTTTTACATTAATTTCGTAGCTAAATTGAATATAATTTTTTTGGAATGTTATATGGAAACCAAAATGAAAGTTTTTATTAAAAAATCGATTAAAAGCTCACCTTTTCCTCGGTATTGCACTTTTCACTTTGATAACAGTACTGCCACTCGCACCGGAATCGCTCTTTTTATTTTGATCACTTTGAATTTCCATTTTATCACTGTTTGTCCTTTCAATATTTTCCGCGTTTCGTTTCACATTTTCCGAGCTGTTTCCTTTTGCAGCTGACATTTTCACAATGGGCGACGAATATGGATTTCTGGCGGATGGCATTTTATAAATCGCGCAGCCTTGCCGCGCATGCGTTGACAGCTACTCCATTGGTAAAGTAGCTCTGTACTTGTAAAAGCGCCATCTTTGTATTGTGATTAAAACTTCTATGATCTCGATAAAGCCGTAGAAAAGTAACGTGAAGACTGAAGAATGAAAATAAAATGATGATTAGTTAACATGCAGTACAATAGATGACACTACAAACAACATTTTTAAATGTTGAGCCCAGAGCCTAGAGTAAGGAAGTAGATCCATTGATATAGATTCTCAATGTGTAGAGCCGAAACTCTACCGCTGAGTCAAATCAATCAATCAATAGATGCTCTTTGCAATCAATCACAAATCCGACTGCCAACATAACCCGCTCTATCTCTATAATATATATTTTGTGACCCGCTCGTTTCTCCATTGGTCGGCTATTGGAGATGGGTATAATTATGTTTTACACAATCATATACTTAAATTAAAAAAAAACATTAAGCTACCTACTAATCTGCTATGAAGGATAGGTTAACATGTGAGACAGAGATGTACTTGACTGATGACTACCTAAATTTAGTGTGTATATTTGTGGATACTTCCACTACTCAATATCTACTGGTGTGAACATTCTATTTCTGTCCGTAATAATGGTGGACCTGGGTGATATCACCTGGGTGAACAAAGTGGAAATTATAGTGTCATTATTTCACCTAAGAATCATTTCACGCAGGTCATATCACCCAGGTGAATTGATTCGACATAATTGGTGTCTTTATTTTCAAAGTGTCTAAGTACATACTAGGAAATGATTATTTTATCCCTAAAAACTACCTACCATCCTAATACTCTTTTTGGTGTAGGCACTACTACCTCACTCTTTACTAGCATAGGTTGGTACACTCCTGGTTAATTAATAATTCCAGTTAGGTAATAGTTTGCGTAACTATCTACAAAGAAAAAACTTGGTCTCTCGTCTATTACTTCCAACTACATTCGACTAAAATCAATCCCAACTCTCTTTCTGCTAATAGGTAATATAAATTAAAAATACAAAAATACATTACATACAGATATTTATTTATTCTTACGTTGTACAAAATTATAAAGATACAAAACTTACACCTAACTTGAAATATCGCAACGACTTACTATAGATATAAGATACTATCATATTTTCATAATGCTCTAAGTAGGGACAAGTTTTTTTTTTCTGCATAATAAAATGTACGGGACACAAAATATAGCAGGCTTATGTTTACAAAAGTCAGCTATTGACCTAGGTCTAATAAATGCATAGGTAGAAAGAAAATATTTGCTTAAATAAGGCAAACTAAACATTAAAAAGAGTTCAACTGCAATAATAACAACAATTGGTGCGTTTATGAAATATATATTACAGTGTTAACCGACACTAGCGGATGTTCACACAAATATATACATCACAAAAATTTCGCTTCGTAAAAATTTTCGCGCTGTTGGAAGCGAAATTTTTGTGATGTATATATTTAAGTGGTGCGTTTTTATTTAAAACAAATAAAAGTATAGTTTTTAATCAATTTCAACTTTTGTAGTGTAATAAAGTCGTCAAAGTTTAGTCACGGTCGAGTCAATGTCACGCTTCAGTAGGTAAAGGCGGTGGATACATAAAAGTGCCTACATATTTGCTTGATTTTTGACTGTCGTTATTGTCGATCGATATACAGGCTGAGTAAGAATTGGTATATTCTCCCGGAAGGGGGTGTTTAGGACCAATGTTGTCGACAAGTCAAGAAAAGACAGAGAACCTGTTCTGAGTGGCACTGCAATTGTTATGGGCTGGCGTTATGCTTACCATCAGACAAACCACCAGCTCGTCTCTCTACCAAATAACATTTAAAAAAAAAGATCCGTAGCGTGCACCGTGAGCAGTGATTATTGCAGTCAGAAAAGAAAAAAGGAAATTAATAAATCTAATAATTTTACATGCACGCAAAAGAGATCGCATGGTACACACATTTTCCCTACCTCTATATTACGTTGCATCCTAATTTTACAAGGCTAGATATGTAGAAGGTAATAATTTAAATTCGTTACGCAGTCTTAATTATAATAACTATTTAAGCACCTATTACATAAATATCAAGAGAAGCATTATATTATTTACAATTAGTTTATAATTGCTTATAATAAGAGTATACAGTATAATAGCTATTGATTTATAATAGCCTCTAAAAAGACTTTTATTACATAAACCCTTAAAATAAATACTCATAGAAACACCATTCGCGTGTAAACGCTTGCAGTAACATTTGGATGTGATGTGAAAATGAATGTTTCATGACCAGATCGTACCTACTTGTCCGTTTTGGGTCGAGATCTCTAGGTCACGCAGTTTTGGCTCTCAAAACAAAAAGGTTTCTACGTGAGCATATTCCGTTCGAAACTATTCCTCTATACGTATCCATTCTACGCATAAAACTAAACAATTCCTGTGTTTACAATTTTACACTTTCAAAAATCTGAATCTATTCAGAGGGCGAGATTACAATAGCGGTTTTTATTCTACAACTTTACCCAGTAGCCTGCAAAGTTCGAGTAGGTTTTACTCGTACGTCTACCACCCCTTTTACTGGTCTCTCTGGCAGTGCCGTTACCTACTATCCTTTTCTGCGCCCGATGCGAGCTTCTATTACTGCACCTTAATGTTTTGTGCGCCCAGTGCGAGATCTTATATCTTCTATCTTTTGCGCTCTAATCTAGGGTTGGACATTCATGCGCCCTCTGTCTGGGCACCACTGGCACCGCCCTAGTTACGGCACTGCTCTCTGGTACTTATACAATTATTTTAATTACAATACCTACTGTACATTAATATATTGTTCTATATCAATGTAGAGTAAGTATTTTGCGTCTCATTTGGAGACGTTGGGTTGTTGATTATGTTCAAATGGATTTGAGACTTTTTCATTCGGCTTGGAACAGTAATTTTCAAATGCACATGCTATATGAAAACCGAAGTTAAATTTTGGACAGGAAATTAATGTATTACGAATACGAAAAGGATATCCTCAAGTTGACAGAGTATTATTATGACAATCTATACATAGTTGCTTAGGTATAAACATCTCTATAATAGATGTAATGAAATATATTTCATAGTGTTAACCGACACTAGCGGATGTTCACACAAATATATACATCACAAAAATTTCGCTTTCAACAGAATCCTGTTGGAAGTGAACCATCTATAGATTTGTCATCTAATACTTTACATGTAGGTAACTACTCAGTATCAAAAACATTGAAATGGTATCTCCATAGTAGTGAAATCGCGTTTGTATTTTCTTGTCCAAAGTATAACTTTGGTTTTCATATACAAATTATTCTCATCGGCGGCTCGTGTCAAATAATTAATTACCGTTACGATTTTTACGACTCAAATTAAATATCCTTAGAGATAAACATAACTTTTCAGTTCAGAATTACGGCAACAATTTGTGGTACTCCGCTGTCTTCTTATTCTTATCCAGAACGTAGAAAGACTTGGGCTTCCCGTTGCCAGAAAAATATTTCCTAAACGAAGTTTTTTTAGCTGGAACGTAGTAGGCGAGCGCATCCAGCGAGTTTGGGTGATCGTTGGCACCTTTCGGCCAAGTCGGAGTGCTTTCCACGTCCACGACATCATCGTCAAACCTTGCCTGTGGCCTGTTCTTCGCGAACTTCTGGAGAACTGGAATGTTCCAGTGGTAGACCCGCGCTGGCTTGCCGTTGCTGGTCATCTGCAGGGGTAGAGTCCTGGCTGAAGCTGGCGCAGGTTCCGGACGAGTGTAGTAGGATGTGTTAGGGGGTAGTTTTATGACGTACATCCTGGAATCTCCTGTTGCATGTCTTCTGCCCTGCTCTGAGAATCTTTTTCTGTGGTGCGCAGCTGGTATCCTCAGTTTCTTCAAGCCGAGAGCGCTGAGCAGCTCGTGGGTTGTGGGCTCCTTCTTATCAGTCGTCAGGTTGTCTTCGACTCTGGAGATGGAGGGAGCTGCGCATGTCGCGGTGATGGCGATGAGGAGTACTGATATCCTGAAACAATAGATAAGAAGTGTTATTTTGGTGTGTTTCATGGAAGGTAAAATCATATTATACCCTGAAAATACTTCCATCAGGGTGCAGGGTAATAACTTTAATATTAAAATATGGGGTGCGATGCGAAATCTTGTATTAGGATAGATAGATAAACTCTTTATTGAAACACCACAGTACAGGAATATTTAAAACTAAAATCTTAAGAAACTAAGTGTCACAATGGGCGGTCTTATCGCTCATAGCGATCTCTTCCAGACAACCCAAGGAGATACCAATAAGAGATATATTTTTTTCTAACTTCTGCCCGCGGTTTCAGCCCCGTTCCACCGGAACCGTGTATATTTCGGGATAAAAGTAGTTAGTAACCTATATTACTGTCCGGTCCATAAACTATATCTATGCCAAAAACCACGACGATCCGTTGCTCCGTTGCTGCGTGACCGATGGACAAATCAACAAACGTACAAAAACACTTTCGAATATTTTATTATAGTAGGGATATAAACGTGCGCTGTGTACCTTCTTCTATGCTGCAAGTCTTACTGAAGTCTGTAAGTGTAAGGCACAGTGCAGCTTAGAGGACGGTAATGTCCTTACTGGACAATAATAAAAGCCAATTACAACTGAAATGTCCCTTTACCGTTGTTCGTGGTAGATATTTCAAATGTTAATAGCATAAGTCTAGAAAGGAACTTTTATATCGAGAGTCCACTAGCTGAGCTTGAGCAACTAAGTAACAAGCTATTTTCTGAATGGCTAGTATATACTCGTACTATAGTAGTAGGTAACTTCCGTAGTAAACGAAAATAAATTTGGCCCTACTTCCATATCTACTTATCCAAACTTATATAATAAATGTGAAAGTGTGTTTGTGCGTTTGTTGGTTTGACCTTCTTTCAAGCAGCAACGGAGCAACGGATCGTGATTTTTGGCATAGGTATAGTTGATCGGAGAGGCTACTTTTTATCCTGGAAAAGAGCACGGTTCCTGTGGGAACGCGGGTGAAACCGCGGCAGAAGCTACATAAAGGGACACCTTATACAGTTTTACTACTGATTACAACAAAATATAATACTTATCTAATTTTTTTTAATAATCATAATTAATAAGTATCTAATGACGTATATTAATAAGTATATAACGACGGCTCCGTAGCTAAGTTGGTAGTAACCCTGCCTGCAAGGCGAGGGGTCCCGGGTTCGATTCCCGGCCGGGGCAGATTTTGTGTAAGCATAAAGTTTGTTCTCGGGTCTTGGATGTTTGTGATGTGTATCTGTGTATGTCCATGCCACCTGCGACACAGGGAATCCTAGTGCGGGGGTATGAGTGTGTAAGCGTTTATGTTTATGTAATAAAAAAATATATTTTTATATGTACATAAATTTATCCTAAATTTACAAGCAAATTTACGTCAGGGAAGAAAGTGTTGTCTAATCGCATTTTACATCCAAATAGGGCCTCGTCACCTCGGGTAAAACCTAAAAGGATGAAAATGAAGGCATCGGTGGATGCATTAGGGGCAGCTGAGACGCTCATACAAACGTACGTTTCCTTGTCAGAATAACAACGCTTTTGCGTCAAGCACGCATTTCGAGTATCACGAAATCCGCGCTTGACGCAAAAGCATTGTTATTCTGACAAGGAAACGTAAGTTTGCTTAAGCGTATATGCTGCCCCATAGACGTTTTCCTTCGCTTTATCGCATCCTTGCTACCTCCAGTACACTTCAGCCTTTATACATTTTCATACATTTACGACGTTTGCCTGCGTGCAACAGATAGGCACTTAAGTTTCGAGCTCGCGAAACAATGCTGAGGAATGCTTTTAGCAACAAAATTACGTTTTCTTCGAACAGTTACTACCTGTATTTCTGCTAGTTTTAGTGTCTAGTAACTTTTATGGTAAGGCAAAATCTAGTAGAAGCTGTTTTACCTATTGAATTTAACAATGTAAGCTTCGTTTTCTTACCCAGTTTCTGTTTACAGTCCTCGGCGGTATTTAGATTTCACTGTCAATATCTTGACGAGACCACCATGCTTCGCATGATTTTTCTCTTTGTCGTCAAATTTTTCAGTTTTACCGAGGTACCTATAGCAATTTTTTTTGTCACAAACATCTGGGTATCTAAGGTACGGGATATAATTATTATCTGACTTCAAAAAGTTTAGTTCACGTCGTCGTTTTAAACTTTTTTTGTACCTACCTAAATGATTAAGATTCAGAAAACGAAAAGATCACTTTTTAATTGAGAATAACAACATACAAGTGAAAATATGTTTTTTATACTATTTAATAACAAGACGAGCCAGTCGTTTTCCTGATGGTAAGCATAACACCGGCCCATAACAATTGCAGTGCCACTCGGAGCCTTGAAATACAAGAGTCTATGCGGCCCTGCAATGCGAGCTCGTAACTCTGAGACATTAGGTACCTATTAAGTCTCTTAAGCCCAGTTATTTCACTGTCTTCTTTGTTGTCGTTTAAGATCAGGCGAGATATAGGTCAAACGATAACCTATCGAGTGTAAAAAGCCGTTTTCTGCACATCCCAGGCGTATAAAATGGATCATGATATATCATATTATGATTCGGGCAAAGTGGCCTTATCAGCCCCTAAGTAAAACATCCGTAACTATAATGTTCGCCACTAAGCTTTCATTGTTACCAGGGGCTATCAGGGTTGTTCATTGTTCCGTAAAACGAACGTCGAAGCTTCGGCTGACGGATCGGCTTTTTCCTACTATGAAAGACAAAATGTCAAGAGCGAAAATCGAATTGAACGTTGGATCCGAAACACTTTCATAGTAGGAAAACTGCGCTCCGTCAACCGAATCTTCGACGATCGATTTACGGAGTAAGGCCTGTGATCGTCAAAATAAATAAAAGATGTACATTTCTTCTCTCACTTGTCTGTATGTCTATGTATGCATTTCTGCATAACTTAAGAGACTGCGCTTCACTGTTGTTTGACAAATATTTCCGAGAACTCTCCCGGTCCTTATTAGACAATGTGTCGCTTTGTTTGCATGTGTGGGTAAAGCCCTATGTTAATCTGTGTGTATGTATTTATGTGTCTTTTATGCACGTTTTGTAAGTGAACACGGAAGTACTTCGTAAGGCTTTGGTGCAGCACGACTGCTACTTTCGTCACGCGAGAAATAATACAAAATTATACCAATCACGCTGAATTCAGCAAATAGTCAGAAATTTAAAAAAGTAATGCCCCGTTTTCACCAACTCTACGCCTAAATATTTAGGAGTTGCCTAGGGCAAAAAAACGTTTCGTCAACCTTTAGGAGTGTTCTGACGGTTTATGTTTAGGACTTTGCTTACATTAGGTTAGGAGCTACTAAGTTAGGTATCGCCTAATTCGTCGTTGGTGAAAACGGGCATAAAATTATTAAAATAAATACTTAGTAGTTAAATTATTTTTTAAAATAATCTACTAGTAATGCGAAAGGACAAACCAAGAAACGCATTCTTGGTTTAGTTTCTCTCAAACAGCGACATATCGACGGGATTTTTCGCGTAGCGATAGTTTATTTTCTGATTTAGGAAGCAGTGAAGCCTTGGGTCAAAGATTAAGAAAAAAAGAACGGATAGCTCTATGGGTAGTGTTGTCAACGTCAATCGAAGACAGTGAGCTTGAGCTTTCCGTGACGGAAAACACCTTGGTACAACTACAGCGTGGAGGTTCCTACCACAATGTAATATATTACATACGACAAAACAATGCGGACCAATCACAGATGTAAACCGCATATTTCTCCAAGGGCCGGCTTTAGCTTGGCTTGGGGCTTAAATCCCGCAATACAAAATTCCACATTTCCGTATAAGCTTTTCCAGTTTAGCTACTGGACTCGTACCGGATAGGCTAGCCTACTGCTCTATTTGGCAGCGTCACACAGTTAGTAGTGCTTAAACTACTTAGTACGTGCTTGGAATATAAAGTTATTAATAGTGGGTGAAAAGGCGCGGGGAGTCTTAAGGCATCTTAAGGTTCAAGCCTATATTGTTGGTTTGTTTAGGTCATATTTTGCTAGCTAAATTAAATCCAGTTCCTGGTGTTCGATTGAGATGAAATTTAACATACATATGTGTAAATTGGATGACAACGCAATTATAATGATGTCACAGAGCTGGTCTGATGATGGAGCCGGAAAGCGGCCACAGGATCTCTGTAACGAACGACGTAACCCCATCGAGTTTGGGCTCGTTTGATTTGTCTTGGACAAGTACTCTGCTCCTAGATAATCATCAAAACCCTGTACGCACACTTAGTTTATTGCCATGATAAGACACGCAGGCAAGCAAGGAAGTTTGAAATTCAAGCCTAAAATGACTATTAGTCATTGGATGCAGAAATAGGAATCTGTGTATGGCGTCGAAGGTTACTTGAAAACGGCTCGACCATAGAGTAGGTCTGGTATAAAAGTGGCTCGGCCGATTTGGCTATTTTTTTTGTTGTGTTCGTAATAATTGTCAGGACAATATCGGTAAAAATCCATGGGTAAAGATAAAAAAAAAACGGAATTTTTTATAAGAAAAAAAGAAACAACGCTTAAATTCATTGATGATGATGAGGCATTTCTGCTGTCACTGTAAAAAAAGAAGGAATTTCATTACGTAACATGAGACAAATGCTGTTACTGTCAAAAAGCAACCGTGCGAAGCCGGGGCGGGTCGCTAGTTAAGTATTATTACTTTTTCGACTGTGTGATTACTTTCTTCTGTGGGCATTATTTAGGCGTTCCGCGACATCTATAAATTCGTATACCCTATAAATCGTGTCTATAAATTCCACCCTCAGACTTCTAAATCGATCTGTCATCAATGATCATAGAAACATACACACATGTAATCATTCTGATTATATACTACCGGCAATGATTACAGTGGTACGTAAATAATATGTCACAGAGCTCAGTGAGAGCAAACAGCGCCGAGATATGTGGATGCTGAAATGACATGCGTCTTAACATCGGACGACATGTTGCAATTTTATAATGCATGGCTTTACGCTGTCGTAGGTTTTACAAACCTACTCCGGTTTAACATATTGGTACAGCCTTGGTCATACTTCTAGATTACACAATGTGTATTTATAATTTATAGACTAGCTACTGCCCGCGGTTTCATCAGCGTTCCCACAGGAACGATGCATTTTTCCGGGATAAAAAGTAGCCTATGCTACTCTCCGGTCTATAAACTATATCTATGCCAAAAATCACGTCGATCCGTTGCTCAGTTACTGCGTGAAAGAAGGACAAACCAGCAGATCAACAAACCAACAAACACACTTTAGCATTTATAATATTAGTAGGATAGTAGGATTTTCAGCCTTTTTAAGATAGATAGTAATTATTTTGGATTAGTAAATCATATTGATTTATTTTTTCAAATAGCATGACTTATAATAATTAATTGCATAAGTGTGATTATTTATCCTCCTTCATGAGGGACGTCAATGTTCAGTAGTGGACGTTTTCTGACTGATGGTGATGATGATGATGAATTAAGTAAAACCGATTTCCAAAACATGTATTTTTCAGGTTCAACGTAGAAATCCATGTTGTTACATAGAAATGTAAAGTGAATAAAAAAAACGAACATTTTGCGCATTATAACGATGAAGCGTTTGCCAATTGTTTTTTTCTAAAAGGCTCTTATTATTATAATAAACAGTGTAAATGCGGGTACCTATTATTATAAATGCGGGTAGCTACAAAACCAGAAAGCGTAGTTTTGCCCTCGGCTAAAATTTCGCTTTTTTTTTCAATTTAAGAAAATTATGGGCAATTATTGCACCGAGCACGTAAGTAAACTACGAACATTAAATTACATTAATGTCATATTTCACTTTCTCAGTTTTGCTCGCTTTTTATGCTGGGAGCACGCGAAACTACATACCTACTAGACTTTTTATAGCTCTTATGGTGTGTAACTTATGATATACCTAACTATCCTCCTTGGTAATCTACCTTATAGCTATAAATGAAAGTTGGTAAAAATATATTTACTATGGATTTAACCTTCCCTTTTGCCGCTGTGTTGAAAACATTACGAAGCGGCCGTTTTATAGTACACGTCGGCGGTCGGTCCATCCACCAAAGCTAGTTAAAAATATCTCGCAAGCTCTTATCATTGTTTCTGCAGTGGGTCTTCTGGCTGATGATAATGTCTTATCATCTCTGGCACTGGCAGTCACACTTTTTTTTTTTTTTTGGCTCCACGCGGTTAGCTTATTTAGCCAGTGTCAAGATATATATTTAATAATAATATGTAATAAGACTAATAAGTCTCTAATTTTGGTGCATGAAAGTCGTCAAAGTCACGTTAAAGTTTAGTCTAAGCGCGGTCAAGTCAAAGTGATGCTTCAGTAAAGCGGTGGATACTTTACTGAAGCTTCTATGGAGTTTTGGATAGAAAATACACGAAAATACACGTTTTTCGTCTTTGTACCATTTGCCTTTCACTCATGCACGTTTCCGAACACATAATGGTTAATAATCCACCATTATTACACATTAACACTCGATAAAACACAGGTTTTAGTAAATAACACAAAATCAACAACAGCACATTTTCGCATTCCCGCCAAAACTCGCAGTCACACTTGGGAGTTTATTTCCCATTCTACCCAAAGAGAATATAAGGCTACGCTTGAAGCATAAGTGTGACACCATCTTTGTAAACATCCCAAATTTATCTTTACCTATTATTGAACATCTAGAGAATTTGTGATCTAGAGCTTTTGGGTATGACATTGACTCCTAACATCAAGTTTGGGTCATTCATTAAGTCTGAGGCCAAGTTAGCTGCGAAAAAGCTGGGCATATTGGTGATGGTAAGTACTTCATACAGACAGCTTCTCAATTTGTATCAAGCCCAAGCTTGATCATGTATGGAATACTGTTCTCATCTGTGGGATGGTTCTGCCAAATATCAGCTGGAGACGTTGGAGATCATTGAAAGGCAAGCGAAGCTCATTGGTAACGATACCACAGATTAGGTAATAGCAGTAATAGTTACTATGTAATGATACGTTGTTTGAGACTAGGCTTCTGAGTCTTGAACGTCGACTCAAAGTTGCAGGTCTCACATTGTTTTACAGGATATATTTTGGAGAGTGTGCGATGGAATTACAGAACTTGATTCCCGCTTCTCCATTTTACCGTCGGACCACAGTCAAGAGTTCTGTCTTTTTTTATATATTATTGGTAACGAGACGAGCTGGTCGTTTGCCTGATGGTAAGCATAACGCCGGCCCATAACAGTTGCAGTCCCCCTCTGAACTGTGAAACACAAAGGCCTGCGCGGCACTGCATTGCGCTCGTTACCCTGAGACTTAGGTAAGCCCAGCAATTTCACTGGCTACTTTGCTCATCAAACCGGAACACAGTAATGTTTGCACATTACTGCTTGGCGGAAGACTTCACAAGCAAAGCATACAATAAATGTTACAAATCCTATATAGTAACGTTCAAATACTAGAAGAAACTATTCCAAAGTAGACCTACTAGTAATGCAATAAGTTTTTTTAGTGGTAGTCAAATTCCTCGTTTGCAAATGGGCTTGAACATAAAAAGGTTTGGTACATTGGGTTTAGAAATAAACGTCATAGTAATCAACATAGTGAATTTCTCACGCATAATATGACAGTGTTGCATGTCGCATCTAATTTAATTCAAGTGAAGTACGTCTACATTGCTACGCATGACAGCTTAATTTCTGTTGATTACTTTTGTGCTATATAATGACAGAACGTTTATCATAGTTTTGTAAGTAAGTAGGTATTTTTATAATGTGTATAATATATAGAGCGAGTGTGACCGAGCGGGAACTAGTGCGACTTTCAATCCGACGCACCATAGTTCGAATCTAGACTCGGCCCGCACCAATGACTTATATCAAATTATGTTCGGATTATTCACACTCGCTCTAAAACGGTGAAGGAAAACTTCGTGAGGAAACCCGCATGTTCAAGAACCACAAAAATTCGAAGACATGTGACATCCACCAAACCGCACAGGGCCCGCGTGGTTGATTATGGTCCCATTACTCTCTCCAGCAGTGGGAGCGCGTAAGAGGCTGATTGCAGTTGTCCTCATGCATATTTGAAACTAGATCTATACAAATAAATGCAATTGAAGTGTCTGTTTGTAATATCAATATAACACCTTTTGACTTAATGCATATGAAAGTATATACGGTACCAATGACAAACCAACCATTTTTTAAATTTTTGTCTGTCTGTCTGTTTGTTCCGGGTAATATCCGAAACGGCTGGGCCGATGTTGACGGGACTTTCACTGGCAGATTGCTGATGTTACAAGGAGTAACTTAGGCTACGTTTATTTTAGAAAAATAATTAGGTTTCCACGCAAAAAATAAAACCCATGAAATCCAATATCTCCACGCGGGTGAAAACGCGGGCAACAGCTAGTTTATAATAGAATCCTGCAAGAAAAAACTAAAAGAAAATAATTAAAGCTTCTGTCCGCCAATAGCAGACGTTTTCATAAGCTTTTATAATTGCAGGAGTGTATGCAATAGAAAACCCATGCAACTATAATAAATCCCGGCAGATCGCGTGGCTCCACGCTCCAGTGCATAAAGCCTGCGTTTACACCGACTACATACTTATTACTGTGTTGCCAGACGTTTTAATCCTGCAGTAATTTATCGTCTTCGCCTTACGTGACCATTTGTCCATTTTTGCAGTTTAGTTGGACATAGTCTGAAATATTGTTCGCTTGCCAAGAGAAAATGTTGTTTCTATTTTTTTGTTTTAATGTAGGTACTTACGAGATTTTCATGCCATTTATTTGAAAAATGAACATAAGTACTCGTATATTTTTAGAAACTGAATTTTGTATTTATTCTTAGTTTAACATGTTTACTTTCTTTGCTTATATCGTTTTTCTAAGATCAGCACTCCTTTTGAAAGTAACAAAAAATATATCTTCTATACAAATAAATAAAATTGAAGTGTCTGTTTGTAATATCAAAATAACAGCTTTTTACTAAATGCATATGGAAGTATATACTGTACCTATAACAAAACCATTATTTTCTAAAATTTCGTCTGTGTGTCTATATGTTCAGGGTAACCGTCGAAACGGCTGAACCGATTTTGACGGGACTTTCACTGACAGATAGCTGATGTTATAAGGAGTAATTTAGGTACGAGATCGAAGCCGCTGGCACATCTATTAATTAATAAATAAACTATAATATAGGCTTACGTGGAAACCCAAGTTTTCAGAAAAAATAAATTGATTACAAGAATAAGTTCCCGTGACGCACGATAAGTCGGTATCGTTTGTACTATTATCTATTCTGTGGTATCGTGTGCGACGACTGCGGAGCGCCTTACGTAAGTAGTTAGGCAACAGAACTCGTAGCTTAACTTTGTAATATTTAACAGCAATGGTAGACGTAAAGCTGATAAATTGCGACCTGACGGCTGATTCATTCAATAGCACGCCTGCCTGACTCACGCTAAAGCATCAACGGTTTCCCAGCTGCCTATAAAGCCTTCTAAGAGTTATAACCAATTCCGAAAGTATAGAATATCGACGGAATTCCTCCATGTACAATCCATACTTTCCGTACCGTTGGAAAGTAATAATTTACGCACTTAAAGTATCCAATAATCATATTATAGAAATCCTCGCCTAAGATCTTGATGCCAATACAAAAGTCCCGTTCACACGCCTTTCCCACAATAAGTCAGCACTGTTGCCAGTGTGCCTAGGGCTATCGGCAGCGGCGTGTAGGCGGGCCCTACCACCGGTGACCGCTTGCCCTCGACTCCCGGGTCAAGCCGCGCCGGTCAACGCACCGCGGCGCGCGGTGCGCGTGCGATGCATTTTGTCGCCTGCGCTTCAAACCGCGACTATATTGGCTTTTTGAGGTTAGAATTCTGACGCTGGACAGCTTTGTTATGCGCAGTTTAGTCTGCGTTTCAACATGCCTGCTTCGATATTTTTCATATTCGACTAGGGACAGCCCGCGGGTTCGCACGCTTGGAATCAGACTAAAATGTAACCTATAGCACTCAGGGTTAATGTAACTTAATTAATAAATTAATTCATTAATTTAATTGTTAATGTGACCAGGGTTCCAGAGAATACGGTAACAAACAAATAAAAAAATTACAAACTTTCATAATCATCATCATCAGCCGGAATACGTTGATCATAGGCCACCCCAAAAGAACGCCACTTGGATCGACTACTCGTCTGTTGCATCCAAAGGTTCTCCGCGGTTTTGACAAGGCCATCGGTCCACCTAGTGAGGGGCCGGCCTACACTACGTCTTCCGGTTCGTGGTCGCCACTCGAGAACCTTTCTTCCCCATCGGTTCTGCGAGCGATGTGGCCTGCCCATTGCCATTTCAACGTGCTAACTTTGAGAGCTACGTCGGTGACTTTCGTACTCTTGCGGATATGTTCTTATGGCAGTGAAATTACTGGGCTTATGAGACTTAATACCTAATGTCTCAGGGTAGCGGGCGCACAGCTGTGCCGAGCAGGAATTTGTGTTTCAAAGTTCTGAGTGACACTGCAATTTTTATGGGCCGGCGCCGGCGTTATGCTTACTATCAGGCAAACGACCAGCTCGTCTCGCTATCAAATAACATGAAATGGGTGCACCTCTTTACACTACAGTCTTTGATTATTTACAATTCTATGACTACAGTAGAACTAACTACTAAGTGAAGAATTACAAAGATAATTGCAGTAAAAAAGCATCGTTATTCCATTAATTCTAATGGTTTAATAAGATCAAATTAATTAACAAGCTTTATTCCTGAGAGGTTTTTATTTAGATGCAATAAATAATAACCCGGCGACAATTATTTAACGCCGCACGAAGTGGTATTATAGCAATTATTCGTAATTTTATCTACTTTTTATAGATTCGTACTTCAAAATGGAAAAGACGGAACCATTGGAGAATTATATCTATTGTTTTTCGACAGCATTGTATTAGTCCTTCTCAGGATCTGTGGGTGCAAAAATAGTAACTGTTCAGTTATCAAGTAGGTCATGTTAAGTTAACATGTATTTTTTTATTTATATTTTCAAGTGGTGGAGAAATATATGATTACTTTTAATTCCACGTAGAATTTAATTTTATAAAAATCGACTCTGTTCTCAGGTCTAATTGTCTTTCTAAAATTAACATATTAAAAGGTTTAAAACTTTTGTATGTCTCACAATTATTTGTTACTAGATACGTAAAACGTAAAAACTGCGTAATAAGTCAATCTGTTTTGAACAAATGTAAATAAGATTTTTTTACTTATAAAGGAAGAGATCGCTTTCCGGTAAAACCTTATATTTTAACTATGAGATCTGTGAATTTAACACTTTTCGTGAGCTAGTCTAAATTTTGAGAAATATCTATTGTGGTGTTTTAATAAAGAGTTTATTTATTTATGTAATCTGCAAAAAGTTGGATAAATAAACGTCAGTCATTGGCTTAAATGATTTAAAAATGGTAGTGAAAGTAGAGTAGGTACGGAACATAGATGCGCGTGTTCTACTCGCATTTTATAGATTGTTTTTTTTTATTACAGTGACTCCAGTAATACGACTGCATTCCGCCAGCTAACTGCGGTTATTTTGATATTTAATAGCTGTCATAAATTAATGTTTTATAAAAGCCGGTAGACTATGCGTTTTCTTATTAAATATATTATTAACAGTATCTTTTGACCGGTATATTAGCTGTTATTACTGATGATCATGTATTTGCAACACTTTTATATCATAAATAAAATATCTACTTATAAAAATTTACGCGAAAAGGTCACTCACTGACTCACTGACTATATTCATATTCATATATTTATTGATAATATTCATTAGAAACACGAAATTTCGAAAATGTCTTGATCTATGAAATTTAAATTTGGCAGGTAGGTAATTTTAGGAGACGTCAGCGAATATAAGAACGGGTTTGCGATGGCCGCATTAGGCTGGATGGTCCGCTGTCCGTGAAGTGGCGGAAAATTTTAACAAATTACTACACTTTTTGTGATTTTAACAGCCCCGCAGCGCAAGTACGTATCTTTACGATCGATAAAATTGACAGTTCAAATCGATAAAATGGGTTTTATTGATTTTTTATATAATTTATAGAGCCTTGATGCAACCGGCAAAAGTTATCGAATAGCTAGGTCGAATCCAAAGAGAATTATACGAGTATAAAGCTACTACAATACTTTACGATCAGACTTCGGTACTCGCAACATTCGATAAATTTATCAGTTTTTTCGATTCGACAAAAGTATCGTTTGGACTTCCGTGTTTGCGCCGCCGTTAGGATAACAATTTTGAGAATATTTTGTAATCGCGTGCGTAACAAAGATTTAGTATAAGTAACTTTTACACCTGATCGTAAGGACTTGACTTAACTTGCTAAATGCGCACATTACACGGACAGAAAAAAACTCAGTGAAACTCATGTCACATACACGGCGGCGCGGCGTCATTTCATCTTCAAGTACAGAACCGACACAAAACTCGAGAGTCGCATTTGCCTGTCTCTAACCACACCAGCGGTCAACGTTCTACGTAAACCGCAGTATCTTAATTTACTCCATTCTTCTCCAATATAACATAAATAGCGTAACTATGTGAATTTGTCGTAATTCTCTGTACTGCGCTGTTTTATAGACCACATTGGAGCGCTCGTTAATGAGGAATGTGCGGTGTATGCAAATAAAAACGTAATTGTTGTGAGGAACAATGTTTCATACGCATCTTTCAAATAGGGGTAATACGTAGTTAATACTAGTTTGTGTCTGAATTTTGTGATAAGTAAGTACTTAGGGCAGGATACTCCGCGCCGCTTCTCGCTCGCGCATCTCAACATTTTTGAAGATAAACAATCACTTAATATAATTACGAAAAATCGCATTCGGTGGAATTGCTAGCAATAACATTACAAAAGTTTAACAAAAATTTTATTTTGGTCCACTTAAGTTGTTCAAACCTAAAAATGCGATTTTATGTTTTACTCATTTTCATGTATGAAAACCTGATTGGATCAAAATGATACTTTTGCCGTACCTTTGTAAACATATATCACGTTATCAGCCTGAAAAAAGAACCTCGGAACACTAGACAGAGCTAGCGACACGAAGCATGATCAAGAGTGACAGAGATAAAAACCATTTTCTGCCTTCAGGGATGCCAAGATCACGGTGAAAAAAAAAATCTAATAGATAATTGGTCATGACTTTCTATAGCTTTAAGTACCATACGCGTAGATTTTATTATCAAGATAACACAGAACCAGTTACACACTGATCCACTTTTTATCACGTATAATTACTATGAAATACCTAATTAATTAGCATGAATAAGTGTTTAATTGACGTGATCGGTTCGATAAAACGAATGGAAATCGTTCTATCCGACTGCATGCAATGATACAATGTCATCACCCGCGTTTCACCCGGTTTCACCCGCGTGGAGAAATTTGATTTCATGGTTTTTAATTTTTGGCGCGGAACCCTAATTATTTGTCTAAAATTAAAGTAGCCTATGTTACTCCTTGTAACATCAGCTATCTGCCAGTGAAAGTCCTGTCAAAATCGGTCCAGCTTCGGAGATTACCCAGAACAAACAGACGGACAGACAAAAATTTAAAAAATGGTTGTTTTGTTATTGCTACCGTATATACTTTCGTATGCATTTAGAGGTCCTCATTTTTCATTTTTTTTAAACTATGTCTTTAACACGTTGAGCGCCATGGGGGACACCGTGTGGGCCAAACTACAAAGTTGGTTTGAGCCGTCGGGAATTCATATATAACATAGATTTTCACAATGTTGTTTTTTCATTATCAAGCATTGAAAAGAAGTTGTTAACCACTATAAACTAAAAACGCTTGTAATTTTCTTACAAAATCCTAAGAATTTGTAAGTTGGCACACGGGTGTCCCCCATGGCTTCCGCGGAAGGAATTACGATTTTACTACCGCGGGGGCTGCGGGGATCACAGCACGGCCCACCCCGCGCACCTCCCTGCATGCCCGTGCGCCGCGTACCGCGCTCGGCAATTTAGTCGCTTAGTCCACTGACGTAACGTAAGCACGTGTCGATCGTTCCTGTTTATCAAGTTATTTTGACAGTTTTCTGTTTATCAAGTTATTCTGACAGTTTTTCGTTGTAATTGTAAGGTGCATTATGGATGACTCAGACGATTTTGAGATAAGTCAAGAAGATCTTGCACAGATCGACAATATTGAAATTAATCTCCTAAATAACAGTTTTCAACTAAGTTCAGATGATGAGTTGTGTGCCGTGCCAGTCCATAAAAGAAAACGGCGACGTATTTTGCTATCAGAGTCTGACGAAAGCGACATAGAAAACAGGGTTGTTCCCGACACATCAGGTAAGAATATTTATTTTTATTTTTTTCAAACTAGCATGGAAAGAGTCTTATTACAAATACTTATTATAAACTAGTTATAAATATAAATATAGAGTTTAGCATGGAATGAAGTAAATAACTTGTTGACAATATTATGGAGTAATGGTTTTTTATATTTTCAGGTAATACACCGTCTTCAAGCACATGGACCGAGCCCTTAGGTAAACAACGCACTATAATACCTTATACTGAAATATCTGGAGTTCCCTTATGTGTACGTAATAGTATGCCTGACAAAAACCCGCAAAACTTTTTTGAGCTTTTGGTGTCTGACGAAATATTTCAGGAAATCGTGGATTGTACTAACCAGTTTGCTATTACTAAGATTGCTACATCCAACGAAGCTTCAAGGCATGCTAGGATTCGTAAATGGAAACCAACTAACATTACTGAAATAAAAAAGTTTTTTGGACTAATACTGTTCATGGGCATTGTGAAGCTTCCTCGAATTGCTGATTATTGGTCGAAAGATGAAATTACAGGCCATCCTTTTCCGCGAACAGTAATGTCACGCAACCGTTTCGAGATTTTGCTACAAATGCTCCATTTATCTAAAGATGATGAAACCAACAAATTAGACAGATTGCATCGGGTTAGAAATCTTCTACAAATGTTGAACACAAATTTTCAGAACAACTACACACCAGCTCAGGATTTGTGTATCGATGAAAGCATGATCCCATTTCGAGGACGGATAATTTTCCGTCAATATAATAAACAAAAGCGGCACAAGTACGGAATAAAAGAATTTAAATTGTGTACTATGCCTGGATATACCTACAAAGTCAATGTTTATGCTGGTAAAAACGACACCACGAATACAAGTCCAACTAATGTGGTAATGGAACTATGCAATGGACTTTTCAATAAGGGTCACACATTATACACAGATAATTGGTACACAAGTGTTGACCTAGCTAGAAAGCTTTTAGACAATGAGACTCATTTAGTCGGCACTCTCAGAAAAAATCGGAAGCACATTCCGAAAACTGTCGTATCAACTAAGCTCAAGAAAGGACAGTATATTGCCAGGGAAAGTCCAGATGGAATTACGGTCATGAAATGGAAGGACAAGAGAGATGTTCTTGTTCTGTCTACAAAGCATTCGGTTAAATTTTTTAACGTCACAAAGCGTGGAAAAGTCGTCTCAAAACCACAAATTGTAGTGGATTACAATAAAGGAAAAGGCGCGGTCGATCTTTCTGACCAAATGACTGCTTACTCTACACCTTTGCGCAAATCGGTGAAGTGGTACAAGAAGCTTGCAATTGATTTAATTTTAAATACATCAATTGTTAATGCTTTGACCTTGTATAAGACCGTAACCAAGAAAAACATACAAATTGTGGAATTCAGAAAGCAAGTACTGAAGCATCTGTGTCACATTGACGAAGTGGCTGTGGCGATACAAAGACCAAAGAGACTGAAGCATAAACTTGCCAAAAAAGAAGGTCCAGTTAGAGCAATAAGGCGAACCTGCCAACAATGCTACAAATTGAACGCAGCAACCATGGGTGCTAAAGAAGCTAAAAATAAGTCAAAAAAGGTTGTCACTTATTGTACAACTTGTCCGAATAATCCGTGGTTGTGTTTAAGCTGTTTTAATAACACCCATTCTTAAAGTTTTATATTTTAGCTACTATTTTTTTACGAGTGTATTGCATGATCTCATGAAGGCGGTGATATTAGTTTATTTAGTATTAAGAATATTTTAGTCACATTACTACGAATTTAATATTTTCCATTGTGATCTCATTGATTAATTGGTGTTTTATGGCTTAAGGTAGAGTTTATTAAATAATAAAAACACTAAGTCAAAACTTAAATGCCTGCCTTTGATTTAAAGCAAAAGAAATAAAAAAAATATATGTCAAATTTATTCTTAGCACCTATTAAGTAAGTACCAACTAAGCATTTGTATTTTTTAATGTTTATTAAAAATTATATTCACGTCTTAAAATTGTCTTATTTTAATCATAAACTTTAAGTAAAATACTAAGTATTTTATACATCCCATTTGCTGCAAATTGAAACAACCCTTACAAAGTACAGAAAAGCGTAAATAAATTCTAAGTCTTTTGTGAAAAATAAGAACCAAGCTGACTAGATTGTTCTACAGGGCCACGCGGCCCACGTCTCTTACTTTCTCGAACGATAACGATGCCCCGTGGCTTGTAAATCGCGTTTAAACAGAAGCATTGCCGTGGCTCACCTGTGACCCCCGCGGCCTGAATGGATTCAATGAGATGGGTCACCCGTGTCCCCAATGGCTTCAATGAAAAGACAACTGTTTTGCTGTGGCGTTCAACGTGTTAATACACTATATTAATTGAGTGTGAGAAGTTGTAATCACGCATCACACGCACTCAACTACAACAAAACGGCTTAAATACCGCGAGTGTACCGTTCTAAGCTACCCTTCTACGCGTATCGATTCTAAGACTTTGTCATACAAAACTAGGCGAGTCACACATGCTACATTTCTCTTCACATATGTTTGTACGTATTTTTTTATTCACAAAGACAATGTTTGAGTCGATCCGCGGAGCACGCAATTGTATCGCATACCTTGGTACATGATGACATAAATTCAATACAATTTTAATGGCACTTGCGTCTTTCTTTTGCTAGTACAGTAATATTCGCATGTTTTGCTGCTAGTTAACAAAATACTTGCCCCATTTTATTGGGACATGAGTCGTTTTTTCACTAGTTGTGACTTGTGACAATCTATACTAGTAATTATGGTAATACTAGCTTCTGCCCGTGGTTTTCACCCGCGTTCCCACAAGAAGCGTGCTTTTTTTCCTGGATAAAAAGTAGCCTATGTTACTCTCCGGTCCATAAACTATATCTATGCCAAAAATCACGTCGATCCGTTGCTCCGTTACTGCGTGAAAGAAGGACAAACCAACAAATCAACAAACCAAACACACTTTCGCATTTATAATATTAGTAAGATTTAGAGCATAATAGTGGGCCGACACGGGTTATTATGGACGGTGTTCGGTGGATTAGATTTGACGTCTGTCACGGTGTTGCCCGCTTTGCACGGCCTTAATCTTTCATAAGATAAGTAAGGCTTTTCAGTTTCATAAAAATAACACAAGTTTGACAAAAATAATCAGTAAATGAAAAATAATTGCTACACAATCACAACATAATCATCATTACACTATCAAATATTAATAATACGAGTAGTATACTGTAGGTATCATTAATTAGCCTCTTACGCTCCCACTGCTGGGATACCGGCCTTCTCTCAGAGAGAGAGAGATATGGGCCATTATCCAGGCTTAGGGTCACGAGCATCATGCAGTGCCGCGCAGGCCTTTGTGTTCCAAAGTTATAAATGGCACTGCAATTTGTATGGCGTTATGTTTACCTACCATCAGACAAATGACCCACTCTTCTCTTTATCCAATAGTAAAAAAATGACGTGATAGTAGTACTAAACCATCTTTTTTTACAAAATCGGCATTGGAAAATGAATGGAAATGTAAAAGGACATTCCATTTTACATTTATCTCAATATTAAAGTGTTTTTATTTGTCGAGGTGCGAAAGACCGCGGTACGGCACGTCGACAGGCGCCAGCACCAATTAGGCGTTTATCTCCGCCGTACTTAGCCTGTGAGACACTCCGTGAATAATAGGCTCCTCATCCCGCACGCTGGATGCTATTTATACTTGTCTGGGCGCAGGTAAATAATTTTATTGGGACTTTTAGCCTCGAGATCAATTTTTTTTATAGCAAATCTGCTAATAATTATTTGCAAACGCTTAAACGCCAGTTCTACCGTGATCATTATTGATGATTATATCTGATATCATAGAGATTAATAAGGTTGTGGCCGAGAAGGGTCTCAGGGTTTTTTTAATATACCAGATAACGAGACCTTTTACCTGATGGTAGCATATCGCCCGCCATCGAACCCATAATACTTGCAGTGCTCCCATAACTTTGAAACACAAAGACCCGCTCGGCACTGTATTGCGCTCGTTACCCTGAGACAATAGTAAGTACCTATTTCAACATTCTCCAGGCTTTTACCACCAAATAGAGAGTATAATCAATTTATCAGCCATCTGTAAGCTTCAGTTAAGAACCAGTTTTAAACAAGTCCAATTCGGTTGCAAACGTTTCACCATCTCAACCAGTCGACATTCTTAATTAAATATGATAGTAGGTGTCTCAGAAAATGCGCTCGCTTATAAATTTATCAATCGATTATCGATCATTTAGATTGAAACTAGGTACATACTACGCCTTTAAGAAATGGCCAGGAAATTAAAGTGACCGTCTATGACTAGTCGGTCGAATAAGATTGGTTGGTTTGTCGGGGAACATTGTGTTTCCTATTTTAGTTACTGAAGCAAGTTGCCTTATTTTCTGGAGGAACTGGGAGAGGTTTTCTTTGGAGGAAACTTACGGACTTGCGGACTTTTGAATAGTCTGGTCAGGCAGTCGTAGAGATTGAATAATAAGTTTATAATGCTGGCGCTTCAGGGCCGTTTTTAAACTAACGGAGGCCCTGGGAACTAGGATAATGGAGCCCCGGGATGGTCATATGACAGAGGACTATTTTATTATAACATGCAAAAGGAGTAGGTTAGCAAAAATCTAGGTTTATTTGTATTTCTTAATTTAATAATTTCACATTGATTAAATATGTACTTTATTATAATATCAGTATAGTGGTTGGTCATCTGACAGGAACTAGAATACCTTAGGGATCGCTGATTCTAACGCTTGGCGAACGTTTCAGGTCAGTCTAGATCTGTTGCGCTTATCAGGCGTATAGTTAGTCCTTGATGATCAACTTTATTATCCATCCTATCAATGAGAAAATTACACAATATTTTAAAATATTTATCTAATTGTGCTTGGTATTTCATTTTTGTGCTTTAGCACAATCATTGAGTTACTTATATTTGAAAAACTGAAAAATTATAGATAATATTGCAGCCGAATGTCAGTGCAGATTTTGTTGATATTTTGTTTGATGTTGACAAAATCGCACATTGTAGGTGTACCTAATTCAACTAGCTTCTCGTAAAAATAATACTTTTGTATCAACGAAGAGTATTTTTATATTTTCTGTGATTTACGTAAGACCTCAGCGAGTTTAGCTGCTAATACAGGGTCGGAACAGTCAAAGGCTTTCGTGTCCGCGGGGTCATTTACATAAAATGCAGTCGAACCTCTTCGCACGGCTCCATTTATTGACTGGCTAGGTGCCAATTAGCACTCAATCTCTCATCCCGCCCACTGCAACTCGTATTTAAATCGTATCAAGATTTACGAGTGCAATCTATAAATAATACTTTAGTTACGGCTAGAGAGTAGGTGGGACATAAATAAATAATGTATTTGTTTCAGTTTTATTGGGCTTATTAACTGTAACTGAAGAAGACACGCGATTTGAATCAACTCGTTTAAAAATTCTGGTCTTAATAATACTGTATAAGTAAATAAAAACATTAATGATCGGTAATAAACTCGAAGAGCTGAAATGAAAAAACATCTTAACGACTCAGGGCAGTTGGCTCAAGAATATTAAATAAAACAAGAAAACCTAACAATTTTATGAATAAAAAAAACAATATGCCTGCTTGCATAATAAAAACTGAAAAGAAATTATATCTATCCTATGTGACTCCCACAAAAACGAATCTAATGACACCTCATATTCATATTTTAAAATCCATCAAACATACATAGCGTGCCAAAGAAATAGACGTACATACGCTCGAAAAACATTAACCATGTTTCCTTCGGCAGTCGGGTAAATACGAAGCGTACTTTATCACACCTAAAATAACTAGATATTTATGACTTGAGAGCTGATGTCTCAGGGTGTACTTTGTAAGATCAGATGACTAAATGGCGTTGTGTACCATGGCAGAATAACGACTTATACATATAAATACTTCGTTGTCTTAAAAAAACATTATTATTCTTAATTAAATTAACGCTACTATTGCTGCTAATAAGTAACAACACATTTACGTAAGTTAACTGCCCCTATCACCGATCCTGCATGCGGCCCTGAGTTCCTTAAATAGAACTTAAACATACCTGCACTAAAAATACAAAACCAGTTTTGAAACCTTAATTGCAGTCATGTAGTATTTAAATAGGCTTGTTTATATATTTCTTTAGGCTCTTAACGAGGTTTTTCGAAACGCCCAAGAATCCTAGGATGGCTAAATGTCTCGGAGTTCTTAAAGAATGCTATAGATGTCAAGGTAGGTTGTATTGACAAAGTGCTTTGCGTTCTTAAGGGGCCTCGTAAAGAGCATATCCATTACAGTCACTTAGGCAAATGTTGGGGATAAAATCATTACGTTTTAGTTTTCTGACAGTATGCTATTGAACTGACTACAAATTAAAATAATAATGTAGAAAAAGTAAAAAATCTGCGATTATAAAGTTTTGAGCAAACTGCAGATTCTACACAAATAGATGTAGTACCGTTGTCTTGTGTAGTCTGCCGTCAAGCATCAAGCATCGTTATGCATACCATCAGGCAAACGATCGCTATACTTAGTAGAATAAAAAATACGCATTTTTAAAAACCCACTTATAGCGTAAAAACCATGTAAAAACTTATTATTGACTTATAACTAAAAATGACCGTTGCGTCACGTCGTCGGATTATTATACAAAATAAAAGCCAAACCTAATTTTAAATTTCTATCGGCTAATTTTTTTATGGGAGTTTTTTTGTACGCTGTAGTTTTTGATCACTATCTCGCCACGGTACATTTTCTACACCTTACCTTACAGATAAGAACTTTCAAGCTTTTATAAATATTTTAAACAATACTGTTTCTTCTCGTCACTGCCCCAAAGTTTGCCCCCAATATCTACCCTGAATACTACCCATTAATTAAATGAATGTAAACCTATTTTTAAGAATGTGGGCGAGTATACAGTAATATTCATTGGCCGGTGCATAAAAACTAGTTTGTCTACATAATAAAGATATGCAGATATATTAATGAACCATCTATCATGTGGCACCCAATATTTTACGATTACAATGACGAGCATTGAAAAATTGAATTATCAGCACGCGATTATCGGTGCTCTCGATTATTGTGCTAATTGAATTATTAGTTAATTACAGCACAGTAATTAAAGAATTAGGCTATAATTGAGACGGAATGACTTCTACAATGTACATTGCATATGATGTGGTGTTGAGTTAGTAACAACTAATTACAAGTTTACACTGAATTTAGATTGCGTTAGTGAAACATGATCAGTTAATATTTTTTTCTAAATAAATTGGGAGGTGCTTCACAAATCTATAATTGATTATCACGACGACTTGACAACCCTATAATATGTCCTACTAGCTGCTGCCCGCTGGTTCCCATGCGTAGAGATTCCAACAGGAACAGCGGCTGCTCTCCGGCCTATACATAAACTGTCTGATCTCCATGCAAACAATCACGCCGATCCGTTGATACTAGGGATTGATCCATCAAGCAGTGTTTTCAATCTAGCAAGATTTCTGCTGCAGGATCGACATCATTCCAGCTGGATCCAGCTCGAATAATCGTAAAAATACTAACACTTTACTTTTTAAATTCATTGCCCAGGTTTCCAAGCTATCTATACAAATAAATAAAATTGAAGTGTCTGTTTGTAATATCAAAATAACAGCTTTTTACTAATGCATATGAATGCATATACGGGACCAATAACAAAACAACCATTTTTAAAATTTTTGTCTGTCTGTCTGTTTGTTCCGGGTAATCTCCGAAACGGCTGGGCCGATTTTGATGGGACTTTCATTGGCAGATAGCTGATGTTACAAGGAGTGCCTACGTTACTCCTGACTACTGACTTTAATTTTAGAAAAATAATTAAGATTCCGCGCAAAAGAACCATGAAATCCAAAATCGCCACGCGGGTGAAACCCCGGGGCAGCAGCTAGTTTGAAATATAGTCTTCCAAGATTCTGCCAGCTTGCTTCAGTTGCTCAATATACTCCTCTGACCTATATATAGTAAACCATTTTTTAAACAATGATTGCAAGCTTGGTTACATTGTGAATTTTCTACTATAGCTGTCATTCTCAAAGGAGAACGATTGTTGCGTGACTAAACTTACTATAGAAATGTCCTGTCTAGAGATTGTATAATGAGTTCGCCGTTGCCAAGTCTTACAAGTGAGTATATCAAAGTTATGTTTAAATTCAGACCAATACATCTACCAGTCGGAATTACAATGGAAACGAGTACTAAATCTGTCATAATTTTACGGTTAATATACGCTTTAGCGGACAATACGCGAGCGAAGTGGCTAATGTCTGTCTTAGCCAAAGATGGTAGATTGTTTTTTAATTCTATTTACGAGACGGTAACGAGACGATCTGGACATTTGCCTGATGGTAAGTATAACGCCGGCACATAACAATTGCAGTGCCACTCAGAACTTTGAAACACAAAGACCTGCGCGGCACTGCAGTGCGCTCGTTACCCTGAGACATTAGTTATTAAGTCTCATAAGCCCAGTAATTTCACTGGCTACTCTGCTCATCAAACCTGAACACAGTAATGCTTGCACACTACTGCTTGGCGGCAGACTTCACGAGCAAAGCGGTGGTAACAACCCAGACGGACACTTGCCGAAGAGTTAGTCCTCCCTCTAACAAAACCTGTGGAGAACAAAAAATACCCTCCTATTCATTCGCATTGACCGTAACATACGCAGAAAACGGTTCGTGTTTGCACCACATTCATCGAAGATCGATGTCAGTCCGGAATCACTCCAATTCGGATAGAAAGAAAGGTGCAAAAGCAATTATTTATTTTTGCCACAAGCTGTATTCTCCGGAATCCGGATCGAAATGAACGCGCTATAGAATTGACAATGTGCACTGATTCGGTTAATTTTATGGTCATCAGTAAGTAGGTATGTTGAGACAGATTAGTATTTTATACGGTATATTAGACATTTTTCTTTTTTTTCTTTCTAGTTTTTTTTTTATTACAGGCTTTTATTTAAATTGCAATCTTCGTATGATGTATTGTTTGTTTAGGTCAGATCTTACAAGCGAAATTAGACCCACTTCCCGGTGTTCGATTGAGCCGAAATTTTACAAACATATGTAAATGGGATGACAATGCAATATAACGATGTCACAGAGCTGATCTGATGATGGAGCCGGAAGACGTTCATCGAGTCCCATCGAATTTGGGCTCATTTGATTTGTCTTTACAAGTGCTCTGATCTTAGATAATGTCCAGTGTCCTGATGATGGTGCCGGAAGGTGGCCATAGGGTCTCTGTAACGAAATGACGTAACCCCATCGAGTTTGGGTTTGTTTTATTTGTCTTTACAAGGATACTGATTATAGATGATGTCCAGAGTCTTGATGATGGAAGGTGGCCACAAGATTTCAGTACCGATTTCAGTACTTATGCGCAAAGCGTTGATCCACAGCTTCCTTTTATTCTCGTCAGAAGGAAACGTGTAGGGATACCTTTATTTTTACTGAAATGCACTTCACAGACCTACTACTGCACCTAATTTAGACGACTTTTTTGTTTACTTCCAAAAATTTGAAACAACACCAGCGATAATGCGCCACCTAGCGGGATAAATAAGCAGTGTGTCTCCACATTACGGTAGCACTCAGTTGTAAATACCACATCGCAGTTATATCCAAGTAAGTATATACTGTCCGTATAGCGATAGGTAATACATACACCATACTAGTCGTTCAATAATAATCTATTGTCGTTATTATATCCCTTGAATCAGTGTCCATTACGACAGTTTAGGTACCTAGTAGTTAATATGAGCTGTGAGCATATGCGCGAAAATGATTGTATAAACAGCCTAGTAGAAAGAATTCTCTGAACCCAATTTATTTAATGGTTGAGAGGTCTAATGAAACCACAGATTAGGATTTATAGTCTTTGAATGAAACTGTCGAAGGATCACGTCAAACGTTTAGAAAATGTTATTAAGTGTGTATTGCTTTTCCAGCAACCAATATTTTATCTCGACATCTACCACACTTGCAGGGTTAGGGTCTTTTCACACCTATGACGGTGATAAGCACGCTAAATCTGATCTGGAGAAATACTGGAAAAATGAGTCTTGAAAATAGCTTATATGGGAAACATTAAATTCAATTGAAATTGGAAAGGGGAAAGACTCTCAAACAGTATAGGTTAGACTAGCTGCTGCCCCGCGGTTTCACCCGCGTGGAGATTTTGGATTACATGGTTTTTATTTTTTTGCGCGGAACCCTAATTATTTTTCTAAAATTAAAGTAGCCTATGTTACTCCTTGTAACATCAGCTATCTACCAGTGAAAGTCCCGTCAAAATCGGTCCAGCCGTTTCGGAGATTACCCGGAACAAACAGACAGACAGACAAAAATTTTAAAAATGGTTGTTTTGCTATAGGTACCGTATATACTTTCATATGCATTTAGTAAAAAGCTGTTATTTTGATATTACAAACAGACACTTCAATTTTATTTATCTGTATGTATGGATAGGTTTGGTAGGCTTGGTAGATTTCCAACTTGAGAACTAGTTAGACAAATTCCCTGCAATATTCACCGATCACCATAATAAAGTCGTACTATCGAAGTCGTATGTTTTTGTAGACAAGCACTGTCGGCAGACGATCTCTACTACACAACACTGCCATTTGATAAAAGGGTATACAGCTAAACAAGCTCCATACCTGGCCTGTTTACTAGGCAAAGATTTACCAACTGGGCCGGCGTACCAAGCTGCTCAAAGCATCGCAGTCGCTTGAAGACGGGCAGCGCGGCGATGCAAAAAATACCGTGCTTAGAGCCTTATAAGCTGCAGCATAAATCATAACGGAGAAGAAATTGCAAGCGAAGAGCTTCGACCCAATTGAAAATCCGGAGAATTGACATAACTTTTATGGCCGACCGGTCAATACAAGCTATGACAATAACTTTTAATGGTCACAATTTTACGACACTTTTGTTGACCATTCACACTTGCGATTGTTGAGACCTGACTTTATTTTCTAATCGAAAGCGACTTTTGTGTATTGGAAATGGAGCAATTTGCGTAAGCCTAAGGTTAAGGCGCTGTCTAAACCCAGCAACGTCCTGTTTTTCGTCACACAAATTCCGTTTTCAAAACATACCTATAACCAGCAAAAAAACAGTATTACTATATAGTCAAGTCTTTTTTAAAAATAATTTATTAAAAATCTTGAAAAAAAACCAAAAAGATTCAGAATCTTGATATAACAAAAAAGACCACGAAAACACTTTTTAGCTAAAGATCTGTGTTTTTAGCATACATTTATTAGTTTCACTTGTAACTAACTAACTAACAAACCATGTAATAAAATCTATTTTATACTTTTTGATAACGAGACGAATTGGTCGTTTGCCTGACGGTAAGCATATCGCCGTTCCCAATTGCAGTGCCACTCAGAACTTTGAAAAACAAAGGCATGCGCGGTCTTGCCCATTACTGCTTGGCGGCAGACTTTACGAGCAAAACGGTTGTACCAAGCCAGACGGACATTCGCAGAAGAGTTAGTCCTACAACTTAGTAATAAACTTGTAAAATTTAAACTTTTAGAACTATATTTTTCTCACTATACGAGTAGCATACACACTTACACTTCTCTTTTCCCGATACGCACTTTGCCGTTTTATGTTTAGGTCTGTGAGAGACTCTGACCTCAGTCATAGTCGAAGTATTGTTCAAATATACCTACTTTCTTGTAGCGGTATAACTCGCCTTCGTTCACAAAATGACCTAATTCCAAAATCATGTTTTTGTAGTTATTTAAAGCCAGACCGGTCTCCCGCATTACGATTCGACATAGCGGCGGATCTCGCGCAAAAAGTAAAAAACGGTTATTTTGTTTTGGTGATGTAAGGAGAATCGAACCTGGGACCTTGAGGTCGTCGACCGGACAGAACTAATATGCCACTTAGCATGTTCAATGTGTGCGGACTATTATTGTCACAGGCTTCGCTTGGGGTTTTCTATTACGGTTTGAGAATTACTGTAAGACACTAGCGAGCATGCGCTTTGAATTTTTAATTTTTACTGCCGATAAATTCAAATTCAATATTATTTAATAATATGGGCCCCACGAGAGCGCTCATAAAAGTAAAATGACTATTTTTTCCGTTCTAAAATCCAAATATACAACCGCTCGAGAAAAAAGGCAAGCAACTCGTCTAAATTAATTAAAGAAAAAATTTTTTCTATATGTCTAATAACATTTATATTATATTACATGTCACTATGGTCAGTTACTTTATTTTAAATGAATGCAGATTCAAGAATAACGGAAGAACTGTTCAGAAAGTGGTTAAATTTAAGTTTATCAAGAAATAAAAAAACGTACTGCCACCAGTAAACTTACTGCGCATATCGTCACCCCACTTCAAACTTGAACATCGAACGTAAATTCCTAATTTCTTCTGAGTCACAAAGATAGCCTCCCATACTAACATGCAAGTTTCCCCAAGCGGTGATTCCCTTCACATGACTAACGAGAAAAGTATTGAGGTTGATCATTGAAACCCGTAATTTTATCATCATTGACTTGGAATTCGGAAGCACTTATTAACTTATTAACGGTATGGGATTAACATTTACCTCAAGAAACCCTGTAATTTTAGGGTTAGATATTATTATTGTATAATTTAACAAATGGTATATACCGTCAATAACGTCATCCAATCATAATCATTGTAAGGGACCTCGTTCACAAATGAAAAAAAGCAAATAATTGGTCGATAAACGTCGGAAATAAGTTTTGGCATACCTCGATTTGCGAAGAGCGAGTGTGGCCGAGCGGGAACTGTGCAACTTTCAATCCGACGCAACATAGTTCGTATCTCGACTCGGCCCGCACCATTGACTTATATCAAGCTATGTGCGGATTATTCACATTCGCTCTAAAACGATGAAGGAAAACATCGCGAGGAAACCGGCATGTTCAAGAACCACAAAATTCGAGGACATGTGACATCCACCAAGCCACACTGGGTGCGCGTGGTGGATTATGGCCCATACCTCTCTCTGTGAGAGAAGGCCGGTATCACAGCAGGCAGTGTCACTCATAACTTTGAAACACAAAGATCTGAAGTGCGTCACTGCAGTGCGCTTGTTACCGTTTTAGGTATTAACTCTCATAAGCCTAGTAATTTCACTGACTATTATTACACTTTGCTCATCAAACCGATATCTTCAAGGTCCAGAATTAAAGAAAGGTATCTGGTCAAACGAGCTCAACAATTGTCCTATCACCTCGCCAAGGCTGCAACAGGATTTTGTTCTATTACGGAAGGTCAAACGTAGCTATAGGTAAATACGAAGAGTAAAATAATAGTCCATTACAATAGGAAGGAAATTCTCTCTCAAAAAAAATATTAAAAAATATCTCTATAACGATTTTTTGAAAAGGTATAAATATACCTTATATAATACTTATTTATATTTTGAGTTCAGTAGTTAAATAAGAAACTCCTTCATGATCATCCAGATCGTCAGATCACAGCATCATAAATTATAACTTACAACAACCAAACACAGGTAATGCGTGTGACAGCGATCTATTCCCCAGAATACATGTTAGTTACTAAGAGCGATAGAGTTACTATAAACAAACCTGTAATTATTAAGGGGCAGAATCCGGCGCGCCGCTATCTCCCTCGCGCATCTCAACATTTTTGAAGATAAACAATCACTTAATATAATTATGAAAAATTGCATTCGGTGAAATTGCTGACAATGACATTACAAAGGTTACACAAAAATTTCATTTTGTTCCATTCAGGTTTTCAAACCTAAAAATGGGATTTTATGTTTTGCCCATTTTCATGTATGAAAACTTGATCGGATCAAAATGATATTTTTGCCGTACCTTTGTAATGTTAATGCCAGCAATTTCACCGAGTGCGATTTTTCATAATTATATTAAGTGATTATTTATCATCAAAAATGCTAAGATGCGCGAGCGAGATAGCGGCGCGCCGGATTCTGCCCCTTAAGACGAAATGTTTTATAAGTAGTGTGCCCTAAGCTAGTGGCCCGATTAGACGTTTAAAAACTAATTATTTGTTAATTTATTAATACCCCTTCTGTCACGTGTGATTCCAATTTTAAAAAACTAAAAAGAACATAGAGTGCAATGGTATTTGTGTTGTATTTGCTCCTAATTATGTGGTGTGTCGTCAAAGAGATTCTAGTAACGACGATATAATAAAAAGACTGTATTATAAAATTAACTATGAAAAATGACAAAGATGCATGGAGCTCAGGAGTCTGTAATACTTACTTATCGTATCTCGATCGACTGTATACTTGGAACGGGCTTTTAGAGTCGTTTAACTTCCACGATCGCTCTTCAGAGACCTATGGGATCAAAGACTTTTGAAGTTGAACTTGAATAGTGACATTCACATTTAATACAGGGAAAACTATGGAACCCTACACTTTGCGTGCTCCTATACAGGCTTGGTTCATTTTTTTTTTGTTTCAACCATTGTCATGCATGTGTATTCATATCAGGAATATTCAATCAAGCGCAACTGAAGGGAAGCCATGACCCCTGTATGAAAGCATGTGAATACAGAATAATTATTCATAATATCTCTAGAAGAAATAGGAACATAATAACCGGAACGAGGTGATCAGACAGAGCTCAAGTAACCGATTTAGCCCGAAGGATAAGCTCGCTGAAGTGGCCCTGGTCATATGTATGATATGTAGAATAATGGATAGGTAACCATGGGGTAGACCAGTTCTAGAGACCACGTGTAGGCAAACGTAGTGTAGGACTCAAGGTAGCTGACAGCAACTTCAAGAGGAAAGTTGAATATCGAGTTCCGTGGAGCTTATTGGGGGAAGCCTATATCCAGCAGTGGATTGATACAGGCTGATCATGATTTCCAGAAGTCTGATACAGTTGGACATGTACACCAGTCCTATACAGCCTGTCCTATATACAGTATGTTATCCTGAAAGGGAATCAGTCTCTGGAGGTCAACAACATTTGTTTTAAGACTTCGAAATTTCGAATTTATCATTGATTTTAAAGATTACGTCAAAATTCTACTACAGAACTTTTGGGCAGCCCTTGATCAGCTGATACACTTAAATTATGTTGAACTTTATTAAATGATGATGTTGATTAGAAGAGACTAAGAAAATGCCGAATGCCGTGGTCAAACGGTAACCTATCTTTTGAAATTTTCGCGAAAAGCAAGAAATTATTTATTACATATCTTGAGATGTTCGGATCAATTTAGATATAATATAATAGGGTATTACTAGCTGTACAGAACTAAAATATCTTTACAGTAAGTATAATATTTCAGACGAATTTGATCCTTTCAAAAGATAACGTTGTTTATGTCTGCCTGCGTTATAGTCTGGCTGTAGATGGTAAGATAACATGTTTTATGCGTCTAGGACCGTATTTTGATCCTTTTACTGTGCAGCCTACTTGTATTGATCATGTATGAAGTTAGCATTATATCATGTTAAAATTATAGCTTGTAACTAACATGTACTAACTTATAAATTGAGCCTTGTACTCGCGCATCTCTTTCAAAAGAAAGTTCAAACTTCAAGATGGGATGTAATGTACGGGGAGCCTTTAATTCTGTAGGATGTCGTCTGGTTGATGATGATGCAATAAAGAGTTTTTGTATTGTATAGTTTCGACACACAAACTGACAATAAAGCGGTCCTATAAGGGTTCCATTTTTTCCGAGAACCCTAAAAATCTTAGACTTATTAACCCCACTGGTTTTCTCGGTCGCAAAACCGAGTTTCTCTACTTTTCTCGCCGCATTAAAATAACACTCCTATAAAACTAGTAAGTGCAGTTTTCAAATATTTCAATCGACTCAATTATGATATCTACTGGTTGAAAGCGGCATTAAATTGTTAATTATTAAGTAGCAATATTATATGCAAGCGCAAGTAATGGCGTTTATGAGACTGGGTTGAAAATTGGAAATTGTGTCACGATCGCTCTAGCTCCATCGTTTCACGCGTCGTGGATTGAGTTGAACGATGGTCCAATTTTCTAGCCCACATGACGGTTACTCCTTTCCGGACGCTGCATCTTTCATTTTTCGGTCATTCTGCGTCTCGATTATTGCCAACTGAGAGCAAAATGGAACGTTGTACTCGTATCGGGCACACACGATTTATTTATTTATTTATTTAATTTATTTAATTTATTTAATTTATTTAATTTATTTAATTTACTTAATTTATTTAATTTATTTAATTTATTTAATTTATTTAATTTATTTAATTTATTTAATTTATTTAATTTAATAACTAACACGGTACAACCAGTTACATTAGTTATGCAAGATTAAAAATTGTACAAACTTACAAAATTAAAAAAATTAATATAGCCACCGACATTCAAAAAATACAAATACAATAATAATAATAATAATAATTCAAAAACAGTAACAAAATATAAAATATGTCAAGAATTATGAGACGTCACACTAACACAAATAATAATAATTATATAATAAATCGTACAAAATTTACAAAATTATATACCATTAACTTAGTTATAATAAAATTCAAAAAGACAATTCACAAATAAAATAAATACCAATTTATGTCAAGGATAAATAATGTCATGAAGCTAAATTAACAAGAACCCTATTAGTATGTCAAGAATAAATTATTATTATCTACCAGAAGTCAAAGTCACACTGACACAAATATACCCATTCATCATCATCACCCATTTCCTTCTTCTTACCCGCTATCATCTCACAGAATTCCAGACACTTCAACTGCATACTCTTCCAGTCATCCGCAAACATGTCAAGATCAGGCGCCCAAGCCAAGAGATTATTGAACGCAGCAAGAGAACGTAAGACAGGGGAGTACCCGTGCGCAACCGTGCGGGCGGGCGGTACCGCGAACAGCTGATGGCGTCGCCCGCCGCGGCGGCGGCTGTCATCGGGGACGAGGAGCCGAGACAGCTCACCGAGTAGATCGGGAGCATCAATTTTTCCATGAAGGACTTTACACATTACCTTCATCTGGTTGTGTGCTCGTCGGACCTCCAACGAATTATAACCCAAGCATCCTAGGAGAAAGTTGGTCGGGTACATGTACGGGTAATACGATACGTTGAAATGTTGTGGAACGTTGTATTTGGAACGTTTGGATATCCAATATTCTAGGTAATCCATCTGAAAATCCCCACACATTTGTAATATTTGCGTGGAATGATGTGGAGTGGAGTGCTCGTGTATGGAGGCTTATTATAGAGGCGGGCTTTGTCTAAAGGATTTTTTTTTTACTTCTAGCTAACAAGACGAGAAGGTCTATTGCCTGATGGTAAGTATAGCGTCACATCAATTGCAGTTCCACCCAGAAAGAAAAACAAATGTCTGAGCGACAATGCAGTGCAAATTCTTCAGAAAACATCAAAAATAATCCATGTACAAAAAACAACTTTTAAACGCATGTTTAGCTAAACAATGTCTAAAGATAAACATCTAAAATGATTAGATATGTCACAACTCACAACTACTAAAATCAAAATTTGTGGTTGTTTATATTTAAAAACGCGATTATGACAATGTTTAGGAGTTCTAGACGATGTTTAACACAGTCATGTTTAGGGTGTGTTTCATGTTTTAGGCATAACAGCCAATGGCTTTACATTGTTATTTCATTTTTCATTCCAATATTAGCTACACAATAACATTCGACATTTATAATATTAAAAGAAAATAACTATACAATAAATACAAAACAGGACATTAATAAATAATCATTCAACTCCCAGTCCACGTTAGTTACCGATTGATTTGATTACAAGCCCAGTAATGAAGCCGTTAAGAGAATTTAACACTACTATTTGTCACTAGCTAATACGTCCTAATTATATCTCTATGGTCCTAATATATAATAGTTTGACGGAACTAGATCACGTTCGACGGGAATTCAACTTTCGCTGGTGTCGATGGAGTCAGCCGAGTTCTTATAAGCTCATGAGTTCAAGAGCTTATAGTATCATATCATATAAAATCAACCTAGATACTGTAACAAGCAGTGCGCACTGCGGATGCAGTACCTACTCGGTTCCGGTTTACTGAGCAAAGTAGTTAGTGAAATTACTGGGCGCATGAGACTTATACTTGATGATTTTTTATACTCGATAGGTACCTATATATAAATGATGAGATGCGACGATGTGGTTGAACAAGGCGAATAAGCTATAGACTCGCCTTACTAATAAACACTGTGTAACGTTTGAATAGTTACACAATGTTTTGTCTTTTTCGATTCAGTTTAAAATTGTCAAAGAACAACAAACACAAAACATTGTGTTATACCACAGTTTAAGAAACCCTCGCGTCGGTCGGTTAAATTGATGACCAAACTGGCGGCTACACAAAAAACCACCTTCGCGGAAAATTATAGCTAACAATATATAAATCGAAAAATTTACAGCTATATCTTTGTTTATACCTATACAGGAAGCAGTTTACACCGTTGGAGTAAAGATAAATAATATGTTAGTGGGACAAAAGCGGTCGCAAAACTTTCTGCTAGGTATAACTAGCTTCTGCCCGCTGTTTTCACCCGCGTTCCCACCGGAACCGTGCATTTTTCCGGGATAAAAAGAAGTCTATGTTACTCTCCGCTCCATAAACTATATCTATGGCAAAAATGACGTTGATCCGTTGCTCCGTTACTGCGTGAAAGAAGGACAAACCAACAAACACACTTTCGCATTTATTAATGTTTGTAGGATTTAAGCTTTGCATAAAAGTTTTCTAAGTGCCCAAGTCTGCAAGTGAAAATAGAAATGGATTAATTCTCGGAACCAGCCGATCGCATGGTAGTTATTAATTACAAGCGAGTGCCGAGTTCACAAGAAATGGATGAAAGAGAAAATGGAATCGGTTCTGCTTATCAAATGTAAAAAGTGATCTTGACGGTTATGGCACCCATGTAATGTGCACAAAAAATTGTACAAATAAACTATTAGAAGCTCGTTGTGTGACTCTTCGTCACTGCGTGACAATAGAGTGAAATACTCATTTACTATCACTGCGTTAATTTAGAGTAATATACTCATTTGAGCTTGAATTGGTATGTTATTACGAAAGGGGGTTAATCTAACCGGTGCGACCTAGAAGTAAGAGCCTCTAGATTAAAAAGAAGACTGTAAAGAAATTATAATTGAAAATAAAAAACCATAAAATTCTACCTACATGTGAGTAGGAGAAGAAAAAATGTGTTAAGCATCCACTTTTATTGTACTTTAACTGTTACGAAATAAATTTTCCCTCTTTTTAAAAAAATATACCTATTTTATCAAAACTCAAGTTTTTGAATGGTTAATAGGATACTGAGTATTTATTAATATTATTATGTTTAAACGGCTGAGGAGGTTTAGCTGAAATGAACATAATACCTATACGGAGTGCCGTTACTAGCCTTTTTTGCCCCGGCTGCAAGGTTCTATAACTGCGCCCTAATGTTTTTTTTTTTATATTGTTTGGTAACGAGGCGAGCTGGTCGTTTGCCTGATGGTAAGCATAACGCCGGTTCATAACAATTGCAGTGCCACCCAGAACTTTAAAACACAAAGGCCTGCGCGGCACTGCAGTGCGCTCGTTACCCTGAGACATTAGATATTTAGTCTCATAAGCCCAGTAATTTCACTGGATACTCTGTTCATCAAACCGGAACACAGTAATGCTTGCACACTACTGCTTGGCGGCTGACTTCACGAGCAAAGCGGTGGTAACAACCCAGACGGACATTCGCAGAAGAGTTAGTCCTCCCACTAACAAAAACATGTACTAATCTAATCCGGGTCTGGTCATTTCTGCGCCTCTCCAGGTTCTGCGCCCTGGAGAGAGTTGCCTGGGTAACGCTGGCAGGCCTGCCTTATTGCAGCACTGCACATACCGTGTCCGGGATAACGTAAATAGTTCTTGCGGAAGTCAGGAAAAATACGAGAGTCGCCGCGAGCAACTTACTTGTTTAATAATACATTGAAGCTGCTGCATTTCAATAAATTGCATGCGCAAGTAATGTTGATTTATTAGCTGCTGTAGCTAATAAATCAACATTACTTGACACCCGATAACGTAGTTAAACAAGAATTTTAATTTATCGAATACTAGTTTCAGCCTGTGGTTTCACCCGCGTTCCCACGGAAAACGGGCATTTTTCCGGTATAAAAGTAGCATAATTATGTTACTCTCCGGTCCATAAACTATATCTATGATGAAAATCACGACGATCCATTGCTCCGTTGCTGCGTGAAAGAACGACAAACCAAAAAACGTTATAAAGTACGGATTATTAACTTTAGTTACCTGATAATATGCACCGTGTGTGATGTTACGTTCAAAAATCAGTATTCTAAACAGTCATTTGAATATTTTTTGCGTTAAATTTCGATTGAAGTGATTTTAATATCGTTTTTAAGTCATGGCATGCGTGTTCGATTGTGCTAGTGAACGTGAGAGAAAGTGGAATATGGGGCAATTTTACAACATGAAATTATTAGTGTTACTATAATAATGTTAATGTTTATCTAAGACCTTTTTAGTAGATGAATATCCAGTAAAGAGAAAAACAAAATGGAGTACGAAACGAAACTGTCATGACCTGTTTCATTTTTAAAATTAAGTATTCCTTTTTCGAATGTTAACGTTATTCGTCTACAGCCTACGATAAGTAACAAGTTGAGTATTAGTTAAAACAAAGCATCCTTTTCTTATGAAGTCTTAGCCCTGCAGGCGTAGGAAGTACGAAGGGTATAATCTGAATTGTCCCCGACACTTTATAATTCGTAATTCATGGCCAGCAACCAAAACAAAATGAAAAAAAAATTTGGGATCATTTATTACTAGGAAAACTAAGTAAGTAAGTAATATACATTTCATAACAGACTTAGATAACGGGAATCAAAACACGGACACAAATAAACAGTTTTAAAATTCGAAGGAAAAAATATGAATGAAATAACACTGGGAGCCACAAACAAGCTGCATCATCATATTACAAATAGCTAAATGAAATAATGCAATTACGTGCGGAAGTACCCGCCCATGACGACGCGGACGCCTCGGCTTGCGACGCACACGCAATGCACTGCGTAGGTGGAATGTCTATTGTCTAGTTAGGACATAGTTTCTTCTTTTGCTATAGTTAGGATCTTGTTCGTGAACTGTTTCAAATTTGGAATGGTTTATTTTTAATTAAATTAGATATGCTAACCAGTTCAATTATAGTTCTTCGAACATTGTCGCTGTGAAGAGACTTGGTTTGTTTATTAATAAATATATAGAGGCATCTTGGCACTTGGTGTGCGGGCTCTTCCGCAACTAGGTCGTTTATGGGCCCTTATTCCCGTTAGAGGCATCATCAGGTAATCAAAATACAAGTCTAGAATAGCTATCCTATAACTTTAACAACTATAAGCCATTCATGGGCCCCCTCCGCAAAAACTGCAAATTTAAATGTCAACAGATTAAATGACTACTATCACTAGTAATCAGTGAAAAGCGCATTGTCTAATGTTAGTCAAGTCTAGTACTTGTCTGGCTAGCTACCATCCACACGATGAAAACCTGTCGCCACGTAAATATCAGTGAGTTCCATGTAGTTGCACTTGAGAGCAGTCTTATATCAGGTTAGCGACATCTTCGACTGCAAAACAAATCGAGATGAGATAGTGGTCACACCACCAAGTCAAACATTTACCTTCGGGCTTCGCTCAGATATTAAGTATTTGCGAGTTGAGCGTGTGAATCCTATTTAACAAGTAGTTGGAATTCATTGCATTCCTGCGAAAGACGCACAAAATACTAATGAGCGGATCCTGGACCGTGCCTGCTAGTTTATAGTCTTGGATATAACTGATCGTAAAATTCTAGGAGCCTTTAAGTATCTAGGTGCTGTTGAATTTTTGTAGAGATGTTGGAATTTGTTGACAGACCCGTTCTGTGTATTTTTATTAATTTCAAAAAAGGATGAGGTTTAACTGTATGTTTTTTATGCATGTTAAACTATTTCTACGTCAAAAACTATGGACCGATTTTGAAGATTACTCTCGAGGTGGTCTCATATACATTTTATGAAAGAATACCATCCCTACAGGTGGAAAAATAAGGGCCGAAATTTTATATATCGTGATAAATCGGTCGGATCCCGCTTTTTTATAAGCAATTTTGCTTTTTTTATTCAATTGGATAACTAGACGGGCTGGTCATTTGCCTGATGGTAAGCATAACGCCAGCCCAAAACTATCGCAGTGCCACTTAGAACTTTGAAACACAAAAGCCTGCGCGGCCCCGCATTGCGCTCGTTACCCTGAGACATTAAGTATAAGTTTTATTTTTTAATTTTTTATGTTTTTTTGTAACGAGACGAGCTGGTCGTTTGCCTGATGGTAAGCATAACGCCGGCCCATAACAATTGCAGTGCCACCCAGAACTTTTAAACACAAAGGCCTGCGCGGCACTGCAGTACGCTCGTTACCGTGAGACATTAGGTATTAAGTCTCATAAGCCCAGTAATTTCACTGACTACTTTGCTCATCAACACGGAAAACAGTACTGCTTGCACATTACTGCTTGGCGGCAGACTACACGAGCAAAGACTTAGTCCTACCACTTAGTAGGATTATCTCACTCATTGTATAAGATTTCATGTCATATTCATCTACAGAGACTGATTCAAGTTTTTGCAATACAAGATTCGGAGCTACTTTTTTTCTGCACATGTTTGTCGAACTAAAACAAATATCATTAGCTCGTTCGTTTCTTGACACAAATAAATCACTCAAAATCAACACTTGGCCGGATAAGAAGCTGTCAAATTATGCAAATAAAATCGGCATGCCGTCAACGCTCGCCGGTAAGCTTTGTCTGAATTTTATAAATAAGAATCTACACGCTCTTTTTGCACGGTCCAAATATAAGCAAGGAGATCACGTTTCACGGTCTACTTATGTACCAAGTCATAGGCATATTTTGTGCCAAGTTATTTTAATCCCTGCCCGTGGCCATGTTATGGAAATTAATTTTGTCCGCACCAAAAACTTTTGGAAACTTTATCAAATCTTATTAGCCAGTACTCAAGCGATGATGGCCCAGTGATAGTGATGTTCTCTTTATTTTATTTCCGACTAGCTGCTGCCCCGCGGTTTCACCCGCGCGGAGATATTGGATTTCATGGTTTTTATATTTTTTCATAATTCTTTTTCTAAAATAAAAGTAGCCTAAGTTACTCCTTGTAACATCAGCTATCTTCTGCCAGTGAAAGTCCCGTCAAAATCGGCCCATCCGTTTCGGAGATTACTCGGAACAAACAGACAGACAGACAGACAAACATTTTAAAAATGGTTGTTTTATAATAGGTTCCGTATATACTTTCATTAATATGCATTTAGTAAAAAGCTGTTATGTTGATATTACAAACAGACACTTCAATTTTATTTATCTGTATGGATTCTTTCTGCGGGTCGATTGTTAGGAGTAAGCATCGCTGTATCAGACGCACAATCCGTCATAAAAAAAAATGGTAAAAATTAATTAATGTCAATTTTATACAATGTATTTGTAAACCAGTCCGTGTGACTATATAACAGTAAGTTTGCAAAGAATGCCGCCGAGTTACCAATTCACATCGCTTCGTAATTGATCATCACGCTTGCAAGGAAGCCTCCATGGTTTTATTCAACGTCATTCATCAAGTCAATCCGCTTAATGAAGCGATTAAGCACTCGGTCTTGATTCACAGAACCGTATAAAACAATTAAAGCTTGAACCTGTCTCTTTCTGTTTACAGTTTGATGGATGCGACAGGGATATATATCAGCTGACATTTGCAATTTGTTTCCTTATTTATGAGAGTTTGATTCCGATCCGAGCCAAGTTCTGTTTCCTGGAACACGCAACTACGAGTAGGCTAAGAAAGTCGGAACGTGAAAATGAAAGCTTAGAAAGATTTCTATGAAAATCCAGATAAGGACAGCCAAGTTTCTATACTTTTTATTTCATACAAGCTACTGCCCGCGGTTTCACCCACGTGGAGATTTTGGATTACATGGTTTTTATTTTATTGCGCGGAACCCCAATTGCTTTTCTAAAATAAAAGTAGCCTACGTTATTCCTTGTAACATCAGCTATCTGCCAGTGAAAGTCCCGTCAAAATCGGTCCTACCGTTTCAGAGATTACCCGGAAAAAACAAACTGACAGGCAAACATTTTTAAAATGGTTGTGTCATTATTGGTATGCATTTAGTAAAAAGCTGTTATTTTAATATTACAAACAGACACTTCAATTTTAATTAGTTGTATAGATGGATAGATTGGTTATAAATAACCGTTAATATTGAAGGGGGAAGGACCGGTCGTGTTATCGCTTTGAATCGTGATTGAAGTAGAAGCCCATCAGTTCAAGGTCGATGTATTTTTGATTATGCAACGTTGGAAACCTGTTTGTAATAGCGATGACTTCGCATTTCTCGGGCGCCATTAAAAATCTCTAGCGCTACTACTCTATACATAGAGTTTTGAGTCTCTTGACGGCTCTATTGTAGTGTACGTCAAGATCAATTTGATCGTCAGTTTGTTTTCTATGTTTCATGTTTTTATTGCAACGCTTTTGTTTTGTTTTTCTTGTCGCATTATTATGTGCTTATTTGCTATTGTATTTTGTATTAGAGGCTAGTAGCCTTTCAAAGTGGCATTCTATGGGCAGGCCTATGTTCAGCAGTGGAAACATTCAGGGTGATGATGATTATGATGATGATGATGATGATGATTGTATTTATTTGCTTCGTTGTCATTTTTGCAGTTATGTGAAAGTCAAATAACCGTAACTAATTTACGCCTAAAAGTTTGACAAAATGTTTGGAAAAGATTGACGTATTTTATTTATAAACTAGCTTATGCCCCGCGGTTTCACCCGCGCGGAGATATAAGAATTCATGGTTTTTATTTGCGCGGAACGCTAATTCTTTTTCTAAAATAAAAGTAGCGTAAGTTACTCCTTGTAACATCAGCTATCTGCCAGTGAAAGTCCCGTCAAAATCGGCCCAGCCGTTTCAGAGATTACCCGGAACAAACAGACAGACAGACAGACAGACAAAAATTTTTTAAAAATGCTTGTTTTGTTATAGGTACCGTATATAGTTTCATATGCATTTGGTAAAAAGCTGTTATTTTGATATTACAAACAGACACTTCTATTTTATTTATTTGTATAGATAGACGATAGATTAGCGTTTAAGCACTATCTTAAGCGACGATGCCTACCTATTTAGTATAGTCACCATCGCAAAGAGAGTAACTATATAGGTAGCCCAGGTCTAGGTACCTATATAGCATAGTTGGCTATTTACAAAGGAATGCTAGTGTAGGATGTAAAAGTGCCGTTTTACGTGATTATACAGTTACGGCCGGTGAGTTATGGGCCTTGCACACTAATCGTGGACACAGTGAGTCGTAATTCAATGTCTAGGTGCCGTGAATCAGGTGAAGTTACAGCTTAGAAGTCGCTGTAACATTTATTACATCGACTTGTCGATATTCTTAATAAGCTTCACAGAGCTATCTTCGCTTCATGAAAATGACTTTCGCTTTCATGCAATGGTTGCATTCGAAAACAGCCGACGAATAGATCCCAGGCCGTACTTCTCGCCAGGCAAAATCATCCGGCCCGCTCGAGAAGAATCCTCCCTTTCAATGAAGGAGTCGCACATCTTCTGTGTTTGACTAATGTCTCACCTGCGGCGCGAGTACGGATCTTTTCGATAAATAAAATTCGATAAAATTGACAGTTAACATCGATAAAGTGGGTTTTATTCGATGAAATTGACAGTTAAAATCGATAAAGTGGGTTTTATCGATTTTAACTGTCAATTTTATCGAATTTTATTTATCGAAAAGATCCGTACTTGCGCCGCTGTTCTAATAAGTAGGTAACACGCTAACTATAGATCAGGGATTAAACCACAGACCCAAAATTCCGTAGGATGAAACAAACGATTCTCGCTTTCGTACAAGCAAGCAAGCTTTCGCACACAGGAAATCGTCAACCTTATTCGAACGCTCATAAAACTGTTCCCCCGAGATATGGCACGATCGACTCAAGACCTCAGTCGACACCAAGATGGCCGCGCGATAGTCGAAGAAAACTCGTTGAAAATGGCAATCAAAGGAGCAATTTGTCGTTAGTTAAAGATTAAATGCGATAATCCTTAACGGGAGGTCGTCAGTAATGATACTGTGCTAAGCAGTAATGGTGCTTAGGTAAGCTGAACTTTAGGGTCAGAACTCAGAAAAGTTAACGATATATAGGTTTGTAGCATTCTACTATGGCAAACACATCACACCTAACCTCCTTTGCAGCAGGTTTATATTTACTGTCGATAGCTTCGCTTAAATCTTTGTACTCTATGATATTAAATAGGGTCGAAGATTGAGTACATACTTATGCTTAATCTGGAATAGAACTGCCTTGCCATTGCAGATAAATAATAAATAAATAAAAAATAAATAAAAAATAAATAATAAATAAACGCTTACACTCATACCCCCTAGGATTCCCTGTGGCGCAGGTGGCATGGACACACACAAACACATCACAAACATCCAAGACCCGAGAACAAACTTTATGCTTACACAAAATCTGCCCCGGCCGGGAATCGAACCCAGGACCCCTCGCTTTGCAGGCAGGGTACCAACTTAGCTACGGAGCCGTCAGAATAACACATAGATGATTGGCGACAGATTTATAGCCAAGCGAGTATATATTTTTTTTATCTATGATCTATTGTACCTGTACCACAGGATAGGTTAGCGTTTTTCCAAAATCGCTACACATCGTTAATTTTGTATTAGGACTACTTATTTTACAAACATGAACATTATCACACTAACCAAATATGTACTAGATGGTAGGACTAACTCTTCTGCGAGTATCAGTCTGGGTTGGTACCACCGCTTTGCTCGTGAAATCTGCCGCCAAGTAACATGCAAGCATTACTCTGTTTCGGTTTGATGATCAAAGTAGTCAGTGAAATTACTGGCCTTAAATTTCTCAGGGTAACGAGCGCACTGCATGGCTGCGTAGGCCTTTGTGTCCCAAAGTTCTGAGTGTCACTGCAATTGTTAAGGGCCGGCGTTATGCTTACCATCAGGCAAACGACCAGCTCGTCTTGTTATCAAAGTATTAAAAAAACTAAACTATTATCTATTCTGTGGTAGATTTAATGCCCATCGTGACCGGCGTTTTAATTTACCGGAAGCTTTTAGGATATGAACCATCGCCCATGGCTCTGTGGTCAACAGGCCTCTGAGCCACATCTCACCGACCCGCTTGATAACTCAACGAAAAGGAAAGCACAACCGTTAATATTTTCAAGTACAAGTTAATTTTTCACACTTTTAAATTTACGCTCATTTTGCCAACAACCCGAGTAAGCAAACTGTGACTATGTACTTGACCTGGGGGCCAATCGCGTTAAAAATTATCAACCAAACCGCTATTAAACCACAACCGCTTTACAACTTTTTGACCGTTTCGTATCGCGCTAAAAGTTTTACCAAAAGTTCAGACGTTTCTCGACAACAAACGCTGTCAAATGAACGGTTCTAACAAAGTTAGAAAGAGGCAACTTTTGTCGGAGCGTTTCTGTTGTAATTTAATAATTTTGATTGTAAATTCATCGAAAACAGTAAAAACTTTAATACGTAGGATGATTGCGTATTTGGATTTATTGGAGAAGGCCCATGAATTCGATATAGCGGTTTCTCGGGTCTAACCGAAAAAGAAAAATACAAGTGCAAGACTTATGTGTGGATTTTATAATATGAATGATAGGCAGTTTGCAAAACGATACATACTGTCTAAGGAATTTACTCGCCAATTAATCACAGACTTGACTACTCATATGCCGTTCACGCTATATACGTTCTGATGGTTTGGATGTTGAAACCAAGGTAAGGTTATGTTAACAAGTCTACAATCCGCTAGTCAAAGATCTTTGTCCAAGTTTGATTAGTAATTTTTGCACAGTGTTTTGCGTAGTTGGATTTTGGACCATTAATGCTGCTATTATCGTTGTCATAATCTTTGATCAAACTGTGATGTTCCTACAAACTGAACAAACTGATGAAATCATCCAAGTTATTTGATCAAATGCAACTTTGACAAAGATTTTTGATGAGTGGAATACCACTAAGATGATACCTCAACATCTAACATTGGTTGGTTTCCTTTGAACATTATGCTAGCCATTGTTAAGGTTATACCTACAATGATAGGCAAAGCTTACTTTATATTACAGTAATATTATACTTGTGCTATCAACATATATAGGTATCTAACATTGATTTTGTTTTAGGTTTTGGTTGCATCGGCATTTAATAATATACAAAAAGTGTTTCATTGCAGGTGTTTATTAGTACATAGAAAACTGCATTATGCGGCGGCAGCTGTTGCAAGAATGCATGCTGTGTGCTGCATAATATAACAAACAGAGCACACATCCCCTACAATCCATTGACGGCAGTGGAGGCGTCTCGCGAGAGCTGACTGAACGAGGGCGCCGCGCAACGGCGGCGGCGGCGGCGTCACACGGCTAGGATGCGGTGCAGCGCAAGAACTGGGTGTCCTTCTATAAGCTCTATCATGAGCTCTAGCTGATGCGCTGTTGTTCATCTGCGGCGCTCTTCTATCATCGAAAACATTTCGCAACTAAAATAATCTAACTCCGGAAGTAAATACATATTTTAAATGTGTTTATAATCACAACTGTAAAGCAAGTACTTTCTGGGCATAATGTGTCTGCGTATCTACACTTCATCACCAACCAAACACTTCATAACTCAGTTTTTTTTATAATAAACGCTTGAAAAGATAGAAAATGTTTTTTATATTGCATATTTTGCATTTGACAGTCGCCATCAGCCGGGATTATATATTCTCTTTGGTCGCCATGTCCCGCTGTCAGCTGCCAAAACTAGAGTTGTACCTGTTTAAAATGTCCAATCGATGCTCGATTTAGCATTTTGTAGCTCAAATAGCTGTTATCCAATAATTACATCTCTAATAACCAACATGTGGTAACGTGTCAGTTACGATTCTGAAACGGTTGGTGTTTGGACTTTAGCGCAATACCGAATTCTACACAGTTGAACCGAAACTAAACTACAGTTGGAATCAAACTGCAACTAAACAATAACCGTACGCTGTCATTTCAAATTAGCGCGATCGGGGCCCTGCCACCACAGCATTATACCGTTGAATGTCAATACAAATCTACGAGTAACTTTACGTACAAAACAAGTGAATAAGGCTTTGCTTTACGGTCAGAATTACATTAGGCTATGTTCACACCCTGTGCGATTGCTGAGTGGTCTTCGTGCGAGACTTGATCAGTTTTGTTTTGCATAGACTGCTAAGACTTCTTGTCTTCGCTGCACAAATTCCGACCGGGCCTCGCTCGCTCACTATAGCGTATTGAACAATGCCCTTACTTCGTTCGAGCTTCAGTGAAATTCAGTAACTTGAATCCTGAGCTCAAAGTTTATCTATGGTGCCCTGCAGGAAAGACATTTTCCATCTATACAAATAAATAAAATTGAAGTGTCTGTTTGTAATATCAAAATAACAGCTTTTTACCAAATGCATATGAAAGTATATAAAGTAGGTACCTAAGTATAACAAAACAACCATTTTTAAAAAAATTTCTGTCTGTCTGTTTGTTCTGGGTAATCTCCGAAACGGCTGGGCTGATTTTGACGGGGCTTTCACTATTAATACTTGCAGATAGCTGATGTTATAAGGAGTAACTAAGGCCACTTTTATTTTAGAAAAAGAATTAGAGTTTCGCGCAATAAAATAAAAACCATGAAATCCAATATCTCCGCGCGGGTGAAACCGCGGGCAGCAGCTAGTTTATTATATTTATGTTTATATCAGATAACTAAAACCTGAGTGTTTTGAAGTCGAGCTCGAGGACAAACTTTCAAAGTTCTATTACGAGCCGGCGTTATGCTTACTATCAGGCAAATGACTAGCTCGCCTTGTTATCCAGAAGTAATATATAAAGAAATTTTCTGAGGGGCATATAAGTTTAGAGCGTATAATAAACTTACTGACTAGCCAATGCCCTGTCCGCCCACTGTGGACCAACACTAACTACACTTACTGTTCTTGACTTCAAAACTAGCGATTTCAAATTGAACGTTCAATTGCATATTATTTGCTCTGTGAATCGCGCACGTGATCGGTTTACGTGATCCTATTGAGGCTTCCGTTTATTTCGAGCTTTTGTGCCGACGGTTGTCTACTTCTGCCTTTTGTGGCGAAATTAATGGAAGAAATGGCAAATTATTTTACTTGAAATTGGTACAATACACAAACTGTCTGGCCCATGGATTTTACGTCCATAGTCTAAACAGTCCAATTTTTTAGAAACAAAAATAGCTATAACTGACTTTGACCGAAGCATCAACGATTAGACCATTCGATTTCCCTGTTCAAATTTAACTACACGCGGTCTTAATTAAATACCTAAACATGTGGTGAACTCTCGCTTAGGGCTAAACATGCCTTTGTCGCGTGTTCAAATATGAACAAGCAGAAATTCTGATTTAAGAGGTGTTTAACCGTTGTCTAACTCAATTCTGTTGTGTCATTTCTAATCATTTTATACGTTTGTCTTTAGACACTATCTAGCTAAACACATTAAAAAGTTGTTTTCTGTGGTAACAAAGCTAAAGTTCTCTAAACTTTATAATTGTTGTATAAATACAGTCATTTTCTTAGCGGAAATCTTGCGGTACGTACAGTCTCTCAAAGTTCTAAATATTGTATCAGCACAGTCAGACAGGCGACGTCTGCAATTTCTGAAACAGCCTTTGTTGCAACTGGCATTTGATAAAGAAACAATATCGGGAATCCTCGACTTAATTTGAAGGGATTTGCTTTCGCAGACGAGTTCATTTCACATCTGTTAATATATTCTATGTGCAGTTAGGTACTCGAATTAATAAATTAATTGAATAAATCATTACAAGCTTCTATTTAACTTGCATTCTTTGTATGATAGCTAGTCAAATTTTGTGAGGTAAATTTGACCCATTTCGCTGTTCGATTGAGTCGAAATTTTACATTCATATATGATTATGTAAATCAGATGTCAATGCAATATAATGATGTCACATAGCTGGTATGATGATGGACCCCGAATCTCCAAAATCTCCGGTAATCTCCGAAACGGCTGCTCCGATTTCGATCGGACTTTCACTGGCAGATAGCTGATGATATAAGGAGTAGCTTAGGCTACTTCTATTTTGGAAAAATAATTAGGGTTCCCCGCAAAAAAGTCAAACCCATGGAATCCAATAACACCGCGCGGTTGAAACCGCGGGCAGTAGCTAGCTACACATAAAACAAGTACTTATAGTAAGAGATAGAATCGATTCGTCGCTGTTTTGCCATGACAGACGTAACATACAGACATCATTACTTTCAGATTTATAATTTATCTGGTATTATAAAAAACACTATATTTTGTTACGGCGTATCACAGATACTGGAACGTCGATCACAAGATTATCATGTCTGAAAACCAGCAAGAGATATTTAGCCCACAAGGCACCGAACTAATTAATTATAATCTGTCTAATTGCTCGCCACGATCTCTAGAGACGGATGCATCAATTTAGATGCAAGCCGATATTCAGGGGCCAAGATAAAAGATGAGTTCTATCGACGGGAACAATACTCATAGTCTAAGAGCTGCCATTCGCTCTGATTAAGATACATTTTGACAAATGGGTACATTTTCACATGCGAGTTCTAGATACTTCATTAAAAAATAAAAAGGTATTAATCAATGTACCTATGGGTAGATATTTGTTGAATATTATTTTTTGTTTTTGTTTTTTGCCAATGCCATAACATAACATATACTTAGCTAATTACAATATTACATTGCTTTTTATAAATGGCGTAATTTGTGTCCGTAAGACGCGATAGTAATGATTTGCACAGACATTTTAGCGCTGTTTTCACAAGAAAATGTACAGATGGGCTTATTTTATTTGTAACTGCGAGAGTTATTTTCGAGTGGGTACCATCTCTTTGACGCAAATTAGTAGTGACTAAACGTTACTGCCTTCCAATTTAAAGGGCAAAGTAATCGGTAAAGTATTAGGACGTATGTCACATGAGACCTAATTCAGCCAATTGTATGAACTTGTGCAGAACTTAGTAATCAAGGTCTGGATATTATAGGAATTGTTACGCTTAGCTTAAGGTAAACAATCTGCTTGATTCTTCACTTAATTTAATAGTTTTTTTTTATTTAATCTATATGTCCCACTGCTGGGGAAAGATCTCTTTCCGTATCCTGACAACGATCGCCTTAGACGCCTCCAATTTAATAGTTCAGAAATGAAAAAGTTATCTACAAAACATCTTAATCGACGCGATTTCCACCTCTCCGTCTATGTACTTATTCAGACCAATTTGCTTACCGTTAAAGATGGAAGAAAGTAAATAGGATGAGAGTTTTTTCACGATAAACCCGATAAAGACGTCTTTAGAAAGCCGTGTCAAGTCAATTGTCTTTTTATGAACTGTGCCGGTAGCCACGGGGACCAGTAGACACTGGTTAGTGAGCGTCCACAGATCTCTGAGTTTCAGTACCTAATCGTAATCGACCTTGGCCAAACTTGTATGACCAACAATCAACATAGATACTAAACTAACTTATATACTTAAGCTCATTTCAATACGTTAAATATTGATGCAATAATCGCCAAGTACTGGAGGACATGGTGGTATTTAGGGTATTATCTAGTGCCTGCTTGGCTATCATCCTTAAATTGAAAATCCGTAACCTAAACACCTAAACGTCAATGTTCTGAGACATTAGGTATTACATATGAGTAATCAAACCCCAGTAATTTTACTGACCACTGTGCTCATCAAACCGGAATAATAAATAAGAAAAACATAAAAAGTGGAAGGGATGGTGGCTCTCAGTTATTAGGTACTTATAAACCAATATCAATTTAAATTAACACAATATAATTTATATATATGTAGGACTGTAGGTATATATTATAATATAACTACATAAACTACAAAAACACAAACAAACTAAATAGATAAGTACAATTACAAAGGCAGCTAGCGCGAAAGATATAATGCGTGAACCATATTTTTAAATATGTTTAGCGAGGGTGCACGTTTTACATGTAGGGACAATGCATTCCACAAGCGGACAGCTTCAACACTGAAGGAATTGTGATAAAAAGATGAAGAGTGTAGGCTACACGAGACTACACGAACAAAGCTGTGGCACCTACCAGACAGACACTCACAGAAGAGTTAATTTTCCGTTCAGCTAAACCGGCTACGCGTTCAACCCACAGATCTCTGTGTTTTAACCAAATAGCATAATAGCAAGTGCTAAGTACCGCCTCAAGCCGATACCGTAAAATAATGCATAGTCAAATACTCCTGGAGGTATCACTTACCTTCTGTTAGCATGAATTAGCTAATGCTATGCGGGATTCTATTCTAGCAGCCTTACAAACGTTTTGGCACAAATTTATGGGCATTACAATAAATAAGTTTGAAGGAAAAATATATTTTTCCAGACTAGCTTTTAAAAATGAATAGGTACTATAACCTTAAGGCCATCTTTCAGCTCATCAGGACCCTGTACATCATCTAGGATCAGAGTACTTGTAAAGACAAATCAAACGAGCCCAAACTCAATGGGATTACATGGTTTCGTTACAGAGTTCCTGTGGCCACCTTCCGGCTCCATCATCAGACCAGCGCTGTGGCATCATATATTGCTTTGTCATCCAATTTACATATGTACGTATAATTTTGGCTCAATCGAACACCGGGAAGTGAGTCTAAATTTAAATTAAATTATTATTAATTTAAATTCTTGGGAAAACATGAAACTTAATGCTTTTACAATGATGTTTCATTTTGCTGCATTTTCCTGCTTTGTACCCGGCTGCCGAAGGAAAGGGTAATGTTTTTCTAACGTAACTATGTACTGTATACATAATTATTACATACGTTTGTATGTCTATTTCTTTGGAACACTCTGTAGCCTAAACGGTGAACACTCTACGGCTAAATAAACTTCGCCAATAATATCTACATCCTAAAACGATTGATACAAAAATGGTTTGTACACTTAGAAGTCAAAAGGCCAACTGTCTAAGCGAGTCCAAGTTTACAAGACTTGTAGATTTCGAACAACAAGGCGCAGCAAGGAATCCTGGAAACGGTTAGGTGCCGCTATTCAAATGTCTTTCGTCGAACCTTCACTAAACGCAATGATGGCGTGGAATACGTCACATTGAGCTTCATTATTGCCTACCTCAGGTTTATAGGCATTCTGAATTTTATAAGGAACACATCGCGAAAGTTGGTTCACGAGCAGAATGTTCGCTATTTTATAAGGACTGTACATATCGCGAAATTTGGTTCACGAGCAGAATATTCGCTACGAACGCGAAATGTTTTTTTTACTCTGTTGGTTGGTAATCTTTCGTCGAACCTTCACTAAACGCAATGATGGCGTGGAATACGTCACATTGTGCTTCATTATTGCCTACCTCAGGTTTATAGGCATTTTGAATATAAGGAGTGTACACCTCGCGAAAGTTGGTTCACGAGCAGAATGTTCGCTACGAACGCGAAATGTTTTTTTTTACTCTGTTGGTTGGTAATCTTTCGTCGAACTTTCACTAAACGCAATGATGGCGTCGAATACGTCACATTGTGCTTCATTATTGCCTACCTCAGGTTTATAGGCATTCTGAATTTTATAAGGTCTGTACACATCGCGAAATTTGGTTCACGAGCAGAATATTCGCTACGAACGCGAATTGTTTTTTTTTTTCGTCGAACCTTCACTAAACGCAATGATGGCGTGGAATACGTCACATTGTGCTTCATTATTGCCTACGTCAGGTTTATAGGCATTCTGAATTTTATAAGGTCTGTACACATCGCGAAATTTGGTTCACGAGCAGAATGTTCGCTACGAACGCGAAATGTTTTTTTTTACTCTATGAGTTGGTAATCTTTCGTCGAACCTTCACTAAACGCAATGATGGCGGCGAATACGTCACATTGTGCTTCATTATTGCCTACCTCAGGTTTATAGGCATTTTGAATATAAGGAGTGTACACCTCGCGAAAGTTGGTTCACGAGCAGAATGTTCGCTACGAACGCGAAATGTTTTTTTTTTACTCTGTTGGTTGGTAATCTTTCGTCGAACTTTCACTAAACGCAATGATGGCGTCGAATACGTCACATTGTGCTTCATTACTACCTACCTCAGGTTTATAGGCATTCTAAATTTTATAAGGTCTGTACACATCGCGAAATTTGGTTCACGAGCAGAATGTTCGCTACGAACGCAAAATGGTTTTTTTACTCTATTGGTTGGTAATCGCCTGATCTTACGGTTGAAAATGGCGAATACGCTAGACCTAAATTAGGAATGGCTCTCAAGTACAGATGCCGGAACATACCGGTAGGCGACCATATTTCTTCAAGGTGGTATCCGGGTATCTGGGTATCCGGGTATCCGATGGTATCTGGGTGTCGAGCACTGGAAGTGCCCTACGACAACGCTACGGTTGCGTCATGGTGTTTTCTTCATCGAAAACTCAAGCACATTGTATACTAGCTGCTGCCCGCGGATTCACCCGTACGGGGTTGTATTTTTTTGCGCGGAACCCTAACTCTTTTTCTAAAATAAAAGTAACCTAAGCTACTTCTTGTAACATCAGCTATCTGCCAGTGAAAGTCCCGTCAAAACCAGTCCAGCCGTTTCGGAGATTACACGGAACAAACAGACAGAGACAGACACAACTTTTAAAAATTGTCTTTTTGCTATAGGTTCCGTATATGATTTCATATATGGTAAAAAGCTGTTATTTTTACTTTACAAACAGACACTTAAATTTTATTTATTTGTATAGATATCGGATGCCAACTTTGACGAGTTTTTTTTTATGCTATTTGATATCGAGGCGAGCCGATCGTTTGCCTGATGGTAAGCATAACGCGGTCCATAACAATTGCAGTGACACTCAGAACTTTGAAACACGAAGACCTGCGCGGCACTGCAGTGCGCTCGCTACCCTGATACATTAGGTATTAAGTCTCATAAGCCCAGTAATTTCGCTGGCTACTCTGCTCATCAAACGGGAACACAGTAATGCTTGCACATTACTGCTTGGCGGCAGACTTAACGAGCAAAGCGGTGGTACCGACCCAGACGGACCCTGATGCTTTATACTCCGTATAAACTATGTTTAGTACTATACTAGTTTGTGTTTATATTGTCATAGTTTATTATTTGTATTACTAAATATAAAAATAGTAGTAGGTAAGTACTAAAAATGGATAATTATTCATAACTTCATGAAGCTGAGTAATATCGAAAACCCGAGTTATTAGAAATTTATTTTAGTATAAGTGGTACATAAACACAGTTACCACGACCGTACCGCTATATTTGTGGAAGCGTTTATGACTAAGTAATTCTACAGTAGTGTTTGTGGTCTACTTATTCTTAATATTGCTTGGTAGATTTAGTGTGACTCATTTTTTTGTACTAGATAGATTAGCGTTTGAATACTATCTATTCTGATATGTGATCTGACATCACTGGCTCTTAGCGCAGATACCAAAAGAGATCTTTAAAATATAGATAAATTCCCTAAAAGCTTTTTTTCGTAACTTATTTATCTATGTTAGTGGATGTCTTTGTTAACTGGCTCTACTCTACTACTAGCTCTACACCGTGTTTAGTGATGTTTTGTTATTTGACGGCTCCGTAGCTAAGTTGGTAGTAACCCTGCCTGCAAAGCGAGGTCCCGGGTTCGATTCCCGGCTGGGGCAGATTTTGTGTAAGCATAAAGTTTGTCCTCGGGTCTTGGATGTTTGTGATGTGTATCTGTGTGTCCATGCCACCTGCGACACTGGGAATTCTAGTGCGCGGGTATGAGTGTGTAAGCGTTTATTATTATTATTTTATTTAATTTCACATTCTCTTAATTTATAATTTGGAGCTATTTGTGAATCTCAAAATTTCACATTCCCTACTTCACGTCTGTTTCAGAATGAAGACCTATTCAGACCTAAGCGTTATTTCGTTAATTCTCTGTTGTATTTGTATGAAGTTTCGTACGTAGTAACGATTACCTAATCTGTGGATTCGTGTCCAGTCGATTTTCTCTAACCATTGATTCTATCAGTTTAGGCCCAAATTATAACCTGCTATGATGCGTAAGGGGCACCTTAGACGCTCAAGCAAACGCGCATTTCGAGTATCACGAAATCCGCGCTTGACGCAAAAGCGTTGTTATTCTGACAAGCAAACGTACGTTTGCTTGAGCGTCTAAGGTGCGCCCCTTACACGAGTCATGTAACGACGTTTTTATAACGGAGTATCTATACTCAGATTTAGACCTCGCGTGCGTCTAACGACATATCCAAGTACGTCACTCGTCACTTCCACGGAGTTCAATCCCCGGTTTTTTCCTGGAACCTCAGGGAACGGCCGACAATTAGTTAACAAATAAAAAGTGTACCCGCGGCGCCATCAAAGAGGCCGTTGTTGGCTTTTCTTTGGACAATAGTCACGAAAAGACATCTGGATGATCAATTTGTCAAATGACGTAGAGTGTTGAGTTTTGTTGAGTCAGTTTCCTTGAATCGGTTGTTATGTTTTCGTGATATTAAAATCAAAAACTTCTCCCCGTGTCTGTGCAAGTTAGAACATTTATTAACGGGTCCAGTAGACCAATTCAAAATATGCATTGCATGTATTCCTTACGCATCTTTTTTCGTACCAGCGGCGCGACTACGGATCTTTTCGATAAATAAAATTCGATAAAATTGACAGTTAAAATTGATAAAGTGGGTTTTATTCGATAAAATTGACAGTTAAAATCGATAAAGTGGGTTTTATCGATTTTAACTGTCAATTTTATCGAAATTTATTTATCGAAAAGATCCGTACTCGCGCCGCAGTACCGGGCGGTACCTGTCGATACAAATTTTCGATATGTCGAGTTATCAGGTATAGGCACATATCGCAGACGTGTAATTTGTGCCTTTAAATAACAGTGCCTCACACTCTACATAACAGTTATAACACGCCATATAAGGCTTTGCCGATTAATCAAACCATCCAGCCTTCTCAATAAACCATCCTTCTAAAAATAACAAGTAAGTGAACTAAGTGGAAAAGCTACGCAGTAATGTATAAGTATAACTGTGGTCCGACTTGAATAGAGTAGCCAGTGAAATTACTGGGCTTATGAGATTTAATACCTAATGTCTCAGGGTAACGAGCGCACTGCAGTGCCGCGCAAGCCTTTGTGTTTCAAAGTTCTGAGTGGCACTGTAATTGTTATGGGCCGGCGTTATGCTTATATATCTACCATCAGCAAACGACTAGCTCGCCTCGTTATCAATTATTATTTCGTATTAAAATAACACTTTTGTTAGCTTCACTTGTACTAAGTACTTATGTAATGGAATCTTCGAAGTTAATTTTAATCTAGGCGACGACGTAACGAACTTACTTAAGTATTTCGTAGTAAATAAGCCTTCATCTATACAAATAAATAAAATTGATGTGTCTGTTTGTAATATCAAAATAACAGCTATTTTTTAGTAAAAAGTTGTTTATTGAAAAGCCGTTAGTTTGATATTACAAACTGACACTTCAATTTTATTTATTTGTATAGATTATATTTATTATTATATTATATTTATTATATTGATAATTTATATAAATAAAGCATTTGATACCATCAGCCATGATTTGCTTTTGCAAAAGCTACACGCTATTGGTATCAAGGGAACTGCGTACAAAATGCTCCAATCTTACCTCACCAACAGGTACCAAGTTGTTAGAATCAATAATGTTCAAAGTTCCCCTGAAACTATAACTTATGGGGTTCCACAGGGATCCATACTGGGCCCTTTGCTATTCCTGATTTACATCAATAGCATCAGTGAATTAGGCTTAAAAGGCGAAGTCTCTTTATATGCTGACGACACCTGTCTGTTTTACTTTGGTGACAAAATTAAAGCCATAGTGGAAAAAGCGCAACAAGATCTGGACTGTCTCTACTCCTGGTTCCAGTCAAATTTATTAACCTTAAACATAGCTAAGACTAGCTATGTAATTTTTTGTGCCAAAAATAAAAAAATATCCGATTTTGAACATTTAGCTATTAATAGTGAACCACTAAGGCAACAACACTCTGAAAAGTATCTTGGCCTTACTTTAGATAATCGCCTGACGTGGAAATCACATATCAAAAAAATTCGCTCAAAATTATCATCCCTCATGTCTGTTCTCCGTGGCAACATACGTTGTTTCTCAAAAGCTGTCCGTTACATAATCTACAATTCTTTAGTGAAGCCTCATCTGGATTATTTGATTGAAGTATGGGGTTGCGCTGCTAAGACTAACTTAAAACCTTTACAAACAACACAAAATAAGCTAATAAAACTTTTGTTTAACTTTAACTATCGAACTCCAACAGCAACAGTTTATAAAGCAACAAGATTGATGTCGTTATCCCAAATTTACAAATATAATACATGTATACTTATTCGTAAAATCATTCATAAAAAAATACATACACAAATATCATTTAAAATAAAATCACATCTACAAAAACGATCTCTCCGACGAGGTGATGATATACAGTTGTTGACCCCACGAACAAATTACGGTAAGAAAAATGTCATGTACGAAGGAGCGCAGCTATATAATAAATTACCAAACAGCATTAAAAGTACCAAATCGTTCCTGATATTTAAAAAGAAGTTGAAACTCCACATTTTAAAGGACTTCACGCAGTTTTGATCGAAACAAATGCTATTAGAGTTAAAGTTCTGATAGCATTTTGATTGCTATCGTAACATGATACGTAATAGAATCTGTTTGTGTTTTGTGTAAAGCAAATGTTTTTAGAAGCCTACCGTCACATACCGTGCACTCACTATTTAAGTTAATTTAAGTTTATTTTGTATTTCTCTTACAAGTGAATTTTATTCTTTTAGAGAAATAAATGTCTTAAACCGTAAACCGTATATTGCTGTTATGTAATCTTTACAAAACTTCGATATAATTGCTATCGAGAAGTAATCGAATAACCGATCCTCACAACACAAAACAGAGATTGTGTACCTACTCATAGCCAGGAATCGAAGTTTAAATAGAAGCTTGTAATATCCAAGAAAAAGAAGGCAGACAAAACAGAATTATAATGGACTACCGACTATCCAAGACAATGCCACTAACTTCGTGTTTTGTTTGTGTAATTTTATCTTCAACTGTCCAAGAACGAGGAGGTATCTCATGAAACGCAATACATTTCCACTTACTCGAACAATACCTACTACTTACCAAACAGACACCTATGTTTTTACGTCAATGGTTATTTTTATTGTAATCTGATAAGTACGCTTTCTGGTAAATAAATAACATTTATCTTATTCGTTATTTTGTAATATTTTCAATTCAATGATGTTTATTATTTAATGATTAAACGAACTTACCTGTAAGTTAAGTTCTATCATAATTATGTGAAGTAGTGAGTTTGAAGAGATTTTATATATACACTTGTAGTAGCACGCATAATGTCGCCTTGTCTATGCACTAAGTTCAGAGAGAGAAAAAAAAAATATGTAGGTAGACCGCACAATTTCATTATTTCGTCCGGTCGGCTGGTTCTTCATTTAGTTCAGAGCTTATCAGTTCAAGTAGATATTTCACTATTCGGGACCTATGAAATAGGTAATCTGGGTGGGCGGGATGCTATCTCTTCAAACTCACTACTTCACATAATTATGATAGAACTTAACTTACAGGTAAGTTCGTTTAATCATTAAATTATGTTACAGTATTGAGTTTGAAGAGATTTTATATATACACTTGTAGATGTTGAGAGAAGTTGTGAAATATCTATTTCAGTTGAAAGTATTACAGAAGTAAATATATTTAATATTTCTTCAATAATTGACATAATAAATGTACTTAATCACTCAATTAAAAGGTAATGTTTCTTAAATAAACTATTAACATAATAGCTACAGTAAATTTTAGCATAAATCAATCAATTTTACTTCTAGCAAAACAATGATTTGATTCTGTATATGCTGTCTGTTATATGCCTGTTATAAAACTTGGCAAATATTGTAGAGCCGCCGGACCAACCGGCAGTCTTCCTGATAACATCCAAATTCACACCGAGCTTATGAGCTTTTGAGGTGTCTAGTACTATGTGCAGAGTACTGTGTGATATCTATTCCACAGACCCACAACGTATACTCTTTATCCATCTGCTAAGTGTTTGGGGATAAACTTTATTATATGGTTTTTTATAGAAATAAAAATAGAGGTGTGATGATCACGTAATGCCGCTACATTACTTTTAGATAATCCGTTAATAATTAAGCCGGACCTATGTCAGGTCTGTCTCGAAAAATTGGCAGCATCAGCGTTGGCTGAGTTGCGTTTACACTTGACGTTTTTATTAAGTCAGGGATCCTAATGGAAATATCATTCCGCCAATTTTGAAAATTTCGGATATCTATTTTTGAAATAGTTTGTACTCTATGCGCTGTTACCAGCGCCAGCAGGGTAACTAGCTTCTTTAGTGATTTTTTCTAAAGAATGAGATTAATTAGGAATCCAAGTGGCTAGAGTTTCAATTACTAATGTAGTATCCCAGTGGATTCATACTTGGGTAAGGGAGGGCGAAGCCTAAATATACCCTTAAAACACAGTCGTCTGTGCTTATCTGACTTCCTAATACTAAGGAAGGTGTAGATCTAAACCCATTTAGAGTGCCGTATAGCGCTCCCGATTGAAATAACTCTGTTAAAACATGAATAATAACTGGAATGTGTAAGTATCATATTACTTAATTTAATTATCTGACAGAGACGCTATTAATGTGTCTAAAGACCCGGGAGGGAGTTTTCTTATTAGAGACTCCCGCACAATACTCCGGCATCCAGGGTAATCTGCCGCTGGATCTGGCAGAAACTGGAATGAGAGATTATTAGGTCCTCAGAAGTTTGAAAAAAACCAGTGGTTTAGTTTGTAAAAAACTGGTTAAATAGGGGATACCAAGGTTCAGCTGGCCATGTTGGCCCGACCAGTATGCACTTAGCTTTGTCGCTAATAATTTTCATCAATGCTTTTTTAAAATTATTGAGAAGGAAGGGAACCCGTTTTTACTGGTTCCTGGTTCATGGTATTTTTATACAATTTTGACCAATTCACAGAGAAAGCGTCAAGCATCAGGGTCTTTGTGCCATGATATGTATACAGGACATTTTTTATTTATTCAACCAGCAATCTTGTCAATCTCTGGTAGCCAGAAATTATTAATTATTTGCTGAAAGGCAAGATCAGATAGTTCCCATTCAATATCCGGGTGAATACACCTTGATTCAGTATCTGCTATAGTATTTTATGTAGATGGAATGTATAGCGCTGTTATAAATAGAATTCGCGCTTCACACCATTGTCGTATATCTTTGGTCAGTTTGTGAGATGGGGGAATTGGATTCCTCCCATACGATTAATGTAAAAAATCGCAGTTGTATTATCTATTCGCAAGATAATATGACAATTGGATAAATCCTCTAGACAAATTTTTAATCTTATGAATGTGAAGTTTTCTTTCTTCCCGACTTCAGCTACCGCTTGCCGTTTTTCCCGCACAGGCTATCCCCCAACCCCCCATAGTCGAAGCATCTGAATTCGTCAAATTTAATTTGATTTTATGGATTTTCGATAGATTTAATCCACCAATCGAAATCTGACTGTAAACTTACAGGCAAATTCATGTATGTACTTTTCATTTTTGTAATGTTATCCATACATTCGCTATAGCTATGTGATATTAGACAGGTATCGTTAAGATATATTGCCGATAAATAATCAGCACAGCGTGGCATTCTGACCACCGTTTTCATTATTTTTGTGAAGACAAAAGGTGCCGTATTGACACCAAACGGTAGGGAATTAAATTCATAAAAGTTACCGTTCAAACTAAGTCTTGAATATTTTTTAGAGTTATCATGAACTTTCACTTAATAATATGCGTCTTTGAGATCAATAGTTGACCTGAGACAACATCTTGAGATTACTTTGATCATTATTCTAAAATCTTCTAATTCAAATGAACATGTTGAATGAACTCGTTTAGCTTTTTCAAATTTAGGATAAAGCGTGCTTTTCCGTTCGTTTTGGGTTGAGGTATACAATGCTGATATGGAGCTTCAGTGAACGGAATTTCATAACCACGTATCCACGATAAAATTATTTTATCTGCGGTTATTTGTGACCATTGGTTGTAAAAAACAGATAGTCTACCGGCGTAATTTACCGTATTGTCTAGCGGCGGCCGCGACTGAAGTTCGGTCGCGATGTCCTCGATGATGGCGAGTGCTGTTGCCTCTGAGGTGCAGACTCCTTCATCTTTGAGGGCGCCGACGGCTGCTGTCTGTGGTTTTGAACCGGAACCTTTCCGTTTCAATTTCTGTTAACGACTTGATGCTTTGGTTTTGTAGCAATAGTCTTGTTAGAGGTGGAAGCTTTGAGATCCACACCTGTTTTATTGATCGCTTTTGCGGTCTTTAAAGTTTCGGCTAGTTCTTGGCTACAAGAAAACTATCTATTATCGTGAGCAGCATCTGATCTTTCAAGTCCTTCTTTAGTACAGCCAATATGAAATTTCGCCTCGTTATTGACTCACTGAGTTGTGTGTCACAGATGATGCGCCCAGCATCAATCAGCAGCTTTAGAACAGTTGGATCTTTATTATTCTTACTAAGAAGATTCTTATAGGCTCGTCAAGACAAGCAATACCGCTGCTAATTTTGCCTTAGCTTGGTTCTGTTCGTGGAACATCCTCACTGCTGGAAGCACCTTTAATCACTGGTGGTGGAGATACATCCTCCAGTATTGTCACGTTGGCTATATCGAACGATCGGAACTCGCGTGTAACGCGCTAGTCGACGGTCTTGGTTCGCGTAGCTCTTGATTTTCGTTTTCAACATTGACAGATTCATTGTTGTCATCTGAATTTCATATTTATACTGCATTGACATACAGGAAGTGGTTGTAATACCTGCAGTATGAAGGTACGCGCCTAATAGGTGCAAATTTGTGTCTAATATACGTAATTATACGTATACCTTCATATTATTATCATAGGATAACCTCAACAAGTTGCTATATGCATGGCGTATTAGGTACGCATAGGTATACAGCGAGTAAGATGAACTCGTGGCGTTGCATCGTGAACTCGAGTAAAAAATAGGTTAAGTAACAACTCGAATCGTTGGAACGTGAAACCTCGTATACAATATCATCGGTAAGTGGCAACTCGAATTGTTGAAACGTGAACATTAGAACTTAACTTAAATAGTTAAAATGTTACCTTCCGGTTCGTTTCATATTATTATTATAGGACAACCTCAACAGGTTGCTACATGCATGGCGTATTAGGTACGCATAGGTATACAGCGAGTAAGATGAACTCGAGTAAAAAATAGGTTAAGTAACAACTTGAATCGTTGGAACGTTAAACATCGTATGTATTTAAGTGACAACTCAAACGTGAACTGAAGAAATTGCAAATTACTTAAATAGTTAAAATGTTACCTTTCGGGTCGTTTCATCTTTTATTATTATAGATAACCTCAACAGGTTGCTATATGCATGGCGTATTAGGTACGCATAGTTATACAGCGAGTAAGATGAACTCGAGTAAGAAGTAGGTTAAGTAACAACTTGAATCGTTGGAACATTAAACCTCGTATGCATTATTATCGTTAAGTGACAACTCCAATCGTTGAAACGTGAACATTAGAACTTAACTTAAATAGTTAAAATGTTACTTTTCGGGGCGTTTCATATTATTATTATAGAATAACCTCAACAGGTTGCTATATGCATGGCGTATTAGGTACGCATAGGTATACAGCGAGTAAGATGAACTCGAGTAAAAAAGTAGGTTAAGTAACAACTCGAATCGTTGGAACGTTAAACCTCGTATGCATTATTATCGGTAAGTGACAACTCAAATATGAACCAAACAAATTGCAAATTACTTAATTAGTTAAAATGTTACCTTTCGGGTCGTTTCATATTATTATTATAGGATAACCTCAACAGGTTGCTATATGGATGGCGTATTAAGTACGCATAGGTATACAGCGAAGAACCAGCCGACCGGACGAAATAATGAAATTGTGCGGTCTACCTACATATTTTTTTTTTCTCTCTCTGAACTTAGTGCATAGACAAGGCGACATTATGCGTGCTACTACAAGTGTATATATAAAATCTCTTCAAACTCAATACTGTAACATAATTTTAATATTTGCATGCCGCAATGTGATAAAAAATTTATGGCACTTTATATTTTCTATACCTGTGACCCGACACTATTGTTATCACCAACATTTTTAGCAAATAAATGATTAATGATTATGATTTAAATACCTACGTGAATAGACTTGCGCACATAGGTACCCCGCATAAAAATACGCTTCGAAGATTTCAGTAACATGGAGAGTGTTTTCTACTTAGTTACTTCTTTGGAAGATCTTTAAAAACTTATCTATATCTATACAAATAAATAAAATTGAAGTGTCTGTTTGTAATATCAATAACAGCTTTCTACTAAATGCATATGAAAGTATATACGGTACCTATAACAAAACAACCATTTTTTTAAATTTTTGTCTGTGTTTGTCCCGGGTAATCTCCGAAACGGCTGGGCCGATTTTGACGGGACTTGCACTAGCAGATAGCTGATGTTACAAGGAGTAACTTAGGCTACATTAATTTTGGAAGAAAAAATTAGAGTTCCACGCAAAAAAATAAAACCCATGAAATCCAAAATCTCCACGCGGGTGAAACCGCGGGCAGCAGCTAGTTTATTATATTTATGTTTTTTACTCTATTAAGAAATTAGCAAGTTGCAAATTTACAATTTTCATCCCAAGGAGGGTTGGTAACAGACATGAGGTCAAAAAAAGGCAGCTGTAAAAAATAGACTAATTAATGCCCTTGTCCCATATTACATGGTGTTTTTGGCACAGAACATATAATAACTTTCGGTTTGGTTTGCTTTGGTTTCGGCAATTTTTTTACAGCCGACCGGACGCCAATCCTCTCTGGGAATTAGATTCCTAATCATCGCGCCTACTAAAATATTAAACAATCGAAAACAAATTATTTTCTAATTACTCATCACGTTGTAAGCTCTCATGCGATGTTGGAAAAGGGTTCACGTGATAAGATCTAGAGGGATCGCTTCTTGAGCCATATTAGGGACCGGCCGGCGCTTCAATTTAACTTTTTATACCGGATAATTACCGGGTATGAACACTGTTAGGAAATGACTAAAATTGAGGCGGGAAATAAAAAATGCGTTTTGTTTCTTTTGACATTGTTTTCGTTACAGTACTGTACGTAGGTATATTTCCAGATTACAATAATCTGGACGGATGTAGATTTCAGTCTAAGGCCCAGTTTAAAGACGGTTACATATGATCACTTTCTACTGACAGTTTTGACTCAACATTTAAAACGAATAGTGACAAGCGCCTTAATTTTGAAATTGACAGTTATCGTGCAGTCATAATATAAGTTTCAATTAGTAAGTTAAAACTTTAGATTATAAATCTTCGTGTGTAGCTTAGCGTTTAGTTTGTAGTTATAATTTTGCTGCAGCAAATAAGATTCAATTTTGCATACCAATTGTTTTACAGTTACATGGGAGACAGGAGTGCAATAAAAATTTAAACTTTTATGGGATTTATTCACTTTTTCCAAGTGTGGCAACCAGGAGGCCTACCACCATCTCTTAGAGCAGTATATTACTTTAACCTTACATTTAAAATTGTAGGGTCTACGAATTTTCAATTTAAAGTTAAAGTAGGTATATATTCCTCTAATACATATTATAAAAAAACTGCAAAGTACTTATGTACTGTATTCTTAAATAATAATTATGCGGTCACCACAAACCGTGGCGGTCACTGATATCCTTTTTTGTGTTATGCTTAAACATATCACGATTCTTAAGAATCAAATAAAAATACATGTATTAGTAATCAGGTAGAGCCCTTAAATAAGTGTAGAATTTTTAGACTGTGTTTTTTTCCAAATCTGCTGAAAACGCGCTCTATTGAGTTTGACTTATAGGTAGATTATATGTTTTTTTTAATATTAGTTTTGATAAACCTACGACTAACAAATAGTAAAAAACACTTTCAATGTCTTTTTAGTCACGGCTTTGTTTAATTTTATTGTCAAGCAGTATTTTTTTAAATATTAAATTACGAATCTTTTGACACAGCAAAATCTACATATCAAGCAAATTGTTTAGTTATAGCATAAATGAAATAATTGAAATATACCAAGCATAGTATTTGTGTTCTCTTTGTACCAAGGTATGGGCTAACGCCGATAAACTTCTAGAAATTAATTTTTACAATCCTCGTCTATGTTTTTATCCTAGCGAACGAGTTGGCAACCAAGAGAGTATTCATTTCTTTTTAAACTTCGATAAAAATAACCGCAATGCGTCATTAAAGCTCCAAAGGGCTCATTAAGTGCATAGTTCTCACACGCATTTCATATTTTATCTGTGTGGGAAATCTTCCGAATCGCTATTGTTTTTCCTGTGGGGTGCTCGCGATATGCGGTCAACTCGAATTTTGATTCCAGCGAGACTTAAGTCGCTAAGAAATTGCAGTAAAGATTAAAAAAATAAATTGCATAGGTATATTAACTGCTACGCTCAGAAAGCGATGTTTGAAATAGTGATGTTACCAAAGTCGTAAATAGTTGAAGTTCATTCAACTAAGATTGTGTTTTCCTTTACAGTTTCTATTACGAAGGTAAAAATGTTTACAGAAATTATTAAAGCTTAAAATAGAGACTCAACACTTAGCTGTTTAGAACTTGCTAATGACATACAAAAAGAACCGACTGTTAAAAAAACTTAGCGCAATATGAAAGAGGTCTTTATTCAAAAACTAATTAGCATTTCCGTAAAAATTAAACGCATGTAATGTGAACTTAGACGTTGAGTGCAATAACCTCCTCGTGGTGCATCCTGGGTGCCTGCCAGCTGACGCCTCCTCGGTTGATCGTTCTCGGTCACCGGGAGGCCGATGGCAGGTAGCTAATAATCCGGCATATCTATATATGTATTGTGTTTATGTATTTACTGTATCTAACGTATATTATGTATATATTTATATGTGTATTATTAGTATGTATATATCTATATCTGCGCCGCTCCTATCCCTCTGCTTGCAGAGGGCAACGGACGCGGTGGACACCACTGATCAGAAGGGTCAATAAGTGGTTTTTATATGTTTATGTATTTGTTTATCTGTATTTATGGTATTATTTATGCATAGTGTTTACTTATTTACTATTAGTATGTATCTATATATAAACCAGAGGAGAAGTGCCGCTCTCAGTGGCTCTCGTCCGTGCTCGTTTTCCTAACTTGCTTTTGCAAGGGAGGAGAATGCGCGGGGCGGATTTCGCTGAGAGTGTGCCGATTTTGTTTACGCAGTGATCCGACCCGTTTGAAAAAACGGGTTGGACGTAAAACGGTGTGCTCTCTCATTCTGAGTGGCACGGGTACTGCCGGGCCACGTGTGCTCGGCAGATGCCTCTGTCGCATGGTTTGAAGAGAGCCTACGTTGAAGTGCCACCACTGCGGGTATCAATTTGATACCGCTGATCACGCCCTAGCAATGTGTCACGCATGGACACTGCAAAAGGCTGATTTGGTGGCACAACAAGGAGAGAACGACCTTTCCTTTCTGAACATCGTGAAAGCGATGATCGAAAGCGAAGGGTCGTGGCAGGCGGTCCAAGCCTTTGGCGAGGGCTTATTGCCGTGTAGTAGGCGGCGGACCGGCTGAGAGTGGACGATGTTCTCTCCCAGCTTATCCGCCGCCGTAGAGCGAGAGGCGGAAATGTTCGCTAATGCCAGATGTGGCACACACTGGGGGGTGTATGCCAACTATTCACTGGCATGAGTCGTGGCGCAATTGGTATGGAATTTATTTCATATTTTATTTGTGCCCCCCTTTATGGGTGAGTCTGTGACCATGTAACGTGGTCGTCTCGCACTAGGGTCTGGTTGCGGAGTAATCCTAACGGAATCCCGCGACCGACCTCCTTGCGACGCGTGCCATGCGTGAGGTGTTTTTTAGTGGGTAGATTGCCGGCTTTTCCGGCAGGAGTCCCACACTACCCCGTGCTCCCCCTACAAGCACGGGGTGTTAGTGCGTAATGCATTTTTCACCTCACGTAAAACAAAAAAAAAAAAAAAAAAAAAAAAAAAAAAAAAAGGTTATGGTGTATAACCCTCGGTCAAGGGTATAAATTAACGATACATCGAGTATAGCTTACTAATGAGTAACTATACTAATCGATTAAAAACTTACTTACCGTAAAAAGTTCCACATGATGTGAAGTTGGCTGGTGTTTGAAGATTAAAAAGAAAATTAAACGTCACTGAGTTAAAAGTTCGATTTTTGAAATCACTCGGTATCGCGCGGTTTGCTAGTGGCGCGCGGTCGCTTGACGCGTGCGGTCCGTTCGGAGGCAGCGGCTGTTGTGCTCGAGCCGACGTTGTTCTTGAACTTGGAAGGTTGCGAGTTGCACATAGCTGCATTTTCGACAAAAGCCTGAACAATGCCTTCCTAAATCATACCCCTTTGATGTCTGACGGTGTCTGACGGCCGATATCCCGGGAGGGGAATAGTAAACATTTTAATGGTCTCTAAATGTACGTCGAGGTAAAGTATAGGAATAGGGCAAATAATGCTTGTGTATAGTAAGTAGTCCTAGGTCATTTTGAATGATTGTTTATTTTTCACGAAAAGTTTCTCTCTAACCTATTCGATTTCTTATAGAGTAAAGAGAGCTGCCTTAGGGAGAGGCGATACGTTTGTGGGAGATCTGGACATGAAGCGGATTTATAGACTTAAATGTTGAGAAAAAAAAGATTTCAGGTGTCGTCGAACTTGTTCGAAAAGAAAGTGCGAATAATTTACTTTCAATTATGTTCGCTTAATGAACATATTAAATTGCAGCGTATCGGGGCGGACCTGGGGAAATTAAACAGTAAGGCAGCACTCACACCTAATTCATGATTGATGGATAAGCATCAATCGCGGACTACGAGAAAAGCATGCTGGAAAAACCACGATCCCCGCTTGACGCATATCGTATCGTCTATTGTGGTTGTGGTTGGGGCTTGATGGAAATCTAGTCCGATTACGGCAACGCTTATACCTATGCTTCAATACCTGTATTAAAAAAAATGTTTCACAACCACTGCGTGCTCAGTGCAGACGCCGCGCCGCGGTAAATAAGCGGTGGTACATGTATCGTAAAGCGGAGCAGTCGTTGCTTTGATCCTAGGCAGGGTTTCGAGACAGCACTATTGCGGCCGTATTGCCGTTCTTGTCTATTTCGTGCTTCTTTATGGTTTTGCATCAACCCGCGTTTGCGCGTGTATTAAATTATCTCGTAATCCGCGCTTGATCCAAAAGCATAGTTATTTTGACGGCAAAATACTAGCACACGCATTAGCGTCCAATGTGCCACTTACAAGTTCTTACTCTTGCGTCTGCCACCCTTCATTAATCCGAGCACGCGTAAAATATACTCATCCCAGCCTCTATTATTAAAAATGTCATAAACATCTTGAACGCATCAAAATTCCTTCTATTGATGGCCCCTCATAATACTAAACTATAATGTATGTAAAAAGCGAACTAACTTAATGTATATTATTACTCTAAAGCAATTTTGCCGCATTAAGGCAAATTAGAAGGCATGTAGTGTAACGGCCAATTTTGGCCAAAATGTTTTTATTATACAATTATTTGTGCATTAGCATACTTATTTTCACACTTTTACGAACGGCAGCCGTTTATCCAGCGAAAGTTATTGTAGTTTATTGTGTTTCTTTATAGTTAAGTTGGCGCAATAACTTATCGTTTAATGCGGAGGACTTTCTCAATTATGAATTAAGATTAATATGGTTATTACAACTTTAAAGGCATGTTTAGACCTAAGCGTTATTCGCTATCGCCTGTGATAGAATTAACCGAGTGGGCACGAAACTTTAGAGCCCATACACGAGCGCTCTAATCCTCAACATTCCACGCCAACGTGCAACGTTCCAAAACCGCCTGCGGCTTGTGTGGGAATCTCAGAATGAAAGGAATATTGGTATTATGGTATGGTATTGGTAATATGGATTATTTGGTATCCAAACGTTCCAAACTCATCGTGTGTGGCCGATACAACGATCCACTTCACGTTCGGGTGTAGTATTCGAGACGCAGAATAAACTAAAAATGGAACGATGGCTCGCCTAGAATGGAGTGACCGTCTTTGTGCTCGAAATTGGACCATCGTTCCACTCAATCTACAGCGCAAAACAATGGATTTGGAACGCTCGTTTATGGGGGCCGGGGGGGCTCTTATACGCAGACCGTAGACGCTTACGCGGATTTTGAGTATATTGGAATCGACGCTTGATGCAAAATCGTTGTTATTTTGACAAGCAAACGCACGTTTGCATAAGCGTCTACGGTCTGCAATATAAATATGTGCGACATTAACGCTCGATACTACTCTCTAGCCACAGAGGTATCTGTACAAGCCTTTACTTTGTACATAACTCTTAACTTAATATAAATTGCAAGATACTCTTTTTATTTTGTAACTAGCTGTTCCCCGCCGCTACGTCCGTAATTATTTGACGAGAATTCATTTTTTGTAGAATAATTAGCCTACGTTATTATTTTGGCTTCAGGATAATTAGTAATTAGTAACTAGCTTTAAGATAAAAGTGCTTGGTAAAGACACGAACTGGTTGTCCTAATGGTAAGAAAACCTATCGCTTGCTTGTGCTATTGTAGTCACCAAGAACTTTGGAACATAATGGCTTGCGTTGCACTCGCACTGCAGTGCACTCGTTCACCTGAGACATAAGGCAGGTACGTCTAGTAATTTCCCTGAGCACATCCGTTCAGAAGTCAAAACGTGAAAGAGGGACAGATAAATGAACAGCTGATATTATTATTTATTATTAGTTTTTTTCCCCTGCGGCGTTACTGAATGATTTTGGTTACAGCCACTCCCTAACAGTATAGCGTGATGTTTTTTATTTTTTATAACCATTTAGGTATGATTATCTTAGTTTCACATTAGAAAGTGAGAGCACAGATATCCGTCTGGTGTGAACGTGTGTGACCATCATAATGTCGACTTCATAGAAATAAGTATTCCCTACATCCTATATGAAACAAGAAGGTTTGGCTCGTTGGTACATTTTCACGAGAAAGTCTTAGTTTTTTTACAGCATTAAATAGATGTAATGGAAAGTAGTTTTCGGAAGTAGATATTCAAAAACTATTTTTTAAAAACTTTTCCTTTGAATCTGTCCGTTAGTTTTTCCTTTTTAAAAAACTCAAGTCAGCAAAACGACTTGTGAACCTCAAGTTGTTTTTCAACCACCATCATATCACTCTTCAGAAGATTCCCTTTGATTCATGTGACCTTAAAGCACGTCAAGTATTAAGTTTCACTTCTGCTCTCTCTCTCTCCGCATGTGACCATATGGCATATCATCTTATAGCCTACATACTTATACATATAAATACATATACGAGTAGGTACACACATCCCCACATACATAAAGACATACATGCATTCACATGCACATATATATGCAATAAGCACCGATGCTACATGATTATTATATAAATCATAACTCTAATTTTCGAATTTAGGAAATGCCGGTAAAGAAACTCTGCAGTAGGATCTTCAGGGGCCTATCTACCCTAGGGCCAAAAGGGCCATGGCCCGGGGTGGCAGGCTGGAAGGGGCGGTGCAAGCCACACCGAACTACTCTTATTAATGATAATAAACAGTGTTAAACGGTTGAATTCTTAGTTAAACTGTGTTTTGTCTCTTTCGATGCAGTTTAAAATAGTCAAAGAATAACAAAGACAAAACATTGTTTAACTAAACCACAGTTTAACACTATTTATTAATAAGAGCCTAAATCTCGTAAGGTGGATGGGGCTCGTGGATGTGCAAGTTTGATAGACATCAAGACGCGGGGCTATCGTGTATATCGCTGACCGGAGCGGTGCGGCATCGGCATGGCGGTGCGGCGCAGCGCGTTGGCGGCTTCGACAGGGCGGCGGGGCCTGCAGGCCCCAGGGCACTAATTCCTAAAATACGCCACTGAGGATCTTAGAAACTAAGTTTTGAGGTCGGAAACATAAAACTAATACCTACTTAACTACTGCAATGATAATAACAATCGAGACATTTCAGTCCTAAACCTGTCTCGGTGTGGTTGGCAATTTATTACTAAAATACCGCAGTTAAGTCTTTCACTAATTAGAAAATATGTGTAGATAGGTAAATATATACAACCTGAGTTTATATGTTATCGCGAAAAGGGGTCAATTAGGTACTGGACGTCAACAGCATTTGTTTGACTAGTTTTTGAACTTCGGAATTTTTCATTGAACAAAATACTCATTACACTAATAATTATATGTAGTTTAAAGAAACTAAAAACCCACTGCCTCCTGGCTCCATCATCAGAACCTCGACACCAATTGCAATCTATTGGACTAAACGAGAGCCTAAGCCTAAGCTCGAAATATGAGCCCCAACTCAAAAAGCTTACTTGTGGCCACTGAAGAGTTCCACCATCCACCTCCTGGCTCCGTCATCAGATCAGCTTTTAGCCCTCAACGCAAGCTCCCGTTGTAAATCAAACTGGATTCGGTCTAATTACGTTGCACGAAACAGCCCAGGTTGGAGGCGAGCCAATCTAGGTACCCACTTATATCTAGTATACCTAAGTATATCCTAGCACTTCCTGTTGGCAGCAGGCTCGATGTCTAATTAAGTAATAGTAGCTTAGGTAAATTCCACAACTGCTGTTTGCGAATGGATATAACAATCGTTACTAGTATTTTAAACGCGAAAGTTTGTGAGGATAGATTGATGTTTGTTCCTCTTTCACGCAAAAACTACTGAACAGATTTTGATGAACCTGTACATTAATATATCCAACGTTCCAACTCACCGTGTGTGGCCGATACAACGATTGATTTCGCGCTCAGTTGGCGCACTCGAGACGCAGAACGGCAGAAAAAATAGAGCGTTGGCGCGTCCGGAATGGATTGGCCGTCTGTGTGCTTGAAATTGGAACATCGTTTCACTCAACACACGGAGCGATGGAATTGGAGTGTTCGTGAATGGTGAACTTTAGTGTGGCGAGCTGCAGTGAGAATGTCTTACGCCTGGTTTTCCTATGACGGAATGGGGATGAAACCAAGTTAGTTGTTAGCATTAGAATCATTGTACAAAACTACTTTTTTTAAAAAGAATGCCGTGACTAGTTTCTTGCCCTTCTTCTTGCTCGGCCTATACCAATTTGGAACGGGCACGGTGGGTTTCTGGAAGGTTCGTTGACTTTGAGCACGGATTGGGTCTGTTGGTGTCTTTGTCATTTATTATGTTCTGATAAAGACAGCATTAGTTTTAGTCTGTGATTCGGGTAGATGAATGTTGCAGAGGCCCGCTGTTAGAGTCATTTTAACTTTCATAAGTGCTCCTTTGGGGCCTATTTGAATAAAGACTTTTGAATTTGAATTTGAATTATGATGTAACATTTCACACTCTCCATAATGTATGTTTAGGTGTAGGTATGGTCACTGAATGTGGTTCACGCCTTTTCGCCCCGACTCGCCCGCTCACCGAGTGGAAATAATGAATTCATCATGGCGCATTAGTGCATTGACACTAATCTGTCGATTAGCGTGAAGCCACAAATGAAGCTAATAGAGAAAGTGGACAAACAACGATTATTTTACTCTTGATTATTTTACTCTGTGGCCGCAAATGCTACGTGGCCATAGTATTGTAAACGTGAGTTTGTGAGGATGATCAAGGAAGTTTTACAAAACTTCCTTGGGATAGATGGATATATGCGTGGATGTTTGTTACTCTAATTCATGCAAAAGCTACTGAACGGATTTTGATGAAACTTTACAGTGATATAGCTTATACATCAACAGAACACATAAGCTACAATTTATGAAGATGAAGATATAGGTATACAATCACGCGGGAGAAGCCGCAGGCGGAAGCGGGAGAATATTTTCACAGAATCTATGTTATTTGGTAACGAGACGAGCTGGTCGTTTGCCTGATGGTAAGCATAACGCCGGCCCATAACAATTGCAGTGCCACCCAGAACTTTGAAACATAAAGGCCTGCGCGGCACTGCAGATCGCTCGTTACCCTGAGACATTAGGTATTAAGTCTCATAAGCCCAGTAATTTCACTGGATACTCTGCTCATCAAACCGGAACACAGTAATGCTTGCACACTACTGCTTGGCGGCAGACTTCACGAGCAAAGCGGTGGTAACAACCCAGACGGACACTCGCAGAAGAGTTAGCCCTCCCACTAACAAGTAGGTTTACCTACGCCATACAGTAGCACACATAAAACATTACAAGACTAATCATGTGCGGTGTTCCAAACTATCCTACTCCGTTCTAAGAATATTCCCCATTTAGATTGGCTTAGTAATTGATTACAGATTGAACTTGCCCCGCACGTTCGTTAATCAAAGCGTCTATTGAAACGAACCTTCCTATTTAGTATGAACACAGTACAAACAGAACAGTATGTTATCTTTGACGGCTTGGTGGCTAAGTTGGTAGTAACTCTGCCTACAAAGAGATCGAGGAGTCCCGGTGTCGATCCCCGGCCGGGGCAGACTTTGTATTGTGATCATAATTATTGTTCTCGGGTTCTTGATGTTTGTGTTGTGTATCTGAGTGTGTCCATGTTACCAGCGACACAGGGAATCCTAGTGCAGAGGAATGAGTGTGTAACTGTGTTACCACAAAAAATCTTTTAGACGCCTGTTTAGCTAGACAGTGTCGAAAGACAAACATCTAAAATGATTAGAAATGTCACAGCCACTGTCAGACTGTCAGAAATATCAATTCTTGTATAACATTTCTAATCATTTTAGACGTTTTTCTTTAGACGCTGTTTAGCTAAAAGGGCGTCTAAAAGATTTCATTTGTGGTAACGTGGTAAGTGTTTATTTAGATATCTGTGTTTTATCTTTATACTTGTAGAGCCATAGAGCGAGCGGCCCGGTGGTGGTACCAAATGGCACTTATATAATTATAATATATACTCGTACTCGCCATTACTCATGCATTAGCATCTAATGCCGCCCTTAGACACAAAACAGAGTAGATCAAATCTGCCCAGCCTTGGCAGACCTGAGGCTCCCTTGATCTAGGCAATGCCAGAGATTGTAGCCCTGAAATTCTTGAGATGATGACTTCCTTTCTGCTGAGAAGCCGTTGCAGCTACGAGTTTTATGATACTTGGAGCATTTATCGCTCGAGATTTGAAAAGCATCAACTTGTGATCCGTCATTACACCCAGGAAATTTATAACCCCTACTATATAATGTACCTACGTCCTACACGTACTGTACAGTCGCAACGAAAACTTGAAACTATAAAAATGTAAGCCAGATTCCAAAACCTTTTGTATCAGCCTCCTTGTCATAAAGATATTTACAAAAGAAATGTGTACAATATGTGTCATAAAGTATATAATAAATTACCGGAGGACATCAAAATATTAAATGGCAATCAATTTAACAAAAAACTGTATAAGTGGCTATTACAAAACTGTTTCTATAGCATAGCTGAATATTTAAACTTTAAGTGACATAACATTAATATGACTATTTTAATATTTGCACGCCTGCTTGCAGGCTGAACACTGGGACTTTATTTTTGGAACATCTGAAATATGTAATATTATGTATTCTTGCAAATAAATGTTTGATTTGATTTGATTTGATTTAACAAAAGTGTACAATATCGAAATTGTGTTTGTATGAATTTTTAACTTTAATAGTGATGACCTACTGAATGAAAATTCATTTATTAACGTTACTTATTACGTGTTCGGATCACAGATATTTATTTCCATACTTACTTATATAATAAATGCGAAAGTATGTTTGTACGTTTTGTTGGTTTGTCCTTCTTTCACGCTACAATGGACGGAGCAACGGATCGACGTGATTTTGGCTATATCTGCTGATATATGTAGCTGATGTCACAAGGAGTACCTTAGGATATGTGAGCGAAGCCGCGAAGTAGGTACAGCTACTTCTCAATAAAACAAGTAACGTTATTCCTGAGTCATTAACATTTCAAAACACATATTCCAACCAAACCAATGTGCGTTTGAGTGATGCGACGCGTAACCAAAATGCTGGTAACTATTTGGCTCAACGGATCAGCATTGCGGTTCAACGAGGCAATGCCGCCAGCATGCTGGGTACGCTTCCAACTGGTAGTGGGCTAGAACATTTGGATTATCTATAGGCCTACTAGGGCTTGTAGATTATCCAACTGTTTTTGTAGCTAGCTAGGTTAGATGTAGTGTTTATTTATGTATTAGCTAGTTAATAAAGGCATTTAGTTAGCTAGATAATAAAGGAATGTACGTTAAATATTGTTATATTAAGTTGTTAGTAAGAGCAAGTAGAAATCCTAATCACACTTTTACTATAACGTATCACCAAGTTGTCATATGAATTATTATTTTTGTGTACGACTGTATCTATTAGCACATAGAGCATTAAGTGTACCCATCGAACCGTGAATGATAACAAGGGATCGTGCAAGAGACTCTAACCCTTGCAAATAGTAAAACTAACGATTTAGGCCTTAGTAGTTAAGTTATAAAGGTCAAAACATGATAGCAAAGTATTAAAAGTATTGTGAGAATTTGAAAATGTTTGTCGTAGAAATGAAATCCATACGTAAGACTTTTGAAGGTGATTGTACTAGCACTTAGTTAATCAGGATGACAGGTATGCCCGATTTAACCATCGACAAATAAGGCGATGCCTAACTAAGTAACTCCTAATGTAAGCAAAGGCCTAATATAGAACACTCTTAAAGGTTAGTGAAAGGTTTTGCCCTAGGTATCTCCTAAATTTTTTGAAGCGTTCAAACGCCAACTTATACTGATAGTGATAGATGCAACCACTATTTAGCCTAATCAAAAGTGACAATGTGATATGCAGGTCGAAAGTGGTGACCAAGGTAGACCTTAACTGCCTCTCAAAGGGGAGGCACAGGCAAAACTAATCTCAGATGGCGCCATCATCGCTGGTGCTTGTCATTCATGTTTACTTGTTAAACATGCTCACGTCATAAAAATAATTAGATTTGAAATGGTCACTACACACTGCAGTGACGCGCAGACCTTTGTGTTTCAAAACACTGTGTGGCATTGCTATTGTTATGGGAAGGCGTTATCCTTACCATCCGGCAAACGAACTCTCTCTTCGCTAAGCCTCAATAGTCTCTCTCACTCTCTCTATCACTCTGTCTCAGACCTCAGTACTACTCTCTTGGACAACATATTCGCCAACTCTTGATTAAATATAAACAATGAAAGTGAATGACCTCTCGGAGGTATTTATCATTCAAAGCGGAAATTACACATTCGCCACGGCACAGTTATCCAATTTATGGTTTATCTTGTTTAAATTGCAATCAGAATTGGGATGTTGACTGTATTAAAATAAAAATATAATTTTGCCGCGAAACGGTAGTTTTTGTGACAGAAATCCTATAAAATACAATATTTTTGTTTATTTTTAAGGAATATAATTTTAATTTAATAATTAAAATGTAATCACATCACTCCGAAGTCACGTGACATAAAACGCGCGTGACGTCACTTTCTCAATCGGAATGAGTATATTGCTCTTTCTGCCTAGTATTTTAGAGTGATTTCTGTGAATACAGTTATCTGTGCCAGGAATCGTGACGTCACATCGACCACGTGACCAGTATTGTCGTTTTGGAGCGAAACTTGAAATGGCATTTAAAATACATGAAAATTAAAGTATTAACTGTATTTAAAAAGTAATTTTAAATATTTTGGGTTATATTAGGCCCATTCGCATCGTTTTAAACACTTTCCCAAAATCAGTCAACATCCCAATTCTGCAAACTACCGAAATTAAGTTTTTAAAACAAATTCTTTAATAACATACTTTTTATTGTATTATACCTACCTATTAAGTAACGAGATAAAGAGATCGTTTGCCTGATTCAGACAGAGCGCCTGCTCATAATAATTGCAGCGGCGCAAGTACGGAACTTTGTAATCGATAAAATTGACAATTCGAATCGATAAAGTGGGTTATATCGACTTTTTATATAAATTATCGAACCTCGATACTATCGACAAAAGTTATCGAATAGCGAGGTCGAATCCAAAGAGAATACAGAGCTACTACAATACTTTACGATCAGACTTCAATTTATTGATCCAGCGGCGCGAGTACGGAAGTCGGTTCGATAAATTTGTCGAACAGAACAGAACATTATTAGGGCGTGGACGCTGGAGTACATAATATCATTATACGGTAGGTACTCGCAGACTCCGCCGCTGCCAAACTACTTATCTGACTGTCGGCATTCTGCCAAGCCGAAACCTCTTCTTCTCGTTCTCGTATTTGCATTCATTAGCTAAAAAACTTTAAAAGCTGTTTTTATGCAGGGTCGTGACGGATCACGACTACCTACCTCTATAAGAGGACCTCTTTCACAAATCCATTTTTCTTCAACCGTGTGAGAGAGCTTATTAGTTTGAAATGGCACGCCAGAATAGAGCCCTAAGTCTAAGTAGTTCTACCCTTTATTTACGTTCACCTCATGTTTGAAAGTATATTTCTTTTTTATTATTTTTTTATGCTATTTTGTAACGAGACGGGCGGGTTTGCCTGATGGTAAGCATAACGCCGGCCCATAACAATTGCATCAGTGCCAATCTGAACTTTGAAACACAAAGGCCTGCGTGGCACTGCAGTGCGCTCGTTACCCTGAGACATTAGGTATTAAGTCTCATAAGCCCAGTAATTTCACTGGCTACTCTGCTCAGCTGAGATGTTGTAGGTAGGTATAGAACCTTTTTACCCGATCCAAGAGTGTTTAGAGCATGTAGGTACCAAACGAGCCTTTCTCTAACTTACCTACAATAATTAAGTTTCTATTTGGAACGAAGCAGTCCTACATAATTACAGGTTAAATTACACACCAGCGATCATTTTCCAACATTACGGCTAATTTTATAGGTCCCTGGATCACTTGTGGTTAAATGTAACCATGAAAAGCGCAATTCAGAAAACTAACGGTGTTTAAGAACAGACTAAATTAAGCCAGCCTTTATTCGGGCAGTTTTCAGAAAAGCAGTTCTCAGTTTATCGTGGCAGTCATAAAATTGACGCTCAGTGCCTTATTTATACAGGGCAGGGCGCCTACTGTAATTCTCGTAATTGCGGCACCATGTAGTATAGTCATTTGGTACTTAGAAGGAGTTAAAGCGTTTTGCTTCAACCTTCATTATACGGACGGCTAGGGAGTGGAATTCTTTGCCGGCTTCTGTGTTTCCCAATAGCTATAATTTGGGAGTTTTCAAGACGAGAGTGTTAATAGGTTTCTTCTAGGCAAGCGTGCTACATCGTCGACCGCAGCATCGCTTAACATCAGGCGAGATCGTGGTCAAACGTAAGGCTATTTAAAATTAAAATAAAAAAGTTTTCAGAAAACTTTGATATTTTTTTACACTATACGTTAGCATATTTGACCGTGACGTTGTGGTCAAAGATGGTGAAATTGCTAAACCTAGTGGTAACAGATTTTCAAATTGCGCGTGGTAACTAGCCACGTGCGCACTAGAAATTGCCCTACCATTAAGTACATTGGCGTAGATCCAGTAGGGTACTTACTACTCACAGACTAGGATAGTATCTAATACTACTTCATATATTAATAAGTTTTTTTTTTATGTTATTTGGTAACGAGACGAGCTGGTCGTTTGCCTATTGGTAAGCATAACGCCGGCCCATAACAATTGCAGTGCCACCCAGAACTTTGAAAAACAAAGGCCTACGCGGCACTGCAGTGCACTCGTTACCCTGAGACATTAGGTATTAAGTCTCATAAGCCCAGTAATTTTACTGGATACTCTGCACATAAGTATGCACATAAGTAAAATCAAAAACCGACCGTAGCTCGTACGTACCATAGATATTGCACCCCGTAGATGATAAGTTCATGGATACCAAAGAGGGCTTCATAGTTACGAGAGAAAAATGTAGTGTGTGTTTCAACAATGGTAGGTTTCTAACTGAGTTTGTCTTTGCTGATAAACCGGTTGGTTCGACGAGACGGATCGATAGATATAGTTTATGGACCGGAGAGTAACATAGGCTACTTTTTTTCCCGAAAAAATGTACGGTTCCTGTGGGAACACCGCGGCCGGTGAAAACCGCGTGCAGAAGCTAGTAAAATAATAGTAACGAAAACATGGTTTTTATATAATTCGTCCAACTGAATATATGAAACTTAATAAAATATTTGTAAAAACAATTCTGCTTGCTTTCTTGGCCGTTACCAAATACATTTTCATGTCCTCCTTGTCTCTGTGGATAAATTAAAATAAATCATTCAAGTGCAAAATCGCTTGCCTGAGGCTTCCGTACTATAGGTACCTAAACGATAACTAAACCTAAATCCAATTATTACAACTAAACCTACATCTTATAATGAGTATAGATGCACACTAAGGCTGAGATTCAGAGACGAATCTAAGCGTGGACTCACGCTTCCATACTTCAGAATTCTATACAGTTTTGACATATGGAAGCCAAAGTCTACGCTTAGAATCGTCTCTGAATCTTAGCCGTAGTATGAGCGAAGAAACGCTCATACTACGGCTAAGATTCAGAGACCAATTTTTTTCGAAATGGTAGTAAGTCGGCTAGTATACCGTAACTACGCGGAAGAGATGGAGTGGTCCTGACTCCAATCCCATTCATAAGCCGGCACCACAAGGCCAATTGCTTTGCAGTTAGTAATATATAAACTCGCCCAGTAAGATTTGACTCACGAAGAGAACTTCCTCATCTTCTCCACCACCCGTTGCCGGTTCCTGGCGAGCCAGGAGATGCGGATGCGCGCTTTCTCGACGGATTGCTCCACCTCTATAGCATAGGGTTGTAGCTCTACGACATATTTGTCGCGCCATGTCAAGAACTGCCGAAATCGATAGATTTACATTACTAGTCGTTACTTACCACTATAACCGTCAGGCAAATGGTCTGCGCAGCATGGTATCCATAGACCATAACGCCTGCCTATTCAAATTCAAATTTCTTTATTCAAATAGGCCCCAAAGGAGCACTTATGAAAGTTAAAATAAATGACTCTAACAGCGGGCCTGTGCAACATTCGTCTATGACAATTGGGATGTTGACTGATTTTGGGAAAGTGTTTAACGATGCGAATGGGCCTAATATAACCCAAAATATTTAAAATTACTTTTTAAATACAGCTAATACTTTAATTTTCATGTATTTTAAATGCCATTTCAAGTTTCGCTCCAAAACGCTAATACTGGTCACGTGGTCGATGTGACGTCACGATTCCTGGCACAGATAACTATATTCACAGAAATCACTCTAAAATACTAGGCAGAAAGAGTAACATAGGTACTCATTCCGATTGAGAAAGTAATGTCACGCGCGTTTTATGTCACGTGACTTCGGAGTGTTGTGATTACATTTTGATTATTAAATTAAAATGATATTCCTTAAAAATAAACAAAAATATTGTGTTTTATAGGATTTCTGTCACAAAAACTACCGTTTCGCGGCAAAATTATATTTTTATTTTAATACAGTCAACATCCCAATTGCTAAGCCACCTAGAAAGGTCTGCGTGGCGGTGCTGACACAGAACATATAATTCGTGCAGTGCACTCTTTACGTTACTGAGAGAGTCTCCTATACCTAGTAAATTACCTGACTACTTTGCTTATCAAACTGAAACACCACACTAACTGCTACATAAAGATAGATTAATAGACAAACTCTGTATTAAAACACCACAATAAAGGAAAAATAAAAAACTAAAGATTTTAAAAAACTACGAGACCTACGTTGGGCGGGCGCATTTGTCTTGGCTACTACTTATTGGGTATCTACGCTAATAAGAATTTTACAAAAGAAGCAAACTAAGGCGCTGCACGGTGGAGAAAGGGGGTGAAGCCGTGCGCTGGGCGGACCCCTCAACCACTCTGAAAATAAAAATCTTTGGAGCTCTCAGAAGCTACATTACCCCTGAGTATTATAGGCCATGTACCCTGAAATAAAACATGTGAAACTGTTGGAAAAAGCTAGTGTTATATGTATAACAAACCAACGTACCTCATCTAGGTCATGTTGTGAAGTGAACTGGTTAACCATTTGCGTAATAGTAAAGGCCATAATAATATAGCTGGATGTGTCGTGGACCTTCTGAAACCTAAAGCCATAGAAATATTAAATAAAAAAACTATGAAAACAGACTAAATATTTAACTAATTAACTAAGAATCAATTTATAGCAGGATCTATTTTTTTACCATCATCAGTTGGAAGACGTCCACTGCGTGGGGCTGTACTAAGCCATCTTTAGGTAAAAACCATCTTTTTGTAAAGAAATAAGGTTGAAAATGGCGATGCGTTTTCTTTTAGTTGAACGTTATTTCGTAGTTTTTATTTATTTAAGAAAGAGAGACAACATTAATTTTAAATATGTCTTTAGATGATTAAATGTCCTTTCTTTTGGTTATAAAAAATATGGTTGTTATCGGTCAAAATATTAAGCATTTCGAGACAAAATAAATTTTGTCTTTTTTTGCGATTTATGGAAGGTTTATAAGAGGGACTAGGATTTTATAAATCAAACGGAATTTATCGAACAGCTATCGAGCATTTAAAAGCTATCGAGGGTTTATGAATTTATTTTCTTTTCGAGAATTTTAATATAGTGAGCCTATAAAGCCTCGATGACATATTATGAATAAGACTGTAAGACGATAAGGGCTCCGTGATACATAAGTATTTATTTATGCTGCCCTGCCTTTTGCCTGTATGACATATATTTGATTCTTGTACCTTCATAATTCTTTTACATTATCGCTACAATTCAGCCCGATAGTGTAATTATGATTACTAACCTGGTAAACCAATCGAAGCCCCTCTTGTAGACGAAATCTTTACCGATGTACAATCCCTCAGGAGACTCCATGATAGCTGCTATGACTAACGCAGCATTTTCGGTCCCAAATCCCTTGGTAAACAGTATGAGTTCTAAGGTTCTAGGGGAAAATAAACAATCGAAAAGAAAATCAGGCAGATAAAGCTAGCTGGGGTTTTTGGTTGTTAGGATATTTGTGATCTATGCTCAATAAGGTACCGGCCACGAACAGCTTAAATTTTGTATAAAACAATTGTGATCGAAGATGAACCCCTAATTAGATATTAATTATGTTGTTCAATTATGTTCCCCTGAGGTGAACCTCTAATTAGATATTAATTATGTTGTTTAGGAACTGACGCCTAATGCAGCTCCCAGATCATGCCGATAGGCAACAATACACAATATTTTTAATTGAAGGGAGGTAGAACGAGAAGACGCCCTGCAAGCACGCAAAGAAATGCTCTACCATCATGATAATATAGTTTTTTACAACAGATGTGTCGATCGAACCAAGATTGGTGTAGAATTTGAGTAATTCAAAAACACTCATGCTAGAACACCAGGAATAACTATCATTGAGAGTTCCCCACGTATTATGATCCTTATGGTCATCATAAACGTTGCGAACGCAGATTGGCCCAGTGCATCATACTCGTCCGTTCCCACTAGTTCAATTACCAGTTCAATTAAATCTACTGCTGAGACTTATAATACAATGCAAGATACATCAGTAGGGCTATTTTATTTCACTCGGAACGATATCCGTGTCGGAAGCGATTTACTTGATCGTTTATATATCGGAAACGCATATACTGTCACAGAAATTTCCCGGTTACATTCGACAACTCAGCTGCATAAACACGGATATAATCCCGACAATATATCTCTGTCGGGATGTCTTTCCGAGATATAAACGATCAAGAAAGTAGCTTCCGAGACGGATATCATTCCGAGTAAATTAAAATCACCCTGCTGATCTTCCGTGGTACAGTGAATTGAATTGATAACTGTTCTGGGAACAACAATATCTCATCAGTACGATCAATTGAACTACTGAGACGCAAAAGTCTCTGTACTGCTGTACAGTCTCGAACTGATAATTGAACTAATAGGTGCGAACGGTCATACTGACCGGTACAGCAGCCATGATTGCCTCGTGCAGGCGAGCGCACGCAACGCGTACTTCACATTCTCCGAGTTGTCGCTGTAATACGTCCGCTCCAGAACAAAATGCCAGTGCTTCAGACCACCGCGCGCCACGCCCACGCAGTACACTGTCTCACGCTGGTACACAGGAATCCTAAAATATGTGCTGGCTATGTCGAATTCTATTCGGAAATTAATGAGGTCATCATTTCATTAGTCGTCGGCGGTATATATTTTTCCAAACATAATGGTAATGGTTTTGGAATTTCCATACAGACGACCGTCTGCCTGATATCAGCTCTCTTCGGGAATGCGTTTTTAGGTGATTTACTCGCCACAACACGGGTGGCCCAAGGTGGTAACGGAAATAAACGTGGTATTATTGAGTAATTAAATTAAGAGCATGCTCTTGAAAATACTAATATTGGCAACGGTCTATCATCAGAGACCGGGATATTGTTGCCGAGGAGTTTGCTATGGTGCTGATAGAATTGTCCCGACCTTTGTGTGTGTATAAAGGTTACATTTCTTTTCTAGGAGTAGTAATGAGAAAAACTTACGGATTATCCTGATCAGGGTCTTTTGCACCCATCCAGTTCTGAAACAATTCTATGGCTGCATCTTCACAGCCTGGAACGTTCATACGACATGCCCACGGGGTTAGAAGTTTCTAAAAAATACGGAAGGTGCAGTATAATAAAGAAGGTTCGAACATACAATAACCTAACCTAATAGTACGGAACACTGATGCAAAAACATAACAGCCAACCTTCATCATAGCACTATTATAATCTTCTCTTTTTTTCTTTTTTGCTCCCAGTACTCCAAATTTTCTAAAAGTCCCCTCCATTAGTTTACGCATATATTTCTGGAAGACCTCGTAATCTGACGTCCGTTTGAGCATATCCTCAATCTTAGAAAGTTTCATGAGAGCAATATCTACAATCCTGTTCTCTTCCTCTTGGTGTAGGTAGCTCGCCAATCTGAAAAGAATCAAGTAGGTATAGGTATTTATTATGTGTATAATTTTACTGTTGGCTATATATCAATCAATCAATCAATGCTTTATTTACTAAAAATGTTACAATTTACTTTATGATAAGAAAGATGCTTATTCTAATTATGATAAAGAAGCTTACATCATCAATGTCGAATACAAACTCTATTTCAAGAACCCACAAACTCGCCACCACATTTCCTTCAGAGATCTCCGACTCCGAACTAAGTCAGGGAGGACTTGTATCTCGGAGAAGCCGATCTCCTCCAGCAATGAGCAGCAGATGCGAATCATTATACTAAATTTCTAGTTTATTAAAAAAAACATGTCAAATGGATATATATTTATTTATATCGAACACCAACACGATGTAGGTACATTGAACGAAACATGTAAGATGAAACAAGCAAAACTATTTACGCAAATCTTCTTCTTGGGCCCTTTTTGCGAGAGATTGAGGTTGCAAGAGATCAAACACTTACTGGAACACCACACTGTAGTCCAGTTGGTCTGTCCACGCCAGTTCGAACGCGTCTGCCAGCAGCTGCGCGCGGCTCAGTGCCGGTATCGACTTGTACCTGTCGCTCATGAGGGTATTGATCAGCAACTTCCAGTTGCGAGTATCATAATTAATTCGGCAGAGAGCTGTTGAAAATAGTAGGTACAATCGGAAATGAGTTATCGAGGCCATTCGTTTGATGATTATTTTGGTCTTAATTTTTTTAGTACCTACCTACATGTCACGCTAAAAGGTCATTCAAAGCTTAATAATCCCTAACCGCTGTAGAGTCATTTATTTTAACTTTCATAAATGCTCCTTTGGGGCCTATTTGAATAAAGCATTTTGAATTTACAGCCTCCGTGCTGTAAATGTTGAGTCGTTAGATATATCACGTTATAGCCGTCGCGAAGGAACAACAATTCTGCACTAAATTCGATGTTATGGGACCATAGTTTTCATAATTCCAGATTTTGTTGAAGGCCATCCTAGTTTGGGGTATGGGTCGACAAGTGTGATTATGTTATGGGCGTAATTAAAAACAAGAAACTAGGCTGGAATAGGCGTGAGACGGTGCCACAATAGACAACTAGACAGCTCGTATGGCAGCCGCGTCACGTCTTTGCCGTTTTGATACGCTGGAACACAAAACAGAGAGAGCAAAAAGGATGCTATTGCAGAGTGAGAGTCTTCTGAAGGTATCCCTTGAAGAGGTGCATTTGAAAATGTCTAATATTTCCTCGACGCGGGTGATATGAAAGTTTAGCGTGCCAAGTATCTACGTCACTTTTGCTCTCTGTTTTGTGGGTCGAAACTGTTCCAAACCGGTCATGTTCTCGTTGAACAAAATCCACTCGTCCTGGTTGATTCCATGGATGTACTGTTTCTTTGAAGTAGTGCCCTCATCATCTGCGAGCCACTGTACCGGCAATGGGGCCCGGTGCTCATCATTCTGAGTGAGTATGGTGAGGGGGATCCACCAGGATGGCGAGGACTGGAGGATTGGGGTGGTAGATTTGAGACCTAAAGATAGGTAGCGTTCCTGCAAAGGAAATATAAAAAAGTTCAAGAGTTTTTAGTCTTAAAAGTCGATATAAAGTCAGCGCGAATCCGAGTTTTGCACCCGCCTCCTCGCCTCTCTACGCCCCTCTATCCCCCCCCCCTCTATCGTCCCGGCTTGGGCCCGGGCGGCAGAGAAGATCTCAATGAAAATGGTTCTAAGGCGTGATATTTGACGGCTCCGTAGCTAAGTTGGTATAGTAACCCTGCCTGCAAAGCGAGGGGGTCCCGGGTTCGATTCCCGGCCGGGGCAGATTTTGTGTACGCATAAAGTTTGTTCTCAGGTCTTGGATGTTTGTGATGTGTATCTGTGTGTGTCCATGCCACCTGCGACACAGGGAATCTTAGTGCGGGGGTATGAGTGTGTAAGCATTTATTTATTATTTATTATACTTTAGGTAATTTCCTTTTACAGATTAAGATGGTTATTTTTAAAATTTAACTCATATTAACTCAACCTAAATTCGAAGTTTTAAGATCGCATTTGAAGTATTTATTGAATACCAGTGGTTTATCGTTCACACTTCCACATTGATAATATTAGTGTGAATTACAGTTGAGATAAAAGATGATGCTATATTTTAATCAAAAACGTTGCTTACCATAACGTACCTGAATGATAGTGAGCGATTTGGCTTCATAGTCTCGCTGCACAGTCAGCAATGGGTACCCACTCTGTGTGATCCACGAATTCATCACACGCTCCACGGTAACGTTGGGCCTCAGTACCTGGTGCTGGAGAGCTTCTTCATACAGTTGGTCCCAAAGATCACTTGGCATAACGTTTTTATATGAAAACTTTACTAGGAATCTGATCAGGAAAACGAGTTATTCTAAATCGGATTGTTACTGTATAATTCTATACAACGTGACTGGGCGTGAACTAGCGATTACCTATACTGTAACTATACAGGGTGTAATTTTTAGCCGGGGCAGTACCTAATACCTTATATACCTAACCTTGTATCTCGTTGTATAGGTTGTATAGTTAAGGATCAAATTATTATCGGACCAACTGAGGTATGAGTATTAGAAATAAATGTCCTCAAAAACTAAGGACAGTTTTAAGAATGTTTTTTTTGCTACAATGGTTTTCCTTTATTGGATACTGTCCCGTCTCAAAAATGCAACCTGTATACTGTATACTGTAAACAGTCGTGGCTACCTATTTTAATTTATATATAGACGAGTGTACAACAACAGTTATATAGTGTTAGGTCGAGAAATGAGACAACTCGGTTTTAATAATCGACACACGTGTATTTTCCCTCGTAGTTCAATGAGGACTGCTGTCCTTCCCCGCGTCTTCCCCTTACGTAGCGCTAGGATGACTACGCCGTAGCACTGACTTCACGGTGGAGTTGCTGACGTCATAGCGTAGCACCATTACATAGCACCACACATGATCTACCTTTATTCTTAAAATAGGTATCTTTTGATGTTTTGGTCTAACTTATTTCCTATCGAATAATAATCACGGAACAACTAGGAAATTATATTTAGTAAATAAGCTAACAAGGTACTAGGTTTACTTGTGAATGGCCTCCTTGAAGACTTCCTCTCCTATAACTCGGTAAAGCATTCTGATGAGGATGGCTGCTTTACTATATGAAATGGCGTCAAAGATTGTGGTGTCACTGTGTTTGGGATCCAACGCTTCGTTCGAGGCCGAAGACACCTGCGAACATTTAGGGAGCTGTCAGGCTGCACATACACGCTAATGCGTGCGATTTGCTGTCAAAATAACCATGGTATTACAACTAGCGCGGATTACGACGTATCAGACGCGCAATAAAACCATCAAAATTAAAAAAACCAGCAGGAACCATGCATTTTTCGGAGATAAAAAGTAGCCTATGTTACTCTCCGGTTCATAAACTATATCTGTACAAAAATCACGTCGACCCGTTGCTCCGTTGCTGCGAGAAAGAAGGACCAACCAACTGACCAACAAACATACAAAGACACTTAACTTAAGATTAACTGTGCAGTTTTTAAGTTACGTTTTTGAACTCACTGGATTCGAAGTATGTAATGCATCCAAGCTGAGGATCGTGTTTACTTGTGCTGCAACGTCCGCATAGTCAGCTCCTTCTGGAATCGACGTTTCTTCGTACACTATCGCCATGAAGTTAGCAATCCCCTCACTGAGCCATACTTCACTCCACCACTTCATAGTGACCAGGCCGCCAAACCACTGGTGACTCACTTCATGGGCCAGATTCTTGACAACAGGAGAAGACAGATTAATAATTTAAAATTGTATTTTGATGCTATGGGGAAGAGTCAAGAGTACTGATTATGGCGTCACAAACGTAAACCCAATTTTAATTTGGCTCTCTCTTTCAAATAAATAACATGTGAAAGGGATGGAAGATGTTTGACAGGTCTAAATTTAAATAATTTCGTTTTAGAGCTGTCAAATATTTTCCATCCTTGACAAATTAGGCGCTACTAAATTCATAGCCGTTAAATTTACACTAGACAAAAGGATTTTTGCACTAGACAGAAGGAAAGTGGATTACTTAAGGCGCGAGTAAAGCAAAACGACTGCAAAAGTTCCCTCCGAAAAAGTCCGTCAAACCGATTGCTCCGTGAAAGGACAAACCAACAAGCACAGTTTCGCATTTATATTCTTGTTGGTGCCCGCGGTTTTACCCGCGTGGTGATTCTCACTAAAGCCATGTATTTTTCCGGGATATAAAGTAGCTTAAGTAGTTGCATGAACTACATGCAATAATACAGATATAAGTACCTACTGTGGTCAATTGTATAGTGGTGTCGCCTTGACGCACGACCATTCATTATTTTCTAAGAAGTTTCTAAGAAGAATAGGCAAATTGTATGGAACTTGGTTTACCTCTGCTCAACACTAAAGCCAGGTATGAAAAAAAATATACACTAAACGATTAGCATTCCTATGCTAATATAATGCGAGCATTGTTTTCGTCGGAGACACTGCAAATTGTTTAAAGTAAAGAAAATACAGGATGTAGCTCTTTTGAAACCAAGTAGTTAATCGTTGTTAGGCCTTAACTGTTATAGATGCAAGTAAACATTCTCTAATTGTTGAAAATTGTTTCATTTGCATCCACATTTTTTGTACAAAATGTACAGTCAGGAAGAAAACGGGCAATTTGCACAAAAACAGTTCTTGTTAACTATTCAACCGTTTAACATTATTTATAGTGTTATTAATAGAGCCTATGACATACATTTTTTGACGCCTAAAAAAAAGTACAAAATATAAGCTTTCTAACGACGTTTCTGTTGAGTAGATAAACCAATGTGCCTATTCTCGTTCACCAACGTTAAGACTTACAACAGTAGCTGCTCTTTTTTGGTCCAAACTGTGATGTGTTTCGTCATACAGTTTATATTCCGCATACGTTATGAGGCCCCAATTATCTATAGCACTTGCGCTATAGTTGTGTATAAAAACGTGGTCCAATTTGGGTAGTGCATAGGGTACATTATACCAACTTTTATAGAAGGCCAAGATTTTCGGAGCGACTGTAGCAACGTAGGAGGCCTGAAAAAAAAACGATACAAATTAGTCTAAGCTTAAAGCTAGGACCACACCAAAGTTAGTTGGCACCAAAGTTTTTGCATCAATAAACTTATACTAACCTGTGTCTACGAGTATCAACACGGAGAAAATGTGAAAGAATTTCAATTTCTAGGGTTTAAATTCTGTTCCATTCACCTGGTTAGAAATATCCTGTCTGGTCCAAATACTGATTGGAACATTGGAGGGGCCTGGTTTGCACTTGACGCGCTGGAACTTCGAGATTACGAAGGCTACGAGACATGTAGACATCATAGGAGTTTTCACAAAGTGATCCCACACGAAGTCGTCTTTGTTTTTCCTGAAACAGAGATTACAAAACACTTAGTTTAGATGACTGGAGTACATCAAAATTAAGGCACAAATCAGTGTCTTGTCAGTTGTTGTCACTGACGGCCGCACTTGATAATCTTGAGATCCAGTCCCAATCAAGACTATACGACTGCTTAACTGCTGTGATCGCAACATCTTAGGAAATTAATAAAAGATGATCAATCTCAATAACTTTCATAAGTGCTCCTTTGGGGCCTATTTGAATAAACACTTTTGAATTTGAATCGCCAACCTATTATAAATACAAGTCAATGTAACAAAAGTAATAACAAAAAACACGGTCGACCTAGGCAGTGTCACTCGGGATGATGTAAGGATTCTAACGATACCCCATACCTTCATTACGGTAATAAAGAAACTCACATACATACCTACAGACATACATTAAACCTAAAAACAGTACACTCCTTTTTTGTGCAGTCGTGTAATAAAAAATCTCCTTAGCGGTAACATACGACGCGTGGATTTTTTTTAAAGCTGATGACATTTTTGTGGAAAACACACTGGCTCTTATTAATAAATAGTGTTAATGGGTGGTTTAGTTAAACTGTGTGTTGTCTTTGTTGTTCTTTGACAATTTTAAATTGAATCGAAAAAGACACAAAACACAGTTTAACTATTCAACCTTTTAACACTGTTTGTTAATAAGGGCCATTGTTCATAGAATCTAGGACCGGGTCTTGAGTGCAGCTGTGAAGCAGAATGATAATAGTTGCTTGGGGACACATTGCCTACTTGAGAGTGGTAACTAGTCAGACGAGCACTAGAAAATGCTTTTATACCATCATGTATATTACTAACAACTAATTCTCACGAATCCTGCTTTATATTTTTCTTTCTCTTCCCATAACTAACTTACGTTCTCGCCTAGCATATACAGGGGGTATTCTTAGACCGCGCCGTAAGGATCATCTACTGTAAAACGAACAAATGAATAGCTATATTGATCAGTTTTACAGATCTTGGATTTGTTTTATTATTATCTGAAGATAGTATCTACAAACAATTATTAATATAACATACTACCTATTTAAGTTTATAAAGTCATAGACCAGTAGATAGATTTACTATTCGTCGTTCGCAAACGCCTAGCTCGCCAAAAGTCACAACTGTAAAAGGTAAAACTGACTCACCGGAACTTTCCTTCTATGACTTCCCAAGGCCAAGGATCAGCAATAGCGCTGAAAACAGAACAACCAACATCAGCCGGAAGACGTCCAATGCTGAACATGGGCCTCCCACATAGAATGCCACGTTCTTTTTTTCGCTTTTTCATCGCCAAAAGCAGTTTGAAGCCGAGCGAAGCTCTGCTGAGCTGTCAAATTACACTTAAAATCGTAGAATATCGTACTACGAAAATTTTCACGAGTTAAATCCATGATGACGTAGACACGCAATTTTAACGCGAACGCACGCAAACTGTATTCTACAGCCAAAGAGTTCCGTTATCAAATGTTGTAATTAGTTTTTAAATATTGTTTATGTAAGTGGCCAGTTCCGGAATCTTTTAGTGCGCCCTATGTATTATAGTAATCTCAAATGAAGTCAAAGGGCAATGGTGACCAATTAGTACCTATGAAAACAAGTTCAGAGATACAGGATGTTACATCTCAGAGTATTTTAGTGACATTTTTTAAATACTATACTACTGGATAACGAGGCGAGCGTGTCTTTTGCCTGATGGTAAGCATAACGCCAGCCCACAACAATATTGATTTAGATGATGCACGAAACACAAAATACATAATTACTGAAAAGTATAAAACAAACAAAATCACTAAGCCAATTTAAAAGTGACCTTTCATTACTTCTTGATACTCTTTGACTAATTTGCGCGTAACTTTTTTTTTCCTACCTTATTAGGTAGGAAAAAAAAAGTTACGCACAAATTGGATGGGTGGAGAAAACTAAAGTACCAATAGGTACTTCCACCAATCCAAGCAAGCCCTGGAAGGACGAAAGGTCGTTGTGGCACGGGTTACCGTGGATGGAGGTTGGCAGGGAGGGCGCAGTGCCAATCCTTTGAAGAGACCGGGCCCTTCTTTGAAGCACCAAGGCAGACCGAACCGCCCATCGGTTCGGTCTGCGTGCGAGTAAAAATTCCACATAACCCAGCTGCTCCTCATGGCAGCCGGGTATCTTAAGGTTCCCCCCGAACACAAAAAGGTACTTTAGTTTTACTTATGACTAGCTGTCCCTCGCGGCTTCGCCCATGTAGCCTAAGTTACTTCTTGTAACATTAGCTATCTGCCAGTGAAAGTTCCGTCAAAAACGGTCCAGCGGCCAGCCGTTTTGGAGGTTACCAACAAACAGACAGACAAAAATTTTTAAAATGGTTGTTTTATTATAGATAGCGTTTTCTTACGCATTTAGTAAAAATCAGTTACTTATATTGATATTACATATAGACACTTCAATTTGATATATTTGTAATTGTTAAATGTAATTGTAATTGATAAAATACGCCTGCATGCTCAAAGGCAAACATTTTTCTTCATTAAATTAAGTTAATTATCTTTTATGTATGCTCTTTAGACAAATAAAGAATCTTACACCAGTAATATTATTAAAATTTTGAAACACCCTGTTTGTTAGTTCTGCATTTTTTAAACATTATCCTGAAGATAACCGCACAAATCGCTTTTCTAATAAAATTTACGGAACCTGGATTTTCCCACAATTAACGTTGTTATTTTCCTTGTATTTTACATTCTGTCACAAATCGATCTCTTGACTAATGGGTTCAACTATTATAAATACGGTGAACGACTACGTCGAAGACAGTTGCTCCTTGCGTCTCATCAGTAGAGGATCAATTTAGTACTAACGTTCATCAACACTCGTGAAAATGGTTAAAAGTTACCGCTCAATATTGCTGTTGGTCTGCCTGTCGTTTTTGGTGATCATTTCATCACCACAAAATGGCGCCCAGGCGGATAAACTCATTGGCAGCTGCGTGTGGGGCGCTGTTAACTACACTTCTAACTGCAACGCTGAGTGTAAAAGGCGTGGATACAAAGGAGGTCACTGTGGAAGTTTTGCTAATGTCAACTGTTGGTGCGAAACCTAAGATTTTAAACTAAATAAAACATGTTCAATTGTTCATATACCCGAAATATATAGGTACTCAATGTGAATTATGTTTTATTTTTTGTGTACGATTTGATTTCAATAAAAATGTATCAACCATCAATTTTTTTTCATATGGCTAATATAATAGCTTTTATTAACTAGCTATAGTAGGTACATAAATAAACACTACATCTAACCAGTTGAATAATAAGTAGGCCTGTAGATCGTACTTAATATTATAAACTAGCTTCTGCCCGCGGTTTTCACCGTTCCCACAGGAACCGTGCATTTTTCCGGAATAAAAAGTAGCCTATGTTACTCTCCGGTCCATAAATTATAATTATACCAAAAATCACGTCGATCCGTTGCTCCGTTGCTGCGTGAAAGAAGGACAAACCATGAAAAAAATAAAAACCATGAAATCCAATATCACCGCGCGGGTGAAACCGCGGGCAGCAGCTTGTTGTTGTACATATAAGAACAAAAACACGGACTTTAGACAGTGAAATTACTGGGCATATGAAAATCAGTAGCTGTACCTATTAGGTATAGGTAACGTATAAGGGTAACGAGCGCACTTTTTGTAGCATTATATACAGTGCCGCAATTCCCGGCCCGCCTAAGTAGAACGCAAAAATGGCCTAAAAGCTTGTTGGTTCATCGCAGAAAAACAGGCGCTACGGAATAAGAGAGACAACGCCAGAGCCTTCGGTTGCCATTTTGAAAATTTTGAAATAAATTTCCAAAGAAAATTTCCGAAGGTAATTTCCTAAGACTTATTCCAGGAAATACGTGTTTTTGAAAATGCCTTACAAGTTTGTGAAAAAAATGTTTGTTATTTAGAATCTTATACATGTTCCAATTACATGTCCAAGGATCCTATGGAAGTGTGTTGTTTATTTTTACATTTATGACAATATTGTGAACGGCCAAAGTCAAGGTAAAATTTGGTTAAAAAGGCTGTTTTTTAAGGCTTTTACTGAATTGGATTGTCGAAATTTTAAATTTTTTATTCCATAAAATCCTAGATATAATGCACAAGATACGTATTTGTTCAAAAAACCGAAAGAAAAAAATGTATACAACACTATAATTACGTACGAGCGTTTGTATAGAAAGTATGGCGGATTGGGACCTCTTAAGATCTGCTACTGTGCTCTGGGTACAATAAAGAATTTTGATTTGATTTCCGCACCCGCCGGTAAAGGCCACACCATGTACCTATAAGATAATTCTGTTCGAAGACGTAGCTATAGATGGAACTTAAAAGAAAATGAGGAATAAATAATCTAGGTTAACCTTTGATGAAGTCAAATACCTACCGAACAAACCAGTTTTAAATTACAGAACCCTGATTTTTCTTGTAATTAACCTTGTAATTTACATTCTGGTCATTAATCGAGAATAGAGCCCTTTGCTATTGGATTCGATAATATAAATACAGAAGAACGACAACAATAACAACAGTTGAAAGTTGTGTCTTATCGCTGGATGATCACAACCTAACGTTCAACGACAACACCTGCTCTATATTCGTAAAAATGGTGAAAAATTACCGCTCAATGTTGCTGTTGGTCTTGCGTTACGTTTTTGGTGATAATTTCGTCTCCACAAAATGGCGTCGAGGCGGATAAACTCATTGGCAGTTGCGTGTGGGGCGCTGTTGACTACACTTCAAATTGCAACGACGAGTGCAAGACGTGGATACAAACGAGGACGCTGTGGAAGCTTTGCTAATGTCAACTGTTGGAGTGAAACCTAAGATGCTTGACTAAAAAAATGTACACCTACCCGCCATATAAATTCAATGAGGATGGCCAATGGTCAATCACCGTTAAGAACTTCAACCGAAAAAACTTAGGTATTCGAAACCGGAAATAAATCAAGTAGGTTATGAACGAATAACTTTCAACATAAACCATCGTGAACGTATTTGTACAACCTAAACACCATAATAAACAAATCGACATTATTTCCCTTCTTTCATTTCTCTTATCAGTCGTACCTATATCTTTTTTCTTCAACTGGCGATGCCCTTTGAAAATGACATCTCCTGACAGCTCCAAGTGCTGGGTAGGCGTAGGTAATGCATTACCACCAGACAAGCCTTTTCGTTTTGATCCTTTGTAGTATAAAAAGAATAGAGATTTGGTATTACCATGTGTCCACAGACCCTGTGCTTGTGGCACAGCACATTGCTTGTGGTAAAAACAACTTAAATACATGGTCATGTAGGTATTAGTAGGTACATAGATTACTTAGGTATGTCTAGTAGATTGCAATTATCGATTTTGTGACGTTGGCTTTAGTTTTGAAAATAGCCGAAATATTCGAAGCATATAGGACTAACATGTAGACTTCAGAAATATTGGTGCTTCTAAAGCACATGAAAATAATGATATAGAATCCCAAGTCAATGGTTTCTAAAAGCTTAGTTAGAAACCGTTCAAACATGTAAGGATATATCTGTATAAATTTAAATAGGATCAACTTCGGAGTTCTGAGTATAGGTATAACTCTATCTATTCTATGAAAAAAGAATCATCAAAATTGGAATAACTACATACTCTGTTGTACATATTAAATACGATGAGACTGACATGTGGGTAATAAATTATAGAAGTTTGAAACAAATGAGTTTTAAGGTATGTAAGTACATGTATAGGAAAGCATACTTCTCTTCCCCTGTTGACGCGAGAGGCATGTTGGAGAGGGCGTGGTAGTCTCTATGATGTCCGATAGTCACACTAAAGGTGGCTTTCATCATCGGTTCGTCGAAGCACGGGAAAGCTTCTCGAGCTCCAATGGCTCCAAATTTTGTTACTAAAGCGAACCTAAACATAAATAAAAGAATCATTTGATGAAGGCGCAATGGTGCCGAGCCTTGCCGATGCTACTGTTCTAGTATACCTACGTGTACTAAGAGCTGAGCTTATAAGCGTCCTCGAAATTCACTGTTTTTAGCGTCCTTTTCAGCGTCATCGAATGGTAGAAGCGTGCAGAAGACGCTGTCCATTAGGACCATTCATTCCATTAAGCAATGATACTTTATTAAAAGTATCATGGCTCAAGATCACTGTATGGCGTGCACCACGCAGTACAAACCTCGGTTTGGGTCGTCGCGTCGCTGGTTAAGGGGATCAGCAGGGTTTTTTAATTCAATCGGAATGATATCCGTGTCGGAAGTGACAGTCTTGATCGTTTATATTTCGGAATCGCATCCCGTCAGAGAATTTTCCCGTTTAGATTCGACAACTCGGCTGCATAAACAATTAAACACGAATACAGTTCCGACAATATTTCTCTGTCGGGATGAGTTTCCGAGATATAAACGATCAAGAAAGTCGCTACCGACACGGATATCATTCCGAGGTAGTTAAAATCACCCTGCTAGAGAGAATTTCCCTGGCGAAAGCCTATGTCATCGAGAAGAAGGGCTAGAGGCACACGACCACAGCGGAGAGAACGATGTTCACTGGGCGATTGCACTGCAGACCATGCAGGAGACACGTTTGGCTTAGCTGCTGTAAGAGACTGTAGCGAAAGCACATAAACCAATATGATCGCGCAATTGTGACCGCCCTTGCTCAATCAATTCTCTTTGTGCTCTTTTTCCTAAATCGGATTCTGTAACCTCTTTGCAACTTCTTATGTTTGGATAGTCCTTCCAGGAGTGGTGTTGGTGTGCTCTTTCAACATACAACTAGATACATTCCACAACTTAGAAAGATTAGGAAGGTAAGGTTCTTACTCATTAGCCATGGTTTTCTTGTCAACGTAACTGCTGATAAAAATACCACCATAACCAGTTTTCAAGTTTCCGTAGAACGGTATTGACAAAGAGTAGAACTCGTTTCTCCGCAGATTCTTCTTCAGTTCTAACGTGAGAAAATCGTAGTTGTCGTCTACCACTACTTTTGTTACGGCTACGGCTTCGTTATATCTTTCTGCCCAACTTAGGGGCTTGATAATAATTAGGTGTATTTTCTCTTCAGCGACGATGACATTTTTAGAGTGGAGAATGATTTTTGAAGTTGTATTGGTGGTAGTTATCTGGAAATAATTACTATTGTTTTGCTTATCTTACTAATATCCTACTATCCTACTAATATTATAAATGCGAAAGTGTGTTTGTTGGTTTGTCCTTCTTTCACGCAGTAACGGAGCAACGGATCGACGTGATTTTTGGCATAGATATAGTTAATGGACCGGAGAGTAACATAGGCTACTTTTTATCCCGGAAAATGCACGGTTCCTGCGGGAACGCGGGTGAAAACTGCGGGCAGAAGCTAGTAATTAATAAATCTAAATTAATTTTAGAGGATTTTATGTCACTTTTTTCGGTGATGGCTCTTGAGCCACCTGACTACGGAGCTGGTGCCTTGGCGGTCAGGTTGGAATCAAGAAATCAGGTAGAATCGTTGCAGGAATATTATTTTTAGTTTTTTTTTCTTTCAGGAGAGACCACTCAACAGTTCGTTCAGACATGAGCAGACATTAAATACTTTACGACGTCTGAAGCTTTTACTTAAACCTATAACTATTATCTATTATGTATTTATATGACTGTATTCTATTGCTAGGGTATGAGTGTGTAAGTGTTCAGTAAACAGTAATTTGTTTTATTTGAACTCACCATAATGTCAACGGCACCAAAAAAGCTAAAATTGGTCAAAGGGTCGATGTCGTAGATAATCTTGAGGTCATAGTGGCTGGGTATTACGTAATCGGGAAGCCTGAAGTTCCCGTATGCACAGTGGAAAGCCCACGCAAACCACACGTTCAAAATCCAGCTCATACTGTAGAAAATACGCAGACAGAATGCCAAGAATGTAGCTTGGCTTAATCTAATATTAATCACACGACAACGGTGCGCTTTTTATAGAAAATCCCAAAACAAATATCATAACATGGACGAAATATTTATATCACAAATTCTGTCCACATTCTGTCCAAATATTATTATTTTCTGCCTTGTGTTTCTGCCCAATCTATCTCATCAAAGAGAATACGTCTTTCATTAGTATCTCATTTGTGTTCCTGTCTATCTTTAGATCCAAAGAGAAGTTAAATAAAGTTTTAATCATATACATAATACTTATATAATAAGCTTTTTGTTTAAAGCAAGCGATTACGTAGGAGATTAAGATCACGGTTTCACACATAGATCCAGAAACACAGAACATTATTACTCAAGGGATCCAGAATACTATTTTTAAGGTTTCACAAAATAGCTAGCGAGGAACTGACGTTTTACATCCGTAATAAATGCGTAAGTGGGCTCGTTGGTTTATCCTTCTTTCACGCAGCAACGGAGCAACATATCACTTTAATCTTTTGCATCATAGATGTCTGTAGTTTATTTATCGGAGAGTATAACTTAGGCTTCTTTACTACTACCCGGAAAAATGTACAGTTCGTTTGGGAACCGCCACGCGGATGAAACCGCGGGCAGAAGCTAAGTACATAATCCGTCCGTACTATAATAAATGCGAAAGTGTGTTTGTAGCCTTTGTAGGTTTGTTGGTCAGTTGGTTTGTCCTTCTTTCACGCAGCAACAGAACAACGGATCTACGTGATTTTTGGCATAGATATATAGGTTATGGACCGGAGTGTAACAAAGGCAGGCGCGGTCGCAGCCAAAGTCTGTCTTATTTTAGGAGTCCCTAAAATAAAATGGCATACACAGTTAGAGAAACAAGAGTGTGCGAAAGAGTTTAGTGTGCGAGTGGTTGATAAAATGATAGAAATGGAAGATTTGGAAGAATGTGAATGAATGCTGGAATGAAATGGCAGGACTACAGCGAAAGACGTTTTAGGAGAGTTAAAAGCGAAAGGAGTGATACATAAGGAAACATGATTGTTGAAAGATATACAGGATGCTCATAAAGTGAAGGTCAAAAAATGGCAGCGCGTGGAACAGGAGAGTGGAAGTTTGAAAGCAGTAAAGAAGAGTGAATACGAAGCTAAAAATGCTGTAACCATGGCAAGAGCGAAAGCTCAGAATAAGCTGTATGAGTCGTTACATATAAATCTGCTGGCCAAAAACATCTTTACCAGCTCACTAGAGAAAGAAGACGAGGGATGTTACTAAAATAAAATGTGTGAGTGATGAGGCAGGAGAGGTCCAAAGTTATACCAAAGATACCAAAGTTATACCTGCCTTTAAAATGTAGTAGTGTAGTCGTTGCAAAATAGATACAATATCAAAATTTTACTTGTAATTGTGGCACTTAAGTTTAGTAAGCTCCTAATATGGTACCTACCTACCTACTCTATTTTTTCACACATAAAAAAACTAATCATTGGAGCACTAAACTTTTTTAATGAAAAATAGATCTTTCGATTGTTATATTGTGTGGATTCCTATTGGATTCCTATTTAAATGGCAAAGAGTACATAGGTACCTCGTACTAAATAGGTTCTTGTGTGATATTATTTAGGTGGCAGCGTCTTTTCTGAATTATTAATTTTCTAAATTCTATTTTATTTTCGTATTCTTATTTTTGTATATTCATATTTTTCTACATTCTTTTAATTTACAAAAATAAGAATGTGGCAAAAAACTAATTCATAAAAATAACTGGAAAAAAAATCTGACCCTGCCGTTCCAATTAAAACTCTTTGTACCGTTGTTATTATTATACTATTCTATGGTTTTCCGGCTGAACTCTGAAATCTGAAGGCATTGTATCCGGTCTATTTTAATTAAAAACTGAATTATAGGTACATACTAAAATGGTAGAAAGTTTTTTTTTATTTATTTCATGACCTGGATACATTGTCCTAAGTCGCAGTGGTAGAAAGATGCGGCCAGTGTTGCCGTTTTAGCATTTATAATGCTAAATTTGACAAATTTTTAAACCCATGGCATTAAAAAAATTGCCTTTAGCATATTGCATATTTAGCACTTTCAAATTTTACGTTCTAGTGATGACAACTCCATATATGGGATTGGCAAAATGTTTACATCTGTGTTAGATATTTACCCTGTGCATAAGATAGAACTAAACCCAGACCAGAAAAAGATCGCAGAGGTTAGAGAATCGCTTGTGATGCCAATGCCTATTGATTATGAAAATGGCCAATCAACAACGCACTTTACAAGCACAAGAAGACGATTGATGATCTACAAATATTATTTCATTTGGATGTTTAAATATAATAGCACTGAGTTTTTTAATAATATTACATTACTTACGATTATTATCATTTGTTATCCATTTAAATAAGACTTGGCAGTTAGCATTTTTTTCTTGCAGATTCCTGAATGATCTTGTACCTTTTAGCATTATTAACAAGTACTACTAGCAATTTCTCCAAATGCAAGACGGCAACACTGGATGCGGCACCTGTCAAATTTTAGAAATCGAAATTATTGTAAATCTAAAATTGCTGTTTTGTTAAATAGATAAATACTACAAAATGTCGTCAACGGAGCCATCCCAGAATAAAACCTGGGAGCTTTCCCTATATGAATTGCATCGAACTCCCCAGGAAGTGATTACAGACGCGACAGAGATCGCTGTGTCTCCTCGAAGCTTACACAGTGAATTGATGTGTCCTATTTGTTTAGATATGCTCAAGAAGACAATGACTACTAAGGAATGCTTGCACAGGTTCTGCAACGACTGCATTATAACCGCCCTGCGCTCCGGCAACAAGGAATGTCCGACTTGTCGAAAGAAGTTGGTGTCAAAAAGGTCACTACGACCGGACCCGAATTTCGATTTGCTGATTTCTAAGATTTACCCGAGCCGGGATGAGTATGAAGCACACCAGGAGAGAGTACTGCAGAAGATAAGTATGTCACACTCACAGGCTTCCTTAGTAAACTCGATTACTGAAGGTATAAAACTACAGTCTCAGAATAGACCTCAAAGGTCGCGGAAGAATCAAGAAGAATCGCCTAACGTGACTAATTCAAATGGAACTACGGAACCTACTCTAAATGGCCCAACACAGAATGGTGGTAGTACTTCTGCTCCTAAAGATGGAACGTCTGCCACTGTGAACCCTAACCCGGCTCCATCTGGACAGTCTACATCAAACCCGGCTTCAGTACGAAGCACACCCTCCCCTGTCCCATCCAATCTTAGCTCTATTTCAAAAAATACAAGCACAACTAAAAGGGCTAAGTCTATTTTAACCTCAGAACGAAGTGAGGAAAGTGAATCCAGTGATGGCAGGTGAGTTTACTTCATTCAAGTGCAGCTTTCGTTTTTCAGTAATATGATTTATACAATATTTATTTATTCATTATAATTAAGCAGCTTGAGCTGATGTGTCTATTTCACACAGCGTTGAAAGTTCCTAACATTTATTTTTGCTAGGAAATATTGTTGATTTGTAACCAGTTGTCAAGTTTGTTTTTATTAAAAGATTTTATTGAGGTTGCAGACGCAACATCTTCTGGTGAACTGTTCTATTTGTGGGCCACTCTAGATGTAGGGAAGTGGTGTATATGCAATATGAAATGCAGTGTTAGTATGAGATGGTTTACCAAAATAATATGCGCTATTTTGGTTTGCTTTCCTCTATCAGCTAATTTCAAAAAATATTTAAACACATAATTATACATACTAAAGATATGTTCATTTATATCTGAAGTTCTTATATCTGAACTATGAGTACAGATAGATTAATTCCTGAAAATGTTAGTTATTTTTGGGTTATGGTGATGGCTAAATCATGTTTTTTTATACTATTGAGCAACGAGACACTCAGGTTGTTTGCCTGATGGTAAGCATAATGCCAGCCCATAGCAATTGAAGAGAATGAATGTACCATTATGTCTATTCAGTGCGTTGTTGTGTTAAAAGCGGCTGCACTGCCTATCTAGATATTTTTTATTGACTTTGAACATAAGACGGTTGTTAACATCTTCTTTTGTTTGTGATTTCCTCTATCCTGTTTCATTTTGTTATGCTGGACTTTTCCTGATTGTACTTAATATAATGTCCAGAACAGAAGGCGAAAACTCAATGGACACGGAAGGCGAAGGGGAGCCTCTGAACCCGAATGAGATCGAACTAGTTTTCAAACCGCACCCCACAGAGATGACAGGGGACAACCAACTGATGCGGGCACTGAGGGACAGCTCTGTGAGATACTTAAAGACTACAGCCAACGCGTCTGGTTAGTCATTTTTCATGTGCAGTTATATTTGGTTTCACTCCTTTATCGAAAGCTTTTGCTGAGCTGCAAATAATTAGTTTCAATATTGTGAAAATTTACACGGTGTATAATGATAGCAAGCAAAACTGTCCAATATTTATTATAATTAAACTCTTTTACAGTGGACCACCTCAGCAAATACCTTGCCATGCGGTTGACACTGGACCTAGATGCGGAGCTACCTGAGGCATACCGGTTGCTAAATTTCTGCATCTATGTGGCCCCGTCGCCAGGCCAGTTTGTGCCGCTGGCTGGGTCACAGACGCTGAGGCAGATCAATGACAAGTTCTGGAAGGTGGTAAATATAATGGGTTTTATTTATTGGGTCCAAGAGTCCATTTATGAGAACATATGAGAGACACTCATACATATGTATAAAAAGGCAGATAATAATTAATTATCAACAACTTGGGGCATTTTTTTTGTTTCTATTTTCTCCTTTGTATCTTTTATGTGTTATTTTCCTTTGGTGTCAAACAAACAAATTATCTTACTTTTAATGTTAAAATTTTATTTTTCAGGTCAACAAGCCTCTCGAGATGTACTACTCATGGAAGAAAACCTAGAAATAAACACACATTTTAGTTGTGGGTCGGTAGCATAACTAAAATGGTCCAGTGCAGTGATATATTTTAGTTATTTTGTTAACATAATAATGCCTCATTCACAATGAAGTAATGGGTACTTTAAAAAATTGTACCTCAGGAGTCTCAGCACTTTAATTTCATCTGTATATAAATATAATTTAAATTCTTTTTATTTGTAAGTGTATAATTTGAGAATGGCTGAACCGATTTGGCTTTTTTTCTATGAAGTTTCCATTCAAATGTCTGGATAAGGTTTTCATGGAAAGAAAAATTGGGAAAGTTGGCCAAAAAAATTTAAAACTCAAATTAATTGAAATTTTGGACATGAAAACATCTGTGTTGGGTCAGCTAGTATTCCTATAATTTTTGGGTTGCTGACATAGATAGATTGTGGATAGACCATTAAATTGGATGGTTGGCTGCACGGTGCAAAGATTTTTTAGATATATTTTTTATAAATTTGTGCATACATACAGATAAAAATGTGGGTTTATTTATGTAACTTCTCTATATTCAAATAATAAAATGTAATAACTACTTGATTATTGTGAATGAGACATTATACAGTAAATTTTTATCTGAGATATGGACTCTATAATGTGATAAGAAATTATTTTAATTATTCTGTATTAATGGATTTTAATTATTAGTTTGTAATAAGTGTAGTTGTAAAGAGTTGGATGTATTTGTCAGTTGGATGTATTTTAATAAATTATAGAATTTTACATAAAATTAATATGGATATTGTAAATTGTATTTTAAATGCATCCCAGAATTGCTTGCATATTTATAGGTTAAGATTGACATGAAAATTAAAATGTGCACTGCAATTTTAGATGCAGTAAGTAACAATTAAAATTATACAAATAATTAAATTACTAAAATGGCCAAAATGACAAATACATTTCAACTATAATTGAAGTATACATTTTATAATTTATTTAATGATAATGATAGCCATTTATTACATGTAGGTACTAGATTATTGAGATAGACATTTTAATAATAACAAATTATACTATGTAAATATTATGTATTCCTATCAATTTTATTCGTAACATTTTTAAATCATAAAATCAGGGGCGTTATAATGGCTGATGCAAGTTACTCTGGTAGAAATCTTTCATACAAAGATTCATATTCACTGGACCTCAATTCTACCAAAGGAATGGTTTTGGTACTTTATAGCGTTTTCAAGGACAGGAACACCAGCACTAGGCAGCCTAGCCTAGTGCTACTGTCCTTTGATAATTAGGTATAAAGTTCTCGAAACAATCATGCTTCAGTAGTTTGCGTCGGCCTCATAGCTCAAATTACTCTCCTCATTGTGTCACTTGTCAAGTGTAAATACGATAATAGGTACATAAGTGAGGTAAGTACATTGTTACATTACGATTGAGAATAAAATATTTATACCGTGTTTTAGCCTGAATACCCAGTAATTGCACGCTATTCCAAGGAATCGCTGTACCTATATTAGTTTAGTTAATACCTATAGCTGAATTGCATTCATTGAAAATAGTACGCTCTTTTTGATAGGTATGGTTACGCCTTTATGGTACAATACAAGTGATACAACTTTGTATCATTATAGTAACATTAATGGTACCACTGACACTAATAATTTAGGATCAGTAGTGTGCCAACGTCCAACGTATTTCTAGACGTATTTGTCAAAATAGCAGCTGTAGTTGAAGAAGACACTGGTGTCGATTCTGTCGTTCCAATAAGTAAACCTAATTTTAGTTTCGCCTAATTTTGTAATTTGTTACATTTATATTTTGGTAAGAGAATCAGTCTACGGATAGTAGGTATACCCAGTGAGCATCTTTCGCTACGGTTGTAGGTACAGTTTGTGCAATTATATTAAACTGATGAAATCTACATTTTGGTTTTTAATAAAAGACACTATTAATTAAAATAATTTAATTTGATAACAAAGCATAGGCTTTTAATCTTTGCACTGGACAATTGCGCAAAACTTGAAATAGGGACTCCTTCCGGTAAAGTAGAGTTTATTTAAAAAGCTCTTGCTCACTCAAACCAGTGCCGCCTAAAATGAGTGGTTTACACACTTATTAAATATATAGGGACATAAAATACAGTTATAAACTACAACAGGTACAGTCTGCTACATGTATGTACTCAATAATTTTTCAAGCTAAAGGTACATGAATTTGTGACAAGCGCCCATACATCTTTTAAATACGTAAAATTGCAACACTGAAATATAGTGTGGTTAATTGGCGCGAATATTTAAAAAATATTTCCAAAATGAAGGCACTGAAGTTGTTATAATTTTCACTTGGTCGGTATAAAGTGCCTTCTAAAGGCATTGTATTCTCTCCTTAGTGCTTTGGTTGCTTCTATTTTCAAAAGCTTCAGCGCTTCTTCAATTGCTTCTTTATCCTCCGAATCCCGTGCTACCGTAAGTCTCTCCATTGTGGCGAAGTCTAGTTCGTCTATTCTCTCGGCTTCATCTATAAGACGATCTATGTCTCGGAGATAACTGCGAAAAGAAACACTTTGAGCGTCTTCTCTGTACCCTAAAAGTCTTTCTACGTGCTCCCAAAAGTCCATTGTCCGACGTCCGTCTCGCAGTTTACATGTAAACATAAAATTTCGGAAGTGTTTCCGTCCCTTTTCGTCGTTCAGAACATTTTCTATTTTATCCGTAAACCTGTCCAAGTCTGATTTGGAAACTTCGAAATCATCGCAGCCGCAGGCGACGAAACATTTATCCATGGTATACAGTCATTTGTCTGACATTTTGCCCTTTTCCTTCCTTCTTATCGATTTATGTTTACATTAGTACATAAATAAGACTTCCACAGCCCCGACGATAAATCACTTTGACGAAGAGTTGTTTAATCGATGCGATTATTTCAAAGTACTCTGTGATGCGATTGTTACTATGGGAGACTTGATAAGAAACATGCACGATTAACTTTTCGACACAGTGATTCACCTTTCGAGGTAAGGAAGTGAGGTTAACTACAAAAATAGCTAGCGGTAAACCGAGTCAGTCCGCATCCGTGCAACCGCGTAAATAAACTGGCTGCGCGCGGCGCGCCTCGCCTTCCAATATTCTTATCTATGGCATTGATTCGTTTCTGCGCATGCCCCAAAATATTCTTTTCTTGAAACTTTCCCGCCACACTTTTCAAACAAGTCACAATAATAAAGAAATAACAAGAACAATCTGAAACACAGCAATGTGACAAACCGAAATAACTTCACAGAAACAAATCGAAGCAACCCATTTCACGGAGAATGCTACTTGTATTAACACGAAGGCATTACATCACGGCAGGTAAAAAACGTGTCGTGAGTCGTGACCTCGGTTTAAAGCCGATTCATTCATGGGAAATAATATCTCGAGATACTCTGCGAAGACAATGGTTTTCGGGCGATTTGGTCGCGCCCCTTTATAGGGTCTGGTATTCCGCTCATCAACAATCTTTGTCCAAGTTGCATTTGATTAAAGAACAGTTTGATCCTTTAATTAAATTCTATGGTTTGATCATAGATTATGACGATAACAGCAGGCACAGAGGCAGCAGCTCAAAAGGTCGAAAAATCGTCCATTTTTCAAACTAAGTACGCAAAATACTGTGCAAAATTTAGGTAGGTACTCTAAGAAAACTTGACAAAGATCTTGGACGAGTGGAATGGGCTTCTGTCAATGAACTGATCAAATAAGGGACACGGTTCTAGGACAAAGATCTTTGATGAGTGGCATGGAATATATCCGCCTAAGTCATAGAAAATCAAATATTGAACAAAGACATACTTATTATTTAATGAGTGGAATACCACCCATTCACCCGTATTGTACGTTCATTCCAAATTTCCATACAAAAAAATAATTTCAAGTTCAAACGTGAAGTGCGCGGCATTTTCTGTAATTGTTTCTAAGTCTCTTCTAATCAACATCATCATATAACAAAGTAAAACTCACAGATATGTGGTAAAACTTAATTTTCATATATCTCTTCTAAAGGTGGTTGTAGTATACGGGAATCAAAGTAACAAACTTTACCCTCTTTATATTCCACCTATTATCATCTATCACAAACTTTGATTATAAACCTAAGCCATATTTTCTTCTTCTTCAGATTATGGCATATTTTGCACGAAATATGCCATACAATATGCAACAACACTGCAAATACTCGTCCACATTCTTCACCAAAGAGAATATAATCCCGGTTCTTCACCGAGACGACATTACACCGATACGATATGACACGGCTTTTTAAGGCAGCCCATACACCCAAACATATATAAAATGTTCAAGACATTTTAATATTTATTTGTGAGTCCAATCCATAGCTAATTTATTTCATTGAGAAAACAAATAATAGGTATAATTGTCAAGTTGTTATGCGTGTTCCGCTTCTTACATTGGAATATCTTTGGTTCTCCGTGACACAACCTATGTGGATGAGCTCTGCTTAGTAAATGCACAGATTACTATATATGTAGCTAAGTAAATGACGCCAGCGCGCGAGTGTAAATAGTAAATACCCAGGGGCGTATTTACCCTAGGGCCAAAAGGGCCATGGCCCGGGGCGGCAGGCTGCGAGGGGCGGCGCAAGCAGAAAAAATTATAAAACCCTACCTAACTCTTAAGCCTCTTATAAATAAACAGTAGGGCTCTTATCAATAAACAGTGTTAAACGGTTGAATATTAGTTAAAATATGTTTTGTTTCTTTCGATCCAGTTTAAAATTGTCAAATACCAATAAAGACAAAACATAGTTTAACTAAACCACCTTTTAACACTGTTTATTAATAACAGCCTAAATCTAGTAAGGTGGTCGTGGGCGTGCGGCCGGTCGGCGGGGCTTGCAGGCCCAGGGCGCCGAATCCTAAAATACGCCACTGTAAATACCACGTTCGCGGCCGTCGCGAGCCCCCAGTAGTCTGTGCGAGCCCCTTTGACTCGTGCCCATATAACCGCCTCGAACGTGTCGCCGCGAACTCCGATGCGATGCGCCACGTGCAAGCCGTTTACACTCGCGCGTTCGTGCCGGTCAAAGAGTATAATAACTATCCATGTGCCGGTTCGCGTCGGCTCGTGGAGGCTCGCGCGAGAGTCTAAATGCGGCATCACTGTTTTTTTTTTTTTGTTTTGTTTTTGGCTCCACGCGATTAGCGTATTTAGCCAGTGTCAAGTTATATAATTAATAATAATATTATGTAATAAGTCTCTAGTTTTGGTGCATGAAAGTCGTCAAAGTCACGTTAAAGTTTAGTCTAAGCGCGGTCAAGTCGAAATGATGCTTCAGTAAAGCGGTGGATACTTTACTGAAGCTTCTATGGAGTTTTGGATAGAATACGAAAATACACGTTTTTCGTCTTTGTACCATTTGCCTTTCACTCATGCACGTTTACGAACACTTAATGGTTAATAATCCACCATTATTACACATTAACACTCGATAAAACACAGGTTTTAGTAAATAACACAAACTCAACAACAGCACATTTTCGCATTCCCGCCAAAACTCGGCATCACTGTTTTTTTTCTGTTCCGTGGTACCCTAGTATCAGAATTGAAAATTAAAAAGAACAAAACTGGTAAATAAAAAAAAAATTACAACTACTATTTTTTACTTACTGTAAATCGATCGATTGTGTATAAACATAAACATAACATAAACGCTTACACACTCATACCCCCGCACTAGGATTCCCTGTGTCGCAGGTGGCATGGACATACACAGATACACATCACAAACATCCAAGACCCGAGAACAAACTTTATGCTTACACAAAATCTGCCCCGGCCGGGAATCGAACCCGGGACCCCTCGCCTTGCAAGCAGGGTTACTACCAACTTAGCTACGGAGCCGTCAAATCTCAAATCCCAACTATTTTGACGTATAATATACGTATGACACACGTATGACGTAATTATAATAATTTGTGTCTTTGCCAAAGACTCTGGCCATCTATTTTCACAGAACTGCCAACATACATAAAATTTGACATTTACATCGGCCATTTTGCAGTTTTTACGGTAACTGTGCTACACGTGTTCTGTAGGTTAATCCCTAAAATTTAAGTAATTACTGTGATTCTTACTGTTATTTTGTGTTATAAATAATCTACGCTCATTTTAGATTGCCGAGATGGTAGTTGCAAAGAAGCCTGTGGCTAAAAAAGCCCAGTTACACCAAAAGACTGGCAAGAAGGGAATCAAGGGAGGCAAAATCCGCGGTAAGGGCCAAAAGAGGAAAATCAACCTGAAATTCACGATTGATTGCACACACCCTGCCGAAGACAGCATCCTGGATGTGGCTAACTTCGAGAAATACCTGAAGGAACACGTCAAAGTTGAGGGCAAAACAAATAACCTAGGCAATCACGTTGTCATTGCCCGGGATAAGACGAAAGTTGCTATCAACGCAGGTTAGTACATTTTATTAGGGTACTGGTATGGCGATATTAGTACTTTTTAGTATAGGGACAACTTGGATCTTAATATTTGTAAAGAAGTAATGAAAATTCATACGTTGGAGGCATGCTTTGGATCGACAGTTTTTATCACTTCACAAACTAAGCATCATTGTAGATTGTAATGCACTCCATTAAAATAATAGATTTAGGTGTCCAGATAGTATTAGTGAAAAAAGCCTTAATAATAATGCTATTGTACAAACTTATTAATACTAGTAATAGGTACTATTTTCTGTTGTCATAATTTAAGGGACTATTCCTAAGGACTTGATTCTCTATCTAACGGCAAGTAAAACAAAATTACTAATAGAAAATCAATATGCATACATTTGAAAAAGGAGTACAAAAAGAGCTAGCATCGACTTGTCTAGTACTGGCACTCGCTGAATGATTTGATATTACATTATTTTTTTCTAAATATATATGAAAGCTTTTAAATTAAATTTTAAGGTATTATGTATAACAGTTAGCACTTTGTTTGCACTTTACACTATTTATCAAGTAAAAAGAGGTGCTTTAGATAATTATTAATAAAATTAAAGCAGAGTTCTTGTGTTGTCCTGTTTTTCATCGCACAAATTTCCATCCTCTATTACAAAAGAAATACAGTAGTAAATAGATAGTCATGTGTATAGTGAATCCAAAAATATTTTATAAATATGGTCCAAAATCTTGAAAAAAGAATGTGACAAAACTTTTTGTCTCAAAATGCTTAATATTTTAAGCAACAACTATCATGTTTTTAACAAACTTCCAGAAAAGGAGGAGGTTCTCAGTTTGTCTGGATATTTTTCGTTATATGTTAACTAATTTCTCCACCAATTGTCAACCAATTTAAAAGATACTTTTTTTTAATTAGTTGGGTCTCTCTTTTATAAATTTTATTAAATTTTTTATTTCAAATGATGAAATCTAAAATATTGCTATATTTTCATCGAAGTTGGTTTCACCGCTTTTTTAATAGATGCTTGTTTTTTATGTATGTTCACCAATTTCTCCATCAATTTAGAACCAATTTTGAATATTTTTGTTTCATTGGGAATACTGAAGTATACTCTCGAGTTGGTTCTATACAAATTTTAAAGAACACCTAAGAGTAAAAAATGTTCATTTCATCAATCTGTTCCTGGTTTTATAAAAGCAATTCTACTTGTGCTAACTAAAAAAAAAGAAAGCCAATCATCTAAAGAAATATGTAAAAATATTTATTCTTAATGGTGTCTCATTTTCGTAATTAATTTAAAAAAAAAATATGTCAAACTTAAAGCTAACACATTGCCATTTTCAACCTAATTGTAAGCAGGCAATTATGCTTACCATCACGTAAATCACTTATCATCTTATTACTATACTGCTGAAAAAAACACTTCTGACAATCATAATTCAAATTTCTGTTAAATGTTAAAAACTTACAAATGTTTGTAACAAAAAGTGATGTAGATGATTTTTGTTTAAAGTAATTATAGATTCATGGATGCACACAGTGTGTGTATAAAACCTAATCTAACCTAAGTCCATGGCTCAAGGACTGACTTCGAGGCCTGGAACACAAAGTGCTTTTATACATGTAAATTATAAACAAAATTTTTGTCTTCCTTACAGACATTCCCTTCTCCAAGAGGTACCTCAAGTACCTGACCAAGCGTTACCTCAAGAAGAACAACCTCCGTGATTGGCTGAGAGTGGTAGCCTCCGCACATGATGCTTACGAGCTCCGTTACTTCAACATCAACGCGGACAGCGACAACGAAGACAATGAAGATTAAGCTAAGCTGTTCTAATAAAAAATAGTTTTACGCTACAAACATTCTTGTTTTATTTTTTTGTTGTTTAATTTTGGTCTCTACATTCTCACTTATTGAGATTGTGACTTATGGCTGATTCACATATTGCAAAATAACAAGTAATGCCAATGTGTAAAAAGACACTATATGTTTTTTATTTAATTATTTTGGTAACGAGACAAGCTGGTCGTTTACCTGATGGTAAGCATAACGCAGTGCCACCCAGAACTTTGAAAGACAGGTGCGGCACTGCGGTGCGCTCGTTACCCTGAGACATTAGGTCATGTCTCACAAGTGTGAAGTGATTAGGAATATGGCCTATTTATTGCCTCTTACAGTATTTGATAACTAGACAAGCTGGTAATTTTCTAGATGGTAAGCATGACAATGGCCCCTAAACAGTAGCAGTGCCTCTCATAAGCCCTAGTAATTTGAGACTGCTCATCAAACTGGAACACAAAGCTTACACATTTCTGCTTGGTGGCGACGCGGTATACTAACCCAGCCTCTATATATAGTTTTTTTCTTGCGCGTCCGCGCTTACCCCCGTACGTACTCGAAGCTTCGCAAGTTAGTTACTAGCTCCTATATCTCTATGCTAGCTCCGTACTGCAGTGTGATTTTAATTCACTGAACGATATCCGAAGCGATTTGATTGTTTATATCTGAAACGCAACCCATGACGGGATGCGATTCCGAAATATAAGCGATCCGCGTCGCTTCCGAGACGGATATCATTCTAAGTATTCAAATGGTCTTCTACACTTATCTATTTTTTCTTTGCTATAAGTACCTATGACTGTACTATTATGTATTCGATGGTACCTACTGATATTAGGTATACAGTACAAGGGATAATGATAAACTACACAGGGCTACCAGTGCAGACTGTAGGCCTGAGCGCTCATAAAATTTTGGGTTTGTAAGTGGAAATAAATTTCCACTTATAAAACATCTCTTAAAAATCCCCCTCAGTCAGGTGGATAAGCAGGTAGGGCAAAGTGAAATTAAATGGATGCACTCGTGCACCAGAGCCATTTTCTGACTTTTTTTACAAGTCTTATGATTGGGTTTGTTTTAGTCAAATCTGGTAAGACCTTAGGGTCATACCACAAAAAAATTAAACAGCCTTTAGACCTGTGTTTAACTCCTAAACATGTCTTAGTCGCGTGTTTAAATATGAGCAACCATAAATCATAGCATAGTTACGACATTTCTAATCAATTTTGATGTTAATGTTTAGACAGTCTAGCTAAACAGGCGTCTAAAGGTGGTTTTTTTTATGGTAACACGGTCAGTGTGTACCATCTTCGATCACTTCGTGACTTACGCAGTGCTTAAACATTAACCTATACACAAAAAAATTACATCTATCAAAAGAAGCTTCTGCACTTTATTATCCCTATCACTATTTAAAAAATTGCTTAGAGGTAAAAAAATTAAATAATTTAGTTTTAAAAGTAACTTTTATTCAGTTGTTAAATATTATTTACATAAACAATTAAAAAAGAAAACAAATTGACTTCATCGTTGATTTATAATAACTCATTGAAGAATAAAATGTAGCACTTATTGTCTAACTTCATCTACATATTTTGTTCTACTCTAAGTAATAAGTAAGATTCATCACCGCTTGTATTGTCTGAATGAGAAAATGCTCTAATTATGATAAATTTGAACTAAACTGGTAACATTAACTTGCACCGGAGTTAAGGCGACCTACAGACCCTAATAAATACTGTATTTATCCAATAGTACAAAAGTAGAAGTGAATAAATACTTAGTAATTTAATACTTATACAAAAAAGCGGTTGTTATTAAAAACGAACGCTTGAAATGTAACTAAAAACCTACAAAATTCTGCTTGCACAAGTGACTTTCAACTTACGGCAAGCATTTACTTGCGGCACTAGTTGCAAGCAAAATATGTGAAAGTTTTTTCTTACTGGTCATACTTTCAGTGTTGCTACACGATTAATATTTCCCTAATTTTGGGGTACGCGAATTTATGCAAGTTTATTGTTAATATAGTTTACACAGTATACAGTGTTACTAATTTTGCCTTTTTTTTTTTTGTTCATCCAGTGCAAGGTTTCGTGGTGGCAGTTCACTTGCCAGAGGCGATTTCCTTCATTCTGTTAAGCGCAGAGCCGGCTTTAAACCAGCCGATTTGTTGTCCGTTGAGGGAGTGATTAAGCTTGATGCGTTCAGATTTGCCGTCTTTGTGCTTGATCTCGCATTCAACAGGCTGTGGAAGGAAACCATTGTATTAATGCATGTTTTACTACGCACCATAGTTCGAATCTCGACTACACCCGCACGCACCAATGATTTACATCAAGTTATGTGTGGATTATTCACACTCCATGTTCAAGAACCATACAATTCGAGCACTTGTGACATCCACCCAGCACTCTGGGTCCGCGTGGTATATTATGGCCCATACCTCTCTCTCTGAGAGAAGGCCGGTACCCCAGCAGTGGGAGCGTAAGAGGCTAATAGTGTAAACACAACACGGTTTGGGAAATGTGTGGTTAATTTATATTACCTTGCCAGGTGCAAGGTCCTTCAGTCCGAGCAGGGAGATCTTGTCGTCGGGGCGGATTTTGTCGTAGTCAGCAGCGTTGGCGAATGTAAGCGGGAGCATGCCTTGCTTCTTAAGGTTCGTCTCGTGAATCCTGGAAATGGTAATGCAAGTTAAAATTTAAGCACGAGAACTTAAAAGCATAAAGATCAGTATCGGGAAACTCATATGTTAAATTTTGCATTTATTTCTAATACATACCTTCGTATGTACCCATAAATGAAACTCTAGCGAAACTCGACTCAATGCTACTCGAGTCTATGGCTTTTGATCAGTAGCGCAAGTACGGAACTTTGCTATCTATAGCGATCGATAAATTGACAGTTCGATAAGATAAAATCGTTGTTGATTTTTGTCGAAACCGAAACAACCTCTCCTGAGAACGAAAACTAATCTTCGAAGCTACATTTGCGACGACGACTAGTTTTACTTGTAATCTGTTATCGATTGCTATTCCTACACAATGACGTTCAATTTTCATTGCATTGATCGAATAATAAATATCACGAAGTGAGTTTCGTGTGAAAACAGTGGCGAACGACGATAAAACCATTTATACGTTTATGTTAAAATAGTCTTCGTTCCATAAACCAGTCTTCGAATTGTGTAATGCGAATATTCACTTCATATTGAAGAAAGTAAATTCGGCTTCGTTTGTTTTCGAAAAAATCAAGAACTACCCTATCTCTAATTTAAATTTTAAGATTCGAACTGTCAATTTTATTTATCGAAACGATCGGTACTTGCACGGCTGATTACGTATTTGACAGACTCCCGTCAGTAATGCCAACTTAGCAACTTTATAGCCAGATCTAGCAATTTTCGTATCCCCGTCAGGGAAAAAATTGTAGCTAAACTGTAGCTATTTTTCTAGCAACTTTATAAAATTAGTACAATTTTTCTAAACAATCATCATTATTTCTTTGATTGACAGTAACAGCAAGCGATCATGTGGGTAACGTGTGGACTTTGACGACTTTTATCATACTTTCCTACACTAAAACTTGAAAATTATAAGCTTCACGCGGGCTAAATACGTAAATCACGCGGAGCCAAACTCAAAAGCTAGTTTAAACATAGTTTTACTGCAATCGATTATTTTCTAAATTTTTTTTCTTTAGCTACTTCTGGCAACTTTTTGGGGTGAAACAATCTGATAACCTGGCAACTTTTTGTAAAAGATCCTGCTACAAGGACAATAGTACAGTTATCAACACTGACTCCCTTCACTTTGTTAGTGGGAGGACTAATTCATCTGCGAGTGTCCGTCTGGGTTGTTACCACCGCTTTGCTAGTGAAGTCTGCCGCCAAGCAGTAGTGTGCAAGGATTACTGTGTTCCGGTTTGATGAGCAGAGTATCCAGTGAAATTACTGGGCTTATGAGACTTAATACCTAATGTCTCAGGGTACCGAGCGCACTGCAGTGCCGCGCAGGCCTTTGTGTTTCAAAGTTCTGGGTGGCACTGCATTTGTTATGGGCCGGCGTTATGCTTACCATCAGGCAAACGACCAGCTCGTCTCGTTACCAAATAACATAAAAAAAGTGTGCCGCAGTAGTTACCTAGCGAAGGACTTGACGATGATGGCGCGGCCGCCCAGGTGGCGCGGCTCGAGCGCGGCGTGCTCGCGCGAGGAGCCCTCGCCGTAGTTCTCGTCGCCGACCACGAGCCAGCGCGTGCCGGCGGCCTTGTACGCGCGCGCGGTGGCGGGCACGGCTCCGTACTCGCCCGTCAATTGGTTGCGGACTTTGTTCAGCTCGCCGTTCTCGGCGTTTGTAGCGCTGCGGAGATAAGAGTTAAAAATGTTATGAAATATATTTTATAGTGTTAACCGACACTAGCGGATGTTCACATAAATATATACATCACAAAAATTTCGCTTCCAACAGGATTCGAACCTGCGTCTTCTGGCTTGCCGGGCCAGACGCCTTAACCACTAGGCTATGGGAGCAATCAATGTTGGCTACGAAATTCTTGATATGATGTATTTCTTTTCGGCTTATAAGCCGTAGCGTCATCTAGCAGACCCGCTTTGAAGCGATTGCCTGCTCCATTGCGATACGTTACAGTACCATACGATGATAAGAATCCATATGATAAGAATTTCGTAGCCAACATTGATTGCTCCCATAGCCTAGTGGTTAAGGCGTTTGACCCGGCAAGCCAGAAGACGCAGGTTCGAATCCTGTTGGAAGCGAAATTTTTGTGATGTATATATCTATAAAAATGTTATGTTAAAGACTCTAAGGGTCATACCATAAAAAAAATTAAACACACTTTAAACCTGTGTTATATAGTGTTTAACTCTTAGACATGCTTTAGTCGTGCGATTAAATTTGAGCAACCACAAACACTGATTTAAGTAGTGTCTAACCGTTGTCTAACTCAATTCTGTGGCGACGTTTCTAATCATTTTAGACGTTTATCTTTAGACGCTGTCTAGGTAAACAGGCGACTAAAAATGTTTTTTTTTGTGGTAACACTATAAGTTTTTTTTATACCGTTGGTACGCTATATGCGTTGCAGTGATAATAATAATCGTGTACTAGTTGGTGTTCGATATATTTTTCTGATCTAAGAAAACTTTTTCCTAAAGGTGTGCATATTGGACAATGAAGAAAATGTCCACTATTGTATAGTTGTAACGGCCACATGTTTAGTAGTTCTGCTGCTGATACCACATCTTCCTCGTTTCATATGCTTTTAATATAATAATTGTGCACTAGTTGGTATTTGCTATATTTTTCTGATCTAATAAAACCCTTCCTAAAGGTGTGCATATTGGACAATGAAGAAAATGTCCACTATAGTGGACATTTCCTTCACTGTCCAAGAAAATGTCCACTATTATAGTGGACATTTTCTTCACTGTCCAATATGCACACCATTAGGAAGGGTTTTCTACTAAACAAGAGGCCGTTACAACTATACAATAATTGTATAGTTGTAACGGCCTCTTGTTTAGTAGACGCTGGGAGAATATCTTCCTATTTTTCATATGGTTTTAGTATAATAATCGTACACTAGTTGGTGTTTGCTACGTTTCTGATCGAATAAAACTTTTTCTTAAAGGTGTGCACTCACGTGATGAACATATTGTTGGAGATGTTGTCCAAGTGACCGCGGTACTTGAGCCACGGGCCGGCGGCGGAGATATGGTCAGTGGTGCACTTGCCCTTCACTTTGATTAGGATGGTGAGGTCCGTGAGGTCCTTGCCGTCCCATTTGTCGAAGGGCTCCAGCAACTGCAAGCGGTCTGAGGTCGGGGCCACGTCCACTTGCACTTCTGTAAATGGGAGATGGTACTTGAAATATTTTTTTTTACACTCATACCCCCCGCACTAGGATTCCCTGTGTTGCAGGTGGCATGGACACACACAGATACACATCACAAACATCCAAGACCCGAGAACAAACTTTATGCTTACACAAAATCTGCCCCGGCCGGGAATCGAACCCGGGACCCCTCGCTTTGCACGCAGGGTTACTACCAACTTAGCTACGGAGCCGCCGTATATAAATGTAATTATAATTAACCCTTTTTATACTATTGAATAACGAGACGAGCTGGTCGTTTGCCTGAGGTAAGCGTAAGCAATTGCAGTGCCAATCAGAACTTTGAAACTGGACAAAGGCCAGCGCGGCAATGCATTGCGCTCGTTACCCTGAGACATTAGGTATAAGTCTCATAAGCCCAGTAATGACACTGGCTCTCAAACAGCGATAGATTTTCAGCTTGTGGGTGGTAACTAGCCAGCAAGCACTGGAAAATGCCCTAACACCAAGCTAAGGTTGTCACGATGCTTTTCTCATTGTAGATTTCAAATCACCAACCTCTCACTAGCTATTATCGTTTCAAAGACATACAGCTGCGCATCTACAAAATATTGTCCAGAATAAGTACGTACTGGTGCCGTCAGCCGGGGGGTGCTCGTAGGTGTCCTGGCCGGGGTCGAAGCCCTTGGAGGGCAGTTCGTCCCCGAAGGGGTCGGACAGCTTGAACTTCTTGCCGTCGGCGCCGGTCAGCGAGTCCGTCAGGGGGTTGAAGTCCAGACGGCCTGGAAAAGAAATGTTCTGTTCTGTTATACTGATTGTAATTAGTGAGGAGAATAAGAAAAACTTTCATAAGCGCTGCTCTGGAAATAAAGAATTCAATATTCGTATGTATTTATTTTTAGATGGGACAGTTAGGAGTGTAGCTACAGGAAGACTTTCTAGGATCAATTCTAATTTTTGAAGGGATTGTCAAAATCACTTCAAAAGTTAGAATTGATATGTATTCACATCTTAGAATGTCGAGGGTCCCAAAGGGGCCGGTGCGGGGGAAACAGGTAGCCTTAGCAATCTTAATAGCAATTCTATTAGTTCAAGCTATTTTGAACCTTATCACCACTGGATAAGGTCTAACTTTTTTTTTTTTACCTACGTGGTTCCAGCCGACATTAAGGTTCAATATAGTTAGCATTTTTATTCGTTCATAATGGTTAATCTATTTTGAACCTTATCACCACTGAATAAGGTCTAACTGTTTTTTTTTGCCGCCGGACCTACGTGGTTCCGGCCGACATTTGAGGGAAAAGGTACAGTCAGCAAGAAAATTGGCTGTTTACACTAAAACTTTTTTGATGCCAATCTATCCTGTTTCTTATCATGATAAGTGTTTTTCCAAATTAATCTTAATATCATCTCAATAATCTAGATAATGTCCAAGCACCTGACAATAAAGACGAAAGGTACCCGAGACATTAGGCATTAAGTCTCATAAGCCCAGCAATTTCACTGGCTAGAAAGTTCTGTAGTAGAAATTTGACATAGTATAACTTTACGCTGTATAACTGTAGTATAACTTTAAATGCCTTTTCCTCAATGAAAAATTCTGATTTTCAAAAACTCGTGTAACAAATGTTGTTGACCTCAAGGAGTACATTGACCCCCTTTTGGTGTAACATACCAATTAAACTGAGGTTGTATTAGCGAGGCAACAGCAACGTCATTCTGAGGACGACTGCTCTGCGAACTGACTGCCCACTCCGAGTGGATGAAAATAGTCTTAGGTATTCATTAATTATTATATTTTCATTCTTTTGTGTAAATAATTTAATTTCTTATTATTTCAATTTTATATAGATTTATTATTTATTTTTGTTAATTAATTGCGTGTAAATTAATATGGATACTTAATTATTTTTTTTATGTTATTTGGTAACGACACGAGCTGGTCGTTTGCCCGATGGTAAGCATAACGCCGGCCCATAACAATTGCAATGACACTCAGAACTTTGAAACAAAAAGGCCTGCGCGGCACTGCAGTGCGCTCGTTACCCTGAGACATTAGGTATTAGTCTCATAAGCCCAGTAATTTCACTGGATACTCTGCTCATCAAACCGGAACACAGTAATGTTTGCACACTACTGCTTGGCGGCAGACTTCACGAGCAAAGCGGTGGTAACAACCCAGACGGACACTCGCAGAAGAGTTAGTCCTCCCACTAACATCTGAAATAAATGAATTATTATTATCAGCACTGACTGACAGGTACGTACCGGCGAGTGACAAAGCGGTGACGAGCTCGGGGCTGGTGACGAAGCAATGAGTGGCGGGGTTGGCGTCATTGCGGCCGGTGAAGTTGCGATTGTAAGATGTCACTATGGTGTTTTTTTCTCCCTTTTTCACGTCCTTACGGTCCCACTGCCCGATGCAGGGCCCGCACGCGTTGGCGAGGACCTATGACATAGGGACCACTCATTAAACATCATCATCATGCCGTTATCCCACTATGTCGGCTCGATCTTAAGAAAATGCCTTGAACACACTTATAAGTTATTGGTGACTAATTTGCAACTTGAGGGTGGTAGGCCAGGCGAGTATTAGAAAATGCCTTGAACACACTTATAAGTGATTGGTGACTAATTTGCAACTTGAGGGTGGTAGGCCAGGCGAGTATTAGAAAATGCCTTGAACACACTTATAAGTGATTGGTGACTAATTTGCAACTTGAGGGTGGTAGGCCAGGCGAGTATTAGAAAATGCCTTGAACACACTTATAAGTGATTGGTGACTAATTTGCAACTTGAGGGTGGTAGGCCAGGCGAGTATTAGAAAATGCCTTGAACACACTTATAAGCGATTGGTGACTAATTTGCAACTTGAGGGCGGTAGGCCAGGCGAGTATTAGAAAATGCCTTGAACACACTTATAAGTGATTGGTGACTAATTTGCAACTTGAAGGCGGTAGGCCAGGCGAGTATTTGAAAATGCCTTGAACACACTTATAAGTGATAGGTGACTAATTTGAGCATGAGAGTGGTAGTTACGCCAGGCGAGCATTAGAAAATGCCCTACCATCACCCTGGTTGCATCACAATGTTTTATTTCACTACAAGCTCGCGATCACTGACACTCGAACTACCGACCTCCAGACGGCGGCTGATGTTATTACCACAGACGCATGTTTTCCACTGTAGGTCGTTTGGATGAGACCGCAGTGCCACAGTGCATAAAAAACGAATGTAAAACTCACAGTGCCTCCAAAGTCCCTGAGCGTCTGTGCGATGCCGTCACGCTCGATGGTGGCGCGGACCTGCTCAGATCCAGGGGTCACGTTGAACGGGATCTTGGACTTGACTCCGTGCTTGAGCGCCTGTGGGACAAATTTTATTGTTACAGTCCAGCAGTCAGTGAACAGGTATCTGCGGTCAAACGCAAGCCTATACAGTATAAACAAAAATAAGTATATGTTGACACGGCTGAGCACAACTGAGCAAAAATTCTATGTTGCTAGTTTTGTAAATTAACACAAATTTTTTCATAACTTAAGTTTTAACACAATACGACACAATTTGTAAAATATTATTAAGTATTAAATATTTAATACTTTTAATAAAATGTGGTTTCATCGCGCGATTGTTAAAAATGTAAAATGTACCACAATCTAGTTTTTTCATTATTATACGACGTAAATCTTGTTAATTATATTAATAAACACTAATAAATACCAGAGATATTCAAGAGAGAGATTTCAAACTCATTGTTAGAGGTACCATTAAGATTTTTTTGATCGAGTAAATTTGGTAAAAACTTGTTTTGAACACAACAAGATTTACTGAAATATGATGAATAATGACATATATTTTTTCAGTGCCCGAAACTCATATAATTTAGCTAAAAAAACGTTTTAAGTGAAGCTATTTAGCTGCTATACACGCCTTAATTAAAGTATCTATATTTACTAATTTCACCCGCAATAGAATATTCTCACAGGAACCGTGAATTTTCCTGGAACAAAGAACTTTATGACAATATCTTTAAGATGTTTTTTTCACTGACCTCCTTAACAATGCTGGCGCAGCGGCCCATGTCTTCGTAGGAGGAGTTGGTGCAGGAGCCGATGAGGCCAACTTTGATGTCGATGGGCCAATCGTTTTTCTTCGCGACGTCGCCGAGCTTCGAGATAGGGTTCGCGAGGTCCGGGGTGAAGGGGCCGTTCACGTGGGGCTCCAGGGTTGTAAGGTCAATTTCTACGATCTGTGGGGAAGAAAAGTGTTATGGTAAAATACTGTGGGGAAGAAAAGTGTTTTGGTAAAATATTGTGGGGAAGAAAAGTGCTATGGTAAAATCATGCTAGGAAAAAAGTGCTATGGTATAATATGGTCGGGATGAAAAGTGCTATGGTAAAGTGCTGTGAGGAAGAAAAGTGTTATGGAAAATGCTGTGGGGATGAAAAGTGCTATGGTAAAATAATTTTAGGAAGAAAAGTGCTATGGTAAAATATTGTGGGGAATAAAAGTGCAATGGTAAAATACTTAGTACCTTACTTGTTGCCGCACTCAGAGTTGTTTAATGGTTACTTAAGCGTATAACACTTAGTATAGATTTACAAAAGAAATCTACACTAAGTAAGACTCGCTAAGTAATCATTACACGACTCTGAGTGCGGCAACAGCACCAGAGGTGCTGAGTGTGGCAACATGACAAGCACCAGCGGTGGTGGCGCCATCTGAGATTAGCTTTGCCTATGCCTCCCCATTGCTGTGCCGTAGTTTAGAGATGTTACCTGATCGTAAGGTGCCTTGGAGTCAGGGGTGAGCAGATGCTTGTAGGAGTTAGCGGAGGCGGCGATGTCGTGACGTCCTGTCGACTTGAGGTAGGCCTCCATGCGACTGTTGTAAGGGAACACCTGTGGATATGATCATCATCATTTACAAAAGATGTAAACAGTGGCAATAAAAAACTCAGCAGCAATGAAGCTCAAGTCTAAACCGGTTGGTGTTGGATCAACTGGGTTTGTCTTGGTGATTATAGGTTATGTTTCGATTTAGTTTATAATTGTCAAAGAACAACAAAGATAAAACATAGTTTAACTAAACCACCGTTCAAAACTGTTTGTTAATAAGATACTTAAACCTTATTTCTAAAGGCTTAAAATTGCTCTTTTTCAAATAGCCATTCGCTCCGAGAGCAATTGTTTTCAAGAACTGTCCCTATGGTTACTTACACTAGTAGTGGCACCAATTTCAGCGCCCATATTGCAGATGGTAGCCATGCCCGTGCAAGAGATGGAGTCTACTCCGGGGCCGTGGTACTCCACGATGGCACCGGTGCCTCCTTTCACGGTGAGGATGCCGGCTACCTTGAGGATGACATCCTTGGGTGAGGTCCAGCCTTTCAGTTTACCTGCGGAAAACGTTGACCTATAGAATAGTGATGTTGACTCCATTTTTTTATGATGCCAATCAATTTGTTTTCTCATGGGAATCAAATGTCTGTATCGAAAAAACTGGAAATCGAACGCTAGAAACGTCAAAATGAGAGTCAAAGTCGGGCGTATCTACTGAGCGCTCAAACGCTCCATACAAATTGGACAGAACATCTGACGTCACTTGTTCAATGCTTGACCGTGAAGCTGTACTAAAAAGCATTTTGTTGATTTGACCGTGAAGAACTGCGTTTAATTAAATAGTTCCCATACATTGTTTTATTCATTGAAATGTAAGAATCTGATGGTATTATTTCGATTACTAACGGATGATAGAAAAATTGTTGAATTTAGGAAACTTTTAGAGGTCTTTTTATTTTGTGTTTTGATTATATATTTTGTGTTTAAACGCTTACACACGCATACCCCCGCACTAGGATTCCCTGTGTCGCAGGTGGCATGGACATACACAGATACACATCACAAACATCCAAGACCCGAGAACAAACTTTATGCTTACACAAAATCTGCCCCAGCTGGGAATCGAACCCGGGACCCCTCGCCTTGCAGCAAGGGTTACTACCAACTTAGCTACGGAGCCGGCGATGCAACGTTTCATGCAACATCCCAATAGGAAAAGAATTCTCCGTTGATATAATCAATCGAGATACTAACCCCGAGAGATGAAATACTGTACTATCCGATCTCACAACAATATATTACAAATGTCAGCGCTCAGCGTATTCGGCGGAGAATCGGCGCGAGGCGGGGGCTTAGCCAATCAGAGCGCATTATGTCTAGGTAAAAATGGTGGAATTTATTTCGTTCAAACCAAACGTCTGTCACTGCATCTCTAGGGGTTAGTTCCTCGATGATATAATCGAACCCGCGACACTTACGCGCTATAGAAATCAAGGTCACAAATGTCACCTGTGATACAAGATAGGTCACAATTCACATGAATATTACACATACAGGTACTTGGTACTCGTTTATTGGGGTCGCCGTAATAATGGTAGATACAAGTATCTTCAAGTCGCGTGAGAAGTCACTAGTGTATACAAGAAGTTGTGTGTGAACTTGTTGCAAAATCATGGTTATTTTGACGGCAAAACGCAAACTTGCATTAGCGTGTAAGGTCGGCCTAAGGAATCCGATGTTAGTCGAGCGTGTACTAATTCAGAGCCATTTATTAGATGAAATTGATACAGAGCGAACTTTGTACTTATTTCCTCTGCCACTAGGTCAATGGCGGAGAAAATAAGTAGCTACTTGATAGCTGTTAATTAAACCTCTTATCTAAATGCATATGTAGGTAACTAGCTTCTGCGAGCGATTTCACCCGCGTTCCCACAGGAGCTGTACATTTTTGCGGGATAAAAAGTAACCTATGTTACTCTCCGGTCTATAAACTATATCTATGCCAAATATCACGTCGATCCGTTGCTCCGTTACTGCGTGAAAGTACAAACCAACAAACACACTTTCGCATTTATAATATGGATTGATAAAATTGATTTCAGTATGTGAGATATTAGGTACTATTACGTATTTTTATGTATCAGCTGATATGTACTTTAAATAGTGACATCTCCGGGTTCAAGCGATCATTATTCAAGCAGTCAAACACCACAACTTCGAGGCATTTGATGGTGGGTTTAACGAAAATGTAGGGAACGAAGTGAACGCGATTCGCGGTACACGTCTCGTCACAAAGCGCAAGGCAGCACTTATTGGCGACAACCGAACTTTCTTTTTATTTTATTTGGTAACGAGACGAGCTGGTCGCTTGCCTGATGGTAAGCATAACGCCGGCCTATAACAATTGCAGCGCCACTCAGAACTTTGAAACACAAAGCCCTGCGCGGCACTGCAGTGCGCTCATTACCCTGAGACATTAGGTATCTCATAAGCCCAGTAATTTCACTGGCTACTTTGCTCATCAAACCGGAACACAATAATGCTTGCACATTACTGCTTGGCGGCAGACTGCACGAGCAAAGCAGTGGTAACAACCCAGACGGACACTCGCAGAAGACTTAGTCCTACCACTAACGAACGACGAACCATCAATACCGAGATCGACTATGGCGCGAATTGTATGGACCGCTCGTGTTATTGGTATGTATAGCGAAATCGGGTCGTTTCTATGGAGTAAACTTACTATTCTACTTGTACTATGATAGCATATTATACTACTAGCTATCCCGGAAAATTAGCTTAGTTTCTGTGAACATCGCCAAGCGGCTGAAACCGCGGACAGAAGCTATTACTCAAGTACTAACTTCAAGATCCACGTTCATTAACACGCTCAGATAAAACCGATTCAGACGAGTTATATGTGCAAGGTTAAATCAATAAAAAAAGATATCATTTCAATATCTCGCGCTAGTACAGTAGTAATGTAAATTATGACGCATTTTTACAACTGATACAAATGATTACAGATTTTGGGTTTGTTTGTTTGAGACTTTATTGATAAAACTGGGTATTTTTCTGACACAGCAAAGGTAAACATTTAGTAATTTGTGCATTCATTTTGTAATAAATTAGATGTAACCTAAAGTTATAAGGCTAGGTTAGTAAGCGTGCTAACAAAGCGAAAGGGCCCGGGTTCGAACCTCAGCCGAGGCACAGAATACGTAATAGTATAAGACCGGGGCAAAGTTTACCAATATGTGTATTTTGTTCTCCTGTATTGGATGTTGTGTATTGTGTCCAATGTCCATGCTAATTGCGACACAGGGAAGTGTACGAGTTTATAAGCGTTTGTTTTTGTATAGAATCGAAGAGGTGAGAAGAGCTATTTCTATTATTTTTAACAGACTTCAAAAAAGGAGAACGTTCTCAATTCGTCTGTACTTTTTTGTTGCGATGTTACTTGCTATCTCTGCCAATTGCCAACTGAATAAATCTTTGTTCACGTGAAAAACGTTTAGTGGGTTCGAGATATCCAGTCTAACATATTCTTCTCTCTCTTCTAGTTACTATCTTTTTTATGTCTCTACTTCAATTACTTTTTTATTGTAATTATGTACACACTTCTCCTTTTTTTCTCCTTTTTTCTCCTTCTTTCCTAAACACTTCTCCTTTTTTTTACTTTTTTACTAGACTACCAAATACATGGTGGCCAATGACAAGACAAAAAAAAGATACTTTATAGTGAAAAGGTTAAGAGCCCCTGCTCTAGAAATATATTACGGTCAGGGGCCTGTTTCATAAAAAATATTAGTCTAATATTATGAGTCTTTTTTTTTTATACATAATATGACGCTAATACTCATAATATTCGACTAATATTTTTTATGAAACAGGCCCCAGGTAACCACAATTGATATTAATGTAGTAAACATTATACATAACACCTTAAGTAAGTTGGGGGCACAGAACGTTTTCCTTCATTTACAACAGTTTAGGAAGCTGACCTTTCGAAATTCCACTGCTTCAATAGTACGATTTACAATAATACATTGTAAATGCGAAAGTGCGTTTGTTGGTGTGTTGGTTTGTCCTTCTTTTAGGAAGCTGGCCTTTCGAAATTCCACTGCTTCAATAGTACGATTTACAATAATACATTGTAAATGCGAAAGTGCGTTTGGTGGTGTGTTGGTTTGTCCTTCTTTTAGGAAGCTGGCCTTTCGAAATTCCACTGCTTCAATAGTACGATTTACAATAATACATTGTAAATGCGAAAGTGCGTTTGTTGATGTGTTGGTTTGTCCTTCTTTTAGGAAGCTGGCCTTTCGAAATTCCACTGCTTCAATAGTACGATTTACAATAATACATTGTAAATGCGAAAGTGCGTTTGTTGGTGTGTTGGTTTGTCCTTCTTTCACGGAGCAACGGTTCGACGTGATTTTTGGCATAGATATAGTTTTTGAACCGTAGGTTATTTTTTATCCAAGAAAATGCACCGTTCCTTGGGTAACTCCACGGGCAGAAGCTAGTTTATCTACAAGATTACTCTCACCCTGTAACTTGTAGAAGAAAAAGAAAACTCAAGTAAAATTGCTCCGTGTTATACACGAAGAGATATGCAAACGTATCTATTGCACATTGACACTGGCCATTGGCACGCCGCCAGACGAAATATCGAACTATTTATATAACCTTTATAAACATGTTCACCTATTTATATACTGCAATGTAAGAGTAGATGCAATCGACGCGTCGGTCAAAAGTCACCGATGAACGTTGAAAGTCTTTCATAGGTTCACGATTCGTTTGGAAAGAGGAGATTGTTAGTGGGAGGACTAACTCTTCTGCGAATGTCCGTCTGGGTTGTTACCACCGCTTTGTGAGTGAAGTCTGCCGCCAAGCAGTTGTGTGCAAGCATTACTGTGTTCCGGTTTGATGAGCAGAGTAGCCAGTGAAATTACTGGGCTTATGAGACTTAATACGTCCTGTCTCAGGGTAACGCGCAGGCCTTTGTGTTTCAAAGTCCTGGGTGGCACTGCAATTGTTATGGGCCGGCGTTATGGTTACCATCAGGCAAACGACCAGCTGGTCTCGTTACCAAGTTTGGAAAGATTTGAGCATAAACCGGGCCATACTCTTCTTCTTCAGATTACGCCTTTAAAACGCTGCTTGACGTTTTTCTGCCAGTGTCAAAGTGAGGCTAGTGTACGGTATTAATTGCCCGGTTACAAAATATGAAACATTGAAATATAATTATAGTAATTAAAAGGTTTAAAGACATAACAACTATTTATAAACGAATATTATTAGACTTAATAAAATTACCGGGCCATACTCAAATACCGTACACTTTGACACTGACAGAAAAATTACAAACAGCTTTCAAAAGCCTTTATCTGAAGAAGAGAGATAGTAACATGATTTAGTACCTAATTAAAATAAAGAATTTTATTATTTTACCAATGCTAACGATAGTTTTGATGACACTATAAAAAATTAATGGTTTTATATTATCGTGAAAAAAACAAAGACATTTTTACAGAACAAAGTAATACATACATTTAAAATGTAATAGTGTACCTATTTGTACTCCGTTCGGTGATACTCTAGTTCAAGAAATAAAATCGCAAACTCTTTGTCAAAATTAATTTTTTTTTCTTCTGCAGCGCAAGTACGGATCTTAAGATCTATAAAATTCGATAAAATTGACAGTTCAAATCGATAAAATTGACAGTTCAAATCGATAAAATGGGTTTTGCAGACTTTTTATATAATTTATCGAGCCTCGATAGTATCGACAAAAGTTATCGAATAGCTTGGTCGAATTCAAAGAGAATATAGAGCTACTACAATACTTTACGATCAGAGTTCGGTACTCGCAACATTCGATAAATATATAAATTTTATCGATTCGACAAATTTATCGAACCGACTTCCGTACTTGCGCCGCTGTTAGGTTAAGAACTCTTTGACCCGTCACTGCCTAGATAAGTGTACATACGAAGTATTTAAAAATCGACTTAGATTCGAGAGACACTTTCAGTTGTGTTAAAACCTGTGGTTTTTATTCTTATTCAAGGCGGGGGCGATAAGGCCTGCTCTGACGTCCCGTTTGTTGGGTGTGTTGTGCATTTATTCAAGGCAGCCCATCTCCATTAAGTATTGGAGTGGGGTATTGGATCTCCAAAGCTGCTCCAATGGAACCTATAGGTCTAAAAAGTTAAGAAATAGAAAGTAAGAAGACTCACCAGTCAGTTTGACACCAATGACCTTCGGGCATTTCAGTTCCCAGGGGATGTCAGCCATCACATCCACGGCGTCAGCACCACCCACACCTGGACAATATTGAGTATTGTTAAACAACTACAAAATAACAGACATTTTTTTTCACAAACTTGTAAGGCATTTTCGAAAACACGTATTTCCTGGAACTAGTTTTAGGAAATTACCACGCACTAATTGTCTTCAGAAACTTTGTTCGAAAATTTATTTCAAAATTTTCAGAATGCCAACCGAGGGCTCTGGCGTTGTCTCTCCTTTTCCGTAATGCCTGTTTTTCTTCAATGAACAAAAAAGCCTTTAGGCCATTTTTGCGTTAGGCCTAGTAATTTTACTGACTACTTTGCTAATCAAACCGGAACACTTGTAGTACTTGGGGTTGATTACACGAGCAAAGCTATGGCGCCAATCCAGATTAAGGGCCGATCTTTCAATTGCAGTGTTAACTAACTGATTGCTATTGAATCGATAAATTTAACTGATCCATTATCTGCTTTGTCTTTCATTTCGAAATTAATGGTTAGCTAACGGGCTAACTTAACAGAGGTACGTAAACCGAATGTCCCATACAAACGAACTTCCCTGTTCATTTGAAAATTACAGGTCAGATTTAAATGAAATTTTGCATGTATAAGCGGATAAGCAGTATCTAGGGGCAAAACGCTTTCGTTTTGGTTCAAACACAACTAAAATCAAATTAGAGCGAAGTGAATTTTCAATATTTCCACCACTAAAACGACTCGTTTTGAACTGATTATTTTCATATAATAAACTCGTTTAATCAAAAAACTGTTGCACCTTACCCCTCGGTAATATAGTCAACTTTGAAAATAATACATAATAATTGAAATAGATTATGTACATTCAAAATGAAAAAGGAACTTCGAAAAGTTACCAAAAAAATGTAAAATATTGTCGACATTTTGCAACCGCTTCGTCACACGCGGGGTGAGGTAACGGGGAGACGCAGTGAGGCTACGGAAACTCCCGAGTCCCGACAGTTGCCGATCTAGCCCTGACAGTCTTCGAACCGTCGACGGACTATTTCTCTGTCTACGCTTCGAACACAATAATTCACAACTCAAATTGTACGCGGCATGTTCGTTTATTCTTTCGAATTTCGTAGAGTGTATCTATTGATGAAGTTATCAACTCGTATTCTGTAACTGAGACACAGATTAGGTAATATTTATAACGTTATAGAGACGTATTTGACAGTTGATTTGGTAGGTATTTAGGAACCTATTGATTCGTATCAGTAAGTTACATTTTCAACCTTTAGGTACTTTCTCGGACTTCGGAGGTATGAAAAATGGATGATTCAACGCGAAAGTATCTATGACTAGTTGGAGAGTAGAAACCTACCTACGCTACGGTCTTACCACAAAAAAATATTGTTATTACATTAAACCTGTGATAAACAGTGTTTAACTCCTAAACATGCCTTAGTCACGTGTTTAAATATGAGCAACCACAAATCCTGATTTATGTAGTATCTAACCGTTGTCTAACTTAATTCTGTTGTGACATTTCTAATCATTTTAGATGTTTATCTTTAGACACTGTCTAAAAATATCGTGATGATTAAATTCCATTCTAAGGAGTATTCTTTCATAAAATTTATTAAACCACCCATGATATAAACCCTAATATAAAAACAGACGAATTGTGAACCTCCTCCTTTTTTAATTCGGTTAAAACAGAACACAAATAATAATATGAGGCAAGCGATAACTGCTCACGAGAGACTGTGCGCTACGGTTCGTTTCCACTGCGATGTTATGGAAAAAATAAATTATTTTATTTTGAACCAACTTCAAAACAAAAGAGGATCTCAATTCGGTTGTATTTTTTAATGTATATTCCGCTATTTATAAACTGATTTGTAAAATTCATTTTTTTTTGTCTGAAAGGATACACTTTCAGATTTATTCCATAGACTAGCTGCTGCCCCGCGGTTTCACCCTCGTGGAGATTTTGGATTTCATGGTTTTTATTTTTTTGCGCGGAACCCTAATTCTTTTTCTAAAATTAAAGTAGCCTATGTTACTCCTTGTAACATCAGCTATCTGCCTGTGAAAGTCCCGTCAAAATCGGTCCAGCCGTTTCGGAGATTACCCGGAACAAACAAACAGACAGGCAGACAGAAAGACAGACAGACAAAAATTTAAAGAATGGTTGATTTGATATAGGTACCCTATATGCTTTCATATGCATTTAGTGAAAAACCAGTTATTTTGATATTACAAACAGTGTGCTCGTGTATGGGTACGCTATAATATACGATTGATAAGTGTATAATGTGTGAGACATTACAGGGAGCAGTAACAAATTTGAATCCTGACCCAGATAAATAGCTATTTTTGCATAGCTATTTTATGTGATAAACTAGATAATCAAAGGCTGTTCAATATCAACTAGCTTCTGCCCGCGGTTTCACCCGCGTTCCCACAGGCACCGTTCATTTTCCGGGATTAAAAGTAGCCTATATTACTCTCCGGTCCATAAACTATTTCTATGCCAAAAATCACGTAAATCCGTTGCACTTTTACTATGTGAAAGAAGGACAAACCAAGAAATCAACAAACACTTTCGCATTTATAATACTAGCTTCTGCCCGCGGATTTCACCCGCGTTCCCACTGCAACCGTGCATTATCCGGGATAAAAATTAGCCTAAGTTACTCTCCGGTCCATAAACTATATATATGCCAAAAATCGTCCAAAAATCAATACGTTGCTTCGTTGCTGAAGGACAAACCAAAAAACAGACAAACACACTTTCGTATTTATAAGGAAGTAGGATTGGTTGGATTAGAATGAATTTAGCTTCAATATTTTTAATGCGTTATATACTAGCTTTTTCCCCGCGGCTTTACTCATGTGAAATCAGGATAAAACTACTACATCTATTCTACTCGTATTTAGATAACAAAATTTCATTATTCCGTTTATTATGCTGAGCGTACCAAACATAACGCAAGCACAGCACGGGTGCTGCAGCTGACTAGTCCGCGCTATCATAATGCAGACCGTTGACACTTATGCAAGTATGCGTTTTGGTATCAAAATAACCATGCTTTTGCATCCAGCGCAGATTACGAGATAATACACGAGCAAGCGCGACTGGATGTAAAACCATCAAAAAACCACTAAATAGACAAGAACTTCAATATTCAAAATTCAAAAGTCTTTATTCAAATAGGCCCCAAAGGAGCACTTATGAAAGTTAAAATGACTCTAACAGCGAACGTCTAACAAGAACGTCTGTCTCGAAGCTCTGCCTGGGATGAAAGCAACGACTGCTCCGCTTTACGCTACATACATATCAAGCGCACTACCGCTTATTTACCGCGGCGTCTGCACTGAGCAAGCAGTGGTTGTGAAACCATTTTTTTTTAATAGAGGTCGTAGAAGCTTAGGTGCATAGGTAGAAGCGGGTACCGTGCTCGGAATAGATCATTCCATCAAGCCCCAACCACAACCACAATAGACGATACGATATGCGTCAAACGGGGATCGTGGTTTTTTCATGGTGTTCTCGTGATCCGCGATTGATGCTTATCTATCAATCATGAATTAGGTGTAAGGGCTGCCTTAGGCCACCGCCGCGTCTTCATTTCACATTATCCCCTAAAGTATAATTATGCAAGAATAGCTTATTTGAAGTGATTAATTTAACTTTATTAAATAAGACTGATGATAAAATAGTTTATTTTTTTATATTACACAAATATTGTGTTGTTTATATGTACATTGTACATAAAAACATTGTAAGTCGATAAAAATTCTAAAACTGCAAAAACTTGCGGTTTGGATCCTCGCAGCTGAATGCGAAGCAATATGCTTTTGCTCCGCGTGAGTGATTACGTAGGTACTGCTAACGTGCGACCCGGCCGCACGGCAACACGCTGAATTCGTCCCGACAGTACGAGCCCGCGCGCCGCGTACTTGTAGCTTTATACCTAAACTGCGGAGTGCATCTGGAATGGTAGCCAGGTGGAATTTCTTTCACAAACAAACAAATTTTATCTCTTTATCCTAGTAATCCTACTATATATCCTAGTAATATTATAAATGCGAAAGTGTGTTTGTTGGTTTGTCCTTCTTTCACGCAGTAACAGAAGAACGGATCGACGTGATTTTCGGTATAGATATAGTTTATGGACAGGAGAGTAACATAGGCTACTTTTTATCCCGAAAAAATGCACGGTTCCTGTGGGAACGCGGGTGAAAACCGCGGGCAGAAGCTAGTATTGATATAGATGTGCTAAGTGTCAAGTCAGTCAGGTGAAGAAAACAACAAATATTCACGATCAAAAAAGTCAACGTTATTTCTGTAAAAAGGTTTTATTTTATTTTCTTTATAGCGTAATAATAATTGACAAGTTGGACTTTATCTTTCAGTTTCCCTCATCGGAAAAGTTTTGAATGATCTTACAGCCAATTTGTTAATCTAACACGTCCATAATGAAGGTCAAAATCAATCAGAAGCAATCCGAAGCCTATCCTATAATTCCTATACTTCGATAATTGTATATGAAAAAAATCGAATAGGTGGGTCATGATTCAACTTTGTCGAATGTAGTTGCATGAATTATAGGTATAGTACCATCAACTTATATTCTTGTCGATTGCTGAACGAAGGCAAATTATTCAAGATCACGCCACTGAGCTGGGGCTTCAGCTTTCGAGTCCTGTTTCCAGCAACTGTAGTTCCCAGGTCACGAACATGAACATGATTTTTTCAAAAATCCATATACTTACTAATTTTAAAATTTTATTAAAAGCAATGTGTCATTGTATCTCCATGGTGGACAACGGATAGGTAGAATCCAATAAGTAGAGTATTAATATACCTACAATATATGACTAACCATTATTTCAGTAGGTAACCATTATTTCAAATTATAATAATGTCGTCATCGTCATAGGCGTAGGTTATTTATTACTCTATGGCCTGTCTGTCAAATTCGCATCTGCGCTTCACCAACTTCTTGATCTTTGACTAGACGTGCTGTCTTGCTCTTTTCCGCGCCCCGTCTTGCTCGTGGTGAAACAGGAACAATATTTACCGCTCGGCGCTAGGCCCATCACGGAGTTGGGCGAGTTATACTTCGGGTTCTTAAGTTGTTATGTCTATCTTCACCACAGACTTAGTATGGCTGTGATGATTCAGGGAACTATCTAACTAGGATGTTATCTGACTATTGAAAGATTGGCTCTAACACTCGCCGACTAATACTAGATTAGATTAAGCTATATAAACTAGTACGGCCAAGGCCATTTACACTAATTTTACATGTCACAAGGGTATTTGTTAGAACTTATACAAATTTATATAACAAAAACTCAACTCAAAAAATAAATCATAGATAACAAACATTTTTTTTTATTATTGCAAATGGGCTTGCGTTATATATATAAAAACATAAACGCTTACACACTCATACCCCCTAGGATTCCCTGTGTCGCAGGTGGCATGGACATATACAGATACACATCACAAACATCCAAGACCCGAGAACAAACTTTATGCTTACACAAAATCTGTTCCAGCCGGGAATCGAATCAGGGAACGAACATAGATGGGCTTTCGGAGACTTACCGATGCAAAGGCCACCGAGTCCACCTCCGTTGGGTGTGTGGGAGTCAGTGCCGATCATCAGGAGACCAGGGAACGCGTAGTTCTCAAGAATGATCTGATGGATGATGCCGGAGCCCGGCTTCCAGAAACCGACGCCGTATTTGGCACCAGCGGTCTCGAGGAACTTGTACACTTCTTTGTTGATGTCCTGTTAAGACAGAGTTAAAATCATTAATTTCCAATTGAATGATGATGAACTTACATTGAAAAATTTATAGGGGTAAAAGATGACAAAAAAAAAGTTGTAATGGACAAGATTATTGTAGGTTTCAAACCCGTAGCTACTGAAAAATAGCCTGTGGATTCTACATTATTATTATTCTACCACCATAGTCTTCAGAGTCGAAACTTCTTTTACCTTCCAGTTTGCAATTTTTGACCTAAGTATTTACCTTGTGAAAAAAAACAGTTTCAAGCTGCGCTAAACATATTCGTCCAGACAAAGACCTACATTGTCAAGAGAGAGTGCAAGACAGACTGATTCAGTCCATAAAGATTGCAGTGCCACTCGAGAACTTTGAAATATAAATGCCAGCACAGCAGTAAACTCAACTTGTTATCTTGTCATAAGGTATTGAGTCTCATTCCCATTAATTTCACTGTTGTTTATTGTTTATTACAAACCTTTGCCCTAGCCAAGTCCTTGTCGCCTCCAACCTGAGCCTCAATCAAGTGGTCACAATGGATGGTTGAGGGTACAGCGACACGGGGCAGGCCTGACGAGATGAACTGGAGCATAGCCATTTGTGCCGTAGCATCTTGCATGGCAACTCGGTCAGGCCGAAGGCGGAGGTAGCTGGTGCCGCGCTCCATTTCCTGCGAGGGTAAATGGAATGCATTATTATTGACGGTGTATATTAAAAAGATAAAAATTTGAATTAGGCAACCTTACACAATTGTTGTAGCTAAGGATAAAAAATATATTTTCGTAACATTCAATGTTATGATGAAAAATGGTAGTCGCCATGATGAATTGCCATTCTCACATTTAATTTTATTTGCCAACTAGCTACTGCTCCTGGTTTCACTCGCGTTTCCACAGGAACCATGCATTTTTCTAGGATAAAAGTAGCCTATGTTACTCTCTGGTCTATAAATTATGTCTATTCCAAAAAGCACACTGTGTTGCCGCATGAAAGTAGGACCAACCAACAAATACACTTTCACATTTAAAGTATAAAGTATGCCAAGTAATCTCACTATCTATAATACATTAAGAATGAAAGAGAAGATCCAATATAATAATAAGTGTAATATAGCTACAGCAGTCTACATAAACAATATAGGTATAACCATGTAGGTTATGTAAGTAAAATAATATGTTTCAAGCTATTGAAATAACAAAACTATTTGGTGTAACTAAAGCTTAGCAATCAAATGATTGGCATGTTAGAAGACGAAAGCATAATCTAATTTATTTGAATCCTATAAATCAAGAGCAATAAGTAAGTAGCTAATATATAAGTTAGTGAACAATAATCAAATGGTAAGAAATGCTGAGCAAGCATGCTATACCATCATCAACAATGTCACTTTCCGTCAGCTTTCAACATGGTCATATACTGTAATATTTTATTTCAAACTGAACCTAGTATGAAATAAAAGCACACCATAGATATAAAATGTAACTTTACTACTAAGTTCAACTATTTGATAAGCTTGAAGGTGATATTTCAAACCCTATTAGGGTCCTGTTCTTCTAAAGTTTAAATTTTAAATTTCACAAACTGTTAAACAAAACAATAATAAAAAGTTGTGATAAATTAAATAAAGTAAACATCGTCATTGACTTGTTAATTATCATATACTGGATAACTTGTAGTACAAATAGTGGTCACTTAAAAAGTTCAAAGAAACCAATAACATGAGATAGATATATATCATGTACCTGAATGGCCAGTTACTATTTGTTTACATTATCATGCCTCATATGAGTTTATTTACATTGATAATAACCAAGGTGTCATGGAATATTATATCAGATTTGTCTGCTGCTGAATATTTAAGAGTTTTACTAGTGCTGTTAAAAATTGAAATTTGTATAGACAATAAAATGTTTTTAGAAATAATCCTTGGAAAACTTCCAACTAAGGCCACATCTTTAAAATGTAAATTATCCTTATGAAAGGACAATGTCACACACACAATTATCCTTAAATCTGCAATCACACAACTCACCTGTCCTTTAGGGTCATCCAGATGGGAGTATAGAATCTTTTCCGACAAGGTCATATCACGACCTAACCTCTTCTTGACAATTTCCAAATTCTGTGTCAGTTTGGCATAGGGCAGAGGAGCCTTGTCGAACTTCGACATTGCCACCTATAAGACACCATAATAATCATTAAAACAATAACCAACACATAAAAATTATAATTTCCAACACTTAGATGGTTACATAACAAGTTTGGTTTAGCACTGAAAACACTGATAAAAGCACTTTTTCGAGTATGTAGTTACCTGAGCCGCCGCGGCGGTGAGAGGGGATACGCTGAAGCATCTCTGCTGGATGTCCAAAAGCACAGTTCTTGTCCTGCTACCCTGAAAACGAAAATTTGTGTAAAGATATTTTTTAGCAAATATTTATTTTTTCTTTGAAAGATTACCCAAAAATATTCTGACAATACAGTAAATTTCAATATAGATACTGAATAACCTTGATGACCTCGCATAATTTATTTTACATGACCTGACCCCTTCATTCAAGACTTATCGGCAATTCGCAATCGTTTACAATATAGATAATGAGGTAAATAAATAATGTTCAGTAACACGAGATTATTTTATTCATTTACTTTGTAAATGGTTGAGTAACGTATGGACGTGGGAAAACGTGGAATTAATTCAGGAACTTACTTGGCCATGCAAAACTCTAATACAGTGAGCCATGGTTGCTGGACTTCAGTAAACCGATTAAGTATTAAACAATATTTTATAAACTATTTGAATAAAGGCAACATGGATTTCGATAAATTAAACGCCGTTTTGAATCACAGCCGCACACAATATCACTTATTTATTACGGATTGAACCCGTACCACAGCTTTTGCGAAATATGCAGAATGGCAATTGACAGTTTTGAGTTTACTTTTCTTTTTGACACTTCCAAGATGGAGATTGCCACTTTTTAAATACATCATCAGGTATTATGGTGACTTTGTAATGAAATTGATTCATTTTATTTAATTGATATATTATTTCCATAAATTGATTTATCCTCTGATAGTGATAGCTAGCATTTTAGTGGCAATCTAACATAAAAAGTTTCCAAACAGTGGAAACTTTGAAAATCTGGATGTTAAATTTTGTTAAACTGGCTGTCAGTTTTATATAATATAGGTAAAAAGAATAAAAATAGCAATCCAAGTCTAAAGTCAAAGCAGCTAGTTGCATAAAAATGTGATAAATAAAACGTTTATGGAAATGAGAAAAAAAACTGTCAGACTAAACTTAAGTAGTAGTGGGCAACTGGATGGGTCACTTCAGCAGGATGCTCCTGATGCTCCTCGAGAGACCAGTACCCATCGTCACACAATCGGTCCAGACAGAAGAAACTAATAAAGATACATATAAAAACATCAAGGTTGTCCTAGAAAGCAGTGAAAAAACGATCTCGTTAAAGGCATCGCGACGCCTTCATTTGCATCTTGTAAGTGCGGTGAACGTGCCGAGATTAGATGGAAGCATCTAGATAGAGCCTGAAGGAAGGATGAGGAAAGAGACCTTTGCCCAGAAGTGGGACATGGGATAGTAAAAAAAAGGAAATTAAACCAAAATCTGGTCACACTTAATTTTTTCCGTTTCATTTTACGTAAAAAGTTTCAGAAACTAATAGTGTTACCACAAAAAAAAAACATTTTTAGTCGCCTGTTTAGTTAGACTGGTGTCAATGTCTAAAGATAAACGTCAAAAATTATTAGAAATGTCACAACAGAATTATGTTAGACAATGGTTAGACACTACTTGAATCAGGATTTGTGGTTGCTCATATTGCGCGCGACTAAGGCGTGTTTTGGCGTTAAACAGAGAATAACACAGGTTTAACGAGTCTTTAATTTTTTTGTGGTAAGACCCTGTGTTTAAATTTAATTCTAAGATAAGATAAATTTTATTTGTATAAAACATGAGTATTATACCAACGTTAAATTATATAAGTAGGTACATCGATGTTATAGTCATTACAGGTTCATCATGTTTTGCCTCATATGTAGGCGTACAAATTGAGAGGCGGAGTGTAATTTTTAAGTTACATATTCTATATATTATCATTGAAACAAATTGCAATAATTTCAAATACAATAATAATAATAAAAAAAATAAAATAAAATAAAAAACAACTAATAATTATATGGACTTACCTACGTGTTTATGCGTTTCAATCTTAGCAACTTAGCGTTATTGTTTTAATAATATTTGTTTAGAGATTGTTATTTTAATATCAATTTGTTAGTGGGAGGACTAACTCTTCTGCGATTGTCCGTCTGGTTTGTTACCACCGCTTTGCTCGTGAAGTCAACCGCCAAGCAGTAATGTGCAATCATTACTGTGTTCCGGTTTGATGAGCAGAGTATCCAGTGAAATTACTGGGCTTATGAGACTTAATACCTAATGTCTCAGGGTAACGAGCGCACTGCAGTGCCGCGCAGGCCTTTGTGTTTCAAAGTTCTGGGTGGCACTGCAATTGTTATGGGCCAGCGTTATGCTTTCCATCCGGCAAACGACCAGCTCGTCTCATTACCAAATAAAAATAAAAAAAAGCCAAAAGTACAATAATGAACAGAAGTATTTGGACATTGGTTAATCAGAAAAAAATATGTAACGGGTAATTCATTTCCAGAATGTAAATTGACGATGATAAATTTATAAATTATGATTAATAAAAACTAAATAATCCTCACTTTTTACGATTATTTTATAACTTTCAAACTATATTGTTGATAATGTATCTTGAGTAAGGAGAAAGCGATTCACAGGTTTTCCTTAAATAGATAAATTCTAATCCATTGTAAATATATAACTTATTTTATTGAAGGATTTTTGACGTTAATTCATAGGTGTCATGCTTTTTTTCACTTCAGCGGATTATTGAAATTCTTGTTGGCAACATTGATATTACGTCAAAAAATCGTCAATCGGAATGTTGTTTTGGTAATTTTGGTAAATAATATTACCTATCTAGAAACATAAATAAAGTAATTAAGAAATCCCAAATAATACATACACATATTGCCGAACTGTAAAGTTATATACACGTAAGCCCTGGGACCGTAATTTAAATATCAAAATGAACGCTACGATACAGGTAAACACCCACTTTTCTTTCGCTATTTTATCAATAGAAATATTTTTCTACCCAGCAATTTACGGTAGAGCTGTGTTACAAAGCAGCTTTCTTCTTCTATTACAATATACATAGAATGCGTATAACACCATGAATAATTAAAAAGGCGTGTAACTCTCAGAGACATAATAGTTTGGTCTGCTTACCTAAGGAAATCGAAGGAATTGACGACTACTGGGGACCGGCGTTCCGTTCGGTGTACGAAGGTGAAGGTCACGAGGCGTTTGTACAACAGCTTGACGAAAGAATCAAGCAGCATGATAAGGAAATCGAAAAGCTCTGTAACTTTCATTACCAGGTAAGAGAGGTCTAGTATTAAAGCTTCCTTTATCAAGTCCCTTCAGAAATACTTACTATTTAATGTTGAGGATTACAAGCTACAGCCTATTTAATCACCAGCTGGCATGCCTAGAAATATGTTCTACAAATAATAACTCCTTTATATTAGGCATCATAGGCCCATAAAATAAATACCTTACAGAGTAACATAAGACATGGTCGATCTATCCTTTTGTTTTATATGGGCTAGGGGTCAATACTGATGTTGTTTTTTGTGCTTACTTGCCACTTGGAGATCTCCAACATGACTTATCCACGATAGTTATGAAGTTCTAATTGTACCTACCTTTTCATAAAAAAATATCCTGGTTTTTAGTATTTGGAAAGTAAAAGTGGGTATACTAATCTTAGTAGGATGCAATTTCTGGGATGAAAAGTGCCCATATTAAAACGATTTAAAATAGCTTAACTATTATTGGTTCAACTTTGAGTCAAATATTATGTACCAAATCTTTTTCAATCAACATCTTCAGGGCTTTATTGACTCAATCCGGGAGCTACTGGAAGTTCGCTCACATGCTGAAGAGCTGCATGGAGAGATATCAAATGTCGATGCTAATGTCAAGGACAGTACTGAAGGTTGGTAGGCCTTTTGGTAATGAGCTTGTGTACTTTTGTTACTGTTAAGCATTATTATTCCTGTCAAGTGGTGATGGTTCAGCTCAAATACTACCATTTAAGCCCAACTTGCTCGATACAATAGTGTAAAAGATTTCTCGTTACGGCAACATTTGACTTTTTTGAAAAATTAATAGATTACCTTGGTCATTTTTGATAGAAATTTATCCTATTCAGATGTTTATATTTAACTTACATTTTCTTTTAGGTCTTTGTGTTAGAGCTGAAGAGCTGATCAGAGCTCGCCGAGTCGAGCTGAATATTGCAGCTACTATTGAGAAGATGGAGCTTTGTCTGCCGCTTCTCACTACATACTCCAAGTTGAAGTCACAAGTTGATGCTAAAAGGTTTGTTATTTACTTGACTTACCTAGCTACCCAAAGTGAGCTTTGGCTTCAGACCACATGATGTCACTGGTATTTATTAAAAAAGATAATGACTTGAATAAAACAACTTTTTCTTACTATGTTGTATATGTTGGCCCATTATCACATATAATTATGACAAGTATGAAATTGAGCCTCTTTGCCAAATTACCTGAATTTTCCTGAAGATGATACCCAGAATCTAATAAAATCTAAAACCATCTTTCAAAAATTTTCAACAAAATAAAAAAAGCTGACGCCGTCCCTATTATTGGGTTCGACCCCTCGACATTTGATTTGGTGACCTCATTACACCTGTATTGTATCACTTTAAACAACTTTCAAACAAAATTCTCTACTCTATAATCTTAATTACAGATACTACCCAGCGCTGAAGACCCTAGAACAATTGGAACATGTTCTTCTCCCTAGAGTAGGTCCATACAAATGGTGTGCGACCATATCAGCAGACATACCTCGGTTGAGGCAAGCTATAAGAGACGCCTCGATGGCGGATTTAAGGGACTTCCTTGAGAACATTAGAAAACTCAGTCCACAGGTAAGCGTCAAGTTTTCTTTTTCATATTAGCCAGATGCCAAATCAGGTGGTAGATTTGTGTCGTCAGAAGTTATTCAAACTAACAACAATAGCTGCGAATGACCACATCAGCCAACATGATTTTCAAAGTTTGCTAATCAATAAGATTCTTCCATAACCTGGGATGTGGTAAGGTAAGGCTTTCTAGTTTAAGATAATTTATTTCCTCAAAAGAATACATGCTATTCACTTACTTTAGAACAATTATTTTAAATTTGCGCTAATTTGGGAACTGAATTCTTTTACCAAGATGGGATGCCAAGAGAACACTGTCCTTGGGGATTTTGCAAACTGCAAGTGTCTTGTCCAATGTAACTATGCGGTTTGTGACAAGCATGCCACCTCCACTCACCAATGTCACAAGTTTCCATCTCTCCTTCTATTATTAATCAATACCATTGTGTCACAGGTTGGCGCTATGGCCTTGAAGCAAACGCAAGATCTTCTCGGCAGAAACTTAGCTGCTATTATCAAAAACAAGAAAGGTAAAACTCTGCCACCCTACAACATAGCCCGGAAAATTAATTGTTATTATTCCAATTCAATTTTAAAAGATCTTTATTTAGACATAAAAAATATACAAACATGTACAATACTAGTGTAAATTAACATCCTAGCAGTAACAAAATAATTAAGGATTCAGGACATTCGTCGAGTACAGTCTCATTACGAATTTATGAAGTGAAATTAGTTTAATAAAATATGATAAAATAGTTAATAACAAGAGCATTGAATATTAGGTTCTAATAGTAGTAAGCAGTAGTAGTAGTATGTAAGTTTTAGAAGAACATTACATTTGTGAAACAGTTTGCATTAATGTTATTATTGTACTATAGTATTTTTAATGAAGAATTGGCTTGTCTCTGCTTACTATATCTTTTGCTGTCGACTTTACTACAGCATTATCGCTTAGGAGAAAAAGATATTTATGATATTTACAATCACAAGATTGTAAATAGTAATTTTGGCTAAATGAAATGTAATGCTTGAATGAAGTCTAAGGCTGAGATTCAGAGACTAATCTAAGCGTGGACTCACGCTTCCATACGTCAAAATTCTATACAGTTTTGACATATGGAAGCCAAAGTCTACGTTTAGAAACATCTCTGAATCTTAGCCTAAGTTTATAGATTTCAACATAAGACTTCACTCGTCCATCAACTAAGCTGCTAAACCATTAGAATTGTGATTACCACATATACAAACAAATTTTTATACAATGTTACAATACAAGTAGGTCTGACTGATGGTAATGACAGTTCAAGCCCATAACAATTGCAGTTCCGCCCAGAATTTTAAGGCTAGCGCAGCACTGCAGCATCAGTAACAGACATCAGGTATTTAAAATACCTGTAAATTCCCTCCTACACATACACAACACTCACACATGTTTATCAAACCAAAACACTAAAGCATACATACTACTACTTGGCGGCAATCCTAACTAACGTTTTGTCTGCACCTTTATAACGAGCTAATCCAATTTTCAGATAAAGCAACATTGGGTATAGCAGCTAAAGAGAACCTCGGACCGCAGTGCCCATACGAGCTCGTGGATTTTAGTCCTCTGCACCGGTGCCTGCATATCCACAGCGTGCTGGGAGCTAAGAACGACTTCATACAATACTACAGGTAGGTAAATAAATAAACAATCAAAAGAAAAGCTTACACACTCATGCTTGTCTGTACTAAGATTCCCTGTAGTGAGTTGGCATGGATACAAACAGATGTACAACATCCAATACCAAGATGTATAACTTTATGTTTTGCTGTAAGCATTTATTATAATTGTCAAAGTCGAGGCAAAGTCACGCTCCAATGAAGCAGTGGATGCCTTATTGAAAGCTTGTATGAAGATTTGGAGAGAATACGAAAATACAAATTTAATAAATAAATTAATTGTTTAGATTATTTAATTGCAATTAATGATTAACCACTAGCACCGGTAAATCTCGGTGATGACTTTCCTTTTTCCGTTTTCATTTCCATTCTTTTTTCTTAATAGGGATGTTGACTACATTTCTTTAATGATGTTAATCAATTCGTTTCTCACGAGAATCAAATGTCTATATCGAAAAAACTGGTAATAGAACGCTTGAAACGCCAAAAATGAGAGTCAAAGTCGGGCGTATCTACTGAGCGCTAAAGCGCCTCATACTGATTGGACAGAATGTCTGACGTCACTTGTTCTACGCGGTCAATACCTATACTAAACCTACCTACAATACCTATACTAAAAACATGCATTTTGTTGATTTGTCCATAAAAAACTGCGTTTAAGTACATAGTAGTAATACATTTTTTTATTCATTACACTGTAAAGAATCTGATGGCATCATTTAAATGAATAATGGATGATAAAAAAAAAGTTGTTACATTTTGGGAAACTTTTAGATGCAGTATCTTTGTAGGAATTATGTATTTTTTGTGAATTTCATTTTTATTGTGTTAATATGATCTTCTTAAAACTGTGTAGTGTCAGAAATTATATATTTTGTGTTTTATGTAACATCCCAATTTGTAGACAACGCGACTATGTACCTATAACATAATCTTTGATTATAAACCTTAGCAGATAGACAATACGGGCATAAACCATGATGCTACAATAAAGGAGTGAGGACTCACACTAACTCCATTTACGTCAGTCAGTGCTGACAGCGCCGCACACGTCACTACACGAAACGAATATTGAGAAAATATGACGAGTTGTGCGATTAAATTCTGCCGAAATAACACGAGGGTTAAAGAGAAAGACAAAATAATACATTTCCACAAGTACGTATCACATATTTCTCACTTTGATGTGTTTTTATGCAAATATTTATATTCAAAACCGGTGACAACAAACAGAGGCGTTGGGTTGCCATTAAATTCAATTAGGTTTCCCACTTTCCCGTCTATTGACAATCGTTTGAATGAATGGCACATCGTGCAAAAAAATGTACACAATGCGATTTACGCCAGCACCGTCCTTTCACAGATAATACAAGGCGATGGTATTTATTCAAATAATTAGTTAAGGGCCAGAATTCGGCCGCACGGATTTCAGTTTTCACCCCCACTTCCCCGGAACAAAATGTACCCCTGCAACACCTAGCGCCATTTTCACAATTATAAATTTGCGGAACCAAACACTTCCAAGTATGTATTAGCGCCATCTGATTAGGACTGCTGGGACTACGTTTCAATACGCACACGCTACACGCCATCTGTATTTTCATACAAGAACTAGCTGTGAATGATATAGCCAGTTTGCGACAGTAAATGATAGTACATACACGCATAGTGTATTATGAACCCCGATTTTGACTCATTTCGTTTCTTTACAAATATCAATATTTTTAATAAATGTAAGCTGTAGAGTAAAACTCCCGCATGGATACGACATGCATTTTATTTTAAAAAAAATATCAAAGTTGCCATACAACCGGGTCATGACATTAACAAAAAATATATATATAAAAAGAACTGGAGGACTTATTTGAGTTTTTATTTTATTATATAATCATACACTTCATAAAACACCTTCTGACTAGATTTTGTCATTTTACTTTGTGTAGATAACGAAATATGAATATTTTTATCCTCTTTCTTTATATTTTTTTTCTCGACTATAATGCCGTAATAGGTATCAGTTTATCGATATTATTAAAACCATAAACTAATTCCGCGTTATCTAGAAGTTATCAGCAATTTTTTCATTTTTGTCAGGGTTGTCACGTACGCACATCCGGATGCTTATGGTATTTTTATCCGGATCAATTCAAATTTCTTTATTCAGATGGGGCTCCAGGCCCGTCCCAAAGATGTAACACTAATCAAAATCAAGACCCAGAAACTCGTCGACATTATTTTAAAATAAATAGTGATTAGTGATGGCAAGTTTAGAGTGCCTATTTCTATTTTCTTTAAAAAAGGTGTAATAGATTCGCGTGAACCCATGTTGTAGATGCATGTCCCTACTCTCTCTTCTATACAAATAAATAAAATTGAAGTGTCTGTTTGTAAGAACAAAATTACAGATTTTTACTAAATATATATGAAATTATATACGGTACCTATAACAAAAACACAATTTTTAAAATGTTGTTTTTCTGTCTGTCTCTCTGTTTGATCCGGATAATTTCCGAAACGGATGGACTGATTTTGACAGGAGTTTCACTGGCAGATAACTGACGTTATAAGTAGTAACTAAGGCTACTTTTAATTTAGTAAAAGAATTAGGGTTCCGCGCCAAAAAATAAAACCCATGAAATCCAATATCTCCGTGCGGGTTAAACCGCGGGCAGCAGCTAGTATTAAATATATTTACCGACAGTAGCGGATGTTCACGTACAAATATGTTATATTTATAATAAATTGCTTTTAAATAAGCGGGAAACGACTTCGATGAAAATGTCGCAATATAGGTATGAACTTTCATCCCCCAATTTTCCACCCTTAGGGTTGGTATTCCTTCATGAAATTAGTAAATTTGTGTAATTAATATAGGGTGGTGCCCTGCCTACTTAAAACAATAATCATTTAAATCAGTTGACAATTGGCAGATAAATCAAATTAAGTCACCAAAAAAACTACAGATAACTGAACCTCCTCCTTTAATTGAAGTTGGTTAAAATATTAGTAGTTTGTTTCGTATGAAATATGAACAACAAAAAACCATAATTATCTCAAGAGAATATTTTCAGATGAGAAGGCGATGACCCTGGACCCGGATATAACATTAATAGCTGATAACTTCTAGATAACGCAGAATTAGTTTATGGTTTTAATAATATCGATAAACGAATGCCTAAACAATCGTTTAGTTTAGAAATCTCCGACTAATACGGTGTTATAGTCGAGAAAAAAGAAATATAAAGAAAAAGGATAATAATATTCATATTTCGTCATCTACACAAAGTAAAAAGACAAAATCTGGTCAGAAGGTGTGTTATGAATTCACGAACTAAATCACAAAGCTGTTCGAATGAAATGTTTAGAAGGCAATAAAATCTATGTTTCAGCGAAGTCCTAGGATCGTTTGTTTCCGTGTCATTACGAATTTAAACATTTTCTTTTTTTTTCTGAAACTATCGGCCGTTTCCAGAATAGTTATTTACACAAAAAGATACCTCACTAACTCCTCTACGCCCTCACAACATATCTCGTCATAATTCCATGGGCTAATAAAGTTATCAGCCAAAACATTGTATGTCCGGTTTACTCGGTTACAGGAATGATACTTTGTTTTTTTTATTTTTTTATTAATTATTGACAAGTGGAATATGGCAGGTAGGTAGTTTATAGGTAGGAGTATATGAATAGTATATAGTATATGTAGAGTATATAATAGTATATAGTATTTTATGATATATTTATTTTTGCGGTTATCCGGATCAAATTGGGACGATTTTCAAAAAATCATATTTCTGGAACTAGATACTTTTGATACCTGGGAGTTTTACTCTTGCATTTTGTTTAATTAAAACTATTAGGTTTTGCAGTAAAAATGGAATGACACAAAATCAGTCAGGAATTAGTCATAGTAGTTTATTTTATGCGAAATTAAATTTCCTTTAATTATTCATTCATTTTAATCTAAAGAGTTAGCTTGTGTGGTTTTTATGTTATTTGGAGTTAACTTTAAGACCCTTTATTTTTGCTTGCGAGTGTAGTAGGTATATTTATACAAATAAGTATAAAAATAGTTTTTCACCTCGCAAGCTCAGAAAGGTCTTGTTTATCACTCGAAATCTGCGTGCAGAAGTACATTATATCCACTGATTTTATATTATAGCGTGGCGCGCGCAACGCCGCACGGTACGAAGTTGCATAGTATATTATGAACCCCAATTTTGTCTCGTCTCGATTTTTTACAAATAGGTATCAATAGTTTTAGTAAAGTAATCTCTAGAATAACAAGGACACGACAAGTAGTTTATTTAAAACAATTATCAAAGTTGCCCTACAATCGGGTCATGAAATTAACACAAAAAAATATTTAAAAAGAACTGCGGCGCAAGTACGGATGTCCTAAACTCCTAACGATAAATTTGTCGAATCGAAAATACTGATGATAAATTTATCGAATGTTGCGAGTACCGAAATCTGATCGTAAAATATTATAGTAGCTTTATATTCTCTTTGGATTTGGATTTGACCTAGCAATTCGATAACTTTTGTAGGTTGTTCAAGGCTCGATAAATTATATAAAAAACCAATTTATCGAGTTGAACTGTCAATTTCATCGATCGAAAAGATGTACTTGCGCTGCTGGAGGACTTATTTGAGTTTTTATTTTATTATATTAGATAATCATACACTTCATAACACACCTGATCAGTTTTTGTCTTTTTACTTTGTGTAGATAACGAAATATAAATATTTTTATCCTTTTTCTTAATATTTTTTTCTTTCGACTATGACGCCGTATTAAACTGAGATTTCAAAACTAAGCGATTGTTTAGACATATTTTTATCGATAATATTAAAACCGCAATCTAATTCCGCGTTATCTAGAAGTTATCAGCAATTAATGTTATATCCAGACTAATCCGGGTCCAAGGGGGTGACACCGTCTCACCTGAAAATATTCTTTTGACATAATTATGCATTTTTATTGTTAATATTTTATACGAAATGAACGTCAAATAATTTAACCGTCTTCAATAAAAGGTATTAATTACACAAATTTACTAATTTTATAAAAAAAAATACGGGTGGTATTCTTTTATCTAAGGGTGGAAAAATGGGGGATGAAATTTCATATCTATATCGCGACATTTTCGTCGAAGGTATTTCTCGCTCTTTCATTTCCGACTTTAAAATGGCCGAAAGAAAGAAGAAAATAAAAAGATCCTATTATCAGCTGAAGCAGTATATTTATTGAAACCTGTTGTTGAACAAAATATTTTATTTATTACTCCAGATGACCCTGATGATGAAAATGTAGTCATTCAGAATCTTCATTCTGAATGAAGTTCTACGATTAAATTTGTATCTAACAATAACTCTTTGACCCTCTTTTTTAGCTGCTGTCATCGATGTAATTTCTATAATTATTACAAAAGAAAGAGTAGGTACTTGCCTCTACAACATGGGTACACGCGAATCTATTAGACACATTTTTTAAAGAAATAGGCACTCCATCACTAATCACTATTTATTTTAAAATAATGTCGGCGAGTTTCTGTCTCTTTATTTTGATTAGTGTATACTTACCTACTTGGGACGGGCCTGGAGTCCCATGTAAATAAAAAAAAATTAATTGATCCGGATAAAAACACTATAAGCATCCGGATGTGCGAAAGTGACAACCCTGACAAAAAAAGAAAATTGCTTATAAATTGTAGATAACGCGGAATTAGATTGTGGTTTTAATAATATCGATAAGAATATGTCTAAACAATCGTTTAATTTAGAAATCTCCGTCTAATACGGCATTGTAGTCGAGAATAAAATATAAAGAAAAAAGGTAAAAATATTTATATTTCGTTACCTACACAAAATAAAAAGACAAAACTGGCCAGAAGGTGTGTTATGAAGTGTAAGATTATGTAGTAAAACTAGGATATATTGGATTTTATGGTTTTTATTTTTTTGCGCGGAACCCTAATTTTTTTTCTAAAATAAAAGTAGCCTTAGTTACTCATTGTAACATCAGCTATCTGCCAGTGAAAGTCCCGTCAAAATCGGCCCAGCCGTTTCGGAGATTAGCCGGAACAAACAAACAGATGGACAGACAAAAATTTTAAAATGGTTGTTTTGTTATAGGTACCGTAATACTTTCGTATGCATTTGGTAAAAAGCTGATATTTTGATATTACAAACAGACACTTCAATCTTATTTATTTGTATAGATAAAAACTTAAATAAGTAAGTAGGTACTCCAGTTCGTTTTAAATATTTTTTTTTTGTTAATTTCATGACCCGGTTGTAGGATAGATTTGATAATTTTTTCAAATAAACTACCTGAATAACGAGATGAGACAAAATCGGGGTTCATAATAACACGTGCGACGATGAAAACACAAAAAATAAAATTGTGCAAAAAGTGACCTTTGATGAGATTCGATATATGGTGCTAAGTGCAATCGTACGCCTTCGAGACCGAACGCTTCGACCACTAAACCAACACGACAGCTATGTGTTAGGTCGAAATTAGTAACATATTACTAGTACTTGTATTTTGTTTCCAAATTACAAAACGGAATTGTATCATCATAGTTACAATATCAACTCATTTCTCAGCTTACCCACAAGCTTGATAAATCAATTAGTTATTCACAGTTTGATTTACAGTTACAGCAATTTTTTGATACATTTTTTCATCGGACCACAAATTTTCACTCTGATAAAATATGGTAACTTGATTCTCAAACTACTTGAATTATTTTATTTCGAATATTTTCGATCAGTTACAGTTAATTACGTGTTGACGTATTATATGTAGTATATTATATTATATTATATAAATATATAATTATATAACCCCTCAAATGTCGGCCGGAACCACGTCGGTCCGGCGGCAAAAAAAAAACAGTTAGCCCTTATTCAGTTGTGATAAGGTTCAAAATAGCTTGAACTAATAAAATAATAAAATTGCTAACTATATTGAACCTTAATGACGCTTTAATGTCGGCCGGTACCACGTAAGTCGATAAAAAAAAACAGTTAGACCTTATTCAGTGGTGATAAGGTTCAAAATAGCTTGACCTATAATAAAATAATAAAATTACTATTAAAATTGCTAAGGTGGGAGAAACAGGTATTTTTCCCCCGCGCCAGCTCCTTTGGGACCCTCGAGACTGGATGGGTATATATATATAACTAAAACCGACAAATTGGTGGGATTCGAACCAACACCTATATCCATTATTATAGGAGGTAGGTAATACCTACTTACTTCTCCCGTATTCTCCCGTACCTAAGGCTGATATTCCACCCGTCAAAGATCTTTGACCAAGTTGCCTTTGATCGAAGAACTTGGATGACTTCATCAAATCATCTAGGAACGTCAAAGTTTGAACAAAGACCAGAAAACACAAAAAAAAAATTGTGCAAAAAGAGCCCTTGCTGAGATTCGATATATGGAGCTAAGTGCAATCGTACGCCTTTGACGACACGCAATCTATGCGGTCGAAATTGGTAACAGAACTTGTTTTTTATTTACAAATTAGAAAACGGATATGTATCACAGTTTTAATGTCAAATCATTTCTCAAAGATTGATAAAACAAATTCGCCTCATGTACATTTTTTTATAAGATTGTTTACCCATAAATATGAGAGTTTTATTTGTGTAAATGTCCTGGAGAAAAGTGACACAGGTCCGTCTAGCAGCGCGGATCGCCGCGTAATGAGATAGAGCGTGAAGCAAAACACGCGAGTAACAAGAGAAAAGAGAGCGCCACGATGTTGCCGCTGCTCGAAATTAAAAACGTAAGCGACATTTCTAAAATTCCATATTATGTAAAAATAAAACAATTAATCAAAAAATTAGCTCGGTCGATTGTTTTCTTATTATTTGGAGAATATTTAAGTGAAATATAAGACCGATACACTTTCGTGTTTAGGATATACAAGGGAATAACTTAATTTTCAGGGTTGCGTTTGACATTTTTTTTTATCGAGACTTTTACCTTAATTCGTGTTTTTAAACCGGTCGATTAGTCATTTATATCCTTGAGTATAACTTATAAAAATATCAATACTATACAGTAAGCAGGAACGATACAATATGGGTGGCAATATAGCGATTTCTGGGCCTTAAACGATAGACATAATATAATCTACAATGCGATTAAAATAAGAATAGAACTGGCCAAAGAGTATTTAGCCAAACTTCACTCAGTCCTATGTTTTTCTGTGTCGATTGTACAATATCTATACAAATAAATAAAATTGAAGTGTCTGTTTGTAATATCAAAATAACAGTTTTTTACCAAATGCATATGGACGTATATACGATACATATAACTAAACACCCATTTTTAAAATTTTGGTCTGTCTGTTTGTTCCGGGTAATCTGCGAAACAGCTGGGCCGATTTTGATGGGACTTTCACTGGCAGATAGCTGATGGTACAAGGAGTTACTTAGGCTATTTTTATTTTAGGAAAAGAATTAGGGTTCTGCGCAAAAAATTAAAAACCATGAAATCCAATATCTCCGCGCGGGTGAAACCGCGGGCAGCAGCTAGTCATATCATATTATCATTAAATATCATATCATATATATATATATATATATATATATATATCATACCTGCCTTTCTATGATAATTTGTTTCTGTAATAAATTGTTTTTTCATTCCAATATGATATCTATAATAGGATATAATTATTTAAAAAAATATTATAAAATAAATAAATTATGTTATAAATAAATATAGTTAAACTACGTTTGTTTTGTTGCTTTTTGACTATTTTAAACTGAATCGAAAGAGACAAAACATAGTTTAAGAAAGGTACGAGAGTAGCGGGAAATTAAAAAAAAATACATTTTCTTGTGATTTTAACTACGTTAAGATAAAAGTTTTGAGAATATTTTGGAAAATATTTATGTCTATTTAACCGGATTCACTTACGTGGTTCAGCCGAGCTTTTAATCAAAAAATATTTTGGAAGTCATTTGAATAACAATTTAATATCTTATTTAATGTGTACCCCAAAAACGGATAAATAATGACGGTCATAGCAACACTGCACGGGTGGGAAGGGAGGCGGCCGCGGGACGCTTGTTTTGTTTATGGCGTCAGTGCGCTGCTTGCACACGCCGCTTGTCTGTGGTTCTACTAATTTTACTTCTATGAACATAATATTATTATGTAACTTTTGAGAGTCGCTTTGTGGACGAGCGTGGGGCGGCGGAGGGGCGCGGGGTTGCGACCGCGCCACGCCGGCCGGCCGGCCGACACCGCTTCTTTAGTGCAAAACTAGTTACAGGGCAGGACGCACGTCGTTCGCCGCCGCGCCGCGCGCCACTCGCGACTCGCGATTTATTATGTGCTCAATAAACGATATTAAAGTGTAAACTCGATCTTTGGCGTAAACCCAACACCTAAATTCTTTACACAATTCATTCAGAGCTCAACGCAAGCAACAGGCGCGCCTGGTGCTGATTCCGGCTTCAGCCAACCTCCACGACTCGATGCTGGGTGTCCGGAACTATCTGAACGCTGTGCTCGGCTTCTTCATACTCGAAGAGCATCTGCTGAGCGCTGGGGCTGGGCTGGTCTCCAAGGTGACTAGGTGCCAATTTAGAAAGTGATCACTGGAAATAAAGTAGTTAGGTATAAGTAATTTTCATCAACCAAGACATATACTCACATCTAGGATCTCCGTAGTAAGTTCTTCATAGTGATGAGTTTCCACTACGAAAGCGGTTAAAACAAGCTGTAGGCTCTCAAAACACAACATTGATATTGCAAACTGTTTTTGCTGCCCTGCAGTACAACGTCAGAAATCGCACCATAGAGTAGTACTATAATAAAAGGAATAGAGTGCGCTCTCTTGTCTAATTCACGATGTATCAACGCCACCTGCAAATGGGCGGTGAAACTACTTTACTATCTATGTGTGCGTTCTGTATTTTACACACATATTCATACTTTACTATCTATGTGTGAGTTATGTGTTTTATACACCCACTCATACTAATTGTCTATCTATGTGTGCATTCTATATTTCACACACACATTCACACTATTTCTATGTTACCTGCGCAAGTAAATATATCTACTTATATGGAAAATTGCAGCGTTTCCCATGTTTGCGCCTAGGAGTAGGAACAAAATATACAGTACCAAGCGTAATATGTAGATGTAGAGCAGCAAAAAGGAAATAAAAAAAGCGAACACATAATAATTGAAACTCTTTATATTAAATTTAAAACAACAAGAAAAACAATGCATAATTACACAGAAAACACTAAAACTGAACAATTAAAAGTAACAAATACATAACTAGAACACAACAATTACTTAAACCACTAATTTAAATATCAAAAAATCACAATGTTATTTTTCGAAACAGAAACTATTTTATTTTATTTGTTATCCGTTTCCATGGTAACCATTTTAACTTTGACATTTTTAAGTAACGTCAAAATAGTATCACGCCCTTTAACAGGTGGCGTTAGTTCCTGTGTCTCGGGGATCGACTATGGAACTGTCACAAAGTGTACCCCCCCTGAATCGCACTAAAAAAAAGTGCTTTAATTTTTCGATGTACGTACACTGTACAGTCGTACATACCTATTCATCGTTACCATGAAAACAATTGAAAGATGAACAATCAAATCTTATATTTGTTTTTTTAGAATCTTATGCAGGTAGTGTGAAAGAAGTTTCAATCTGCAATCAGACACCATGTACCCTTAATTATTATTTTTTTTATTTTTTTTCTTGGCCTGGATACATGGTCCTTAAGTCGCAATATTAGAAATAATTTTCGAGTCGAAGTGACGCTTCAGTAAAGCGGTGGATACTTTACTGAAGCTTCTATGGAGTTTTGGATAGAATACGAAAATACACGTTTTTCGCCTTTGTACTATTTGCCTTTCACTCATGCACGTTTACGAACACTTAATGGTTAATAATCCACCATTATTACACATTAACACTCGAAGAAACATAGGTTTTAGTAAATAACACAAAATCAACAACAGCATATTTTCGCATTCCCGCCAAAACTCCTGTACCCTTAATTTTAATTCAAAGTTGCCAGTACGTTAAAACGGAAATTTCATATTTAAACCCCTATTATTTATTAAACATCAACACTCGAAAATAGACAGTTTTTAATAAATATAAAGACGACAACTGCACATTTTTTGCGTTCCCGCTAAAACTATACAGTTTCAGTACAAAAATGGTTGGTTAACCCTTTTCAGGATTGGCTTTTAGACACGTGGAGTATGTCGGTGGCTAAAGTAGCGTCCACACTGAGGACCAACACTTCGCTCATAACCGACCCGACTCTCATGCTCAGCATCAAACATCAGATCGTACTGTTCATCAATACACTCAAGTAAGTCTCGGTTTTTGTACCCAACTAGCTGCTACCCGCGTCTTCACCCGCGCAGAGCGCGCAGAGATATTGAATTTCATGGGTCTTTTCGCGCGGAACTAATTATTTTTCTAAAATAAAATTAGCCTAAGCTACTCCTTATAACATCAGCTATATGCCAGTCAAAGTCCCGTCGAAATCGTCGTTTTGAGATTACCCGGAACAAACAGACGGACGACAAATTTAAAAAAAATTGTTGTTTTGTTACAGGTATCTTATATACTTTCATATTTAGTACCTGTATTGTGTCTGTTATTTTAATATTACAAACATACACTTCAATTATATTTATCTGTAAAGATATGACTTCCAACTTTCCCAAGGTGTTACGGTCTCCCCACTGATCCGTTGCCGCTGCTGTTGCAAGAGATGGCAGAACACTACACTGAGGTGCTGATGCAGAGATGGGTGGTGGTGTTCAGGGATATATTGGACAATGCTACTTTTACACCCATTGAGGTAACTCTGTCCTATACCCTGTTGGCCATAAACTTAGACATATTTTGAAAAAAAAAAATGTCACATAAAGTCACTGTCAAAGGGACATGCCAGTTGCTCAAACCATTTTCATTTGTGAAAAATATTTTTGTTTTTATTTTCCCCGGCTTTCCTCTCGCGCGGCATAATTATAACGTAACAAGAAACAAATGACAAGAACCAACAACAAAAACTTAAACAAAACCACTACAAAATAACAAGATCTTAAAAACAACACATACTTACAGAAAGATTAGACTCGAGTTCGCTGATTGGAACAGATCAACAGATAGAAAAAGAAAATGGCGACGACTGCACAATGTGTTAAAATCTCTGCTGTGTTCCCAGTCTAAGAAAAATAACTGCACGAAAAAAAACTGTTATTTTATATTTACACAAATGATTATTAGTACAGTTTGGTTTTGTGCAAACATGTTTTTTTGCCATAATGGCGTGCAAATTTTAAACAACAGTAATATTAAACTTTCTTGTATAAAACTCTCATGTTATTAAAGAGAGCGAAACTAAAATTAGATTTGTGACACAATATGTTGAATTATGTCACTGACCTAAACTTTGCTCATCAAGCCGGAACACGGTAATGTGTGCACTGTGCACACCACATCTAGACCAGATAAGGATTCCCACGATCAATGTGGTCCAGACTATCGTGAATACTTTCTGGTAGACACGCGCTTATCATGCAGGTTCAACTTATACTAGTCGTAATAGAATCAAGAGGACTGCTGATTTTTTTTCAGGTTGAAAATCAAGAGCAATACGACGGCGTCATGGATACGTATCCGTATGAAGGAGATGAGCTGGAGACACAACCATTCCCTAGGACGTAAGTTCAACTTTTTAGTACTTAACGTAAAACGGAACGCAATTTCTCGAAACGGAACGGTTTTTTCAGCTTCTTTTTAGCTGAATGTGATAAAGAGCCTTAGGAAATAAAAAAATTGACAGAAATGATTATTTGTCAAAACTGACAAAAATGACATTTTATAATGTTGCTAGTTTTTGGATATTTTTAGGAACGCAGTGTAGCTGTTAATTAATTTTGCATTTCTACTAGCTTTTTCTAAAACAAGTTAAAAAAAAAACGCATTCCTCAAATTTTTTTTTATTGTTCTGCTAGGTTCTTTAATTCAGGCACATATCTAGAAAAAAAATTGAGGCTAGTTAATTTTTTCTGGGAATAAAGTACCAAGCTCCATACAAATTTGGTACAAGTCCTTTATTAAAAAATCTTGTATGAGTGGAATATCTGTCAAAGAACTGATCAAATATGGGACAGTGAACTTAGACCTTTGTCCAAGATCATAGACTTGTCATAGATCTTTATATATTATGACGAGTGGAATACCGGCCTTACGTAGTTGTTCGTGTTGCAGATTCCCGTTCTCGTCCGTAGTCCCGTCGGTGTACGTGCAGGTGAAGGAGTTCATCTACGCGTGGCTGAAGTACTCGACGGGGCTGGGGCTGGGCGGCGGGCGGCGCGCGGCCGCGGCGCGCCGCTCCGCCTCGCTGCTGCTGGCGCGCTCCTTCACCGGCTGCCTGGAGGCGCTGTTCCGCCGCCCGCTGCCGCTCATGCAGCTGGTGCAGGTCAGTAGTAGTGTGCAGTAGTACTGCACGCGCGCCGCTCCGCCTCGCTGCTGCTGGCGCGCTCCTTCACCGGCTGCCTGGAGGCGCTGTTCCGCCGCCCGCTGCCGCTCATGCAGCTGGTGCAGGTCAGTAGTAGTGTGCAGTAGTACTGCACGCGCGCCGCTCCGCCTCGCTGCTGCTGGCGCGCTCCTTCACCGGCTGCCTGGAGGCGCTGTTCCGCCGCCCGCTGCCGCTCATGCAGCTGGTGCAGGTCAGTAGTAGTGTGCAGTAGTACTGCACGCGCGCCGCTCCGCCTCGCTGCTGCTGGCGCGCTCCTTCACCGGCTGCCTGGAGGCGCTGTTCCGCCGCCCGCTGCCGCTCATGCAGCTGGTGCAGGTCAGTAGTAGTGTGCAGTAGTACTGCACGCGCGCCGCTCCGCCTCGCTGCTGCTGGCGCGCTCCTTCACCGGCTGCCTGGAGGCGCTGTTCCGCCGCCCGCTGCCGCTCATGCAGCTGGTGCAGGTCAGTAGTAGTGTGCAGTAGTACTGCACGCGCGCCGCTCCGCCTCGCTGCTGCTGGCGCGCTCCTTCACCGGCTGCCTGGAGGCGCTGTTCCGCCGCCCGCTGCCGCTCATGCAGCTGGTGCAGGTCAGTAGTAGTGTGCAGTAGTACTGCACGCGCGCCGCTCCGCCTCGCTGCTGCTGGCGCGCTCCTTCACCGGCTGCCTGGAGGCGCTGTTCCGCCGCCCGCTGCCGCTCATGCAGCTGGTGCAGGTCAGTAGTAGTGTGCAGTAGTACTGCACGCGCGCCGCTCCGCCTCGCTGCTGCTGGCGCGCTCCTTCACCGGCTGCCTGGAGGCGCTGTTCCGCCGCCCGCTGCCGCTCATGCAGCTGGTGCAGGTCAGTAGTAGTGTGCAGTAATAGGTACAACTAGCTGCTGCCCCGCGGTTTCACTCGCGTCGAGATTATGGATTACATGGTTTTTATTTTTTTGCGCGGAACCCTAATTATTTTTTGTAAAATTAAAGTAGCCTATGTTACTCCTTGTAACATCAACTATCTGCCAGTGAAAGTCCCGTCAAAATCGGTCCAGCCGTTTCGGAGATTACCCGGAACAAACAGACAGACAAAAATTTTAAAAATGGTTGTTTTGCTATAGGTACCGTATATACTTTCATATGCATTTAGTAAAAAGCTGTTATTTTGATATTACAAACAGACACTTCAATTTTATTTATCTGTATGGATGAGCTGTTCTAAAATGAAATTAATTGCAAATACCATTTGAGAAACAATTGCAAATAATTGAGTACCGTTAGTGCTGATGTTGGTATTAAAAAAATATTAGTGTAAACGAGGCCTCGGGGAGGCGCCTTAAGTAAAAAATGTTTTTTTACAGATAATCGTGGATACTAAATACCTAGAGGACGCGACGATTTGCCTCTACGAGTTTATAAGCAACATCACCGGATCGGAGCTCGTCACTACGCAAGTAAGTAAACGTTTACGGTCTTACTACAAAAAATTAAACGCACTCTAAATACGCGTTCAACAGGATCTAACACGTAAACGTGCTTTAGACACGTGTTTAAATATTAATTATCACAAATCTTGATTTAAGTAGCGTATTAGTCTTATTAGTTCTTATGCTTACCATCAGGAACACGACCAGCTCGTCTCGTTACCAAATAGAATTAAAAAAAAACCTTACATTGAAAATTGTAGTACGAATTTTCAATGTAAGGTTAAAGTAATACCTACTGCTCTAAGAGATGGTGGTAGGCCTCCAGGACTTTGAAACACAAAGGCCTGCGCGGCACTGACCCTTATTCTCTCTGTTGATTTATTTCATTCGATTTGCAAAAATTAATCTGTCAACTCGATTACAGAATATCGATTTTAATATTAAAGACAACCGCCATCTTAGTTTAGTCTCTGTCTGTCATTATCTGTGGTAGGAGTCGGTCGCATCACTTCCTAGTAAAGAATTAAGGAGAATATACGTTTTCACATCTTACTTTATAAATCCTTAAACCACGTTCTTTTATTGCCCACAAAGCTCAATTTCCTATAGGTTATGGGCCCAGAGAACGTTTTTTGTTACTGCTTTCGGATTTAACTGTTTTTGAAAATCGAACGTTACAAGTGAGTCTTACAATGGAAAATTCCAAGGTGAAGCGGAACATCAAACCTTTCGATGGTGAAAAGTATAGTGTCTGGAAGTTTAGAATACGGGCGTTGTTAAGTGAATTAGATGTTTTAAAAGTGGTAGATGAAGATCCGTTATTACGCAGCGAAGAGTGGGAGAAAAACAATCGAATCGCGAAAAGTGTTCTTGTCGAGTACCTTGCAGATTCCTATCTCGGCTTCGCAACAGAAAGTAATACTACGAAAGATATTTTTCAAAGTTTGGATGCGCTATACCAACGAAAAAGTATTGCAACACAGTTAGCATTGCGTAAAAGGTTGTTGGCGTTAAAGCTTCAGGGTGACGTACCGCTAATAAAACATTTTTCCGTATTTGATGACCTCATTACAGAATTATTAGCAGCTGGAGCAAAATTGGAAGAAACCGATAAGGTAGCTCATTTATTACTCACCCTACCCTCAACTTATGACGGAGTTATAACCGCGATCGAAACGTTGTCGGAAGATAGTTTAACGTTAGCTTTCGTTAAAACGCGATTGATGGATTATGAAGTGAAGTTGAAAAATGATTCTACTGATACTAGCGCTAAAGTACTACAAATAGAAAGTAAAAATATTACATCGAAGAAGCGGAAGTTTGAAAATTCACAACAGACAAATTATAATTATCAGAACAATAAACAATCGAAGAAAAATCAACAATTATTTATAAAATGTCATCATTGTGGGCGCAAGGGACATAAGAAGAATGATTGTTACTATTTCAAGAGAATGAATCAACATAAATCAAACTATGGACAGAAAGAAAGAACACGGACAGTTCAGGCAGTTGAGATGAGCCAACCATCTACATCGAACGATTTTTCTGGTTTTGCTTTTATGACCGGAGAGTATCAAGAAGAGGATCATAGAAATAAAATTACATTTCTATTGGACTCAGGAGCATCGGACCATATCATAAATAGAGAAGACCTATTTACTAATTATACTGATTTACATACGCCGTTAAAAATTTCAGTTGCTAAAAATGGTGAATTTGTTTCAGCTACTAAAAAGGGAACACTACAGGTTACCAGTGACGTGGGCGTTCAAGGTGTTTTGGAGGACGTGCTGTTCTGCCGTGAGGTTCCTTACAATTTATTATCTGTCTCGAAGATGCAGCGGGCTGGATATACCGTCATTTTTAATCAACATGGTGCTCAGATTTGTAAGAATGGTAAAACCATTATGCGAGGTAGGTCAACAAACAATTTAATTGCTGTAGATTTTGTGGTTTCGGTAAACGTGAGTCATCCTGTGTCCCAAGCATGCAATAGTGATAAAAATAGTTACAAATTGTGGCATCAACGTTTAGGACATATGAGTAAAAATAAATTCTTACAAATCAAACAAAATCATATGATTGATGATATGAATCTTATTGATGCTGTGGTACCAAATGATGATTTATGTGAAGCTTGCATAAATGGGAAACAGAGTCGACTACCGTTTAACCAGGTTAAAGACAAAAGTCATATTAATCGACCGTTATTTGCCGTGAGTTCAGACGTCTGTGGTCCTATCACTCCGACAACTATTGACAATAAGAACTACTTTGTTATTTTTGTTGATCAATATACTCATTACTGTGTTACGTATCTAATAACATATAAATCAGACGTATTCGCTGCTTTCAAAGATTTTGTTGCAAAAAGTGAGTCCAAGTTCAATTTAAAGTTAGCCAATCTATATTGTGATAACGGTGGAGAGTACTTATCTACTGACATGAAAAGCTACTGTACTGAAAAAGGAATCACTTATCATTTGACAGTTCCGAGAACTCCACAATTGAATGGTGTTTCTGAACGAATGGTGAGGACCATTACTGAAAAAGCTCGTTCCATGATAAACGGTGCTAAATTAGAAAAAGTTTTCTGGGGTCAAGCAGTGTTGACTGCTGTTTACTTAATAAATTTAACACCAACTAGGGCCCTAAAACTTTCACACACACCATTCGAGATGTGGCATAATAAGAAACCTCAAATAAAATATTTAAAGGTTTTTGGCTCGACTGTTTATGTCCATGACAAAACAAGTAAAGCTAAGTTTGATGATAAATCATGGAAAGGTATACTCGTGGGCTATGAACCAAACGGTTATAAAGTTTGGAACCCTGAATGCGAAAGGTTTGTGATAGTCAGAGATGTTATAGTGGATGAGACTAATTTTGTTCAGTCCAGGCCTGCGTTAAAGCCTGAAGACAATAGTGGAAATTGTCATGACAAAACTGATAATGACGGTGGGTCTAAATCAGTGTCAGTAAAGTCTCAGAACTCTGACGGTACTAAATCAGATGGTTCAAAATCTGATGGACATGATTGTCCGAATAAAATTCGCAAAATTAACCATGATAATATAATTGAATCGGAGCAAGCAAGTGATACGCGTTCTGATAGTAATAAGAACAAAAACACAGATACACGATTACAAGTTAGAAGGAGTGATAGACTCAAAGATCGTCCCCCTGTATCATATAATGAAATTAATGATGATGAAGATTATTTAATGTGTGCTCAATCTGTTTTACGTAAAATACCGAATTCATTTGATGAAATTAAAACTAGAGATGATAAAACTCAGTGGGAAAACGCAATAAGGGATGAATTAAATTCTTTATCTAAAAATAAAACATGGACTTTAGTACCACGGCCTGCGAATAAAAACATTGTTGATTGTAAATGGATTTTTACAGTTAAAAACGATGAATTTGGAAATCCTTTAAGATTTAAGGCACGTTTAGTTGCTAGGGGCTTTAGCCAGGAATATTTAACAGACTATAAAGAAACTTTTGCACCTGTTGCACGAATAGCTAGTTTCAGATTTATAATTAGTTTTGCAAATCAGTTTAATTTATTGGTTCATCACATGGATGTCAAAACCGCCTTTCTGAATGGCGAATTAAAAGAGGAAATATATATGAAAGTTCCTGAAGGTGTATTAAATAAAAATAATTATGTCTGTAAACTACATAAAGCATTATACGGGTTGAAACAGGCAGCTAGGTGTTGGTTTGAAGTTTTTGAAAAATCATTAAAAGAGGAAGGATTTCAAAATTCATCTGTTGATAGGTGTATTTACTTACTAGACAATGGTGATGTGCGTAAAAATATATACGTGGTACTGTATGTCGATGATTTAGTGGTAGTGTGCGCTGAAATTGAAACAATGAATAACTTCAAAAGGTATCTAATGAGCAAATTTGAGATGACTGATTTAAGTGACATTAGATTATTTCTTGGTATTAAAATTACAAGAGAAAATAATCAAATTACTTTGGACCAAAGTGCATACATTAAAACAGTTTTGGCTAAATTTAATATGCATGACTGTAAACCTGTTAGTACCCCACTAGAAAGTAAACTTAACTATGATGCTTTGAACTCTGAGGAGAAATATAACGCTCCATGCCGAAACGTTATAGGGTGCTTGATGTATATCATGTTGTGCACTCGTCCTGATTTAAGTATAAGTGTGAATATACTGAGTAGGTACACAAACAAAAATAATAAAGAGCTTTGGCTATGCCTTAAGAGGGTGCTTAGGTACCTGAAAGGCACTATTGAATTAAAGTTATGTTACAAGAGGTGTAACTATAACGATATTTTGTGTGGGTACGTAGACTCAGATTGGGGTGGAAATGATACACAAGATAGGAAGAGTACAACTGGGTATTTATTTAAGTTGTTTGACCAATGCACTATTACCTGGAGTACAAGAAAACAGATGTCAGTTGCAGCTTCTTCCACTGAGGCTGAATATATGGCATTATTTGAAGCTGTTAGGGAAGCATTGTGGTTAAAATCATTAGCAATGAGTATACATATGTACATTGATAAACCTATAATAATTTATGAAGACAATAATGGTTGTATCAGCATTGCGAATAATCCAGCGAGTCACAAGCGATCAAAACATATTGATATAAAATATCATTTCTCTAGGGAACAGATTGAGAAAAATATAATAAAATTAAATTATATTCCTACAGGTGATCAGCTGGCAGATGCTTTGACGAAACCGTTACCTGCAATAAGTTTTCAAGCAATGAAAAGTAAAATGGGTTTAGTATGAGATAAATAGTGTACATACAATTTCATTTGATGAGTAATTAAGTAAAGATTATAAAATTTCATTTATTTAAAGTAAATTTAATTTAAATGATTTTGTAAATGAAATGGTCTGATTAGGTTTTCCTGGGTTTCCCTAATCCAAGCAACAAATGTTGGACCATAATAATATTTGTATTTTCCCAGCAAATACTAGGAAGCGTATGTGTTCTGGTTAGTCAATTCTAAATTGATGTTATGTTTATATAATTGGAGATTAATTTTTGAGGGGGCGTGTTGATTTATTTCATTCGATTTGCAAAAATTAATCTGTCAACTCGATTACAGAATATCGATTTTAATATTAAAGACAACCGCCATCTTAGTTTAGTCTCTGTCTGTCATTATCTGTGGTAGGAGTCGGTCGCATCACTTCCTAGTAAAGAATTAAGGAGAATATACGTTTTCACATCTTACTTTATAAATCCTTAAACCACGTTCTTTTATTGCCCACAAAGCTCAATTTCCTATACTCTCTTCAGAGAATCCTGCTTATACGGTTCAGGACTTATGTATGTGATCATTAAGCGTAAAATAGACATTATTTTGCAACAGGCGGCCGGCAGCATGTTCCAAGCGGCACGAGACGACGCCGAGCAGCAGATTTGCGAGAACCTCGAGAAGAAAGTCGATGAGTTCCTCGACTTAGAGAATTATGACTGGCTTTTAGGTAAGAATTGCGCCTATTGTACAGAGCAAAAATATTGGTTTTAGTAAAAAATAGAATTATGTGAAGTTTAGAACAAGAACATTTTTCTTAATAAAATAAAAATAAATTACATAACTTTTTTTTGTTAATTTAGTGGAGCCGACGGGACAAGCGTCATCTTTCGTGACGGATATGATAAGCTACCTGAAAGGAGTGCTGACTTCGCTTGAACAACTCCCGGAAAGGGCGAGGTAATATAAAGAAAACCAAAGGGCAAATAGTTTTATTTATACTATTTGATAATGAGACGAGCTATTGCCTGATGGTAAGCATAACGCCGGCTTAATTGCAGTGCCACTCAGAACTTTGAAACACAAAGGCCTGCGCGGCACTGCAGCGCGCTCGTTACCCTGTTACGTATTAACTCTCATAAGGCCAGTAATTTCACCGACTGCTTTGCTCATCAATCCGGAATACAGTAATGCTTGCATATTACTGCTTGGTGGCTGACTTCACGAGCAAAGTGGTGGTACCGACCCAGACGGACACACGCAGAAGAGTTAGTCCTACCATCTAGTAGTCCAATAATCCAGCCTAAAGGCCTGTTCAGGCCTAAGTGTTAATCGCTACCGCCTGTGGTAGAGAAAACCGACTGGACACGAAACTATATAAATACTCCATATTTCCTTCTACCCACAGCGGCAGCGAATAACGTTTAGGGTTTAAACAGACCCTTTTGGACAATGAAAACACTTTTTATCGGCATTTTAACTGACTGGGATAAGATTGAACTCATATTTTGAATGAAAAAAACATAGATCTGCCAAATTAAATCAACTTGTCAACACTATAAAACTTCACTGACAGCTGCCAATTTTATGTCACATTTAACACTCAGAATATTTGGTCTTTCCGTTTCACGCAATTATCAATTTGTTTGATGAAAAGTGTTTTGAGAAAAAAATAAAGAATCTTCAAACCCGTTTTATTCAAAGTTACAAGGAAATTCAAAGTTACCCAACATGACCGTATCTCTTTTTTTGTTTAAAAAAATACTGGTCATCAGTAATGTTGAATAAAAAAAAAAACAAGTATTATTTCGTCAGGGTGGCAGCAGTGCGAGCAGCCACCAACCGCATCGCCACCCGTCTTCGCAACCTCCTCCTCGACCCAGCGGTCAAGCAGATATCTTCCGGAGCTCTCTACCAGCTAGACCTGGATGTCATCCAATGCGAACAGTTCGCAGCTGGCGAGCCTGTACCGGGGCTGAAAGAAGGGGAGCTGCTAGAACACTTCGCCAGTTTACGGTGAGCCTCGGGTTCATTGAATTACTTAGAGCATAGGTTCAGGTTATGCTGGCAATCTTTCCCCCGTTTAGCTGAGTCTCAGTTGTATTGTAATAGGGATGTTGACTCCTTTCTTTATGATGTCAATCCATACGTTTTCTCATGAGAATCAAATGTCTATATCGAGAAAACTGGATATCGTACGCTAGATGCGTCAAAAATGAGAGGGCGTATTTTTTTTTTAATGTTATTTGGTAACGATACGAGCTCGTCGTTTGCCTGATGGTAAGCATAACGCCGGCCCATAACAATTGCAGTGCCACCCAGAACTTTGAAACACAAAGGCCTGCGCGGCACTGCAGTGCGCTCGTTACCCTGAGACATTAGGTATTAAGTCTCATAAGCCCAGTAATTTCACTGGATACTCTGCTCATCAAACCGGAACACAGTAATGCTCGCACACTACTGCTTGGCGGCAGACTTCACTCACAAAGCGGTGGTAACAACCCAGACGGACACTCGCAGAACAGTTAGTCCTCCCACTAACTACTAAGCGCTAAAACGCCCCATACAAATTGGACAGAACATCTGACGTCACTTATTCTACGCGGGCCGTAAAGCTGTACTAGAACAATGCATTGTGTTAATTTGGTCGTGAAAAACTGCGTTTATGTGCATAGTTGTCATACGTTTTATTATCCATTAAAATGTGAAGTATCTCTTGAATTTGGGAAACTTTCAAGTGCAGTATCGTTGTGGCAAGTGTTGGAGGTTTTTTGTGAATTTCATATTTATTGTGTTAATGTGATCTTCTTAAAGCGGTATAACGATAGATTTTTTTTTTTGTACTCATACCCCCACACTAGGATTCCCTGTGTCGCAGGTGGCATGGACACACACAGATACACATCGCAAACATCCAAGACCCGAGAACAAACTTTATGCTTACACAAAATCTGCCCCGGCCGGGAATCGAACCCGGGACCCCTCGCTTTGCAGGCAGGGTTACTACCAACTTAGCTACGGAGCCGTCAAATTATGTATTTTGTGTTTCATGCAACATCCTAATTGCTTAGAAGCAAAGCAGCAGATTATGCTGGGGAACATTCTTTTCTCTAAATTTTGAACTGTAAAGTAAATAAATGTAACATTCCACAGGCAACTTCTGGACCTAATCACGGGGTGGGATTGGTCGTCCTACCTCCACGATGTCGGCATAGAGGGCGGTAAATACGCACTAGTAACGCCGCGCGACGCCGCCTCCCTCCTCGAGAAGTTCAAAGAGGCTGAGCAGAAGGCTTCCGTCTTCTCCGTCCTGAAGAAGAACGAAAGAGATAGGAGGAAATTGCTGGATACCGTGCTGAAGCAGCTGAAGCAATTGCATAACCAGGACGGGTCATAAGGACTATGCTACTGAAGAATTGTAAGCTTGAGGGTTGTTTTTAGACGTTTTTATGTAACTAGAGTTTTCTTCCTTTTATCGGTTGCCAAAATGTTATCTAACTTTACATAAATAACGGCCAACCCCAGACCCTAACCGTGTTGCCACAAAAAAATAACTTTTACAAGCCTGTTTACCTAGACATTGGTGACAATTCTATCATTTCATACCTAAACTAATTTTAGTTTCGCTCTCTCTCTTTCCAATGCATAACATGAGAAAGAGATGGAATATATTTTAGATCTGTCAAATTAATCCACTTGCTTGTGTCTAGTGTAAAGTTAATGGCAATGAATTCAGTGGCATCTAATTTATCAAGAACGAAAGATATTTGACAGCTCTAAAACAAAATTTAGATCTGTCAGACATCTTCCGTCTCTTTCTCATGTTATGCATTGGAAAGAGAGAGAGCGAAACTAAAATTAGTTTAGGTATGTAATGATAGAATAAATGATTAGAAATGTCACAACAGAATGGAGTTAGAGTACGATTAGATTAGATTAGATTAGAATAGATTTGTCGTTGTTAATATTTCACTGTCGCTCCGTGACTGAGCGGCTGGCGGCATGGATGTCTTCGGCTGCGTTTGCGCCCCTCTCAGGCAGCCCTCAGATGGATAAGCATCAATCACGGACCACGAGAAAACCATGGAAAACCACGATCTCCGCTTGACGCATATCGTATCGTCTATTGTGGTTGTGGTTGGGGCTTGATGGAAATCTAGTCCGAGCACGGCACCCGCTACTAAATATGCTTCTACGATCTCTATTAAAATTTCAAAACCAGTGCGTGCTCAATGCAGGCGCCGCGGTAAATAAGCGGTGGTGCGCAAGTGATGTATGTAGCATAAAGCGGAGCAGTCGTCGCTTTGAGCCCAGGCAGGGCTTCGAGACAGCATTATCTGGCCGTATTACCGTTCTTGTCTATTTCGTGGTTTTCTTGTGATTTTAGTTAGTTTAGTTGTAATATATGTAATTTTTTAAGTATTAATATAGTGGATCAAAGGATAGTTGTGTTGTTCTTAATGTATCATAATTTTTTTAAATTTATATTTATTTGTCATGCTCTTAGACTGTTGTAAAGTATTAATAATTATTACCTTATTCACTTAGTGATAAGGCTAATTCAAACCAGCGAAAGCAAAACGATTCATTTTGATTGTAAAATAATTGTGTTCTGGAAAAAAAAATACACCAGATTTTTTAAAATTTTGTATAAAATTTGTGTAAGTACTTCGTAACGCTTCGCTAGGTGTGAATCGAGCCATAGAAGCATTTATAGCTAATTTTAGTTGGTTATAGCACACACAGAGTATACTTGCAGTCGACGAATTGGACTGCGCAAAGTTGAGTGCAGTCGTTTGTAATTGAGATTTTTAATTAAAGACGAGTTTGTTATTCAGGCATTCGATTCCCGTCGAACTACACTACTGTAAACGACTGCTACCGACTGCAAGTTTCAGCTTATTGTTGCAAAAGTACAGTTGGTTTGTTAACTCCCATAGATTAGGTGACACAGTTATTTATTTCATAGAAATAAAATTATAATAAAGATATATTTTAATCATACTGAATAATCTTTTATTTTTATCCGTCGTAGCCATATCGTAACAGAAAAACCTAATTAAATCCACCAAAGTATATATGACTTTTTATACTACTAATAACGAGACGAGTTAATGTATCTAAAGAGTTTTGTTAGTGGGAGGACTAACTCTTCTGCGAGTGTCCGTCTGGGTTGTTACCACCGCTTTGTGAGTGAAGTCTGCCCCCAAGCAGTAGTGTGCAAGCATTACTGTGTTCCGGTTTGATGAGCAGAGTATCCAGTGAAATTACTGGGTTTATGAGACTTAATACCTAATGTCTCAGGGTAACGAGCGCACTGCAGTGCCGCGCAGGCCTTTGTGTTTCAAAGTTCTGGGTGGCACTGCAATTGTTATGGGCCGGCGTTATGCTTACCATCAGGCAAACGACCAGCTCGTCTCGTTACCAAATAACATAAAAAAAAAAAACTTTCGTAATAAGCAAGTATAAGCAGTACCTACTAAGCATTATATTATTATACCTACTAAATATGTAGGTATGTCGGTCGTTTACGCAGTGCTGTGACACATACATCTGATTAAGGGCAAAGTGATCACATTTTCCCTTCGTATTGGTAGGTACTACGAACGTATCTTGTTCAATGTTGAATCTATAAAAAAGCTATAAAATATTCATGCAGAGTGAGTCATGAAATTGATTTTGTAAATTACTTCGTTAATTGGGATAATTAACAAAATTGGTAATAACTATCTCAAAGGGACATTAATGATAATAAGACGTAGTAGGTACAATATTCGTACACAAAAGTGGAAGAATAAAAAAAAGAAAGCAAGTTACTCAACATAATAATGTCAAGTGACGATATATGGTCATAAAATTGCTTTAAAAAGCGACGAACCTACTTCATTGAAACAACTGAACCGTACCTATTTGGTGAAATTTCTAAGGGACCAGTCTGAAAGTAGGTATAACATTTCAAATAAAAAAAAATGTACCAAATAGGTTTATAATAAATGACATAGATACACCGTAACAAACATAAAAAAGTACAACCGAATTTCGAACATCCTGCTTTTTTGGCAAGAGGTTAAAAAGTTCAGCGTTGTGTGAGGCTCCCAGACTTTCAAGTGCAGATCAAGAACACCGATAGATGTAGATGACATACTTGCAACTTGAAGGCTAGCTAGCTAAGCTAGCATATGAAAAAACCTTACAAAACATAAAAATGATTCGATTGCATCGATTTATTCCTTCACCGCAAGCTCCCATTTGTTTGATTCAAAGTTCAAACCCGCGGCGAATCGGTGACATCATTACCAGTCCACGGAGCTATCTCCACTACAATGACTGCCACCAGCAAATTTCATATAGTATAGGTAGAGCGTTTACAAACTTTTCATACAAACTTTCAAGTGCATCTCCGAGTGAATGAAGCGATTTCATTGAAACTTATGCATTAGCGGTACATCTAGGTCTAAACGAAATATTAGGTAGTAGAACATTTTCGAAAAATAGCATTATAACTTTTAATTAGATCAATTTTATGTTATATTTTACACCCTTAGTAAAACATCGACCGAACTCAAAATTTGACCAAAATGAGTTATAGTGAAATAGCGACCTAAAAAAGCAAGTCCGATAACCTAGTCTAATAAAAAACAACCCTAATTTGCTTTTATGGTATTATAATTTATTATTATAAGGATACTTAGTTTTAATTCTACAGCAATTAAAAAAAAATGCTAGTTACACTTCAATTGCCAAAAGTTAGTGATTTTGGATTAGGTCAGTATTTTATTAAGAGTGCGATTTATTTCATTAAACTTAAACTTAAAAGTTTAAGTATTATTATATTATAATTTTTAATAATTCGAATTCGCAAAAAGGCGTTTATCCCTTTTCGGCCGGGCATCGATATGTTTTCATTAGGGCCGCATTGCGCAAGCCGGCATCTAGTATCACAGATCGTATCTTGTAGAAGCTTATCTGGTGCGCGTGCGCCGCCAGACAAGGCTGCGACCTTACGGCTTTGGCGGCTCGGGTTATATTGTGTCGCGTGTTTAAACTTTAAAATAACTAGTCAGATAAATCATAGTCAAAACCTTGACTAGGAACACTTTTTAACCTACTTCCAGAAAAGGGGCCTCCCCCTTTTCTGGAAGTAGGTTAAAAAGTCGATTCGAATTTGAATTTCTATTTATGTCATTGGCTGGTGAGCCGTCAAGTTTGTTTACAATATTGGACAAATATAGAAAATTGTCGTATATCTACAAACTAGGTACAAGTTCTGCTCGGGCCAGGCGGACCCCTTTCTAGAGCCGCCCTTGAGCTAAACCTGTATGTATGTGATTAATTCACGCTAAAATGTGCCCATGTGCTAAGGTCAATAGTGTATTGTTTAAATTAGGACAACTATCTGCATCCATCAGTCAAACAAATCCAAACACGGCCAGACCTGGCCACCAAGGCAGTGGAACAATAGCCTCATGTCATAATTTGTATCGTTTTGCTATAACAAACGTGGCCAGCCGATTGACAAATGATGCAGTCAAATGTTATCAGATAAGCTCGCCGAACCGAACCGAGATACAGAGCCGAACGTGCCGAACATTAGCTAAAAAACAAAACACATTCTGGCTACTAAAAGTTTGAGTAGGTTTGGTTTTATATCTTCAGGGGATTATATTCTCTTTGATCTTCAGTAGGTAGCGCGAAAGAAGGATAAACCAATAAACACACTTTCGCATTTATAATACTAGCTTCTGCCCGCGGTTTTCACCCGCGTTCCCACAGGAACCGTGCATTTTTCCGGGATAAAAAGTAGCCTATGTTACTCTCCGGTCCATAAACTATATCTATGCCAAAAATCACGTCGATCTTTTGCTCCGTTATTGCGTGAAAGATGGACAAACCAACAAACACACTCTTGCATTTATAATATTAGTAGGATTATCCAGCTGGCGATTTTTTTTATCAGTTAAAACATGATTTAACCGCTTAGAGAAAAAATTCTCTAATCAGTGTTTAACGGGCATAATATTTAAATGCCAATCAGTGCAATTGACCCCTGGCGATGCGTGTAAAAAATATTTCAGGAAATACTAAACGTAGGTACGTTGGATGGTGTTAACCAAAGTTATACGCGCCTCTGATTATGTTCATAGCTATGCTGAATACGATAAAAATTGAAAGGGAAAAAGGCTAGTGTTAGCGGGAGGACTAACTCTTCTGCGAGTGTCCGTCTGGGTTGTTACCACCGCTTCGCTCGTGAAGTCTGCCGCCAAGCAGTAGTGTGCAAGCATTACTGTGTTCCGGTTTGATGAGCGGAGTATCCAGTGAAATTACTGGGCTTATGAGACTTAATACGTAATGTCTCAGGGTAACGAGCGCACTGCAGTGCCGCGCAGGCCTTTGTGTTTCAAAGTTCTGGGTGGCAGTGCAATTGTTATGGGCCGGCGTTATGCTTACCATCAGGCAAACGACCAGCTCGTCTAGTTACCAAACAACATAAAAAAAGTCTGGAAGTGGAATAGGCTATATGTACATAATATTCATGTTTTAATCATCTTGCGTCCTGCAGCACGTTGGTGTACTGAGGCGTAATATCATGGTTTGCATGGTGGTAGGTCATTTTCTAGTGCCAGCTAGCTACGTCTTTTAAATAGAAAATCTGTCAACAAGGACCTATCCGTTATGTGTCCCGGCAGCTGCACTTGAGAGCCAGTGTTAATCTAAAGCCGCACTTCTATTGTGCAAGTAGCTTGCATGCAAGATGCAAGTTGTATGCAGCGTGAGCAGTGGAAACGTAAATCTGCATGTAAGTTTCAGTTTCCATACAAGCAGATTAGAACTTGCATGCAAATGTGACGTCAAACTTGCATGCAAGACTTGCACAATGAAAAGGCGGCTTAAGTTCAGCGTGTTTATACCACCTCCGATCTTATCGTCGCATAAGCCGAGACAGTGGTCAACTATCGAGAGTAAAAAAAATATCAAGCCGAGTACAAAATTAGATTAACTAGCTTCTGCCCACGGTTTCACCTGCGTTTTCACAGGAACCGTGCATTTTTCGGGAAAAGAAGTAGCCTGTGTTACTCTACGGTCCATATACCTCCATATATCTATGCCAAAAATCACGTCGAACCGTTGCTCCGTTGAAAGGACAAACCAACAAACATACAAACACTCACATTTATAATATTTGCACAGAATAGATAATAGTATAAGTATATTAGCAAGATTAGTATTTCTTGTAGGTCCCATGTTTTAACAAACAAATATTACGAATTTGCTTTTGAAACAGTTTCTCTCGAGGCGTATTTAAATTTAGCGGGCACTGTGCCTATTAGATGCTAAATCAGCAAAATCAGATGATATCATTTTTCGAAATCAATAACAGCGCTATTTTTTATTCGATTTAATTTCGTAACAATAGCCCGCGATTAGCATTCACGGTATTGTCGATATACTTACCTACCTACTACGGCGGACACGATTTTAATGAGTTTTTTACACTACAAGGTGACGATCATGTCCTTTGCCTGATGTTAAACATAACTGCTTATAACAATGCCGTAACAGTGCCACCCAGAACTTTGAAGCACAAAGGCCTGCGCGGCGCTGCAGTGCAGCCTGAGATATCAGGCAACATACATTATGTAGAGTAGGTAGCTGATGCTGAGGCGGGGGTCATCGTTCATTGTGTACGTAAATGACTGGTTGTGTTGACCAATTGTGCAGCGTTCTTTTTTTAGATCTCATATTATGTTTTCTAATTTACTTTTTAGTTAAGTACCTAGTTTACATACATTACATGTTAGGTACATAGTTGACATTAGGTAATTCCAACCAAAGATTTAGGCTGATATTCTACTGTCGCGTCGTAGAACCTATCGTAGTAAACCATTGTTTCCTAATTATAGTTGCGTCTATTGGAACAATAGCTTTACATTTACGTTACGTTGTTTACTAATCACGATAAAACTGCACAAAATTTGATACAGAGACTTGGCATAGGCAAACTATGAGTAATATGGTTTTGGACTTCTCACGATCTACTTCACGTGCTGAAGTTTGGATTACGTCTTACGAATTGAGTCGGTATATCAAATACATGTTATTGGTATTCTCAAAAAATATAGTACCTACATATACCTAAGTTTAACAGATAGGTACTAAAATAATATTATGTAGGTATAATGGATTCATGATTGATAAGAAAATATTGGCCCAACATAGAGCGTCGAAATGCACAAGTACCTTAACTGTTGGGTCACTTAGTTTGTTAAGATTTTAGTTTTAAATATTCCTTGTACGGTGGTGTTTCAATAAAGAGTTTATCTATCTATCTACCTATTGTTGAACTATTACACCATGTAGATAGGTATGTTATCGTAGGTTATATGCTAATGTGTTAAAGACAGGTAGCCACATGATGGATGGACAGTGTCGGACAGGGCCGGTTGGATGATCGAGATCTTTGTTAACTATTTCAATACGATTATTTCGACATCTTTTAATTTCTTTGTTGTATCTTTTTACTTTGGATTCTGAAGGCTTTTTTTAATTTTGTTTAGTAAAATATACTGTTGACCTCATTAGTAAGCTCAACGTTTCGCAACGAGCTATGAAGAGGGCTCTGTGAACGTCTTCTGGTATGATGATGGTGAAAGTACCTATGTTGACCCGAATCAATGGGGACATTGTTGTAAAATAGACCAACAGCACGAACCATAAAAAAACTGTTTTAATATCTCCTTAATAACGTTATTATAATGGCTTTCGCTCTAACAGTATCAGCTCTTACGCTCCCACTGCTGGGATACCGGCCTTCTCTCAGAGAGAGGTATGGACCATAATCCACCACGAGGGCCCAGTGCGGCTTGGTAGATGACACATATCCTCGAATATTGTGGTTCTTGAACATGCGGGTTTCCTCACGATGTTTTTCTTCACCGTTTTAGATCGAGTGTGAGTAATCCGCACATAACTTGATATAAGTCATTGGTGCGGGCCTAGTCGAGTTTCGAACTATGGTGCGCCGGATTGAAAGTCGTACAAGTACCCGCTCGGCCACACTCGCTATTCTCGCTCTAAACTACTTCGAAATTACGACTGTGTTGCATCAATTGGAATCGGAGTCTTGCAAAGTTATGCTACATTTCTATATATTTCGTCAGAAAGTAGTAATGAACTCAGACAAAGTTTACGACGCATCCGCTGCGTTGGCGAATCATAGGTAATTTACATAATCAATTACCTATATATTTTTACTCCTAAAATGTTGGCTTAAGACAACGACTCCTGAAGTTAAAATAATCTTTATTTAATTAATAACTCAAATAACTAATGAATATTTAATTTAGTTATAAACCAATTACTAAAATGAAATTAAAATCATATTGTAAAATACATCTAGGTAATACCTAACACAAATTACAATATGTCAACAAATAAAAGGATTAAAAACAAAGTAACATTTAATGATTTAAACTAAATGTCAAACAAAAAAGAAATAATTAAATGCCAAGATTAAGAATATAAGATACTAATAAACATAAACAACATTCAACCATGCATCACTCTTGCAGAAAATCAGACATGCTGACAAATTTCCCTCCTATTTATCCACAAATAATTCGCACTCGGAATTGACATCCAAGAAAGCGTTCAACGTGATAACCTGATAACTGACGGATATAAGTCATGATGTTAATTGACGATGTTAACTGACGATGTTTTCGAAGGTAATGGTATAACACTACGTACAAGAACAGGATTTATAGTCTTTGTACAAGAACCTATCGTAGCACGCAGGCTAGAATGGGGATTAGCGCTCAAGTGCGGCTGACAGAGCACATAGATAAGTTCTTGGTGACAGATTTCGACCAACCAAGGCAAGCACTGCAAAGAAAAAGCGCTTTTCTATTGCTAAGGCAACCTTATGATGCCTTTACAAAAGGCTCAGATTCGAGCCCTCGACAAATCAAAGGGCGACCTCATGCATTAAGGCTGCGTCTCCATTGTGCAAGTCTTACAAGCAAGTTTGACGTAAATTTACATGCAAAGTTCATAACTGGATGTATGCAACCTGCAGCTAGCAGGTCTACGTTTCCATATACAAGCTGCAACTACTTGCATGATGCAAGCTACTCGCAAAATGGGAGCGCGGCCTAATTAATTAATTTATGTTTAATTATTAAAAGTGAAAATTGTATAAATTATATTGTCATTACTATCGCCAACGTTGCATGTCTTTTTCTATTTCTGCTTGCATGCTATCTTCTATGCTATCCCCCTGATGCTAATGTCTAAACTCCGCCTAAATAAATAATTTATTCATCTTCGAAAGTCATAGTTTAAAACTGAGTGGAGTAATTCTCGTGTAGGTGGCGAACAGCTTATAAAGTAGGTAGTTCTGATAAGTTATCGAAGGTCGCCTTGGATAGTTAAATTTTAATTTATTGGTACGATGTTTATGCGGACTATTTACCAAGGTGTACTTGTTTTACTTTTTGTGTTCAACTGTGTATATTCTTGGCTAGTTGATATCATCGTCGGTAGGTTTGATGTTTTAGACGGCTTTATGATAATTTAGGTAATGTTGTGTACTGTGGTGAAGTAATTTATAATCGAGTATTTTTTGTGTGCGTCGCTTATGTAAGCACCTACGCGTGGACTTAGGATAGCAATATAGTTTTGGAAGGTCGTCTAATTTTATTGAAAAGAAAAAGTTGTCTATCTGTACTAGAACTTCCTCAAGTTCTCCAATTGAGGATGACAAGCTTGATCGGTAGTTCGAGGTATCTTGCATTGCTCCAAGACCTTGAGCATTCCTGAAAGTCGCATCTAAGTACGTTATCAATATCAGTGTAATTTGGGTCGAGATGAATTTTAATTTAAAAAAAAAATTGTACATAATTAATTTTTTTAATTATAATAAACTAAGAACATTTGTGATACAAACGTGTATGTCGAATTTAAAAGTTATCCTCTTCTAATATAGGTACGAGATGTACCTATATTAGAAGGATAATTTTTTCAGGAATTTTTTTCTTTCAGGAAATAAAAAGTTGGGCATTTTTTAAATTTTGTAGTAGAATCAAAAAAGTTAAACAATACATACCAAACCAGAGACAGTTTTAAAGCAAGTTCCTTAGAACGGATGGGACTTATCCCATCAGGTAAATTGAAGTAGGGGTCTTGAAGACTATTTTCCGAAAAGGTTTGTAAATGTAATTAACAAGTTTCGTAAAACTTCGGACTAAACGTGAAATTAATATAAGTACTGTTAATTTTTTTTGTGGACTTTACTTATGGAATAAATATTATGTATTATTAATTTATTATTAATAATAACTAGGTACATATGTATTCATACTCTGGCGCCTCGTTCTACGACGGCGGAGATAAAGACAAAACAAAAGCTGCGCAGGCGACCTTGCTCGCGTAATAGTCACTCTAATTGCTAAAGCTATTAATACGTAGATTAGCTTAATCACAGCAGCTCAAGTTAAAAGACATTAGAGAGATGTGGATATAAAAAATGTTTCACAACAAAAAGATAATATAGGTAAAGGCGATAAGACAGGGAATTAGGGTCCCGGAAATATTCAAAAATTGTCTCATATAGTAAAATTAATTTGACTAAATTTAGTTTTTATTAATTAAAAAAAATGAGTGTAAAAATTTCGTAGAGTGGAGGAATATTTTGAACTATTATCTTTTTCTTTAGAGTAAATAATTGTGTGTTCGTACATAGACACAAAACAGCTGTTTTGTGACAAAATATATTTACAAAATCTTTTGCTACAATTGACGGCTCCGTAGCTAAGTTGGTAGTAAGCCTGCATGCGAAGCGAGGGGTCTCGGGTTCGATTCCCGGCCGGGGCATATTTTGTGTAAGCATAAAGTTTGTTCTCGGGTCTTGGATGTTTGTGATGTGTATCTGTGTGTGTCCATGCCACCTGCAGGGAATCCTAGTGTAGGGGAATAAGTGTGTAAAAAAAATATTTACAAAGTTAAGGAACCGCAAGCTCTTCATACTTATATATTGGACATATTATATTATGATATATTGGACCGTCTGTATTACTAAGCGTAACGTGTTGGCTAAGTAGTTTTAGCTTCGTCCACAGAATAGATAATGGTTACAAGTCTTTGGCAAAGGCAATTTTGTGTACATTTTGTATTCATTGGTCTGTAATGTACTAAAAGGTCCACTCATCACTGTCGTTCCTATTTTGGACCATATCTTTCCAAACCGGACCACTTCGGAGCACACCTGTTCTTACCCAAGCAAGCCCAAGCGTTCCACTTTAGGCGACAAGATCAGCTCTAACCTTGAAAAAAAAACTGAGGAGTTGGGGGCAACATAGCAAAAGCAATTCCGTAAAGCCGTATTTGTGATATCGTGAACTTGATGTGGAATTTTCTGTTAGCGTCTTTGTAAACCTCGTTTTCTCTATTCCAGTTTTATTAAGAGCAGTGGATTAAGTAAAGTAAAAAAATACATTTAAAAAAATTCTGAAGCGGTTACAGTGATCTCTAGTGATGTCATCTAGAAAACGCACCGTTCGCGGTAGATCCGTTTTTATTGGTAACCGAAAATAATGTAATAGATTGTGAGTAAAGGCTCCTCTCAGACCTCGTCTGAGGTGTTCGGGTAATAACTACTCTACAATTGTCTTGTATGTATTTTATCTTTAAGTGTCTGTATATTTTTATCTAATTCTTTGAGGATAACTTACAGCTAAGTATACACATAAAATACTATATATATTTAAAGCTAATTAATTTATTTTACAAATATTAGAGTTGAAATAGATAATCAGGTGAGAGCGGTCAAACGCAAGCCTACCCTATTTAAAAAAGTGCAACATTAAAAGTACAACAGGAAGTTATATAAGTAGGTATTAGTAAAACAATATTAATAATGATACAAAATTAGGAAAAGTAAGAGTCATCCACAATATGCCTTAGCGTCAGTTGACCAAGCAGCACAAGACCGTCAATAATTAACTAAACTTTGGGTAAGACAAGTTAAAAATATGCTACGTTTGCAAAAATAAGGCCTAAAGGCTTTAGATTTTTATGGTAACTTATATTTTGGTATTTTATGGCACACATTTCAGCGAGAGGCTGAAATGTGGCAACTTGGAGTAACTTACTTCATCGCTTACCATCTTCAGACATCCATTACACACAGCGAAGCGCGAATATTTAGTGCATATTCCACATATATAAGCACGAAACGTTTTGTTTCCACCTTCATCATCGTAAAGATCGCTAAAAAGTGAAAACCCTCGGTGGAGCTGTTTCCCGATATCTTGAAGTCACAAGAGAGTCATCGATCCCATAATTGCTTTACAAATCTGTCATGTACCTACCTATACACAACTCAATTAATTATAAACGTAAAGTTATAGACCTGAGGTCTATTGTCGTGAAGGGCAAAACCAGGAAAAATATCTACAATGAAGGAAATAAAGCAAAATAAAAATAAAGCGTCCGCGTAATGATACGTATATCTTATGTATTAAATAATAAATAAGCCTAAAATGAATACCGAAAGCGTATTTAAGAAACCGTATTTAAGAAAACCCTTCACATTTAACATCCTGCTCAAGTGATTCAAAGATCTGCACCAACCGGTCATGGTGATATGAATCACGACTCGCTTCCGGGAACGGTAATCGGAGCATATTTGCAGGTTATTGCAACAACATGCAAATAGAGCGGTAACCTACCTACGTTATACAATTGAGTTTTCGACAAGGCGATATAATTGCATAATTGTGAAGCCTGATTCTATTTTTATGAACGGTGATTTAGTACTCCACACTAACTTTACAGAGTAGTAATTACTGACGCATCATTAGTCTGAGTACCTATTGTGATAAAGAACACTGCGAAAAAAAATAAGAATAGAACTGCGATATCATTTTTCAGTAGATAAGTGTTGAAGCGAAATATATTGTACGTAATTGTACGCAAGATTAGACGCTACGTTTTTTTTTGAAATCCAATCCTGCGGATTTGATGATATGCCAATGAAATTCCGATCTTCACACCTCAAGTAACTGATTCACAATGCCACCTGTGATTTACGGCCGTGAGTCACCACGCTGACAAGTGCTGGAGGGTTAATTCGACCATATCATTGGCATTCATTATGATATTAACCACGCCCGTCGGTAATTCATAGAGGCCAATAAAGATAAAGTTGTTTTTAGCCTCTAGCACCCTATGATTATTTTACTGGACCAGTTTCGTTCCATAACAAATGGCTTAAATGCTAATATAGCTTTTAAATAGACTTACATTTAAAACACTAGATATTGAAAATATCAAAGCATACCTATATATGTGTTTTATTCAGAATAGGCTTACGTTTGACCACCTATCTTACTCTGGTGGTAAGCGATGCGGTCGACGATGAAGCACGCTTGCCTAAAAGAAATGAAGTATGTATTGATAGCTGTGGTATTGACGTCCGCCGCCGAACGAGTAGTTATACATGATTACATTGATTGTTGGGCTTAAAATTACTAATCTAATTGTACTTTGATTTTAGGTCTATATATTGAGAAAACATTTGGAGAGAAACTCTTGAGTTTTGGTGGTTTTTTTATGTTATTGACAACGAGACGAGTTGGTCGTTTGCCTGTGATGGTAAGCCTAACCCCGGCCCATAACAATTGCAGTGCCACCCAGAACTTTGAATCACAAAGACCTGCGCGGCACTGCAGTGCGCTCGTTACCCTGACACATTTCATAAGCCCAGTAATTTCACTGGCTACTCTGATCATCAAACTGGAACGCAGTAATGCTTGCACACTACTGCTTGGCGGTAGACTTCACGAGAAAAGCAGTGGTAACAACCCAGACGGACACTCGCAGAAGAGTTATTCCTACCACTAACAACAATTTTGGACGTATTATAATACGCCTTTGAACGTATATTTTTCCGATAAAACAATTTGATTATACCAAGGTGATCCGTTAAAAGTTGCAATCAGCATTAGGTATAGGGAATCCTAAAACACAAATTCCATTCTGTAGGTACGTTTTACACCAAAAAGTTTCACTTACCTCTGCACCTGCTCCACGTAAGTTGACCTCATCTCAGTCATTACATAATGTGATGTGAGTGACGAAAGGTCATGCACTCCGGTAGTCCTTACGTGCCTTCTTGGTGACATTTTGAATTACAAGACCAGTGCTGTCGGTTGAATAATAATTTCTGTAAATCTTTACATACCACTTTCGTACTTGATCTTAATCTTTAACGATTTATAAGATCGTGAATATCAGTCCAAAAATCACAATCTTCAAGGCCTGGTCGCATCTTCTAGTTGGGCACTTGGCCAACGCAGTGAACAGGCCCATATGTACATGACTATTGGTCAACTGCTTTCCCTCAGAGAAGATATGAGTCCCAGCAATGGAATCCTGCTGTGTTGATATCAGATGTTGAAGTTTTAGTGAGTTTGTCGTGTGTGCTGATTGAGTTCTCTGAGAGGAGAAAATAGGTCTAAATAAAACCTTTTAGTTTGAACAGCGCTGAAAGTTGCCATAAAAACAAAGATAAAAGGTAAAAAAAAATTAGGTTATAGGTAGTAATAACGCTACTAGTTACTAGCTAATATGATACCGTTTCGATTTTAACGGTTTTCTCCATGGATACCCTGCGTTGGTATAATATAATAGACTAAATTTATTTTTTACTGTTATTTTGTAACGAGACGAGCTGGTCGTTTGCCTGATGGTAAGCATAACGCCGGCCCATAACAATTGCAGTGCCACCCAGAACTTTGAAAGTTTGAAACACAAAGGCCTGCGCGGCACTGCAGTGCACTCGTTACTCTGAGACATTAGGTATTAAGTCTCATAAGCCCAGTAATTTCACTGGATACTCTGCTCATCAAACCGTAACACAGTAATGCTTGCACACTACTGCTTGGCGGCAGACTTCACGAGCAAAGCGGTGGTAACAACCCAGACGGACACTCGAACAACCCAGACGGACACTCGCAGAAGAGTTAGTCCTCCCACTAACAACATATACCTAGATGTTAATTTTTATAATCTTTTCTCAATGCACAGAATAAGTAATCAAGGTAAAACTGGGTATAAAGAGCAGACTGGGGCCTGTTTCATAAAAAATATTAGTTTAATATTATGAGTACATGTTAGTCTCATATTTTATATGGAAAATAGAAAAAAAAGCTCATAATATTAGACTAATATTTTTTATGAAACAGGCCCCAGGTCTAAGTGCTTAGAAACCAATCCTATTTATTAATAACCTGCTTCTGTTTATTTCGACGCAACTCTATGAATAAGAATTATGTAGGTATAATAATTGCATTAGTGACAGATTAGGAGCACCTATCGCTGCATAAATATTGTTACACCCAGTTTCAACACCTCTGGATAAGTTAAGATTAAGTGACAGGTAACCTGTGACGATAACTAAGACAATTAACTTTTGTAATTACAAAGTAAAGTTTGGTATTTTTAAATTTATTTATTTCGTTTATTTATTCATTAGTACATATATTAAGCGCAAAGGTCTTGGCCGGCCTGAACACAGGCTTCCTGAGCCTTTGAAAGACAAAGTTGAAGTTGAAAATGCTTGAGAGAAGAGGGGCTTCTTACAAGCTTTTCTGCCTAGAACAGTTGCGCTTACCTACTGTGTATAACTGTTATGAACATAGATAGAAAGTTCTGTTACCGTAGTTTTTTAAAGGTTGTGTAGTTCAAAATGTACTAAGGAGATGTGCAATGAAGAAGTATACACGTACCTACTTACAATTCTTAAAATTGTATTTCTAAAAAGTGATAGATTATCGTTCGCTACAATATTCATGTTGTTCGTCAGTTAAACATGAGTGTTACTTGTCACTTATAATTTAACTGAATTGTGAAATACGGGCTTAACATATTTAAATCTACAAGATGTGGCGTACTTACACATTACTTAACACCTAAACACGTCAAGCATATTATCAGTTCACTGAAGTAATTAAAAAACAAAGTTCACTTGCACGCGTAATGCAAGAGTATTGATTTACATTCGAGTACACAAATTTGGGTCAGCACACGTTTTCGAAAGTAGTCCATCCAGATTTCGAGACAGAAAAAAACATAAAGGCCATTATTCTGTCCACTGGGTATAATCAGTTAGAGAAGTGGCTGCTTTTGGGTTCTTATAGATGCATAGAAAACAAAAGACTAAATAATATTTATAAAATAAAAATTCTGTACAAAAATTCTTATTCTGAAATTGGTGTATACTTAGTGGAAGTTTGTACTTATGTACTTTGTCCTTCTTACGTAGCATTATCAAGCGAAAAATGAAAAAAGTAATTATATATTACGTATGTACTTAGGTATTTATTGGTGTCGATTCTGTCCTTTCAAATCTAAACCTAATTTTAGTTTCGCTCTAGGTGTAGCCACAGAATAGATAATAATACAATATAGCATTCAAACTAAAGTCGAAGGACTTAGGTACAGATCGACGGACGACCCCACTATCACGAACCATGAGTAGGTGTTTTGTGTCACGAAGTACGAAGTACACATAGGCTATGCCAAGTACTGGTGCCTAGGCGTAAAATATTTTTTATACCTGGAGACCCTGTATCTAAATTGATTATGTGCTCTATCCAGTGGCGTATTTCAGGATTCAGCGCCCTGGGCCTGTAGGCCCCGCCGCCCTGCTGGTCAGTACCTATATATAATACGAAAGCCCCCACGATTTGATGTGTATCAAACTTACACCCACGAGCACCTTACGAGATTTAGGCTCTTATTAATTAACAGTGTTAAACGGTGGTTTAGTTAAACTATATGTTTTGTCTTTGGTTGTTCTTTGACAGATTTAAACTGAATTGAAAGAGACAATACACATTGGAACTATCCAACCGTTTAACACAAAGATCCTTAGTTAGGTAGGCTTTTTTAAATTTCTTCTGCTTGCGCCGCCCTTCGCAGCCTGCCGCCCCGGGCCATGGCCCTTTTGGCCCTAGGGTAAATACGCCCCTGGCTCTATCTACTCTCACATTTTGTGACTCAGTTCACGAAATAAAAACCGTCAAAGGTTCATCAAAAAAGGTATTTTCTATTTGAGTAATGGGTATCATGCTGGCTTAGTCTAATTATTAATTACGAACTCTTAATGGGCTTATTGCACAACGCGTTGTTCAAACTGTCTTACAGTCTACTTTTTTACTAAGACCGAATAACATGCTAACTCTTATTACACTACACAATTTAATGGACAGTCTTAGTATTAGACAGGCTGAATATTTTATGTCACGTAGTGTAATATATGTAATATATGTATAATGTGCGTAGGGGAGACGACAACCTCGAGAAATTGGTCATTGTTGGCAATACCGATGGGAAAAGAGCGCGAGGCCGGTCGCCACCACGATGGTCTGACCAAGTGAAGGAAGCCATCTCCTTTAGCAGATTTTACCAAGTGGTGAGGGCAACTCTGGACCGGAATCGATGGAGACAGATTGTCCGTTTAAAGGGATCCAGTGATCACGATCCTCAGTAATGAAGGACCGACTGAAGAGAGAGAGAGTGTAATAAGTTCTTTGATTAGCAGGTAAGTATAGGTACGGTTCCTACGAAACTTTATACGTAGCTTCATATATTCTACTAATCAGGATACCTCTTTTTGAATTTTTCTCAGATTGTATCCGTTTCCAGGGATAACATAATTCTTCAGTGACATTACATCCTAGCGCTCTCTTTAAACGTTTACTGCGTTAGGTACCACAAAAAACAATTTTTAGTCACCTGATTAGCTAGACAGTGGTGTCAATTCTATTATTTCATACCTAAACTAATTTTAGTTTCGCTCCTCTCTTTCCAATGCATAACATGAGAAAGAGATGGAATATATTTTAGACCTGTCAAATTAATCCACTTGCTTGTGTCTAGTGTAAATTTAATCGCAATGAATTCAGTGGCATCTAATTTATCAAGATCGAAAGATATTTGAAAGCACTAAAACAAAATTAAGATCTGTCAGACATCTTCCGTGTCTTTCTCATGTTATGCATTGGAAAGAGAGAGAGAGTGAGACTAAAATTAGTTTAGGTATGAAATGATAGATGATGTAATGATAGAATTGACACCAAATGTCTAAAGGTAAACGACTAAAATGATTAGAAATGTCACAACAGAATAGAGTTAGACACTTCGTATATCAAGGCTTGTGGTTGTATATTTTAAACCAGGCGAATAAACGTCTAAAATGATTAGAAATGTATCAACAGAAATGAGTTAGGCAACGGTTAGACACTTTTTAAGTCAAGTTTTGGGGTTGTTACTATTTAAACACGCGACTAAGGCATATCTAAGTGTGTTTAATTTTTTTGTGGTATGACCATTATTTTCTGTACCTCCAACATTGTCTCACGAATATTACTGTCTGATCCGAAAACAGGTTCAAATACTCGTCGGAGCAGAGATTAATATCTTAAACGCATTGATCGTATCTAGCAGTCATTAATCTTATTACTGTTGGTTGATCTTGTACTGATATGCTACTTAATAGGTTGCGTGAGGGGGGATGTTTCTATGTTACATGACAGAGGTCAGAGGACTGAATATTATTGGGGAACACTAAGGGCGGACTTCAGCAACCATTTCCAACTGAAGTTCAACTATTAATTAGAAATAGCTAATGCTTGTCTAGAAAATACTTGTTAACCTGGTACATGTTGACGACTCCCAGATTACGGTGTTCTATAAGTCTATATTAAAAACAAATGCTGACGATCCACTCGCTCTGACTGCATTTCCACTGTGCAAAATATAATACCAATTTGCATGCGGTATACGTGTTACAGGTGCGGTCACAAAACGGACCATAAAACAGCATAATTCTGGATAACTTCAAGCCAGCTCCGCAGCAAGGGTCATTTTAAGGGCCACTGAAATATGTTGACGACTTAGTTCTAGTGAGGTCAACTACCTTAACCGTGGGTCGATAATTCGAATCTTAAATGTACTAGGAAATTTTTAATTCGACTGTATTTTTTTTTTCTCGACCTTCTATTTTTTTTCTAACCCCCACAGAACTTGGTATAATTTGTCATCATTAGTCACTTTCACTGTTTCGTTGCTTTTCCTTATTGATCACATTCATTACCCTTAGGTAGAACAACGGTTCTCAAACTTATTTGGCGTCGGACCTCTTTTGGAAAACTAAATATTTGACGGAGCCCTAATATAAACAAAAACTGGTTTTATATGATGTAAATGCATCTAATGGGAGGTATGATATTGTTTTGAATTTTTTATCAATTGTTTTAAGTCCGGCTTGATAGAAGAGAAAATTTACATAGATGAAATATTTTGATAGCTTTTATTTTACTCTGCTACCTTGGTATTAGTTTTTTTTTCATTATGACCAGGTACTTTCGCGGAGGCTTTGCGGAGCCGCAGAGATCACTTTGAGTATGGCTGCCTTAGAACGTTGATTTATCCCCTCGGATGTAAGTCTTGATACGTGCCTGCTCCGTGCATAAGACAAGTAAAACTTACCTTTAATCTTTAGTTTCAATTCTATTGATCTCGATTCCAGTCCAAATTGCGTAAATGACATTTGCATATTATTTCGTAGGACATACACGCAAAAGACATATTTTATAACACATAACTATACATACGTGTACAAATAGGTATTGCATGCTTGTCGCCTACGGACTTACGGCTCAAGTGCATGTTGAAACTGTAGCGTTTGAAAAGATCTTGATCATATTCACGTACGAGAATGACAGGTTGTATTCAATTATGTACTTTTATTTAAACATACTTACTATAGAATATGATAATAATATGGAAATATTGTTGGAATTGAGATCAGATATCAGATCATCAATATTGAAAATAAAACCAGAAATCCATACTGTACTAATATTATAAATGCGAAAGTGTGTTTGTTGGTTTGTCCTTCTTTCACGCAGTAATGAAGCAACGGATCGACGTGATTTTTGTCATAGATATAGTTTATGGACCGGAGAGTAACATAGGCTACTTTTTATCCTGGAAAAATGCACGGCCACGGTTCCTGTGGGAACGCGGATGAAAACCGCGGGCAGAAGTTAGTGTGACATAAAATTGACATTGACAGCTTTCAATAAAGTTTTATAATGTTGACAAGTTGATTTAATTTGACAGATCGGTTTGACGGTTCATTTGCGAACACGGGTGAAAACCGCGGGCAGAAGCTAGTATTACAATCATATAAGATTAATATTTTTTTGAAAAAATGATTATTTTTTTCTTTATGTAGGCCTTTCTACTCGGATGTGTTTATTTTTCTTGTGATAAGGCCGTTAGGCGTTTATCACGCGTGTTTCTAGTTGTGGCAATCGGCAACTAGCATCTATAGCTGTTTTTAAGATGCGGGTTCAAATTCTGATTTATGACCGTTTTTTGTTTTCGAAACATAGTTACTTATATATTATTAGAAGGAAGGTTCCACAACATGACAGCTAATGCATAATTAGGTTCGATGCATGCGTCTTAGTAAATTCTTTATTGCAGAAAGAAAATTGTAGATGTAGGTATAAATACGTAAGCAAACTTAATTTTAGACAGGATCAAAAATTCAAAAATGCAGTTACTACATTCTACACCAACCCCGTCAGACAGCATTGCCCACATATCATTCTCATGTGTAATCCAGTTGCGACCTCTTTGTGGCCGATAGACCATAGATAATGCTCACAATAGAAGGGGGTGTTGTCTATGCTAAGGTTTAAAAGTAATTATGCTAAGATATGCATGCGACCTGCGCATTCGACAATGTTGCCATGTTTATTTATAGGTGATTGTTTTGAACACCTGCTGTGATTTTGTGGTGAGTATTTATTTGCACGTTTTTAGGTTTAGGTATATATAGGTAGCTAGGGCGAAAAGAGTTCAGTCTCGAACTCAGGAAAACGCTTTTGTTAGCTAAGAGTGGTAGTATGGTCTACCCTGTGGCTAAGTTTGTAGTAAGGGTCACTCTTGAGATATTCTGGCGCTCTTGAGAGCCAGTTTCCATTTTACGGTAAACGTAGTCACCACATTCGATCACATCGACACTTAAGACCAAGTTAGATAGTGGTCAATAAACTAGCCAACGATCAGTAAAAAAATTGTGCAACAACATTTGTTCGTAACAGCATTTTGGCCTCCTCATCACCATCAGCTAGAAGACGTCCACCGCTGAACTATCTGAACATATCGGCCTCCCCCATAGAACGCCACTTTAAACACAAAATTCAATCTTGTTTATAACTGTCTTTTTATTTCTAAATCTATACAAGCAGATCGTCTGCCTGATGGTATAACACCCGCCCATAACATTTGCAGTGCCACCCAGAACTTAGGTTTTGTAAATGTTTGTTATATGAATAACATGCCTTGAGCCTACTTACTTACTAGGAAAATAAGCTGTATCTGATAAAAAGGATTGTTATATATATTGTATTAGGTGATGATATTCAGTGCCACTGCATCTGAAAAGTTCTCCATTGCGGAGTTTGTTCCTTGCATATTTTTTAAATAAAAGATAAATCATGATTAGTCATCATACAATATAATTATTATCAGCTTAACAGTGCAGTTGCGATATCGAAATGAGTTTCTCATTATGATAAAAAAAACATTTTTGGAGTTTTTTCAGCTGAAACGAAATAGTCATCGTTTATGTTGACGTGATAGTTGTCCAACGATAACTTAGGTCACGTATAGAAAAAAGCCTGCACAGTGCATAAAACTTTCTTTAGACATAACCACGAACGGATAGGTATAGGTACCGAAGCAATTACTATACTTCTACGGTGTAAGCCTCAGATCATACGAATAAGGAAGATGTGGTAAGGCGTACGTAGCGGGTGCGAATGCATCAGGCCTAAATCAGGCCCGATACATTTAATCGAATTCACCCCGGAGGCGGCCTTGCTGTCCCATTGTTTTGGCTGTGGACTATTAATTACTTTATTTGTGTGGCTGTCTCTTAGCGAGTCTAAAAATGAGCGGAATGGTGAAAAAATTTATCAAAAACGGAGACATATTTTAAACGCGAACGGGCGTATCTCCTTGTTTGTCTGATCTGAGGTGCAAGCCTATAGATTAATAATATGTAATGAAGATAAAATTAATTTTTTTTAAAACTTCCGACTATTAGAGCCGATTTATTTAATCATAGCTTTTAACTTTTTCGATAAAGTCGCCTTTCAAACAAAAAAAACAACAAAATCAATAAGTTTAATAATAATATCATCACTGATAAAAGTGTGTCTTTTGGTGCCTTTATTTGCCAAGATACCAAATTTATTGCTGTTTCATCATATAGATATTATTACCTAAATAAAACATGCCAATCTAAAAAAATATTTATGTCAAATATAAATATGTATAGTAAGTTGCATTATTGTCACTATAATTATAATAGAAGAGTATTTCATCAGGTAACAACATACACAATATATATAGTACATATTATAACATAAAGAATTGTGAGTAGTTGGTACAATGCTGTAACTCACGTCATTTGTCGATGTATTTGTGGTGTTTGAGATCTCGCCGCCTTCTCTCCCTGAGGAAAGGCGTCGGACACGCTCGAAACCTAGGTTGAAAATATTAACAAATGACGTCAGTTGTAGCCGGTTATTTTAAGTTGGTACAATTTCGTGGTTCGTACAAATACTCATAACATAACATACTTCTCGTCAACTTCTGAAGATATCTTAAAGATCTCCTTGAAGGTCTTGTCTTGCGACTTCAGCTATACATGTCTATAACTATTCTAAGCCAGGGATTAACATTATCTTTAATCTTTAATATAACTAATGCTTATCATTTTATGCTACAATACGCAATGTAAGGATTTGTTAGCAATCTTTTGCACCATTATTTATCAATGTTGACATCATGTAGTGTGAGTTGCAATTAAGCAATATAAGTAATTCGTTAATCCCTGTTTTGTCGTCACACAAATTTAATATTTTAAACTACTTAGTACTTCGCCCATATAGTGAACATAGGATACCTTCAGTTTGCTCAAAACGTTTCACTTCTACATTTATTATAGGTACAAACAGTGAAGGAGTGGGAAAATATTGGAGTGGATTCCTTCACGCTTCTATACATTTATAATATTTTAGGTACAAACAGTGAAGGAGTGGAAAGATATTGGAGTGGAATTCCTTCACGCTTGTATACATTTATAATATTATATATAGGTACAAATAGTGAAGGAGTGGAAAAATATTGGAGTGGAATTCCTTCACGCTTCTATACATTTATAATATTATAGGTACAAAAAGTTAAGGAGTGGAAAAATATTGGAGTGGAATTCCTTCACGCTTCTATACATTTATAATATTATAGGTACAAAAAGTGAAGGAGTGGAAAAATATTGGAGTGGAATTCCTTCACGCTTCTATACATTTATAATATTATACGTACAAATAGTGAAGGATTGGAAAAATATTGGAGTGGATTCCTTCACGCTTCTATACATTTATAATATTATAGGTACACACAGTGAAGGAGTGGAAAATCTGGAAGTAGAATTCCTTCAATAACTGGAATCAAAGAAACTTAATCTATTTATCTATTTCTCGTTAAACATGGCTGAAGACTCTTGAAGTTCAGTGTAAATTTAAAAAATGTTTAAGCATGTACCATTATGCTGCAGACCGCATCGTCATTACATTCAGCTATACGCCCGCCATCGCAAAGTTACAGGTTTATTCGTAAAAAAAAAGTAATGAAGGTTTATCAAAAAAAGTTTTACATCAAGTCATAAATTTCATATTCATGATATTATCTTCTATACTAATAACAATAGCCTGATTGTTGCTGCCAGGCAATTACATAGATTGTTACAATAGGTAAGTTATAGAGCAAAGCCAACATATTGTAATAACTAATCATAGTATTGAAAACGACACTTAAATTTATGTCAGTGTTTTCGAGCGCTTGCAATTCATGACCCACTACGTTATGTTTCTTTATAGTCCTTTTATGGACTTTATTAAAAAGATATTCAAGTATTAACTTGACATTTTTTCTTTCCGCTGCTGAAGATACGAAATGGGAAACCACTATTTCCGTATCATCGTCTATGGAGAATAGACATGTAGGGTAGAGATTGTAGCATTAAGCTACATTAAGGATTGTTCACTCAATTTGTTCGTAGTATACAACAGCTGGTTCGTTCATTCCTGGCACAGTTACAATCTGTAACAAATGATTCATTTTTAATAATTTTTATTTGAAAAATAAAAGTGCGTTGCGAACTGGAGGGCTGAAACTTTAATGCCCATTTTCACCAGTGGCACCTACACAATCCCCTAACTACGGAACCCTTAGCGTAAGACATCACCTAACTGTACCTTTAACTTCATTTTCATTTTCACCGTGCATTCTTCGCGACTGTCACCTATATAAGTGTCCCTTAACAACCTGTCACTTAGCACGGCGAAAATTTAGGTGACGTTTTACGCTAAGGGATCCGTAGTTAGGGGATTATTTGGGTGCCACTGTTGAAAATGGGCATAAGACGATATATACAGGCCTATAACGACTTTTAGCTGGTCCGACTGGTGTTATAAATTTGTTATTAATAAATTAATAGGTAGGTACTTAGTACGTACACACCTACCCATTTATTTAAAAAAAAATTGAGACGTTTTTAAATATTCTAAACTGAAAAGTATTCCGTCTTACTTACCATTTTGTTAGATGTTCCGAATTCGCGTCTGAAGTATATTATTTTTCCATCTGGACACCTGATGACCTGGTTCAATACGTCTTCACCCTCAAGTGAATAGGTAACCTTTACCTGGAACGTAACAAAATAATGATTTAAGTAACAACTAAAAAAGTCCCGAGAATCAATTCTGTTAAGCAATATTTAGTATACCCCATAGAGATGTTTTTTTTTTTATGATATTTCGTAACGAGACGAGCTGGTCGTTTGCCTGATGGTAAGCATAACGCCAGCCCATAACAATTGCAGTGCCACCCAGAACTTTAAAACACAAAGGCCTGCGCGGCACTGCAGTGCGCTCGTTACCCTGAGACATTAGGTATTAAGTCTCATAAGCCCAGTAATTTCACTGGAAACTCTGCTCATCAAACCGGAACACAGTAATGCTTGCACACTACTGCTTGGCGGCAGACTTCACGAGCAAAGCGGTGGTAACAACCCAGACGGACACTCGCAGAAGAGTTAGTCCTCCCACTAACAAGAAGTTCACATTTTAAGAACCCGAAGTATAACTCGCCCAACTCCGTGATGGGCCTAGCGCCGAGCGGTAAATATTGTTCCTGTTTCACCACGAGCAAGACGGGGCGCGGAAAAGAGCAAGACAGCACGTCTAGTCAAAGATCAAGAAGTTGGTGAAGCGCAGATGCGAATTTGACAGACAGGCCATAGAGTAATAAATAACCTACGCCTATGACGATGACGACATTATTATAATTTGAAATAATGGTTACCTACTGAAATAATGGTTAGTCATATATTGTAGGTATATTAATACTCTACTTATTGGATTCTACCTATCCGTTGTCCACCATGGAGATACAATGACACATTGCTTTTAATAAAATTTTAAAATTAGTAAGTATATGGATTTTTGAAAAAATCATGTTCATGTCCGTGACCTGGGAACTACAGTTGCTGGAAACAGGACTCGAAAGCTGAAGCCCCAGCTCAGTGGCGTGATCTTGAATAATTTGCCTTCGTTCAGCAATCGACAAGAATATAAGTTGATGGTACTATACCTATAATTCATGCAACTACATTCGACAAAGTTGAATCATGACCCACCTATTCGATTTTTTTCATATATCAATTATCGAAGTATAGGAATTATAGGATAGGCTTCGGATTGCTTCTGACCGATTTTGACCTTCATTATGGACGTGTTAGATTAACAAATTGGCTGTAAGATCATTCAAAACTTTTCCGATGAGGGAAACTGAAAGATAAAGTCCAACTTGTCAATTATTATTACGCTATAAAGAAAATAAAATAAAACCTTTTTACAGAAATAACGTTGACTTTTTTGATCGTGAATATTTGTTGTTTTCTTCACCTGACTGACTTGACACTTATCACATCTATATCAATACTAGCTTCTGCCCGCGGTTTTCACCCGCGTTCCCACAGGAACCGTGCATTTTTTCGGGATAAAAAGTAGCCTATGTTACTCTCCTGTCCATAAACTATATCTATACCGAAAATCACGTCGATCCGTTGTTCTCTTACTGCGTGAAAGAAGGACAAACCAACAAACACACTTTCGCATTTATAATATTACTAGGATATATAGTAGGATTACTAGGATAAAGAGATAAAATTTGTTTGTTTGTGAAAGAAATTCCACCTGGCTACCATTCCAGATGCACTCCGCAGTTTAGGTATAAAGCTACAAGTACGCGGCGCGCGGGCTCGTACTGTCGGGACGAATTCAGCGTGTTGCCGTGCGGCCGGGTCGCACGTTAGCAGTACCTACGTAATCACTCACGCGGAGCAAAAGCATATTGCTTCGCATTCAGCTGCGAGGATCCAAACCGCAAGTTTTTGCAGTTTTAGAATTTTTATCGACTTACAATGTTTTTATGTACAATGTACATATAAACAACACAATATTTGTGTAATATAAAAAAAAAACTATTTTATCATCAGTCTTTGTTCGGGCATTATCATTCTTTTTAATATGCGGTCAGTCACAAACCGAAGATACCAACGAGCGACGGGCATTTGGGGGTAGTTTTGGAAAACTCACTCGCCACCGGCCGCGGTGCATGACCGCTAGTACTCCATCGGCTGTAAAACGCGTCGGTTCGGTAATATTGTGCGACCTATTGTGAAATATATATATAAACCTGTAAACTGTGCAAGAATATACTTGTGTTTGTGCCTACACCCGGGTGTCTAGGGTTTGGACAGTGACGGAGTCCCGGCGCCGGAGTTCAGCGGTTTCAAGGTAAGTGGTTGGCTCATATTTGGGGGAACGGTAATCCTGAACAAATTCTAACCAGGGAAAGTCTGGAACCAGTGTGCTTGCTGGGCAATCGAAGGAAACATACGGTTTACACGAACATATAATTGGTCCTACGAACCGGATTGATTTTCGACAAAACTGGTCCGTTTTGAATTTCAAATAACGTCCATTATCTTTTTTTAAATCTTACGAGGTTCGGTTAACGGCTTAAATTCAAAATGTCTAAGGCACTTGAAAATAAATTTAAAATTAAGTACGATTGGTTTATTTACTCCTTGGAACTAATTAATACAAAACCACAAAGTTCCGGACTTATTTCGTCGCGCCTACGAAAATTAGAGGGCTATTATGTTCTATTAACGGAAGCGTACGAGTCCATTCTGAACGTTTGTACGGAGGCAGCGGACACTGAGCTCGTAAAGGAATACGATTTAAAGTATAGGGAGGCTACCGAGATATACGACAAGTTGGAAGCTACGGCGGCGGCGGCGTATACGTCCTTAGAGGGCAAACACGTACCTACCCCAAGTACACCTTTGGCTAGACTGCCGAGGATTGATTTGACCACATATAACGGTGACATATATTCTTGGAGTAGCTTCATAAGCCTTTTTAATTCTCTGGTGTTATCACGGACAGATATATCAAAAACGGAAAAGTTCCATTATTTATTTTCACATGTCGAGGGTGAACCGCGATCCTTGATACAACATCTTCCGATGGTCGATATTTCGTTAGACTCGGCTTTGGATATTTTAAAGGCCAGATTTGATAATAAACGGCTCTTGACGGATTCCCATATATCTCGGATTTTACTAATGCCGGTTCTTAGCAGAGCGGTAGAACTTAGAACAAAAATATTAAACCCACTATTGGAATCTACACGGGCTTTAGATAATTTGGGTCTTCCAACAAACGAATGGAGCTATATGTTGGTATATATCGGTCTCTCAAAGCTACCTATGGACATTAAAACTCGTTTCGAACAGCAGTACGGCGGGAATAGTGATAGTTTGCCCACTTTCAACCAACTAATACAATTTTTACAGAATGAATGTCGACTCATAGACACAGCGGCATCGGCGGAACCGGTTTCTTACACGGAGCGGTTGCGTAAAACTGATAAGCGCAATGTGCATTTATCACAGTTTAATAACGGCAACCAAAACGATGGCGGTTACAATAAACAATGTAGTTATTGTCAAATTACCGGACATTTAGTTACAGAATGTTTTAAATTCGGTAGTTTGTCAAGACAGGAACGGAAGAGTTTTATTCAAGTGAACGGATTATGTTTTAAATGCTTCGGAAAACACTCGGCGGCTGCGTGCCGTGCGCGTGCGCCTACTCCGTGCGGCCGGTGTGGGAACACGGGGCATAATGAATTAATCTGCACATTCATTGCTCGTTCTGATGCGCCGGCGGACGGCGGGCAACGCACTCGGCACGCATACGTTACTGATCGCGATAACGTCGCTAGCGGTAGACAGTCTCCTTGCGAATCACAACGTAGGCCAAGTTTTTCGCGGGAATATTATAATAGTAATCGGCGCGGTTCACCAGCCCGTAGTTATAGGGAACGTTATCACCAGCGCGAGCGCAGTGATAATCGCATGGACTCGGATCGGAATAACGGAGACGCTTCACACTCGTATAATGGGCGTGCCGACCGCGCGTCAAGCCCGCCACCGGTCGATCGTCGCCAGCGCAATGATTCGGAATAGCAATTACAGCAACTGTGTAACATCGCTTCAGTACCTAGGTTAGCTAATAATGTTATCTTGCCCACGGTTATCATTGAAGTAAAAAATGCAAACGGAGATTTCGTTCGGGCAAGGGCCTTGTTGGACCTCGGTGCTCAGTTAACTTTTATCAAGGGCGACTTTGTTTCAAGTTTACGGTTGAAGCGACATTACACACACACACCTTTGGTAGGCATCGGAGGCGCTCGCGCAGCCGGGAGTCAATATGTCGTGTCTATTGATTTTAGGCCGGAAAGAACCGGCAAACCTTTGCTAACAGTTACGGCGGCGGTTTTAAAAAATCCTACGGCATATTTGGCTCGTAGATTAGGAGTAGCTTTCAGCGGGTTACATATTTCGGATAACGGTTCTTGGAATAAATCACAAATAGATATCATTTTCGGTTGTGACATTTTAGGTATGATATTTAATCAGGCGGTTAGCTTAGGTTCAAACGGGCCTTACGGTTTAGAAACTATTTTTGACTTTGTTATTTTCGGTCCGGCTTCGGAAGATACAAATAATTCGGAATATAATTGCTATAATAATTTATTGACCCTTGTTGAAGCGGTTGAACGGTTTTGGCGATCGGAAGAGCCTCCAAGTACTAAAATTAAAGACCCGGCGGATATAGAGTGTGAAAAATTATTTACTTCAACAACCACTAGGGGTGCGGACGGTAAATATACAGTACGGTTGCCACTTTTACCAGACCATAAGCAGTTAGGGGATTCGAGACAGGCAGCGCTGCAGCGCTTTTTGTCTATTGAGCGGCGGATGAAGAGGCAGCCCGAGTTTAGAGATAAATACGTGAAGTTCATGACGGAATATATAGAACTCGGTCACATGGCGTTATCAAATTGGGATGTTAATTCGGAGGATGAACATTATTTTCTAGCTCATCACGGAGTTTTTAAGAAGTCCGGAGACGTAGCCAAAATTCGAGTAGTCTTTGACGGAGCCCTCAAGTCCAGCACCGGGGTCTCGCTTAACGAATGTTTATATACCGGAGAGCGGTTACAGAATGACATCACGGTGATTATTCTCAACTTTCGGTGGCCACGCATCGTGTTTACCACGGACGTGAAAATGATGTTTCGGCAGACCTGGGTTCATCCAGATGACAGAAAATACCAACTTGTATTTTGGCGGTCGACTCCAACGGAGCCTTTGCAGGTTTACGAGCTTACGACTAACACTTACGGTTTAAAGTCAAGTCCTTTCATTGCTATTCGCTGTCTTCATCAAATCGCTAGTGATGAACAGCACAGGTATCCACGGGCGGCGCAGTTATTAGCCAGAAACGCGTACGTGGACGATTTGAGCGGCGGGGCTGATACGCTGAGTGAAGCCCGAGAGGTGAAGGATGAACTGGTGGCGCTCATGGACTCGGCAGGCTATGAGTTGCGGAAGTGGTCGTCTAACGACCCGGCATTGCTGGATAACTTACCTTCGGAACATTTGGAAACTCCTCGGCTATTTAATGAACATACTGATGAACATGGTTTCATAAAAGTTTTAGGTATCCAGTGGGATCCAAAATCGGATTCTTTCACTTATCGGCTAATTTTACCCGCTGAACGGACGGTTACTCGGCGAAATATTTTGTCCCTCGTAGCTCGCTTGTATGACCCTCTCGGTTGGATCAGCCCAGTAGTTTTCAAAATAAAGTTGTTGTTACAGAGCTTGCTTGATAGTGTCGACAGCTCGCGAAAGGTCGACTGGGATGCGCCGGCGCCGGATAACGTAGTTCGGCAATGGCTAGATGTTGTCTCGGATCTGCCTAATTTAGAACGGCTTTCCATACCGCGTTGCTTAAAGCCGGTAACTAATGCACGTTATTCCTTGCATGGGTTTTGTGACGGATCTTCGGTAGGTTTTGCCGCAGCAGTATACATTCGGGCACAACAAGCGGACGGAGAAGTGCTCTTGCGACTACTCATGGCTAAATCCAGAGTAGCCCCACTTAAGACTAAGCGGACCATCCCTAAACTAGAACTGAGTGGTGCGGTGCTTCTGACTACTCTTCTTAATTGTGTGGCGAGTTCAATGAAGGAAGACGTTGTATTTGATGAGGTAGTAGGTTGGTGCGATAGCACTATCGTCTTGGCATGGCTTCGCACGCCTCCACATAAACTCCAGGTCTTTGAGGGCAATCGAGTGTCACAAATAAATTCATCTGTGGCCTCGATCAACTGGAGATACGTTCCCAGTGAGCTGAATTGTGCTGACGTAGCATCGCGTGGAACGACGGCAGCGGAACTTTTACAGCATCGGTTGTGGTGGGATGCACCGTGGCTGCGTGAACATCCAGCCCAGTGGCCGAAGGATTGTACGGAGTTCCCTGCAGAGATACCCGGTCTTAAGAGTATAGCAGTTAATGTCGGTATGATAGATACGGAATTTGACTTGATACAGCGGTATAGTTCTTTTGAGAAACTGATAAACGTTACTTCATTTATATTGCGGTTCGGAAACAATTGCAAACATAAGCCGAAAATGACTGGAAATATTACTGTTTCGGAACGAAGGAACGCTGTTACACATCTCATTAGGTATATCCAAAATATACACTTTCATGATGAGTTTAGGAATTTAAAGTCAGGAAAATCGATTAAAAACTCACTGCGGAGATTAAATTTATTTATTGATGACGATAATATCATTCGCGTCGGCGGTCGAATCAGTGCATCAAGCTTGCCTTACGAAGCTAGGCATCAAATTTTATTGCCAGGTAAATGTCGGTTTACGGAACTATTGGTAACATATTATCATCAAGTACATTGTCATGTCGGTTCAAATACTCTTGCGGCTATATTGTCACGGTTCTATTGGATAGTTTCAGTGCGGCGTATTACCCGGTCGGTTACGTTTCGGTGCATTCAATGCTATCGGTCAAAGGCGCGCCCAAACCAACCCTTTATGGCGGACTTACCACCGGACCGGGTAAAGGGTGTGCGTCCTTTCCTTGGAGTCGGTACTGATTTTGCTGGACCGTTCTATATCAAAACAAGCACGTTACGAAATGCGAAGATACAAAAATGCTACCTTTGTGTTTTTATTTGTTTAGCTACCAAGGCGGTCCATTTAGAAATCGTATCCGACCTGTCAGTAGAAGCCTTTATTGCGACGTTCACTCGATTTGTCTCTCGTCGCGGATTGCCTTCGTTGATGAGGTCTGACTGCGGTACAAATTTTACGGGTTCGGACAAATATATTAAAGAATTGTACATCTTCTTGCGGAACAATCAAGCAGATATTGAACGTAGGTTAACGATGCAAAACGTGACGTGGCTGTTTAATGCACCGGCTAGCCCTAATCACGGCGGTCTTTTTGAAGCTGCGGTCAAGTCCGCAAAGACACACGCGCGTCGCGTCTTGGGTGAAACTCGGCTCACTTTTGAAGGACTAACTACGTTCTTCACTAAGGTAGAAGCTGTTATGAACTCTCGGCCTATGTGTCCTCTAAGTACGGATCCCGCAGATTTTGAAGTCCTAACACCTGGACATTTCTTGATAGGACAACCTCTGGTTGCACTTCCGGAGTATCCCTATACGGAAATCAAAATGACTCGGCTGTCTCGGTATCAGCAAATTCAAAAGCTGACTCAACACTTTTGGTCTCGGTGGCGAAATGAATATCTCCACACGCTTCAGCAACGGTATAAATGGACCTCGCTAACGGAACCTCCTAAGATAGACGACTTAGTCTTATTAAAGGAAGATAATGTGCCTGCCCTACATTGGAAACGCGGTCGTATTATTAAACTGCTACCGGGCAAGGACGGGATTGTTAGAGTCACGGAAGTCAGGACTCAGAATGGTATCCTTTTGAGGCCTGTTTCGAAACTTTGCCGGTTGCCCGCATGCATTTAGGAACCAAGGGGGCCTTGGTTAGGCGGGGGGATGTTCGGGCATTATCATTCTTTTTAATATGCGGTCAGTCACAAACCGAAGATACCAACGAGCGACGGGCATTTGGGGGTAGTTTTGGAAAACTCACTCGCCACCGGCCGCGGTGCATGACCGCTAGTACTCCATCGGCTGTAAAACGCGTCGGTTCGGTAATATTGTGCGACCTATTGTGAAATATATATATAAACCTGTAAACTGTGCAAGAATATACTTGTGTTTGTGCCTACACCCGGGTGTCTAGGGTTTGGACAGTGACGGAGTCCCGGCGCCGGAGTTCAGCGGTTTCAAGGTAAGTGGTTGGCTCATATTTGGGGGAACGGTAATCCTGAACAAATTCTAACCAGGGAAAGTCTGGAACCAGTGTGCTTGCTGGGCAATCGAAGGAAACATACGGTTTACACGAACAGTCTTATTTAATAAAGTTAAATTAATCACTTCAAATAAGCTATTCTTGCATAATTATACTTTAGGGGATAATGTGAAATGAAGACGCGGCGGTGGCCTAAGGCAGCCCTTACACCTAATTCATGATTGATAGATAAGCATCAATCGCGGATCACGAGAACACCATGAAAAAACCACGATCCCCGTTTGACGCATATCGTATCGTCTATTGTGGTTGTGGTTGGGGCTTGATGGAATGATCTATTCCGAGCACGGTACCCGCTTCTACCTATGCACCTAAGCTTCTACAACCTCTATTAAAAAAAAAATGGTTTCACAACCACTGCTTGCTCAGTGCAGACGCCGCGGTAAATAAGCGGTAGTGCGCTTGATATGTATGTAGCGTAAAGCGGAGCAGTCGTTGCTTTCATCCCAGGCAGAGCTTCGAGACAGACGTTCTTGTTAGACGTTCGCTGTTAGAGTCATTTTAACTTTCATAAGTGCTCCTTTGGGGCCTATTTGAATAAAGACTTTTGAATTTTGAATATTGAAGTTCTTGTCTATTTAGTGGTTTTTTGATGGTTTTACATCCAGTCGCGCTTGCTCGTGTATTATCTCGTAATCTGCGCTGGATGCAAAAGCATGGTTATTTTGATACCAAAACGCATACTTGCATAAGTGTCAACGGTCTGCATTATGATAGCGCGGACTAGTCAGCTGCAGCACCCGTGCTGTGCTTGCGTTATGTTTGGTACGCTCAGCATAATAAACGGAATAATGAAATTTTGTTATCTAAATACGAGTAGAATAGATGTAGTAGTTTTATCCTGATTTCACATGAGTAAAGCCGCGGGGAAAAAGCTAGTATATAACGCATTAAAAATATTGAAGCTAAATTCATTCTAATCCAACCAATCCTACTTCCTTATAAATACGAAAGTGTGTTTGTCTGTTTTTTGGTTTGTCCTTCAGCAACGAAGCAACGTATTGATTTTTGGACGATTTTTGGCATATATATATAGTTTATGGACCGGAGAGTAACTTAGGCTAATTTTTATCCCGGATAATGCACGGTTGCAGTGGGAACGCGGGTGAAATCCGCGGGCAGAAGCTAGTATTATAAATGCGAAAGTGTTTGTTGATTTCTTGGTTTGTCCTTCTTTCACATAGTAAAAGTGCAACGGATTTACGTGATTTTTGGCATAGAAATAGTTTATGGACCGGAGAGTAATATAGGCTACTTTTAATCCCGGAAAATGAACGGTGCCTGTGGGAACGCGGGTGAAACCGCGGGCAGAAGCTAGTTGATATTGTACAGCCTTTGATTATCTAGTTTATCACATAAAATAGCCATGCAAAAATAGCTATTTATCTGGGTCAGGATTCAAATTTGTTACTGCTCCCTGTAATGTCTCACACATTATACACTTATCAATCGTATATTATAGCGTACCCATACACGAGCACACTGTTTGTAATATCAAAATAACTGGTTTTTCACTAAATGCATATGAAAGCATATAGGGTACCTATATCAAATCAACCATTCTTTAAATTTTTGTCTGTCTGTCTTTCTGTCTGCCTGTCTGTTTGTTTGTTCCGGGTAATCTCCGAAACGGCTGGACCGATTTTGACGGGACTTTCACAGGCAGATAGCTGATGTTACAAGGAGTAACATAGGCTACTTTAATTTTAGAAAAAGAATTAGGGTTGCGCGCAAAAAAATAAATACCATGAAATCCAAAATCTCCACGAGGGTGAAACCGCGGGGCAGCAGCTAGTCTATGGAATAAATCTGAAAGTGTATCCTTTCAGACAAAAAAAATGAATTTTACAAATCAGTTTATAAATAGCGGAATATACATTAAAAAATACAACCGAATTGAGATCCTCTTTTGTTTTGAAGTTGGTTCAAAATAAAATAATTTATTTTTTCCATAACATCGCAGTGGAAACGAACCGTAGCGCACAGTCTCTCGTGAGCAGTTATCGCTTGCCTCATATTATTATTTGTGTTCTGTTTTAACCGAATTAAAAAAGGAGGAGGTTCACAATTCGTCTGTTTTTATATTAGGGTTTATATCATGGGTGGTTTAATAAATTTTATGAAAGAATACTCCTTAGAATGGAATTTAATCATCACGATATTTTTAGACAGTGTCTAAAGATAAACATCTAAAATGATTAGAAATGTCACAACAGAATTAAGTTAGACAACGGTTAGATACTACATAAATCAGGATTTGTGGTTGCTCATATTTAAACACGTGACTAAGGCATGTTTAGGAGTTAAACACTGTTTATCACAGGTTTAATGTAATAACAATATTTTTTTGTGGTAAGACCGTAGGTAGGTTTCTACTCTCCAACTAGTCATAGATACTTTCGCGTTGAATCATCCATTTTTCATACCTCCGAAGTCCGAGAAAGTACCTAAAGGTTGAAAATGTAACTTCCTGATACGAATCAATAGGTTCCTAAATACCTACCAAATCAACTGTCAAATACGTCTCTATAACGTTATAAATATTACCTAATCTGTGTCTCAGTTACAGAATACGAGTTGATAACTTCATCAATAGATACACTCTACGAAATTCGAAAGAATAAACGAACATGCCGCGTACAATTTGAGTTGTGAATTATTGTGTTCGAAGCGTAGACAGAGAAATAGTCCGTCGACGGTTCGAAGACTGCCAGGGCTAGATCGGCAATTGTCGGGACTCGGGAGTTTCCGTAGCCTCACTGCGTCTCCCCGTTACCTCACCCCGCGTGTGACGAAGCGGTTGCAAAATGTCGACAATATTTTACATTTTTTTGATAACTTTTCGAAGTTCCTTTTTCATTTTGAATGTACATAATCTATTTCAATTATTATGTATTATTTTCAAAGTTGACTATATTACCGAGGGGTAAGGTGCAACAGTTTTTTGATTAAACGAGTTTATTATATGAAAATAACCAGTTCAAAACGAGTCGTTTTAGTGGTGGAAATATTGAAAATTCACTTCGCTCTAATTTGATTTTAGTTGTGTTTGAACCAAAACGAAAGCGTTTTGCCCCTAGATACTGCTTATCCGCTTATACATGCAAAATTTCATTTAAATCTGACCTGTAATTTTCAAATGAACAGGGAAGTTCGTTTGTATGGGACATTCGGTTTACGTACCTCTGTTAAGAAGTTCAGCGACTGTTACTTGTAAAAACTTGTATTCAGTATTAGTAATTCAGTATTAGTATTGTATCAGTTAAGTATTCAGTAATATGGAATATGCTCAACCGCAACGCAAATTTCCATAGTTAGATCTGATCATCACATTTTATGTCGAGTTTTGGGAATATGGTAGAAATGTAGCTGAAGAGGGTCCACCGGAACCAGCTAAATTTACAAAGTGGTCTGTGAGAAAAAATAGTCTGGGAACCTCTGCTCTATAGGTATCACAATTATTATTGTTGTTTGTTATACTGCCGCCAACCAAAAACGTGCAAATATTGTTCTGTTCCAGTGGCTTTGACCGGGTCATCGGTCCACATAGTGGTGTAGATGTACTCAGCAGTAGTGTTTGTGTTGTAGCCAGTTTTAAAGCTGTCTAGCCCGTTACCTTAGTTCCATTATGTCTTTCCATCTCAAATTCTTCGCCCAATCGGAATTTCAGCGACATCACCTTCTCCTGCAGGATTAGTTTGAAGATGAAAGTCTTCTCGTCGAGCCTGATGAAGGAGAAGACAGGTGCGCTGCTCAGCAGTATGTTGACCATTTGAGGACTGGCTTCTGCAAAGATAATGTAGGTATATATTAGAGTATGCTCCAGTCAATAGCGTCATCAGAGACGCTCAGTTGGGATAAATAATACAAATGCGAAATTGTGTTTTTTGGAATGTTGGTTTGTCCTTCTTTCATGCAGCAACGGAGTCGGAGAGTTACATAGGCTACTTTTTATCCCGGAAAGGTACATGTGGAAATCTCCACTTGGGAGAAACCATGGGCAGCTGCTAGTCCTACTATCCTACTTCCTATACTATCCTTCTTCTTACTATCCTGCTTCCTACTTAATATTATAAATGCGAAAGTGTGTGTTTGCATGTACGTTTGTTGGTTTATCCCTCTTTCATGCAGTAACGGAGCAACGGATCGACGTGATTTTTGGCATAGATATAGTTTATGGATCGGAGAGTAACATAGGCTACTTTTATCCCGGAAAAATGCACTGAATTTCATTATGATTAAATCATAAAAAATGTAGAAATTTGTTGGTGTGTAAACTGTAAATATTGGATACTCTACTGATCTGTAAGAGGCGTTATGCTGTTACATTATTATCTCTAAAAATAAATCAAATATATAACTATAAGATTAATGAATATCGCACAAAAAGCGGAATATCCCCCCTTTCGCCACTTCCCACCGCCACCACAGGAACCGTGCATTTTTCCGGCACCACCACTGACCACTTTACGAACGGCGAACTTGACGACTTGACGACTGCACCAAACCGAAATAAAAAAATAAGAATTAAATTGTAAAAGAAATTCAAGCGCTCATGAAAGATTTGTTCAAACCAACCATAAACAGAGATATACCTACAATAACAATCCGTTTAAACTAAGAACCTAGTTTTCTTCCTTTAAAAACACACGCAACTTTTTTATCCACTTATCACTAACAAAACAACTTCGTGTCACTAGCTGTCACGAAAAAACAACACTCACTTGAAGCCTTCAACATTTCGTGAACATTCACACATCGAGTCCGGCGAAACTTCTTTCCCGAAAAAGACATTAGTATTCGACACTACAGCTTTATCATAACAATGATTTCGTCCGGAGTTGCAACGCTGGACTGAGTATTTAGGCAGGTGTTGATATCGAAGCTGATAAGATTGGGCGGAAACGTCATATCACGGTGTTATCAAATCCGACTTGGTAAAATGTACGGTAGGTGTGTTTGTTCAGGTGTTATTGTAAATACTTTAGACTCGTTTTACACATACATAAACATTACATCAGGTTTTCGCCATTGTAAGCTAAATAGCAATTTTCGTTTTCCGTACACACGTGTTATTCAAGTCAATAGAGGTCAACTCTGGTAAATTGACGGTTAATTATCATAATAATAATGACTAGTAAAGTTCCAAATGTAAGGTACTGCGTGAATTATTTCTTCGATTCTATTGTTTCTTAGTAAAATTTTAAAGCCCGTATGTTATTGGTTTTTTCATGTCACTGGAAAAGTATTGTTTTTACATTTCAATTGTTTCATAGCGATTTAATAATTTTATTAATGCACCATTCCAAAAAAATTTAGCGATAACACATCGGAATTACGTTTTTTTAACTAAAGAAAACATCTTCAGCACTCGACGTCATCCGGTTGACAATGACAAAACTAAAGAAAAGTGTGTAAAATGGCAAAGATATGTTTCTCAATTTGTTTTACAAACAACTATTAATCTTTCTTCTTTTATCACAACATAAAGTGAGCGTAATTCAAATATAGGTTTAGGCTTTTGACGCAAGAATCGAGTGCAGGCCTGTCTAGATCGATCCCTAATGATACAGAAACTATTTGTCTATCTCATCCCCAAATCCATATATATATATAACAACAGACAAAATTAGTGGTAAAATTACAAGATTTTAATAATTATACACATCTTTAAATAGCTCTATTATAGGTTATGTGAAATTGCTTATCATTATTTAAAGCTTATGTGAAATTGCCATGCTCACGACCAACATAGATAAAGCCGCGTGGTTTCAGTATACCTAAAGAATTATGATAGGTAACACTTAGTAGGCACACGTCACAACCTTCGTATAATGTAAACAGTCATTGTGGGTATTGAAATTTAGTGCTGAGTAATTGTGTCAGTGCAGTATTTGGGTCATATTTTATTACCTGGTGAAATCAGGTGACATGTTCAGTTTTTGGGGATACCCAAGTCTTTGTTTATCATCATCACATTAAATTACCAACTACCCAAACTAAGCATCTATACTTGTCATTATTTTAAAGTGCGCTAACTTATTATATATATATTTTATTTATATTATTTTATTTTATTATTTTAAAGATTTTTTTTATTTTAGATAGGAGTCGCGCGGTTCGGTCGAAACTTTATGAGCGATTAGATGCAACCAGCAAATGCTCGCGTGACCCGTTGGGAAAAACTAGTTTCTGTTATGAATTGGCAAAAAGCCGTGATGCAACTTTTTTGAGTAGACCGAGATGCTGTCGAAGATGTATCATGCTTGCAAGAGCTTACTTGTTCGCTCTGGACCTAAAAAAAGTTAATCCTAAGAACAGTGTAATTCACCAGGTCAAGGTCTGCCTTCCACTACCATGTTAGAGTCCACGTGTGGCACGTTTGGAAGTGATTTTGGGAAGGATTTTGCGAGTAGTCAGTAGACCCACAGGTTCCGAACGTCCACTCCTTTGCTGTTCACGAAGGTAGTAAATGTAGAAGCTTGATATAATTGGTGGTACCTATATCAATTAATACCTACCGACATAACTTACAGATATTTCGCAAATCGATTGCCACTTTTTCAGAGCTCGGACAGATGAAGTGAAACAAAAAATATGGAAGTAAACCGTAAAGAAACAGCTTCATCACGCCATCTGCTCGCGTTCGGCACCTTTTATGTAACGTATGAGATAAAAGGCCAAAAGGGCACGGTGAAATACGGCTAAATCTTTTTAAAAGTCTAATGAAAATAAATTGAAATCTCGATTTTGTATTCCTAAAATTATGGCAAGTGGAATTTATAATATTGGCTCTAAAGTACGGTTGCCGCAATACAACGATAGCTGCTTGTCGACATATTTTCAACTTGAAGGTGGTTGGTAGCCAGGCCGGCACTAATAAGGTCCAACATGTAACAGAGAAAGAGATACTTTTACATAAGTACTATATATATAATCGAAGCAACTAATTAAAATTAAAAACAAAAATGAAACTCGTTACCACAAAAAACAACTTTTGAACGCCTGTTTAATTAGACATCATCTAAAGATATTTAAACATGCGACAAAGGCATGTTTAGCGCTAAGCGAGAGTTAAACACAAGTTTAGGATGTGTTTAATTTTTTTATGGTAAGATCATAAGTATATACAATTGCATTATAACTTGACACTGGCTAAATAGGCAAATCGCTTGAGCCAAAAACAAAAAAAATACAGTTGCATCACAATGTTTCCTTCACTAACTAGATATGCTCATTGTAAAGTTCGAACCTTCGACCTACAGATTGGCGAACTACCTCACTACCACTAAGCCATGATCACATCAACACTCAGTTTATGCCTAAGTTGAGGTATGTTATCCCTAAAGGGGGTCAGTCACAGATCGGGTCAGTCAATCTACTACTGCATGTCAAGAACATTTGTTTTACGACTTTTTGAAACTCGACAGAGTTTTTCATTGAAGAAATGGCATGTAAAGTTTACGTCAAAATTCTATTACAGAATTTCCGGGCTGCCCTAGATTAGCCGATTATTGTACCTATTGTTGCTTAGAAGAGATTTAGAAACAATTCCAGAAAATGCCGCGCACTTCTTGTTTGTACTGTATTTATTTTTTTGTAGTGTTCTGGAAATTTGGAATGACGAGAATTTGGAATTACCAAGAAACGTTCTCACAATTTGTGGACAACGCCATAGTCCCAATCACTGCTTTCCGGGGTAACATACCAATTCAAACTCACCTTGTATTACTTAGTTGTTTTTTAATTATTATTTCGATCAGTTTTATGGCAGTCTTTTAAAAACGTTTAAGCCGACAAGTTTTTTTTATTGTTCCACTTGCGGCTCTACCATTACGACATGTGTTTCAACAAGTTCTGGCACAGGTAACTACTATAAATTCTGGGTAGAGCTTTGTTTTGTAACAACGCAAAATTATAAAGAAAAAAAAAGTGGATCGTGGACGTCGAATAAGGTTCTACTTCAAAGTTTAAGGTAGGTCATTAACTCGCCCACTCGATGCCGCATCTCGCGCGCTACTTCGAAGATTGGCGAGTGTGGGTAGTGAATATACTACCGGCCCTACACTCCCCCTCGAACTAATGTACCAACAAAACTGCTACTGATCTATACAGCGTTCAACTTCAACTTCTTCTTAAATGGCTTCTGAAGGGTTGCCGCAATTTCGCCAATGTCGCGTGGATAGATCGGGGAATAAACGAAGGAGGTTGATCGGTGGAAAAGAGAAAAAAGGAAAAAAGAAAAATTAAATCATTAAAAGATGGCCACCAATCTTACATAGCGTTCAACTTCAACTTCTTCTTAATGGCTTCTGCAGGGTTGCCGCAATTTCGCCAATGTCGCGTGGATAGATCGGGGAATAAACGAAGGAGGTTGATCGGTAGAAAAGAGAAAAAAAGAAAAATTAAAGAATTAAAAGATTGATCTTTTAAATCATTAAAATAGTTGTTTTCTTGTTAAAAGTTAATTAACCATTTCTGACAGTGTTAAGAGACAGCCGACAAAAAGTGTATGATTCACACGGTCTTCCTTAAATACTGCATTGTCATTTAAATAGTTACAAAGGTCTTGTCCAACATGAAGACCAATTTCAATCAACAAGAATTATTATTAAACTAGCTTCTGCCCGCGGTTTTCACCCGCGTTCCCACACGGTCCATAAACTATATCTATGCCAAAAATCACGTCAATCCGTTGCTCCGTCATTGCGTGAAAGAAGGACAAACCAACAAACACACTTAAGCATTTATAATATTAGTAATAGTAGGACTAGTAGGATAAGGTGGTGGTGATGTTGTTGCGATGATTATGGCATATACGCCATTAGCGTAAAAATACAGGTATCCTTTTAAAACAGTTATGGACGTAATATTTTTTTATACGCTGCATTGCTCTCGTTATTGGGATTTGTTAGTGGGAGGACTAACTCTTCTGCGAGTGTCCGTCTGGGTTGTTACCAAGTTTGCCGCCAAGCAGTAGTGTGCAAGCATCACTGTGTTCCGGTTTGATGAGCGGAGTAGCCAGTGAAATTACCCACTGGGCTTATGAGACTTAATACCTAATGTCTCAGGGTAACGAGCGCACTGCAGTGCCGCGCAGGCCTTTGTGTTTCAAAGTTCTGGGTGGCACTGCAATCGTTATGGGCCGGCGTTATGCTTACCATCAGGCAAACGACCAGCTCGTCTCGTTACCTAATAACATAAAAAAATAAAATCCTGACACATTTCACTGACTACTTTGCTCATCAAAACCGAGTAATGCTTACAGATTACTGCTTGGTGGCAGACTACACGAGCAAAGCGGTGGTCCCAACCCAGACGGACACTTGCAGAAGAGGTAGTTGTAGTAATTTGAAATGTAGGTAATTATTTTAATGGTGTTTGTTTCCCAGTTTTTATTATTATTTACTATCACACCTTTATTCATAAAAGCTCAATAAGATAATCTATGCTTTAAACTGCTGCCTTATCAGCTAACAATCTCGTGTTCGTTTTCAATACCAGACCGATTAAAACCAGCGGTCACTAGTCTTCGTGTGGAAGGAGTTGTCAATAGTTTTCGCTTCATTTCGTTTTGTAAGAGCTTATTTCTTTAATAACGTTCGTTCGAAAATAATAACCAGCGAAAATTCTAGACTATTCCTTCCACACGAAGACTAGTGACCGCTGGTTTTAATCGATCTGGTATTGAAAACGAACACGAGATTGTTAGCTGATAAGGCAGGCTCTGTCAACTTCTCGTTACGCGTGACAACGAGACAAAACAAGTTACGGAACGTTTATGAATAAGGGCTGTGTTTTAAAATACCTGAATAGAATTTTCCAATATTCAGGTGGCCGCTAAATTCGGCAGATAAAACTTTAGCTTCGCATAAGATTGTAGGCAGAAGATTTGCCATTAAAACTGGTAGTAAATTAATCAACGTCCACCGTAAGCCAAATCTTCCACACTGTTTTACACTGTAGCCAGTCTTGTCTTTTGTATGAAGCGGAACACTCTTATTACATAATGATATTAAGTGATATTACGAGTACTTATAATGTACAAAATGGTGTCATTGGGTAGGTCATACAGATGAGAACATGTGTTGCTGTTTCGATTCAAGCAGAATTTTATAAAGCTTAGTTTCTATTTAAAGATTTAAACTTTTGTAGATCTTTCATCCGACACTGATTTCGGAGTCTATCATCTCACAGTCTCGCTGTCACAAACTACTAAGGGATACCACGCTGTGTAGTCGTGTCACGTGTGACGTGACACCGCGTTCTTCCTCACTTGTTGGCTCCATAATTGTATTGATCCAGCTTTAAGCTCACTTGTTGCCCAACCAACAGCAGCAACTAACTATGTTCTCCTAGTACTTTGGTTCAGCAACAACCTGTTGTCTAACAACCTGTGGGTTTGACCCGGTTCTATTGATGATTTTTCAGAATTACCTGCGGGCTATTTATGCTTTCCTGGCGCTTGCTGTGCCGAACCACCTGTCAGTTTAACGATTTTTGCTGTTACTTTTAGTTTGAGGAAGGAATGTATGGATCCAAATTTGTTACGTTTCGGATTGTGTGTGCCTTTTTCTCATTGTATATTGCTAGATGAATAAGAGAGCCTAGTAACTTTGGAAACGTAGCACCTGTATTTCAGCTATAACGTCACATTTGTTTTCGTTTATCCGTTCTGTGCCCACACCTTAATTCTCTGCAACCTCTATTCCATATATCTATATATAGGTATTCCCACTTACGTTACTTTATTTTATTTTATTTTAATAAGGCACGCGAAACAGGATACAGCAAAATACAATTTAGAAAAGGCTTGAACTTACGAGGAGATTTTTTTAGCGCTATGAGTTAGAAATCCTAGTATGTTTCGTGGCGAACCATCTATCGTGTACACGCGTAACTTCGTACACCTAAGTCCTAATATTTTACAACCTGTGGATATGCGTGGTTGGTTTCTCTACAAATTTACAGCATATTCGTATCTACAAAGTATGGGCTCCTAGTACTCTTCATGTCTAACCACCTGTCGGGTGAAAGCAAAATTTTATCAACCAACCTGTAGGATCCGTCTGGAAAGATTCTTTTTGTATGATTGGTTGCTCTACTGTACTCTACACTTGCTTATAATACATGAGGTCCTAGTATTCTTCATTGTAAAACACCCGTCGTGTGGATGCGGAAATCTATCAATAAATCAACCTGTGGATCTAAAGCCGGCCCACCACCTTTTCATTGGTTTCCCTACAAGTAGTATTTGGTATAATCATCTATAAATATGGTATCCTAGTACTATTCATGTCTAACCACCTGTCGGGTGAAAGCAAAATTTTATTCAACCAACATGTAGGATCCATCCGGAAAGACTGCGCTTTATCTTTTTCTATGGTTCCTCTACAATACACCATAGCTTGCTTATGAAATATGGGCTCCTAGTAGACGTCGTGGCGAACTACCGATTGTGACAAAATCAACCCGTTGGATCTATCTGGAAGCATTTAGTTTTAGTGTGGTTTGTCTACACACCATAGCTTGCTACTAAAACATGTGCTCCTGACACTCTTCTAGTAGGTAAATTAACTTTCTATTCCGTGTAATCAACCAACTTGTGGATGTAAAGCCTGCCCACCTCCACTTTGTTGGTTTCTCCACAAGTCTTCTACAATACAATCTGCTACAAATATGGGTCCCTAGTACTCTTCTTGTCTAACCACCTGTCGCGTGGAAGTAAAATTTTACTCCACGAACCTGTAGGATCAGGGGACCGATTTTTGAATGATTTCGAAATCACCGATGACAAAATTCTCAGCGATGACTTTGAAATCACTAATTTGCAAAAGTCGTATTTTTGAAAGTCATACCCTGTATACCAATCAAGCAACTATTCCTCAGCTTTGATCACAGATAAACTTATGATTGTGTTCTATTTATTTTTATTTTTTAAGTTGGAAATTGTTTTCAAGTTAAAATTGGCACTAAATACTCGTATCTATGATATCGTTTACGAGTGCGGGTACCCATTCGTAAACGATATCATAGGTATGAGAAGTTTAGTCACCCGCTGAGATTAAAAAATACGACTTTTTGTAAATCGGTGACTATCGGTCATATCGCTAATATTTTGTCACTCGGTGACATTCAAAAATTGCACCCCTGGAATAATTGCTTTTTGGTGTGAATGCTTGCTGCAGCAAGTTACAATGTAGATAGAAGTTGGTGATGAAATATCTCTCGTACTTTTTCGTTTTTAACCACCTATCACGTTCCGATCTTTAGGATTGCTATGTAGCGTTGTATCCAGTGATAAAGTTAAATGTTATATAAATATTGTATGGGCTCAGTGATCTAATCCGTAGGCTGAGGGTTAAATTTATGAGCTTGGGGGGACATCTAAATTAAACATAAAATGCTGCTAATGAATTTTCTAGTGTTCGTCTTGCTAGTTACCACCATCAAATTGAAAATATGTAGACCAAAATTAATAAACGGAGTACAGCAGCTATCGAGAAAAAAAATATTTTTGATTGGATCTTATAGTTCTACTTCGTAGATTGTATACGCTATTATCACAATTATTTTCTGTATATTGATTTGGAAATCTATATCTACTTTATCAATATTTGGGTTACCTATATCCATACATACAGATAAATAAAATTGAAGTGTCTGTTTGTAATATCAAAATAACAGCTTTTTACTAAATGCATATGAAAGTATATACGGGACCTACACCAAAACAGCCATTTTTAAAATTGTTGTCTGTCTGTGTGTCTGTCTGTCTGTCTGTTTGTTCCGGGTAATCTCCGAAACGGCTGGACCGATTTTGACGGGACTTTCACTGGCAGATAGCTGATGTTACAAGAAGTAACATAGGCTACTTTTAGAAAAATAATTAGGGTTCCGCGCAAAAAAATAAAAACCATGTAATTCAAAATCTCCACGCGGGTAAAACCGCAGGGCAGCAGCTAGTCTATAATAATAATTTGGTTTACCTATATGTATAATATGAAGATAAGTTTGAACGAGATTTCAAACTTAATGTACCTTTAAGCTTATAATGTTTTATTTACTACACAGCATAACCATAAACTTACAATTAGTAATATTAATTCATCAGTTAAAGCTGCCAAAAATAGGATTTACGATGCTTAAAATGTCGGTTGACTGCGCAACAGAACTTCCAGATTTCAATGAATGATGATTTGATCGATTTACGATCTTCATAACGTATATTGCTATTAAATTGTTACTAACAAATGTAACACTGCATATCATGATGTTAATGTCAGGGTTATTACGATCGGTTCAAGCGGAACCGATGTTATATTAAGGACCAGACAAATGTAATTGTTGTTTTCCTGTAGGTAATGTAGAACTTTTAAATTGACACGTGATTTATTGGACCGGTGTACCAGGTGACATTATGTGGGTGTTTTCTGTTGATAATATCTTTTGTCGTAATTAGATAAACAAACCGTTCAATAACAAGCTAATTGCGTGTTAAGCTATTTGCATAATGTCGAGTTCCTTAGTTTTCTCGATGTATCTCGCAAAGCTCGAAAAGTATAATACGTACCTATTAAATGTAGGATTCCAAAGTGGTAGGTAGTACTAGAGTTACTAGAGAACTCAAAAACTTTACACTAAAATATAAGTCAATCCTATGTCCATTGAGAGTTTTCAGTATGTATGTATGATTACGAATTTGTAAATCAAATGGTTCACAAAATTAGAGGGCGACTTTTGTGGAGTCTTACAGATTTTATTTCATAATAGTTGTAAAAGTTATGACCCTGTGATATACTGGGACGGCTAAACGGGCGTACACACGCACATACACATGAGTGATTATCCTTAAAGGTTCATTTTTAAGAATGTAACCCTAATTAAGATAGAGCAAATCAATTCATCTCTTATCTCTTTTTCGGTAGACAGACATTTGATTCTCATGAGAAAACTAATTGATTGCCATCATAAACAATGGAGTCAACATCCCTATTTGCATGCATTTAAATTGAGATAATAAAAAAAAATGTTTTCAAGAGGTTTAGTTACAAGTACTGCCCTCAAAGTAGGCCCATTAGGTAATCACATCAAACTCAATTAACAGGCCTTCATGTGCTCTGCTCTCTTAGTGTCAAAGTGACACCCCGGTGGCGCAACCTTCGCACCATACTCTAATTCGATGAAACCGCCACCATTTGGCGATAGTTGCCCCGCAGCTTCGCCAATGAAATGCCACACATGACATGATACATTTCTGGCGACCCGAGGCGGTGAGCGCGACCTTGAGGGCTTCAGTGCCAGGGCGGGGGACCCAACAAGCGCGGGAGCTCGCGCAGGCTTCGGCACTCGTACTGCGTTTGCGACGACACACGCGCGCAGACTATGCGCTTGCCTTAATCATGTGGGGTTGTTTGTTCTTCTTGGCCGCGGTGGCCGCGGTCGCGGAGAGCGCCGGCGCGGGCGCCGCTCGTCTCGTCTGCTATGTTGAGGGTGCGCGAGCGTCGGAGCTTCAAGAGTGTACACATTTGGTGTACGCGGGAGACGCGCGGGGAGACAAGCTGGACGGCCTCCTGAAGGAGTACAGGAAATATAATCCGAGAGTGAAGATTGTGCTGCGAGTCGCTGAGGTTGATAAGGTATGTGTGTGTTTTTGTTTTAATGCGGGTAGATTTGAAACATTTCATTTTGGCGTGAAAATCAGATATGACCTATATCGTAAAAGAACCCTGAAATTAATTATTTTTATAGTATGCAGAGTTATACAAAATTGGACCTATTTTCTGAAATTAACGGATTTAGCTTTATATAAAGCTGTTGAATTTCTTTTTTGATTCATGCTCAAAGTTTTCGTGTAAACGACTTATTATTGAAACTAATTACGTTTTCTTTTTGACACATCTTTTTTCTTTGGCAAAGCATTGGATGTATTCTGCCTGTGTCGAGGCGGAAGTTCTGATATTATTTTGTCGTAGTTATTTATACATACTTTTAACATATTTATGACCATAGATTTTCTTAGACCGTATAGAATTTCACCGACAAAAATTAATAATCTAAGAAGGTATCATATTATTTATCCATACATCCATACAGATAAATAAAATTGAAGTGTCTGTTTGTAATATCAAAATAACAGCTTTTTACTAAATGCATATGAAAGTATATACGGTACATAGAACAAAACAATCATTTTTAAAAATTTTGTCTGTCTGTCTGTTTGTTCCGGGTAATCTCCGGAACGGCTGGTCCGATTTTGACGGGACTTTCACTGGCAGATAGCTGATGTTACAAAGAGTAACATAGGCTACTTTAATTTTAGAAAAAAGGATTAGGGTTCCGCGGAAAAAAATAAAAACCATGTAATCCAAAATCTCCACGCGGGTGAAACCGCGGGGCAGCAGCTAGTAAATTATATAAACCAATTTAAACAATCTTACTACCAAAAAATATATGTATTATTATATATTTCTTTACATAAAACTCATTGTCAATCACACAACATATTTAAGGACTGAGCACATTATAGCAAAAAGTTATATAAAGATCATGAAAATTCAAAACAAACTGGACTAACCTAACATTACGTAAGTCCGTTTTCCGTCCCGGACGCCGGAACGATCTTTCCATGCAAACTAGCTCCTTATGTATTCTTTTGTTTATATTTGTAGACAAATGAGGGTATTCTCGGTGCATGCAGCATTACACAGTGGAAAGTTGTGTAAAGGCTTTGCTAATTACACTTGTTACGTTTAACATGTTAATTAGTGACGTAGGTTCGGAAACGGATCGTGACTAGACTTTAATAGAGTCCGAGATGGTCTTATTGCGAATAAAAAACATAAATGTATGGCTTTTTAATTAATTTGAATTTTGATTGTTGAAGTTATTTATATACGAGTGTGCATAAAAGTAAGTAAAACTTTACACTCCTTTTTTGGGCAGTTGTGTAAAATATAACAACTAGGAAGATTTTGGTCGGAAGTCTCGCTACAAACAATCTTCCCGTTTTTTTTTATTTTCTATCACTATCTTGTGCGACGATGTGAACTGAGAACACATACGATAAACCTACAATAGGAGCTGTCTTTCAAGTGCAGCTAAATACCTAATGTCTCTGGGTAACGAGCGCAACGCACCGCAGGCCTTTGTGTTTCAAAGTTCTGAGTGGTTATGGGCTGGCGTTATGATTACCATCTGACAAACAATCCACTCGTCTCGTTATCCAATAGTTCATAAAAAAAATCTGCGGAACACAGCGACAGGTGCTTACTAACAGAACATCGAATTAAGGGCATCCTTTTTTATGTTATTTGGTAACGAGACGAGCTGGTCGTTTGCCTGATGGTAAGCATAACGCCGGCCCATAACAATTGCAGTGCCACCCAGAGCTTTGAAACACAAAGGCCTGCGCGGCACTGCAGTGCGCTCGTTACCCTGAGACATTAGGTATTAAGTCTCATATTAAGCCCAGTAATTTCACTGGCTACTCTGCTCATCAAACCGGAACACAGAATTGCTTGCACTACTGCTAGGCGCCAGACTTCACGAGCAAAGCGGTGGTAACAACCCAGACGGACACTCGCAGAAGAATTAATCCTACCACTAACTAGGTATAGCTAGCTAAGCTCCCCCCGCACTAAAAAATGCCGTATCTAACACGGCGATGCAACATTTTTCTTTACCGGAAGCTCTTTTACTTGTAGGATTTGTAGGGTTCCAAATAAAAATCTGGGGTGCAATTTTTGAATGTCACCGAGTGACTAAATATCAGCGATATGACCGATAGTCACCGATATACAAAGTCGTATTTTTGAATCTCAGCGGCTGACTAAAATTATCACACCTATGATATCGTTTACCCCCACTCGTAAACGATATCATAGGTGTGAGTGTTTAGTGACCACTTTGACTTGAAAACAATGTCCAACATGAAAAATAAAATTGAATAGAACACAATCATAAGTTTGTCTATGATCAAAGCTGAGAAATAGTTGCATGTTGGTAAACAGGGTATGACTTTCAAAAATACGACTTTTGCAAATTAGTGATTTCAAAGACATCGCTGAGAATCTTGTCACCGATGATTTCGAAATCACTCGTGAAATTCAAAAATCGGTCCCCTGTTGTTCCAAGCCTTAAGTATTGGCAGGCGCCACTGATACGTCATCGATTTTAATAAACCATGTAGTAAAGCAGGCATGTGTAGGTGCTTTGAGTAGGCTTAATGTTGCGTAACTTATTGTAATTTAGTACGTGATTAAAATCACTTGTCTTATAGGGCAAATTTAACGGACACGAACTTTAGCAGGAGAAGTTAATTAAATTTTTATCGTTTTACTTGCTCTGCTACAGTGCAAGTATTACGACTAGGCCAACCATTGTGCTATGGTTGCATCATGAGGGTTTCCTTGACCAAAAGCTCTACCTTCGACCAAAGAATTGGCAGTGGATCTCACGACACTGAGACATCATTACTTACTTCTTACAAAATGCTTTAAATTTTATCCCCCATTTTTCCACCGTTAGGGACGGTATTCTCTAATTTATAAAAGGGCCACCGCAATTACGCAAAACAATAGTTTTTTTAATGTTACTGTGTAACAACGCAACAATAAAAAAAAGACGAATTGAGAACGGCCTTATTTTAAGTTTGTTAAAATGTATATGAATTTGAATAACTTCTCCAAATAAATTAACTCATTAGACTTGCAACGCATTATGAACATAACTGACTAGTTTATTAAAAGACTATAAAGGCGATGTTAGTCTGCAAGTTACCACTTTAATCGAGGACTGCGTCGTGTTTGTACATAATAATATTTATATGATCTTTTAAGATAAAAAGAAAAAAATATTCGTTGAAATTGATGAAATATTTACCACCTGTGCTATAATTATAATGCATTAATAAATAAATACGATTAAATTTAAATGTTACTGTGTCCGGTTCAACAAGGACAGTTGGTTGCGAAGTTACGGGTAGGAGACTCAAAGAACTGACGGTATAAGTAATGCACCAATAATGGCAGGACTTTGATTTTCAGAAATTTTAATTTTATTTTGAAGAACCTTGCTGTTTGTATGACCACCTTTACAGTGTCAACCGTTGTGGGAAAGTGCAGAACGTGCTCAGCAATATAAAGGTTGCTTTAAAAGCAGAGTTTTAGAAGAGGAGAAAATAGCCCCGAATTTATGCCTTTGAAGAAAGTCCTAATTTAGGTAAATCTATTTCATGCCGATGCCCGATGTGGGCACTCATAGAAGTTGTAGTGATTCTCTCGTCCCAGAAGAAGGCCAAGGCTAATGACGACAGAGTGTCATTTAAAGCTCGGGGAGACATTGTAATTGTGTAGGCTATGGTGTGAGATTTCCCATCAGATATTTACACAAGTGTGTCTTAATAGAACCGTCTTCCCGGACTCAAAAAAAGTTCAAAGTTATTTTAGGATTGGAACTCTCGATTTACGGATCGGCAGACGACCAACTACTATAATTACCTATGTGTATTTAAAATAATTAATTTTAACTAGGACAAATATGCCCAATTTATAACTCATACTGCGACTTTGAATTATTAAATGATATTTTTAGTGATTTTGGAATAAGAAATTTAATTAAATTAAAATACGAGATAGCAGTTTTATTACTGAGAGATTACCACAGACAAAGAATATAAAAAAAATATAGAGTAAGAGAAAACTAGTGATGTGTTCAACAATAGTGTTGTACTACAATCGGTAAGGTTCATAATTTTATTAATTCAACATTAAAAATTAATTAAGTGCAAGGTGTGCCAATAAAAAAGAAGAAAAACAGTAACCCAAATATTTAAAATACTTTTACCAAGGCCGAATAGAACGGGTTCTTTAATGACGGTCGATGATAGCAAGGTATGTCGGGCAGCCCTCGGTTACATCAAAAATAACCTAATTGAGCTGTCATACATACGTCATAGTATAAACCGGTCAAGTGCGTCCGATCTCGCAAGAGCAGTATTCCGTTCTTAGCGAATAGTAAACAGTTTAAGATTTGCTAATAACGACTAATGCTACTGAGTAGGTAAGTTTTAACTTGTACCTATTATTGTACAGTGGCACACAGTGATAGAAGTGAAGATATTTTCTAGCGATCGCCTCGAAATGAAAATATGCCGCCAAGTATCTATCAGTGTATTCAGTGGCGCAAGTACGGATCTTTTCGAACGATAAATTTCGATAAAATTGACATAGTAATAGTAATAGAGACAAGTCTCATATAATTTATCGAGCCTCGTTAGAATCGACAAAGTTATCGAATAGCTAGGTCGAATCCATAGAGATTATTGAGCTACTACAATACTTTACGATGAGACTTCGGTACTCGCAACATTCGATAAATTTGTCGGGTTTTTCGATTCGACAAATTTATCGAACCGACTACAGTACTTGCGCCGCAGTCCCTATAGCCGCTTGTGTATGCCAGTCCCATTTAGAAATTTTACATATTTATCTCCTTCCATTGACACATAAAATCAGATTAGCTAATGGCCTGGCTCTAACTTAGCAAAAGAAAATTACTATAGACTTTAACTGTTTAATTCTATTTATTCTATGTATTTTCTCGAAATTATGCGATTGCACTATATCCTAATGATATATTGTATCCTCATACTATATCCTAATTTAAGTCATAGACTACAATTTATAAAGATACGAAGCTGCGGGAGGAAGCTAGTTTGATTACATGGCATATGTCTCCATTGAAATCGATTTTTTTTTTGTGAATCATGTCTTCATATTTGATTTATCGAGTAGATAACACTGACGGGCAAACAAATAAAATTCAGTAGAAAGTTTCAGTATCTCCCATCTGAAAGATTCTTCAGTCTGAAACCTAAAAGAATCCAATAAAATGACTTCAAGGAACCCTAATACTCTACTTGACCTTACGCAAGACATTTCAAGTGAAAATAAATCGGTATCTAGAGCAGTTGAATTACTTCTCATTACGATGGAAGAGGCCGTCTTGTCTCTTAAATTTATACAAAGGCTCTCTCTCTGTTTTGATACAAAGGTGAGGAAGGTAAGTATAAGGTTCTTTTATTTATAAAACATACAAAGGTTTCTTAACCCACCATACGTAAGTACAGAGTGTTTTGTCAGCGTAAAAAAATTATGCAAAGAAACCATTTTAGACTAAAAAAGTAAGCTGTCAGGTCAGTTGAAATAATGAGGGCGCGCCCTAATTATTTCTTTAGGGCGCCCGGGCGCCCTAAAGTCGGTCGTTGGACTTTTTAGGCGCGAACTCGAAGATGTAGTTGTGAAATTGTATTATTTCCCAAAAGTTGTATTTCTTTTAATAAGTAATTATTGTAAGGTGTGATACATGATGTTACTGCATGAAGTTACTGCGGGTCTACGAGAGTAGGAAATTTGAATCAACACTTATTACAAATTTTAAGTTTTCAAGCTTTCACTCCAAAACTCAATGTGATGTTTTAGTAAAGGTGAACTTGAACGTGAGTGCAACAATAAGGCCAAAAAAGAAATAAAATAATTAATAATAAGCATAGAGCTCAAATAAAGTTGATTATGATATGATTTATTAGGTGCCTTATTTAAGTCAATGTTTTCAAAGAATAAGTTACACAGCGAGCGTTCAATGAAGTGAACGTATTAATTTAGGAATTAACGAGCGCGCGCAAACCACAACACTGGAGTTATGTAATGAACTTGAAAGTTAAGTAAGCTCCGTGTTACATGAACTTGACTGCGTTGTGTTACTTACAAACAATTAGGTGTAAAATGTATTTTGGTTTCATTTTCCAATATGAAAATAAAATCTTATATGATTTTATGAATGAATATAGGTAAATGAAAGTCGTAACGTTAACAATGTAAGTAACTGGTAGCATATATGTATATACCTATTATAATATCAAAATGTTATATGTTACACATATTACTAGCAAATATATGTATTATTAAAACACTAGGAGAAACTAATCCTCATAACACAGGGAATCCTAGTATGAGTTTTAATTAGAAATAAATAAAATTATGCTAATAGGTTAAGTTTGCCTGTTTACTTTGATTGTAATAAATAAATTTATTATTATTATTTATTTATTATATTAATAAATAATGGTTTTTTGTAGCGAGATGAGCTGGTCGTTTGCTTGATGGTAAGCATAATGTCGACCCATAACAATTGCATTATTAAACAATGGTTTAGTTAAACTATGTTTTGTCTTCGTTGTTCTTTGACAATTTTAAATTGTAAAACAAAACATGGTTTATCTATTCAACAATAAGAGCCAAAAGTTGTATGTTTTTTACTATCGCTATGATCTCCGGAACAACTGCGCTGGTCCAATTCTAAAAATCTTTCATGAATGGGAAGGTTCATCATTCTGCAAGCTGTGGGCTTTTTATCTTGATTCCACGTTATGTGAATCCGCGGGAAAAAACTACTCACATTTAGCTAACTAACTCGAGCGAAAAGCTATAAGTATTTCATTAGGTAGTTGATGAAATGTTTTTGTTGTATAATCTTTTTTAAAGAATCTTTTAGATAAGCTAGTTGTAATAAGTTGAAATCAAGTTTATTACTTATTCTTAGCAAGTAAACGAGCATAAGTACGCAGTAGTATTACTTCATATAATGAGGTGCAGGCTACTGGGGCAGTCAGGCAGAGGCGAGGCCGATCGTGTGAACTGGTTCGGTGACGTCATTTGTGATACTTACTCTCATTATACTCTGTGGCAACACTGGTAACTTCACGGGCGGTACCTCTGTCTTATAATACCTACACTGACGTGTATTGCAGAAATTAAAGTTTGTAGGTATAAAAGATATACCTACCTACAGCCTTACAAAGTTATGTTTTGTACAAAAGTCCACGTATCCAAAAACTACAAGGATATTTGATATACAATGGTGTCAGATTCTACAACAAAATTCCTAAAGTATTAACTGAATTACCACAAGGAAAGTTTAAACGTATAGTTAAGAGTGTATTAATTAAAAAAGCGTATTATAAAATTAAGGATTATGTAGATGACAAGGATGCATGGAGGCAAACAGCTCAGGAGCCTCCTGGCGACTACTAAACTTTAAATTGTTAGTTGTTAGCATTAGAATCATTGTAAAAAACTACTTTTTTTAAAAAGAATGCCGTGACGAGTTTCTTGCCCTTCTTCTTGCTCGGCCTATACCAATTTGGACGGGCACGGTGGGTTTCTGGAAGGTTCGTTGACTTTGAGCACGGATTGGGTCTGTTGGTGTCTTTGTCATTTATTATGTTCTGATAAAGACAGCATTAGTTTTAGTCTGTGATTCGGGTAGATGAATGTTGCAGAGGCCGGCTGTTAGAGTCATTTTAACTTTCATAAGTGCCCCTTTGGGGCCTATTTGAATAAAGACTTTTGAATTTTGAATTTTTTTGAATTTTGAATCAAGATAAGTATTTCATTTTGACCTCGTGGCGACTTCTGCTAATTGTTAGCATTAGAAACATTTATTAACAGTTTAGAAAAAAAGAATTCCGACGAGTTTTTTGCCCTTCTCGATCGGTTGTAAAGGTACCTACTTAGAACGGGCACCTAGAGTCATTTCATTTTCGTGAATTTACAATTTCACACGAAGTATGATCTGATGGTAAAGGTAAAAGAAAAAATGAAAAGCAATTTCAAAAGATTGGATTCAAGCCATTTGAAACTTTTTTTTTTTTTTTGACCGTGCTGTTGGTCTTGCGACCTCTACAGCGTCACCGGACTGTTGGAGAGCGCAGAAGGTGCTCAGCCCGAAAAAAGTGTGTTTGTGGCGACTAGCGCAAGGGCACCGCGTGGGATCGAACCACGTCGGTACGGACCTCGGCTTGGGCCGTCGCCGTGAGAAAGGGAGGATCGGGAGAGAATAGCCCCGGCCGCACGAGTGCAACCGTTTAAACTAGGCTCTAATCTAGCTAAAGCTACTTCTCGCGGGCCCGAGGTGGGCGCTCGCGGAATTTCGTGTATGTGTGTGAGGTGTGTATGACTCTAGTTGCCTCGTTCCAAAGCCTACACCATCGAGAAGAAGGGCAAGAAACTCGACGGCGGAGTATTCCATTTGAAACGATACAAAATCACTTACTGCGTACATTTTATGAGAGTTCACTTCTAGTCATTATTAGGTAAGCAAATACTATTCTTCGAAAAATGTAATGAATGCAGGGGAAAACCCAAGGTTTTGTAATACTAACAATACTTCGTAACTTGTAAGGTAACACCTAATTAGAGTTACATGGGATGACTAATTAAGGGTGCAGAGCTGAATGAGAATAGGCCGTAGCATGCAAATTATAAGGTGAATGGAGAATATGTTTCTTTCGCGGTTTCTTTTTTTTGCGGATTAGAAAACAAGGAAACACTAACTGTACTAAAAATACTATAGTTATAATAATACATTGGTTTTAACTTTTAAATACTAAACTATTCCATTAATCCATTTGCATTCCATAGGTACTTATATAATAAATGCGAAAGTGACTTTGTACGTTTGTTGGTTTGTCGTTCTTTTACGCAGCAACGGATCGACGTGATTTTTGGCATAGATATAGTTTATGGACCGAAAAGTAACATAGGAAACTTTTATCCCGGAAAAATGCACGGTTCATGTGAGAACGCGGTTGAAACCGCAGGAAGAAGCTAGTAAGAAATAAAATATATTTATATATACAATTTAAAAATTTGCTCCAGAACATTAGGGACAAGGTATTTTCTAGAATCGCCTGGGTACCTATAAAGTACCGTTTGTACTATTATGTATTCTGTGGTACCGTCCAGTTTATAATCGCAAGCGCCATGCGTGTGCTTCCGCAGCGGCGTCTCTTTCTTATCATCAGCATGTTTCATGATCTATACTTTTTCGAATCTGTGATTTCGAAAAAGTAAACTGGCTGTGTTCAGACCAGCCTAGATATATTGAGCGTTGTAGTTCACACGACTGTCCTCGCCTCGAGTTACTGTAGGCTGGGCTATGTACAGCGACTTGTAAGGAAGCTTGGTTCAAAGGCTGGCGGCGAGACTGTGGATTTAGTACGATTGTGCAATGATTGTAGGCGTCAAAACTATTAATAATAGCTTGCCAACACTAAACTAATGATAAAATATAGTAGTGATATAATTATAGTCATATGTTTATATCACATATGCAGCACTCACAGATTTCCTATATCTACCGAATGTTATGTACTGGCAACTGTGGTTGAGATCTTATCCTGTTGTAGGTATACCTAGAGTCTGTAAATCTAGGCTCTACATGTACATCTTCAGCTTTTTTTTTTTTTTTTTTATGTTATTTGGTAACGAGACGAGCTGGTCGTTTGCCTGATGGTAAGCATAACGCCAGCCCATAACAATTGCAGTGCCACCCAGAACTTTGAAATACAAAGGCCTGCGCGGCACTGCAGATCGCTCGTTACCCTGAGACATTAGGTATTAAGTCTCATAAGCCCAGTAATTTCGCTGGATACTCTGCTCATCAAACCGGAACACAGTAATGCTTGCACACTACTGCTTGGCGGCAGACTTCACGAGCAAAGCGGTGGTAACAACCCAGACGGACACTCGCAGAAGAGTTAGTCCTCCCACTAACTAAAGTTATCAAACAATAATCCATCGAGAGTAAAATAACAAGTATCTATATAACGTAAATCTAACAAGTATATAGAGTTACAGGTATTATAAATTACGCACACAATAGTAATGTTTTTCATGTGATAAAGTAGCCGAAGGTGTGGTCATGTGGTCTATATTATCATGTCTGCCCAGAGACGTGACCTGCGTGACCACGAACCCTGCGAAAGGTTCAAAGCGTATAGAGAATTACACGAAATGGGGGTATGAGCGTAGGCGTTAAAAAAAAAAAGAAGAAATAAACCGTTCAATGAAGCCGAAGGTAACACTATAATCCCGAAAGGCATCAGAAAGGTTATAGGCACAGAAAGTGAAGCTGCCGGAATAATATCGGCTGTTGGCTGACCATTAGAGGTAGATAATGTAAAGGGAAATGTCTTAGGCCCCCTCTATGTTTTCGATGTATCCTACACTACGATGTTTTCCTTTACCAAAAGCTTCATTGTCGACATCGATAACTCCATGAGTCCAGCGTAAGAATCGCCATCACGCGGTCTGTCAAACACTATATCAGTCATCTGGGTCTCCAGTCCTCCAAATACGTATTAAAAGTGACTCATAAATCATGTGAAATGGATAAAAAAAATACAAAAGCATAGGACTAGTGCATCATCAGTCGGAAGAAATCCATTTCTGAACATGGACCTCCCCTATGAAATGCCATCTTGGACCGTCAACTCACAGCTTCCACACTCGTGTGGAACACGTGGCTATAACTCGCCTCTTGCGGAACCCGCGGCCTCAGGGTTTCTAAAGTCTACTACCTAAAGTCATTCGATTAAGCTAAGATAAGCTTAGCTAAGCCTCAGGCATTCGCAAGTAATTATTTATATCACGAAAAGTTAAAAGCTTCCGGAGTGTTTTCAGTCATCTTCCCAACGGAAGTATTTGGACGATTTAATTAGTTGGAACGTATGTCGTGACGGAAATGCAAAGATTCCTCGAATTAATCACGACATATCAATTATTACATGATGTAATAATGCTACATAAAAAATGCGTGTAATATTAGGCTGACATATCGGTGCTGATGTTGAGGTCATTCAGTATTTACTCGTGTTAGTGACTACCTACTGAATAGTTATTTGCAAAAAATATTAAAGCTCGCCTCATAATGTTAATACTTTTTAACAGGTCATATTATGCGATGGCAATTTTCGATCGTAATTTGGAACAAGCTGTAATTCAGTTAGTGGCAGGACTAACTATTCTGCGGGTGTCCGTCTGGGTTGTTACCACCGCTTTGCTCGTGAAGTCTGCCGCCAAGCAGTAACGGGCAAGTATTACTGTGTTCCAGTTTGATGAGCAGAGTAGCCAGTGAAATTACTGGGCTTATGAGACTTAATACCTAATGTCTCAGGGTAAGAAGCGCACTGCAACGTCGCGCAGGCCTTTGTGTTTCAAAGTTCTAGGTGGCACTGCAATTGTTATGGACCGGCGTTATGCTTACCATTAGGAAACCACTAGCTCGTCTCGCTACCAAATATCATAAAAAAAATTCAAGACACAATGGGATCGTGTCTTGAATTTTTTTTTATGATTTTCAGCATCAGCCTCATTGATTTTATAATACTTAGAAAGTAAAGCGTATGCATATAATAACTACTTTAGATTTTAGCTATCTCCTTTCATCGCCGAGTTGGTGACCGCCCTTTCGCTTTCATTATTGTGGTATTTGCTATCGACACCATCGATTGTTACGATCTTTGCTATACATTGTTATTAGGTAACTTACAATAGTTTAGGTATTCGATAATCTTGCTATCCCACTAATCCTACTTTCTACTAATATGATAAATGAGGAGCGTCTGTTCAAAAGGTTACATTTGCCTAAAATATTTTTTTTTCTTTTATTCGTCCTCTAAATCTTCAATTCTATCCGTTTTTTTTCGATTTCTGAAAATGTTTAAAAAGTGTAAATGTAACCTTTTGAACAGACACTCCTCAAATGCGAAAGTATGTTTGTATGTTTGTTGGTTTATTGTCCTTCTTTTACGCAGCAACGGAGCAACGGATCGACGTGATTTTTGATGTAGATATAGTTTATGGACCGGGCAGAAGCTAGTTTACAACATTTATGTTTTCTCCCGAGGTACTTATGAGGTTCGGGTCGATGCACCTAAAGCCTGTACGTCAGGTGCGCATCGAACTGCCTACTTCGGGAGCTTATGTGGACTAATTTTCTCAAAACCTATAAAATTATCTGTCAAAGTCTAATATTAAGAAAACGGGGAAACTCTTCGCAAATAATATTCAAACTTCTAAGTTTTTCATAATTTTCAATCGCCGACATAGGCACATACCTACACCTTGTCTTATAGAGTGTTTTCGATAACGCTTGTTTTAACGACTCAATTAAAATTTCGTATCCTTATTATCTCAAAATCTTATTATTTCAAGTCATAAAAGGCACCATATCCGTCATATGACAAGCTCGTAAATTGTCCCAGTACACATGCTACAATTAATGTTATTATTGGAGTGTACAGTGGGCGTTACACTCGACTGCTCAATGTCGTTGTTGTGATGTCTGTCCATTTAGAACTGTAGGTGGATCAGCTCACGTGGGAAAGTGGATTTGGACATGTCGTTTTTAGACGACCATGCCTCTAAACCAGGGATGCACAGACTTATTAAGACTAGGAGCCACTCGGGCAAATTATGAACTGATGGCGGGCCGCCAGAAGTATAGGTAATTAAAGACAATAAAGAATTGATAATTATGTATTAAAATTGAAAAAGAATTTATTTACCGACGCATGCACGGCGGCGCACCGATAAGCGCAACTAAGAGCGCGCGCGCGAGATTCAAATTACTTTTCGAACATATTTATTTTGGTTTTATTCTGGAATAAAATTCAATATTTTTCGAATGTACGAGAGTATTATTTTTGCTGTCGGCGGGCCACCAGTAGTCGACCGGCGGGCCGCATGCGGCCCGCGGGCCGCGGTCTGTGCATCTCTGCTCTAAACCCTAGTAGGTGTTGAATAATGTTGATAATCATGATTGAATTGTGAATATTTTTTTTAGCGACGTGCCTGTTTGATTTGATTTATATATGTATATATTTTTTATTCTTTTATATCAAACCAGACGAGCTGGTCGTTCTTTTTTTTTTTTGTTACAGGCTTGTCGTTTGCCTGATGGTTAGTATTTATGCCAGGGCCGTGCCTCCCATAGCTTTGAAACACAAAACCCTGCAGTACACTCGTTAGATATAATACTAGGCCCAGTAATTTCATTAACTACCTTGCTAATCAAACCGGAACACAGTAATTGCACCACAATAGGTATTTACTGCTTCGTGGCGGACTAGGGACTTGAACAAAGTGGTATTAGGTATATATTCACCTAAATGGACACTCGTAGAAGAGTTTGTGCTACCACATGGTAAAAAGACAGACTATTTAAAACCGCGGGAAAGATAGGTAATTGTCCAGGGGAAAAGTGATAAAAATTAATTACTACTGGCTACTTCAGAAGATTATAAAATTATAGAAGAAAGTACGGTTTTTTATGGAAAAAACAGTATTGAAAAAATTCTCAGGTCTAAGTTTAGCGCTCAGTGTTAACGCTGGTTTGAACTTGGTGTGTCTGTTTCAGAGATTTGTTAAACAATTAATAGTTAGCCAAGTAAATTGTCGAACTAAAGCACTACAAACAAAACCTGTCTGTTAATTAATTAACCAAACTGTCTAAATAAAAACCACTACGTAGTTATTACGTTTATTTTAATTCATTCCATAAACTCGATTTTAATCATGCGTTAACTCTTACGTAGTATTATTATAATATGGTCTATGCTTTTATGATACATATTACATTCGCTCTGAATGATTCCACACAATAGCCGTTCTTGACCTTGCGTTTGACAGGTCATGTCAAGGTCACCTGATTATGCTATTGTCAATTTTGACAGCTCTCCTTTGTACACTAATGTTTCGGAATGCGCCCGCCCGGCATTTGTTTAGCTGTCAGCAGGGTTGTTAAGATAAACTTAATAAACAATCGTTTATGCAGCTCGTAGTACGAGTATAATACGAGTATTCTTTATATGTTCACAGGTATCATTAGGGCTTTTATAATTATAATAAGTAACTTCGTGCATATGTAATTCCATGTTCTGACACTTTTTACTACGGCGAGTACCTACACAAAGTATTGTACGTATTGTCATACCTATTTCCGGAGAAGTTGTTCATCAATAAAGTATGAATAAGTAACTCGTAAATCGTACTATTTTCTATAAATGCGAAAGTGTATTATAAACGTCATTTTTTTGCTGGAGAATAACATAGGACACTTTATATTCCGGAAAATGCACGGTTCCTGTAGGAATCTTGACGCGGTTGAAACCGTGAGCAACTAGTAGTATTAAAATAATAGACAGAAGCTAAGAAGAATAAACAGAAGCTTTAGATAGCTTGACAAGCACTCATAGTCGGGTAATAAAAGTAGTTCAAATTAAGATTTTTAATTTTTGTTACTGGTGACTGGTCGTTTATTACGCATCAAGGTTTCCACTTGCCATATAAAAAAAAACCTTCTCATTACCATATTAAAAATAGGTCACAAATCAATGTGAACTAATAAAAAATGACTTGTTAATGTCGTCCTTACTGCCAAGTGCACCGGCCCGCCAAGTGCGAATCGTGACCGGTCTACCCGCCTTTCACTGATCCTTGCTTTTTTGGCTATCGGATCTGTGCATTTACATAATCTATCATCTATGGGTGAAGTGTTGCAAGGTATTGATTCAAATATGTAAGTACTGGGCTCAGGTGATGGTCTGAGAAATATCTAGGTCTATGGTGTTCACCACATTTGATCACACGTCACTTAAGATCAGCTGAGAAAGTGAACAAAAACCAACCTAAGGTGATTATATAAAAACATCTAAGTAAATTTAAACCTAAAATGAGTCTTTCTTTTGTATTCTCGATAATTTAGCGATAGATATATATATAGCGATAGTCAGGCAACATAGAGAGGTTGCCTGGCTCACATGCGGCGCGAGTACGGAGTACGAAGCTTTGCAGAGGGACAATACGTGGAGGGTGTGAACTAATAGGTGTTAGGATGACAGCTGTTAAAGAATATCATTATTTTTTGTGATGTTAATTTCAAATTCAAAAGTCTTTATTCAAATAGGCCCCAAAGGAGCACTTATGAAAGTTAAAATGACTCTAACAGCGGGCCTCTGCAACATTCATCTACCCGAATCACAGACTAAAACTAATGCTGTCTTTATCAGAACATAATAAATGACAAAGACACCAACAGACCCAATCCGTGCTCAAAGTCAACGAACCTTCCAGAAACCCACCGTGCCCGTTCCAAATTGGTATAGGCCGAGCAAGAAGAAGGGGAAGAAACTCGTCATCGTGAATCAATTTGCGTATTAAGCTAGTTCTAAGTTACATAGGTATGTTCAGTTAACTTTACTATGATTACGGTCGTCTCCTATGTATCCGTTACACTGATTACTACAGAAGTTTATACTACTATCCGTACAAAGCAAGGTGGGAAGATAAACAAAAACAAATTACGAGTCCACAAATATAAAATTTGTAGGTAAACTTAATAAAACCTTACGTAAGCTTTATCAAGGTATAAACACAAGATGTAAACAATAGATTAGCATCCTGAAAACGTAATTTAGAGCCCACGCATGTGCTCTACTTGCATTGGTAACAATGCATGAATATGCATGTTTGATAAATCATATAAAGTAATTTAAACTACACTTAGGCACAACGCATGTCAAATCGCTAGCACGCAATGGGCTGGCCACGCCTGGCCAAGTGCCCTTTAACGTGCATGGAAACTTAGCATTCTTGTAATCTAATTTATTTATCCGTGCATAAAGTAGTACGCTCCGTCCGTGCCTAAAGTAGTAGTAATTAGTAGCTCTGCCACGTATTATTTGTATTCTCTTTGGCCCTGCATGCAGATTCTTTATAACTGGCCAGACACTGTTTGTCTATTTTTCCAATTTCAAGTAAAATCCCCCTCCATCATACAGTAGTACTACTATGTTACATATCTGTGGTTTAGCTATTTTCTTTTTTCTCAAAAGAGTTTTCATTCATTAATCATTTTGTGCATTATTCAGTGTCAAGGAAACTTTTTTTTTTCTGTATTCGTTGTCTTGGACTTTTAATATTTCTCGTGTTAATGTTTTAAGTTTGTTTAGATACTAAAATTCTTAAGTGATCTATGTAAATATCTAAATATTCATCGTTTATTAGAATAACGGTAGTTTTCTGAAAAAAAAAGTTCATTAACTTTGAGCACAGATTAGGTTGACGTCTTCGTCATTTACTTTTTTCTGGATAAGGACGCATTATTTTTAATCTGTAATTAAAGTAAACAAACATCACAGAAACCCACCGAAAGAGAAGCAGAAAGGTTTGTTACAAAGTGTCACTAAAAATGCATCATCATTAATCTAAAAAAAAATACTGTATGCTTTTTTATGTCATAGGTTCTAAGGCAGGTATATAGCGTTATAGGGTAAAACACCCAATTATCAGCACTTTAAGAGGTTGTCTCATTTCAAATTGGTTTTTTAAATTAAAAGCAACTTATATCAGCTAAATTGTTGCGATTATTAAACATCTTGTTTATTAATCTTTATATTTGTATAACTTTTGAATAGATAATGTTAATAATACGAGAGAATATTAAAAGAGATTGAAAAATGATAGTATCTCCATTTATTGGCATGCTTGTTGCCAGTTATTGGCACGAAATTACCCAATTATCAGCACCAAGATTGGAGCAAATAAAATTCTTATACCAATAGAGTTGTAAGGCGTTTATTAAAATATAGGCCATTTAGAATTAGACCTAGGTATTCCAAGAAAATATATCCGTAACAAGTTACAGTTAAAACTCTTTTTATTTCAGTTTTTTTCACTAATTTACTTTTGTCTTACTAATCTTTGTCACTTTTTTCTTCTTTTCTTGTTTTTGTAATCTAATTATTGCGCGAAAAGAGAGCTCAAGTTAGAAATCGGGTTCAGGTGAATCCAATTCATCATCATCATGATGAATCGTCATCATCATCAGCCGGAAGACGTCCACTGCTGAACATAGGCCTCCCGAATAGAACGCCGCTTGGATCGGCTACTCGCCTCTTGCATACATTGGTTCCCCGCGGTTTTGACAAGGTCATCCGTCCTAAATTAAGAGGCTACAGCTCACCATACTGTCCATACAAACGCTCGTACACGATTATAGTGTCCTAATAAATTTTTCTTTAGATGTTTTGAGCAAATAGGTATCATGTGCTCTATATCTAGGATTCCGTGGGAGCAAAAATGTAAATTTTTGAGATTCCAACTTCCAACTTCCAACAAGCCTTCAAAAATCAGCCTTTTTGGACCAATTTTACCTTGATTTTGGCCGTTCAGTGTTCTCATGAATGTAAAATTCAACAAAACACTTCCATATAATCCTTGGACATGTAATGGAGATTCTAAATAACAAACATTTTTTTCACAAACTTGTAAGGCATTTTCAAAAACACGTATTTCCTGGAACACGTTTTAGGAAGGTACCAAGCACATTCGTGCGCCTTAAGGCCATTTTTGCGTTCTAGGATTTTTGCGTTAGGCGGGTCATGAAGCGGCGCCTTAATTTTAATACCTACATTTAATTAATAATTAATTAATTGCTACATGTTAAAATTGGCCTAAAGGCTTTTTTGTTCATCGAAGAAAAACAGGCATTACGGAAAAAGGAGAGACAACGCCAGAGGCTTTGGTTCGCATTCTGAAAATTTTGAAATAAATTTCCAAAGAAAATTTCCGAAGACAATTAGTGCGAGGTACTTTCCCAAAACGTGTTCCAGGAAATACGTGTTTTTGAAAATGCCTTACAAGTTTGTGAAAAAAATGTTTGTTATTTAGAATCTCCATTACATGTCCAAGGATTATATGGAAGTGTTTTGTTGAATTTTACATTTATGAGAACACTGTGAACGGCTAAAGTCAAGGTAACATTTGTCCAAAAAAGCTGATTTTTGAAGGCTTGTGCTGAGTTGGAATCTCAAAATTTTAAATTTTTGCTCCCACGGAATCCTAGATATAGAGTACATGATACCTATTTGCTCAAAACTTCTAAAGAAACATTTTTTAGGACACTATAATCGCGTACGAGCATTTATATGGGAAGTATGGCAAGCTGTAGCCTCTTAAACCCACATATCAATATGGGTGCTGATAAATTAGAAAATCTAAAAAAATTGTACCCAATTGTTGGCATCCTCTTTCTAGCAATTAGTTAACGGAAAGCTTTAAATGTTTTATTCTAAAAAGGGTCTTCATACTTATAAAACACTTAATAAATACAATTTCATTAAAATCATCTAATCACTACAAATATAATGTTAATTTTAAGCAGGTAAGACCTTACCGTCGTTCAATCAAAATGGCCGCAAAATTACAATAAATGCAGAACGACTTCTTTGAATCACTTTGTTGGCGCCATTTTTAGCCTTTTCGTATTAAAAACTTTGCTATTGTTAAAAAGATGAATTCTGCCGTATTATTTTCCAATTGGCAATGTAAGAACCATACACAGTAATATATGGTTTGCACTTTTTCGCCAAGGTGCTGTTATTTGGTGTAGTGCTGGCGTTTGGGTGATTCACCCTAGATACACCTGATTATTATAAGTTGTTAAAAATTTAAATTATTTAGTACGAAAGCAATAACTTAATAGCTAAGTAATACTTCTCACACGTCACTGTCGGTGCCTAAATCATAGCCCTGCGCTGAATAAATTGGTCTTAAATCTAGACTTATGACATGCAAATATAACAGTTATATCGACACATTTGCACCTAATATCATGCACATAAATTACGAACTATTATTACTCATGTATGCATACGTTCTCGGTTAGTTTATAGCTCAAATCATAACCCTTAATTCTTAAGGTATAGGGTTGAAAATTCGGAAGCTAAGCATGTGAAGTGTTATATTTAACCTTTCACGCGCATTAGCGTGCGTGATTAGTATTAAAATTAGGAGCAATGTCATTTGTTTTATTTAGATTTATGTGGTTTGTAATTTAAGACCGCTAGAGTAATCTCTTTTTGTGATGTATGTATTTGTAGAGTAGTCTCGCCTGATTACAATAGGCAGTATAAACAAGTGAGAGATAAAAGATAACTGTAAAGTTTGGAAGATGCTCCTATCGGTAACTAAGGTATATTATTACTGGATTACCGTTACACCAAGGTTCTTTATTTGAACAAACAACCAGAGTCTCATTCATGATTCATGTGTGGTATTAGGCACCCTCTAAAGATATATAATACTGCTTTATATTTTGCTATTTTAAAACTTAAGGCTAGTGCTCCTAGGTCAAGAAACAATGATTAAAGGGGCGTAGGCTGATAATAATTCAATAGAATAAGACAAGATAAGATAAAAGATTTACTTTTTTTATGAGTCACGTCATTTGTTTTTAATCCTCAAACAATTGAAAGCAGTGTTAAGATACATATACCTATACCTGCAGCGCAAGTACGGATCTTTCCTATCGATAAAATTCGATAAAATTGACAGTTCAAGTCGATAATATGGGTTTTATCGACTATTTCTATAATTTATCGAACCTCGATACAATCGATAAAAGTTGTCGAATAGCTAGGTCGAATCCAAAGAGAATATAGAGCTACTACAAATACTTTACGATCAGACTTCGGAACTCGCAATATTCGATAAATTTATCGGATTTTTCGATTCGACAAATTTATCGAGCCGACTTCCGTACTTGCGCCGCTGATATACAGTGGTGGTCATATAATTAGAAACACAAAAGTTACTTGGTAATGTTAGTTACTTATATGTTATTATTGCAATTAATTGGAGGTCAAGGATTCATTTATCACATTAATTATGTACATTCGTAATTCGTGGTTTAAAAACAAACATTAACACTCAGTCATTAGATTAAAAAAAATTAAAATAAAAGAATTTGAATCAAAGTATCAATATCTTTAGTAGTGGCAGTCGGACAACTAATTAGAAACAAAATGTGACTTACGTTTTAAAATTGAATTTTGAAACTACAATACATCTCTCATTATGTCATCACTTAGGCTGTTTTCCGCCTGTTCTTATTCACTTTGTTAGGTAACATTCTGAGTAATTTAATTATTTAAAATGGGTAAAAATACGAGCTGTAATGCAGCAACAAGAAAAATTATATTGAATTTTCATTTCAAACGAAAATGGACTTTCAGAAAAATTGCCACACACTTAGAGTGTTACGTAAAGATGGTATTTAACGCCATTGCACATTACAAACTGCATGGAACATCGGATATTGTGGTTAGAAAAGCTCGGCCAAGGAAGACCACAATTCAAGAAGACAGGCTTATGATTCGCATTGCTAAGGCGGACCCCTTTAATGGTTCTAATATTTTTCGAAAAGAAGTATTTTCACAGGACGACCCTCGAAACATGTCCGCAAGACTAGGCCGTAGGCGGTTGCACAAATTATTTTGGGCGGTCGGTTGAAGGTAAATTGTTTGGAATGCTTGAAAGGAAAGTCACTTCATACCAGGAAGCACAGAGAAAATCGTCTATCCCTTGCTAAAATATGGCAGTTGGACTGTTCATGAATGGAAAAAAGTTATATTTTCGGGTGAAACTAAAATAAATTTGGTAAATTCTGACGGAAAACGATATGTGCGACGACCAATTAATGAGGCTTTGAATAGCAAGTACACCAAAAAACAGTTAAGCCCGTCGAGAGAAATATTAAAGCGTTAGGGATGTGTTTCGTGATACGGGGTTGGTCCCGTGAGAAAGATTGAAGGGCTAATGGATCAGTATCACTACAAAAACGTCTTAGAGGAAACTATGATCCCATATTCCGATCAAAATTTGCCAGTGATTTGGATATTTCAACACGACAATGATCCAAAACATACAGCAAACAGTGTAAAAAAGTTTCTCAGAGAGCAATCGGTGACGATGTTGGAGTGGCCTGCTAAAAGTCCGGATTTAAATCCTAGAGAATTAATGGCAAATCGTGAAGAAAACACTCTCGGATAAACATATCACTAACATCAACCAACGTTACTACGCATTTGTTGAAGTTTGGAGAGGTATTCCATTGGAAACGTGTGAAAAATTGATAGATTTGATGCCACGTCGTTGTAAAGCTGTAATCGACAACAGAGTACCCTGGACAGTACTAGTCGGTTAAGTATAAAGCATTCATAGCATTCATTGCACGATTTATCTAAATTGTTGGAGTTTTGTTTCAATTTTTAGTGTTGATTCCTGGTGTTTCTAATTAGTTGTCCGGCTCAGTTCATTGTATTTTAATGCAATTTTATAAAGTATTAATTTTTTTTTTAATTAACATTGTTTGTATTTACTAAACTTATATTTTTATACTATAAATGAATAGATACATCCGTATAAATTCAGGTGAACCCTCTTTTACCAACTAAAAAATGATTAACAGTTTAATCTTTAATGAAACTGGAAGTGAAGGCCGGTGTTTCTAATTATATGACCACCACTGTACATGTATATTTATGTAAGCGTGAACTTAAAAACGAACAGTTGTTCTATTGAATGAGCAATTAAAATTGATCAATTTTCCTATACTTACACTGGTTATGTATCCAGTTACTCTTGCTAATTTATTGCCAAATACAATTCACACACTAGCAATAAATTTACGCAAACACGTGCCCGGAGATATACCAATTTAGCAATTACGCAATGTGGAATAAGTGCATATATCCAGTTATGTTGCTAAACCCTGATTTAGACGGGCAGTCTTATAGACAGGTTTACTTAGGTTAAGAAATCTACTTAAGTTATCGGTACCTAGGTTGGTTTAAGTGACGTAAGATAATAACTAGGTATTGCAATTGTAGAGCTAGTTGATAGTCTTACAATTAATGGAATACCTATTCAAAAGACACCCAAGTTGATTTAAAATTTTATAGATGAGATTTTGTGCCGAACGCGCAATATTTCGCCTTCATCATCAGCGAGAAACCGTCCACTTCTAAACATCAACCACCCCAATGAAGGGGGGTTTTGAAGGCGCTCTCTGAAGCAGAACGTCTTGTTTTTCGTCGAACAAACACCCGTCCCCATACAGCAAAAAAAATTACAGTAGTATTTGTACAAAAGACTTGTCTATAAAATATTTTAAACAAATGGCCCAGAATCTTGAAATTATCACGTAATTTATGGGAATCGAATCCGCAGTATTTATATGTACTACCAAAGTTGAGTCAGTCGTTGATAAAGATCAAATAGGTATCTACACCATGGGGCTGAATTATTACTATGTAGCCAAAAACCACAAATGCTACAAAAAGACGTCAATGACTCAGTCTGTAGTTCCCAAGTCCTAGCCAGTCCATTTGTTTATCAAAACAATGGTCACTATTCCTACATCATTAATCAGTGGCGATCTTTTGTAGAGTTCATTAATCGTATTGTAACGTCTACATCTACGTACCTATAGCTTCCTTCCGCCTCAAACTTACATCATCGTCATTGTCAGCCTCTTACGCTCTCACTGCTGGGATACCGGCCCTCTCAGAGAGAGAGAGGTATGGGCCATAATCCACCACGCGGGCCCAGTGCGGCTTGGTGGATGTCACATGTCCTCGAATTTTGTGGTTCTTGAACATGCGGGTTTCCTCACGATGTTTTCCTTCACCGTTTTAGAGTCGCTACATGGATCGTGAGTTTCCTTTATGATACCTACTCCCTTAATCAAGATACCGGAAATTAAAAGAGCCTTTGTGTAAAATAATATATGTATCATTGTATCTATGACATAATATCGTCTCACCTCACGCACGGAACAGCAAAAGGGCGTAACTCTACCCAAGGTGCCATGGTCCAAGGGCTACCTTCAGACATGTAAGAACAATTTGCGTATGAGGCTCTATTGTTTATAGGTTATGGCACAATATATAATATGTACAAGGTTATGGGAAGCTGCCATGGTGGTTTCTTTAATAATCTGATTGTTTTTTTTTTTTTTTTTTTTATGTTATTTGGTAACGAGACGAGCTCGTCGTTTGCCTGATGGTAAGCATAACGCCGGCCCATAACAATTGCAGTGCCACCCAGAACTTTGAAACACAAAGGCCTGCGCGGCACTGCAGTGCGCTCGTTACCCTGAGACATTAGGTATTAAGTCTCATAAGCCCAGTAATTTCACTGGATACTCTGCTCATCAAACCGGAACACAGCAATGCTTGCACACTACTGCTTGGCGGTAGACTTCACGAGCAAAGCGGTGGTAACAACCCAGACGGACACTCGCAGAAGAGTTAGTCCTCCCACTAACCAATTTATAATTAACAAATTTATGTTCTAGGAAATTAAATACCTACTAAGGTATATTATATAATTAGCCAAATACTTGTGTACTTTATGAAGGTTACTGCCCAAAGTTTCAGTTATGTTTCGGTTATAAAGTTCCAGTTATCTATACAAGGGATATTCTTGGTCAAATTACTTTAAATTTAAAATTACCTTTTCTTATCGAATCTTTTTGTAGGTACACATTATTATAACGGATTACTCGAATAGAACTATAAATGTACACGATATTCATAACATTAACTTTAGTTATTTTTTTTTAAATAAAACAAACAGGTTTTTTTAAATTGTTATTTCTTAGTTTTTTAATTATCTTCTTCTGTATGTTATAGTTTATTTGATATTAATGATTTAATAACAAATTTTGAATTAATCTATACAAATAAATAATGAGATTTCAAAATAAATTCAGATTTCAAGTCGAACCTGCGCCAGTTGGTAACTCATCTGTTACATACTCTACTTACAACAGAGATTTTAATCAAATAATTCTTTTACAAAATTCGTAAATATGTGTCTGCGTATGTCGTAAATATAAATTTTATACATATAATTAGACAAACGAGGTCATATTATGTATGTTATTCTTACCGGGCCTATTAACCATGAATCTTTTCAAGTTTTGTAATACCTATGTGTAAGTAAAAGCAAGTATGGCCGAGCGGGTGACTTGTGCGACTTTCAATCCGACGCACCATAGTTCGAATCTCGACTCGGCCCGCACCAATGACTTATATCAAGTTATGTGTGGATTATTCACATTCGCTCTAAAACTGTGAAGGAAAACATCGTGAGGAAACCCGCATGTTCAAGCACCACAGAATTCGAGGACATGTGACATCCAGGGCCCGCGTGGTGGATTATGGCCCACGCCTCTGTCTCTGAGAGAAGGCCGGTATCCCAGCAGTGGGAGCGTAAGAGGCTGATAATGATGTGTAAGTAAGTAGATACCTAGAACTCGATTCTATTCGAATTTCGAGTCATTTGATTCGAAGATATCAACCGCAGAGGCTAATTTTCAACAAATTATATTAGTTAGACTAGTTACAGTTAGGTGATATCCAGAGTCCTGATGATGGAGCCGTAAGGTGGCCACGAGATTACGATACCAATTGCTTATTTTATAAAAGCTTGTCTCAGAAAAAATATTATTCCACAAAAAACTTATTCACACAATGTTTATAGCAAACTTAGTAGGTACCTAGTTTGCTTCATGATGATTCATCAGTTTCATCACGGACTTGAATAACCACTGTGGAGCTCTACCTCTCCACACTTCTCTTATCTTACCCATATCGGTCTGTTACACGTATGAATGACACCTTATCTTTCTGTACCATCGTTAATTCGCTACCAACCACCTACCAAATCAAGGGCTAATTATACCTACTCGTGCACAAGGCGAGTGATATAAGATATTTATGAAACGACTTCAAAAAAAGGAGGAGTTTCTATCGTTGTGGGAGTTCGGTTCGGCCGTATGTATTTTTTTGACAACGGATTGGGAAGAAAGTTTCTTGAGTGGCGACCACGAACCGAAACCTGTAGTGTATCGAAATAGGTGGACCTATGACCTGGTCAAAACTATATAACGTGGAACCGTTGGATGCTAGGGGCGAGTAGAACATTTCAAGTGGCGTTCTATGGGGAAGCGTGGACGTCTCCGGCTGTTGATATAAAAGATGATGACGATCCGTATGTCTTAGCGAATTTTTGAAACAAGTAAAATTTTACACGAGGTTCTTGGGAAACCTGGGTGTGCCTCAGGATAGCTACTTATAGTATATCCAATAAATGACCGTTATATTTCTTTCCTGCTATGGCGACGGTTACGACAACAAGTTATCAACACTGGTGATAGTAGACACTCCCGGATTACATGGTACGTATGAAACCTCGTTACATAGATCCGCGAGAGAACATGATAAGGAGGAAATGGTATCAATAGCGTAACGCTGTTTTATTATCCAATGTATTATTCAATGGGCAGGGATGGATATTATAGCTATCTTGTTCTAGCTTTCACGTAAATTATCTTGCGTCTTGCTTACGTTTAAGACATCGCCGTACTAATAGCACAGATTCTATTTTCACCAAAGGTGTAATACAGAGCGGTCGGTAGATAATGAAAGAAGGCGCCACGCATTCTTAGAAAAATATAAATGAAAGACTTAAATTGAGAATTTAGAATTTTAGGACATGGATAACTTAGATAGTTGGTAGAGCAATTGATCAGCTTGTGGATTCTATCTCGCTCTAGGTATGTGTTTTTAATAATTTATCTATTCTAAAACGTATACCTAAATCACGGAATACACAGACAGAATCACACACAGAATCATAGAATAGGTTTTCATCGAAACTGCCTCACAAGCTGTGTGTCACAGCTGTGTGCTGAGTGATGAGGAACTCATTTAGAGTTTAAGAGTTATAGATATAGTACCTAATAGCTTGCAAAATTTGTAACTATGATTTTTCTGAGTTACGATTATAAATTTCAAATTTACCCCTCGTGAAACAAAAACAACTCCAAAACACTTATCTCAACCATCCTAGGATTGTCTACAAGGTACTGTACGTACTCTTATATTAAGTTAAGTTATGTACCTTAAGTTGTATGCATTATTTAATATATTATAGTTATTGAGGTACATATAAAGATGTATATATGTTCTAATATTAAGGACTACTAATAAGGACACAAACAGGATACAGATTTGATAAATAAATTTAATCTATGAGAAAAAACGCTATTCGATCGAAACTAACTCCACACGGACAGGATGTGTTCAATCTTGTTAATATTCAGTTCGTGCCCTGATAAAACCTAACTACAATCTGTCTGTAAGTAGTTACGTTAATAGGTACTGCATATTTGTGAAAGGGATTATTATTATTATTAATATACCTACTATTAATCTATGTTATTGATCGGTTATTATTTTAATAATAATATTGCGGCTTGACTTAACTGGCTGTCCGGGGGTGGAGACCGCAAGAGCTAAAACCCTAAGCTCCAGAGTGGAAGTGATAAAAAGGATTATACACGGGAGTAGCGCTTCAGTGAGGTCTTCCTCTTGGGGTGTAGACCTTTCGGTGAATGAAATACTTATAGCAATGCAACGATATTCTAACTTACTACTAGTAGAGCATTTTCTCGTCCACAGGCTTTGGCTAGCTACCATTAGGCTACTACTTGAAATCTGTTGTCAAATACCTATTGGGGTGTCTGGCAGTCATACTTTGAACGTCATACTTTGAAATAAATTATTTGATTTGATTTGAATGCCAGTCCTATCATTCTTCGACCACATCGTCACTTACGATCTGCTGAGATAACAATGCTCAATGCTTACTAATCGAAAATAAAAAAGAGCTAGTCTGTTTCACGTTGAGCGAGTAAAAATGCATCCCATTTGCAATCGTGCGAGCCACAAACTGTTTGCAACTCCTATAATGGAAATCCAGCTTAACTCACGCAAAAAACATAGGGTCAAGTTACACCAGGAATACGCATACCTAATTTACGCTTTTGCCATAAGTGGGACCAGTGCAGTGGATCCCAATTATCTCACGACCATATTTGGAATTTTCTGCGCTTTGATGTGCCACCTGTTAGTGCAAGCTTGCTTTAAACATTTTTTTATAGAGATAGCCGTGACCACTTGACCAGTAGTTCTATCTTATGGATTTAGGCACGTAATATTTTAGTGTGCCTTTCAAATATGTGCTTTGATTTCTGGATGTTTTTTGGTATTTCAAACGTTTATTTTGTGAATCTTGGAAATTTTGAATTGGAGTTTTGAATCCTGCTGTGTTTTAACCAGTGCTAATAAACATTTTCGTCCTTCTTGCTATCCAATCATGAACAATCAATTGCACACGCTTTGTTTTTAGTACCGGTTGAAACCGGTACTAAAAACCGGTTTTATTGACCGGTTACCGCAATGATTTGTGGTAACCGGTCAATAAAAAACTATGCTATAATAGATAAGGGTAGTAGGTACATATCATCAGACAGTGGTCTAGATTAAACTATTGACCTATAGACTGCTAGATTGCAGATGCAGCATCGGATAACAAGAAACTTTGCCAAGCACCTCTAGCAATCACCTGAATTAAATTACTAAACGTACTCTCTTAATTTTCAGGATCTCCGCACCCTCCTGAAGTCAAAGCACGTCCAAGGTCTTGAACTTCACGATGCCCACAAAACCCTCAACCGGACTAAAGTCCTCGAGACCGTTGAAGTGGCTCGCTCAGCCATCACCTCGTCTGGAGGTGGACCGCTGTTCCTCTCTCTCCCAGCGCATCCTGAACTGCTCGCGAAATACTACGACCTGAGAGTGCTGATGAAGAAAGTGGATCTGATGATGGTGGAGACTCATCAACTGGGAGCGATGAAGAAGATGACGTATCATCCGAGCAGACTGAGCGGCGTTTGGGACATGATGAACACTGTAAGTCCATATATAATGAATATCAAAATAACAACTTTTTACACGACTGCACAAAAAGGAGTGTATTTTTTAGGATTCATGTTTTTATGTTTGTGTGTATGTAATGTTTGTATATATGTATGAATGTGAGTTTCTTTACTCCGCATCGTTAGAATCCTCACATAATCCCAAGTGACACTGGCTAGGGTAGTCGTGTTTTTTATGAAACTTGTTGCATCGACTTTTTACTAAATATATATGAAAGTATATACCTACGGTAATTATTAACAATAAAAAAAATTAAAATGTATGTCTGTCTGTTTGTTCCGGCTAATCTCCGAAACGGCTGAACCGATTTTGACGGGATGTCACTGGCAGATAGCTGATGTTACAAGGAGTAACTTGGCGAAGCCGCGGGGCACCAGCTAGTGATTAATAATAAAAAAATAGAGATATAACAATTGGGATTGTGTTATTAATTATAGTATAAAATCCTATTATTATTTATTAATAATATTCAGTAAGGTTCCGTATACTGGTACAACATACCACATATATGGTATACCACATTATAAATTAATCGAGACCTGGAACTGCAGCTAACAAGAACATTATTAACATACTAATTACCGTTCTTTACCTAGTATTTTACAACTAAGAGCGCAATGTTTATAAAACTAGTTATTTAACTAATTATTTTTCAACACCGACCCAAACTAGACGTGTTACGTTTATTATAGGTCTTATATGATGTAAACTGGTGTTCACACTATTGCGTTTGTCTACCCTAGAAATACAGTCACGTCACATTGCAAAGTTCTCACCGATAAGATCTAGAATCAAGATCTTAGACAATGTCACAGAAAAGTAACACAATACAGTAGCTAGTAACATAATACAGCACTTAATAATGGTAATATGTGTTGACACCTAGTGGTTACGCCAGATTAATATAATTTATATTAATTCAAAATATTATGGTACATACATTCCTTTACCCGTATTCCTTATATACCCACACATGCGAGTCACTACCGCGATAGCTGGCGCCATCTGTCAGCTGTCAAAAACAGTTGTCAAGAAACAGTCGAAGAGAATGTGCGATGGCCGCTCGATTTGATTCCGTATCGCTCCGCGAGAATTGAAGAAGTTCTCTTATTTATAATCCCGCGACAAGCATTGTGCTTTTGTAATTTTCCTATGCTCACGCCCGCCGCGAGTGCGATTGAAGAGGTGTTCTGAGGACGTTCGGCAACCAGGATTGTGGCCAAGTGCGTGGATGGCCTGCTGCTGCTGACTGTTACCGGGAAACGGAGGGAGAACTGCGCGCGAGCCGCGCTCTGTTCGAGGTACGTGCTGCATGTCCCTTCTTTCCTACTTTTCCTCCTTTTTTTCGATCGTATGTACCGATTTTTACAGTCCGCTTATATCGAAGATCTCAATTACCTTCTGGCGTGATCATAGGTGGTCCTTCTGAACCGGATACGTCCAGCCGCCCTTATTAGGAACCTTCCCATAAGACCTAATAAGCGATTTGCATATTAGTTGCAAATATAATTGTTCTATCCCGCGTAAGACGACATTGCGTCACCTACATATTTTTCGTTAAATATTCGTATTTACCGCCCGTAACCTCAAGTTACGTATCCCCCCGCCTAGATATATTATTTATCTAAGTAATTCATGTATTGTACATTATAATTACAACATATTTAACGCTAAAATCGTAATAATTATAACATTTTCATTGTGAAATAATTCTACCCCCAACTACATTTTATTCGCGATTTACTACGGCCTTTCTCGTTGTTCGATAGAACCCGAACACGTAGCGAAGTCACGCGCATCGCTTACCGTGTGCGCAATATAACAACCCACTTTATTCTGCCGCATATATTTGACCTTATCAATTTACCGCTGTTTTTGCTTGCACTAAGTTGCAATAATGCCGCCTAAAAAAGACAACGCTGATAGCGAAGGTTCACAATATGAAGAACCGCAAGATTCGCAATTAATTATGTTACTAGCTAAACGCGAAGCTATCTTTGAAATAGTGCAGAACATTTACGATTTATCTACTGTTATTCGATCGAACTCCACGAAGAAGGAAAGTTTCCTAGACGCTTCTGCTCATATTGATTCATTACGCAGTGATTTCAAAGATAATTTAGATAGTTATAATTCTCGTTTATTATCATTAGATCCTACCGCGAAGCCTGATTATAAAAGTCTCTTTGCATTTGAGTCTTTGTATAGCAGGATAAAACGAGTACTGTCTCAATATTCGCAACCGAACCCATCACCGGATTCACGCGAAGTTACCGTACCGCATAAGGCTCGCCCCACACTGCCGCCAATTCAATTGTTGGATTTCTCAGGTGACGTTCGTTCATGGCCACTTTTCTACGCCAGCTTCAAGTCCACCGTTCATGATAATCCATCGCTCACGGACGCCGAAAAGTTGTACTACTTGTTAGGCAAACTGACGGGCAGGGCACAGTCTGCATGCGCAGGTATATCTCCTTGCGCTGAGAATTATGAATTACTGTTACAGACGCTAATTGATAAATATGAAGATAAACGAATGATCGCTTCCGCGTATTTAAATCAAATGTTTGATTTCAAACCTTTACATACCGCCTCCGCTACAAACTTTGATTTATTTACAGATAACTTTACAAGTGCAGTGCGCGCTTTAAAGAATTTAAAGTTCGATGACCTGTCAGATTTAATCATTCTACATACCGCACTCAGAAAGATAGATTCGGATACTGTTCGCGCTTTCGAGATACATTGTGCTACTAAAATACCTACCTTCGATGATTTAGTCGATTTCATTAACATTCGCGCTAAGGTTTTAGAACGCACTCAAACAAGTCAGTCAGGTGCATTATCAAGTGCTCGTCAAAACAATAAAAATAATTTACGATCTAACTCGAATAACGCTTCGCCGCCGAAGTACCAAACTTACCTAAGTACGACGGTCGATACTGATAGGTGCATATGTACAAATATTACTCATCAACATTTATTTAAATGTCCTGATTTTAATAGGATGACTCCTCAGGAACGCTTTAAATGTGTGAAGGATAACAATGCGTGTGTGAACTGCCTAAGTATAAAGCACAGAGCTTCTAATTGCTCGTCTAACTCTAATTGTCGCGTATGTAAACAAAGGCACCACACCTTGTTACACTTCAAACGCGCAGAGACGACACACGTCGCTTCTGCAGCGGCTCCGCTACCGGCGTCCGCCGCCGCGCCGCGTTATGATCAGCCGGCGCGCGACCGCGAAGCCTACCGTGCGTCGGCGTCGCCGCCGCCTCGACCTGTTTCCGCTACGGCCGCGGCCGCGCGACAAGACGTGGCGTTGTGTGCTACGTACGCATGTATAGATAACTCAACCCGCTTAGCTCCGCGTACTGCGTCCGCGCCGATTAAACAATCTACTATTTTATTATCTACCGCTCAAGTCGTCGCTTATAGTTCTAACGGCGATCGACATTTAATTCGTGTATTATTAGATTCCGCTTCGCAAAGCCACTTTATTACACAAGAGTGCTGTGATCGGCTAGGTATTCAGCTTCAGGATGCCGAACGTACTGTAGTTAAGGGGTTCGGTGGAGCTGAGAAAATAATTAAAACTAGCTCGATAAATTTAACGTTTTATTCGCGCTTTGACAACAACATTAAATTTGATATTTCGCCGCTCGTTGTTGATCAAATTACTGACTTATTGCCCACCGCTGTGGTAGACACATCTGTTCTATCACACTTATCAGGTATTCCACTCGCTGATGATAACTTCGGTATACCTAATAAAATTGATGCGTTGATAGGAGCTTCTCTCTTCCCGCATTTGCTGCTCCCCGACGTAGTTCACGCCCCTCGCGACTCGTCGGTGCCCCCCGCTTTACGCACGGTGTTAGGATATGTCATTATGGGTTCCGTACCCACGATACCTACACTTCATACTCACCAGGCCTTGACATGTTGCCTCGCTCAAGAGCCTGCCGCTATTGACTCCCTAGTCAGGCGATTTTGGGAGCTTGAAGAGCTTCCCTCCGCACCGCCCATTCAACACCCCGCCGATGTTGAATGCGAAGAATTTTATAAATCGACTACGGTCCGTGACCCCGTGAATGGCAGATACACAGTTGGCCTGCCATTTAAGGATGATGTTTATTTACTCGGAAATTCATTTGAAACTGCTCGCAAACGTTTCATGTGCCTCGAAAGAAAGCTAGAAGCTTCACTTTCGTTTAGGTCGGCATATGATGACGTAATTAAAGACTATCTCGCGAAAGATTATATTTCCCCCGCGCCTCAGTACGGCTCTCATGACCCCGCTCCTATATACGTCATACCGCATCATGGAGTTGTACGCGAGGACAAGACTTCGACCCGTCTTCGCATCGTTATGGATGCCAGCAGTGAAACTAGTGGTTGCACCCGGCGGTCGTTAAATAGCCTCCTGCACTCAGGGCCGAATCTGCAAGGCGATTTATTTCAAATTATTTTGAATTTCCGCTTGTACGCGGTTGCAATGACCGCGGACTGCCGCCAGCAGTTTTTGCAAATTATCTTGCGCGAAGCTGATCGTCGTTATCAGTGTTTCCTGTACCGCTTCCGACCACAGGATCCTCTCGTGTTGTACCAGTTCAATCGCGTTTGCTTCGGTTTATCGTCAAGCCCTTACCATGCATTGCGCACGGTGAGACAGCTCATTGACGATGACGGCGCGAAATATCCGCTTGCGAGTAGCATTGCGTCTTCCTCGTTGTATATGGACGATCTGGCTTTCTCGCTTCCCTGCGAACGAGAAGCTGTATCCGCGTCTCAGCAGCTGATTGACCTATTTAAGGGCGCACAGTGGGACCTTGTTAAGTGGAATAGCAATAGTCGATCTGTCTTGGATAATCTTCCCGCTTCGCACAAACTTCCCGCCGAGGTGGAGTTTGACAAGTCCGTGCAGCATAAAATTCTTGGCCTGCATTGGTCTACTAATGATGACAATTTCTATTTTAAAATTTCCGTGCCCGCCGATATGAAGTGCACCAAGCGCTCCATCTTGTCAACCGTCGCCCGTCTGTGGGACATAATGGGCTTCGTTGCTCCCGCAGTCGTGTACGCCAAGTTGTTAATAAAACAACTCTGGCAACTTAACTTAGATTGGGACGATGCGCCGCCGCTGCCTATCATTAAGATGTGGAATCAGTTCTGCGTAGAACTACCAGCTCTCAACAATTTACGCATTCCGCGTCATGTAGGTGTGTTTGTAGATTGTGACGTCACCCTCCTCGGATTTTCCGATGCTAGTCTTCAAGCATACGGCGCCGTTGTGTACCTACACGTGACTACTGCCAAAGGCAATACTGTTGAGTTGGTATGCGCCAAGACAAAAGTAGCTCCCACCAAGCCGCTTTCGATCGCTCGTCTTGAGCTATGCGGGGCTGTCTTACTGTCAAAGCTACTACGCACAGTTCTCGATAATTACTCTCGTTATTGTCGCCTCCCAATCAAAACTTACGCATTCGTCGACTCTAAAGTCGCGTTATATTGGATCAAAAGTTCGCCACATAGATGGCAAACCTTTGTCGCAAACCGCGTTGTTCAGATCACTGATAATATTCCAGCTGACAACTTTTTCCATGTCGCGGGCGTCTCAAATCCCGCAGATATTCTCTCACGCGGAATCACGCCCGAGAAACTTGTTTCGCATCCCCTGTGGCTGCATGGCCCGCAGTGGGCTGCATTAGATACGTCTGAATGGCCTCTTAAGAGCCTTGACGGTCAGCCTCTGATAGACATACCTGAACAAAAGGTTTTATCGCACACTGTGTGCACGCCAGTAAAGCACTGCGCTTTATATGAGCTCGCTCTTCGCATCTCCTCATGGAGTAAGCTTCTTCGTATAGTAATATACGTATGTAAGTTCGCAAAGTTATTGCCCCGCCGCAGCACTATTGCAGTGACTGCTGATGATATTGATATCGCTGAAAATAAAATACTCCGCGCCCTGCAAAGCCAGCACTTTGCAGAAGAATACTCAAGTATTCTTGTAAATAAATCTTGCTCATCGGCTTTCAACCGCTTGAGGCCTTTTATTGACAATGGTCTGATTCGCGTAGGCGGTCGCCTTGTCAATTCCGCCCTGGATTATTCACATAAGCATCCAGTGATCTTACCGCGCAGTGATCATGTAGTGAACATGATCATTGATTATTACCATGTTAAATATTTACACGCCGGGCCAGAACTATTAATGTCGTTGCTTCGTCAACGGTTCTGGATCCTGTCCGCACGCCGCATCGTGAGACAACGTGTTCACATGTGCAATACTTGCTTCCGACTAAAACCGCGTCCAACTTACCCGCTTATGGCTGACTTACCTGATAGTCGCACACGTCCAGTCGTCAAGGCATTCACGCATACGGGTTGCGATTATGCTGGTCCCGTTGCCTACACTCCTGTGCGCCGCCGTGGTGTCCACAGTGAGAAGGCCTATCTGTGTATATTCACGTGCCTTACGACTCGTGCCGTGCACATAGAAGTCGCCACCGACCTTAGTACTCCCAGTTTTCTAGCTGCGCTCAAACGCTTCCTCTCTCGACGAGGGCCCGTTCAAGTTTTGCATTCTGACAATGGTACAAACTTTAAAGGTGCCGATTCGTATCTCCGCGATCTTTACAAATTTCTTACTGATGAGTATCATCCAAAGCTAGAGCAGGAGTGCGCTGAGAGCCGCATAACTTGGAAATTTATTTGCCCCAACTCTCCACACTTTGGAGGTGCTTGGGAGAGTATGGTCAAGGTCATAAAAAATCATTTGTTTCGATGCATCGGACAGCAACTTCTTTCGTATGAAGAACTCAGTACTGTCCTCACTCAAATTGAGTGCTTACTTAACTCGCGCCCGCTTACAGTACTGAGCTCGGATCCCGCCGAGCCCTCGGCTCTGACTCCGAGTCACTTTTTACATACCGCTCCTTTATTTTCTTTACCCGCGCCTGAAGTAAAGTCTGGCCCGGTCAGTTTGCTTCACAGGCACTCGCTACTGGACAAGTTAGTTCAGTCGTTTTGGGACCGCTGGAGGATGGAATATCTGCACGGTTTGCAGGTTAGGCAGAAATGGAATACTCCTTCCACACCTATCACTCAGGGAACTGTCGTGGTAGTCATGAACGATAACGTACCGCCCCTAGCCTGGCCATTAGCCATTGTAGAGCAGGTCCATCCTTCCAAGGATGGTGTCGTGCGCGTCGCGACCGTGAGAACCGCTAAGGGAACTTACCTTCGCCCGGTCGTTCGCTTATGTCCTCTCCCAAAACAATAATTAATTAATCCGCTTCGCAATTTAGTTCTAGTTACATAAATTAAACCGCTATATCTTACATCATTTTTCCGCATCGCTTTATCTATAACTTATTTTTTATTTATTTTTACTCCCGCTACGCCGTGACTCTACGGAACTCTTATTTCGCATCCGCGCGCAGTTAGCGCTCTACCCTAGAGTCATAGATTTTATGTCCTCCTCTTATGGATGTTTTTTAATGGTGACCCATTAAGGGCGGGTGGATGGTTACGCCAGATTAATATAATTTATATTAATTCAAAATATTATGGTACATACATTCCTTTACCCGTATTCCTTATATACCCACACATGCGAGTCACTACCGCGATAGCTGGCGCCATCTGTCAGCTGTCAAAAACAGTTGTCAAGAAACAGTCGAAGAGAATGTGCGATGGCCGCTCGATTTGATTCCGTATCGCTCCGCGAGAATTGAAGAAGTTCTCTTATTTATAATCCCGCGACAAGCATTGTGCTTTTGTAATTTTCCTATGCTCACGCCCGCCGCGAGTGCGATTGAAGAGGTGTTCTGAGGACGTTCGGCAACCAGGATTGTGGCCAAGTGCGTGGATGGCCTGCTGCTGCTGACTGTTACCGGGAAACGGAGGGAGAACTGCGCGCGAGCCGCGCTCTGTTCGAGGTACGTGCTGCATGTCCCTTCTTTCCTACTTTTCCTCCTTTTTTTCGATCGTATGTACCGATTTTTACAGTCCGCTTATATCGAAGATCTCAATTACCTTCTGGCGTGATCACCTAGCGTTTTGTAGCAATCACGCTGGTACGTGTTGGAAGCGTGTGTGTAAGCCTTATTTGAGATAATCTAAGAACATAGGGTACAGACTTTATACTTTATACATTGTAACGGGATATTTACCGTGATTATTATAAGCTGGTGAGCTCCCGATATTTCGACGCTGTTGCAAGCATCAAGTTCACGGGAATACGGGAATAAAAAAATACGGTACAGACTTTAAACTAAGAAACCACTTCTAATGATTGAGATTAATTCACAAACTTGACCGAAAAAGTCATAAATTTAGAGGAGCAGGAGAGCCGGTCCTTTGCCATGCCAGGCTGAAAGCAGGTAGTCAAAAAATACTGCGAGTGTCCGTCTGGGTTACCACCGGTTTGCTCGTGAAGTCTGCCGCCAAGCAGTAATGTGCAAGCATTACTGTGTTCCGGTTTGATGAGCAGAGCAGCCATCAGTTAATTTACTGTGGTTTTTAGACTTATTATCAAATGTCTCAGGGTAACGAGCGTCCAGAACTTTGTGTTTCAAAGTTCTGAGTCATTTGAGTGGCACTGCAATTGTTATGGGCCGGCGTTATGCTTACCATCTGGCAAAGGACCAGCTCGTCTCGTTATCAAATAGTATTAAAAAGCAAGATCTTTATTGCTGTTATTTGTAGGTACATATATACAAACACACGAAGATTACAAAAACAACCAATTGTAGTTCAAACATTACTTACTGTCTAAATTAATAACGGTCCCTAACAGACAAACAGGTGGACTGACAACATTTTGAAACTATAAGGGTTCCATTTCTTGAGGTATGGAAGTTGGAACTATATAACAAGAGTTCCGACTCTAAAAACAGGTTAACAAACACTATAAGAGATTTAACAAATTATTATCTTATATAAGTTTGCCTCCAAACGTTCTATTGCATTAGGTACTACCTGTAATGATAGCTGTAAGTAAGAAATAAATAAATAAATAAATAAATTTAAATTAAAGTGCAGAATAGCCTTTCAAAAATTAATTAGTCCGTGCACTGTATACTTAAGGCAGTCTAGTGCACGTCAGCGTTGCTATTTCAATAATTAGGAATCAATCATTATAATCAAACGAAACGGTTATCCCGTGTATGGCGTATAGAGATCACGTTTCAAATAACGGTGAAGGTGATCTAGTACTTAGAAAATTATCTGCTTGCATCGTGCTTATATAACAACTTAAGGCGGTCTAAACGCGACAGAAAATGTATCAGCGATAGATCGCACTTACTCTTCAAATTTTCCGATATGTAAAAATTGTCTATCAATACAAGCTCATATTTAATTAACCGACTTCCAAAAAAGGAGAAAATTATCAATTCGGTGGGTATTTTTTTATTAGTTTGTTACCTCAGATCTCTTTTATTTATGAACCGATTTGGAAAATTCTTTTCTTATTTGAAAGAATATACTTTCAGATTGGTCCCATAGATATTTCATCAAAATCGGTTCAGTAGTTTGTCATTGAAGTCGGTTCGTAGATTTTTTAAAGCAATTTAGATTAATTTTAAAATCATAGGAAAATAGCTTAAATTACTAACATATATTTTATATTTTCTAATGGAGATCTAAGAATAAATAATCTATTATAATTTCACCTACTTAAAATTTTTAGTAACACTTTATTTCATAATATGTCATAGTTTTTACTCTCATTATTTAAATGTAGTACCTACATACTTTTTTTCGTTAATAATATTTAGCTCCCCCTTAACTAACATTACCAAGGTTATTATACATTTAGACTGATTTAAATGCAAATTTTAATGGGCTTTCAATGTACGCAACTAGTTCACATAACAGGTGCATCATTTTGATTGGCTATGGTTTAAAATGTTCACTTGATGGATCATGCGAATTCTGAATGGATTGCGAAATGCCTTGAATGGCACCCGGTCACTTGAATTATTGCTAAGGTATCTAGCTAAGAAGATCGTTTAATAAATGAGAAGATTACAGAAAATGTTCCGGATATATTGGTAAAACGGCCACCTTGTGTCATTACATGATCGCTCTCTTGGGATCCAAACAAACATATTTAAATTTTAGACATGGTTTTAATCAAGCAAGAGATGAGTAAAAAAATTTGAAGATACATACAATTAACAATACAGGATACTTACTAAAATTGTCAACGCCGAAGAAGTGTAAGTTATAAAACACTATGAAATTTAGTTAAATCTCATTAAAGGCTTTTATTATTATCCTTATTTTAAAGCATCTAGAATGTAAAGGTTAGCTAGATATATACCTAAAGGAATAAATTATTTAATAGCTAGACAGCTACTAATCATCAGAAATAGAATTATGTGTTGCATTTAAATCAAATAAAACTAAAGATAGTAATTTCTTAAGTTTTTGCGATTATTATACATTTAAGGCGGATTGTCCGTGAGGTGGCGGGAAATTTGAAAAAATTGTGTTCTTTTATGATTTTTACCCGGTCAAGATAAAAAATTTGAGAATATTTTGTTATTTGCGTAAAATAACAAACAATTAGACTACTTGATATGTCTTAGTTTGACTTTTAAACTAAACCAAATTTAAGACAAAGTCAAAAGACAAATCTAGTCTTAAGCATAAGAATCAGGCTCTTAAATCTAAGCAGGTCTTACACAATGGATATGGTTAGTAGGTAAATACATGAGACTCTGTGAGGGTATTTGCAATTTTAATATTTCCAGTCAATTTTACATTAGTACATTTCATATTTATTGGTAATTATAATTTTAAGCAAGGTTCAACTTATTAATAATAATCATTATATATAATTATTCGGTGAGGCACATTGAATAATTAGTAACAGAAAAAATAAACAACATAAACTAAAATAACTAAATAAAATACACACTAATTTATTTACAATCTTAATCTAATAATCCGCTACCAGTAGGCAACGTTCCCAAAATGCTGGCAGCATTGCCACGTTGAATGGCAATGCTTAATCTTTGACCTAAGTAGAGGCCAGCATTTTGGTCACGTGTGGCTTCGACCAGACGCCCTGAAAGTTCTTTGAAAATTCGATGAGCTCCAGGTCCCCACGGTCCAAGTGTCTCAACCCCAAAAGGCTCAAATATGTAACTACTATCAAGACTACTACTATAATTAGTAACAACGAGTATAACATAGCATTTCGTGCATTATTCGTATTTTTGAAATGTATATATTTACGTACGTCCTAAAGCATTTATTCAACCATTCTTTTCATGTTCCAGGACTCCGTAGTAGACCTAGTGGTTGGCCTGGGCGTGCCAGCTTCCAAGTTAGTCATCACTCTGCCAGCTCTAGCTCAGAAGTTTAGCCTTCAGAACGAGACCCTCAGCACTCCTGGAAGTCCTACCCTCGAGGACAACCCCAAGGAAATAGGGCAGGATGAGCTTTGCAGGCTGCTGCAGAAGGGAAGATGGACACTGGAAAGAGATCAGGATCTCTCGGCACCTTATGCTTTTAAGTACGTATTCCTACTTACTTTCATGACTTATTAAAACGAAAGAGGTATCAGCATCAGCCGGAAGACGTCTGAAGACTGCTGAACATATTTCTATATTATACTTTACCACAGAATAGATAATAGTAGCACTACTAGAATAGTTTGTGTGTTGAGTGGGGGTTGTTTTTCTGCCTGTGTTTTTGTAGATCAGGGGTTTTTCTGTATATGTATGTAGTCTTTGTTAGTATAAACGAAAAAAGAAAAATGATTTATGATAATGTACCTTGGACTATTAATAATAACCATGGACTATTAATAGGTAATAACCATTAACCCTCTTTACTCTTCTAGAAACAAAACCTGGATCGCCTTCGAAGACACCTCCTCCGTCGACGTTAAGGGCAAGTACGCCCGTGTCCGCGGACTGGCGGGTCTGGCCCTGCACCGCGCCGACCGTGACGTGGACACGCCCTGTGGACCCACCCTGAAAGCTTCCCTGGCTAAAGTTCTGAACCAGCAGAGCAGAGCTCCGAGGGCTGCAGTATTGAGGTGTTAATATACCCCTACACCACTTTACCAACAGCTTTTAAATTCGAAGTAATTTATATGTGGACATCTGTAAAATCCTACTCCGGACTGAAGTACCATATCCTAAAAACTTTACTAGCATAGTGCTGGTCCAACAATCCATTGATTTAAAAGGGCAGCTTATTAGCTGGAGTGATTAGAATAAAATTACAGTGAACAGCCGTTCTACCATACCGCATATTATCGCGTATCTTTTTAAAAATATTTTTTGTACTACTCAACTGTTTTTTTTTTCTCGAAATCTTGCCTCAATTATTCTGCTGTGAAATTTTCGCAAGGCGTTACATTTAATTATACCTAACATTTCTACTAAATATTAATATTTCCAGGTCTCTGGAACACGATATTCTGTCGGCTCCAGCTCACGCTCGTGCCCTGGATGCCCTGCAAGTTTCGCCTTACCGCATCACGCAGGTCGTCGACTCAGACGGAGTTATCCACTCTTTAAGAGAGGTAAAATAGTCCTTATACATTTTTAGGACGTCATCAATGATGGCATATAGGTACTCTCACTCTCTCTCTACTAAAAGCCCTGTCCTAGCATTAGATCTGTAAGTTATGGCAGCTGATGATGATGATTTTGCATTACCCCTAGACATCTACCACAAATTGCAGTGCCCCTAATGCTTTATCATAAAGGCAGCCTTGAAAGAGTCCTGAGCAGTACTTCAGCATGAGAGTCACTCTGAGACATCAGCACCATTAAGAGTAGCAATAATTATACGAGTACATCACTATTTGACGGTAGATTAAACTAGCAAAGATATGCTACCCACTTGGACGGATTCTCGTAGCTGAATAAGTAATGTAACTTTTAGAATAACCGGTGCATGGTACTTACTGAGTTAATATGAAGAATTGCCAAACACAGATGCACTTAAATGCTGTCATATTTATCTTATGCTAGGAGCGACTCTGCATCTTAAGAAAATAGATACACACTATATGACCTATTAATTTCTGAATAAGATAGAAATATACCCATAACTGCGTCATTGTTTCCAGGACACCCGAACAGAGTTTTCATGTTCGCGCCAAGGATACTTCGTGCACCCTCGGTCCTGCGGCCGGTTCTACCGTTGTGTCAAGTTTGATCAGCTCTCTCCCGAATATACCGTAAGTTCTTTTTGTTTTCTTTGATTACCATTTTTATACTGTCATTGGTTTGTTGGTTAGGCACCTTCAATTATTCGGAAGGCAATTTACCTCATTTAAAGATAATAAAGTGCAAAACTTAAATATCTATACCGCGAAGAACATTTTGCAGCAAAAATGAGACGTGGCTTTTTCTATGGATTAGGTAGTTAACTATTAGTCAATTTTTATTGCTTACTTTTCAGTAACTGACTGAGAGGTGATGTGGCGCTTGATGATTATAACTCTAAAAGACAGTAATGTAATCATTGAGTAGCTATTTATAGTGCTCGCCTGGTTTGTTACACCGAGAGCTCTCAAAAAGTTTTGGGGCCAAAAGACCTGAACACACTTAATAGTGTATTTCGGTCCGAATTGTATGCACTTGAAAGCAACTCTTCACTCTAAGGCGAAGCTTTTGAGATGAATCTAAGCATAGACTCATGCTTCCATATGTCCAAATTATATCATTTGACATTTCACGTTTCAACTCTTCAGATCGTCTAAGCCTGCAGTGATGTTTTACCACCTCTGACTACAACGTCACAGTCATGAGGTCAAACGCTTAACAAACAACGTAGGACTCTTACCATTAGGTACTTAGATACGATCAAATGATATGATACTAAATTCTCCGATGAGGGGTCTTGGTCTACCAGTCTACTGGTAATGTAGGATAAGTGATAAAAGTGTTTTTTTATTTAGGTTTTCGAATTCGACTGCCCTGCTGGGCTAGCCTTCGACTCCCGCTACGAGGTGTGTGTCTGGCCGGGCTCCCTGCCCGACTCTCAGGCCTGCCCTGGGTCTTCTGAAATCGCGCCCGTGCCCAGGACTAGGTTCATCTGTCCTGATCATGAAGGTAATACTCGACCCAATTGAAGTACGGTATTTTGTACTTCACATAATGTAACACCACTATTTTTTTCGTATTTGGTTGGTCTTAGTTTGGAAGCGAAAGTTTTGCTGAATGCTTTGTTGAATGCTTCGGTGTATGAGTAGTAATTCAAACCAAATTCTTGCAATTATGCCAGCATTAGCTTTATTTACAAATCTTTTTAAATCCGTCAGGTTATTACGCCGACCCTGAGAACTGCCGCTGGTTCTTCGCCTGTCTCGACCACGGGAAGGCGCCGCTGACGGCCTACGAGTTCCGGTGCCCGTTCGGACTAGGGTTCGACGCCGCGCGCCTCAAGTGCGACTGGCCGTGGCTGGTGCCGGGCTGCGGGAACATCGCAAGATACGAAGCTGAAGCGCACGGGTACTCCGCTGCTACACTCACAGGTACACACGTTAAATGTAACTGAAATGTCAGTTTGAGGACGTCACTAAGGTTAAGATTTATAGACGAGTCTAAGCGTGGCCTTTTTTCCATATGTCAAAACTGTATAGAATATTGACACGTGGAAACATGAGTCCACGCTTAAGTTTCGTCCCTGATCACCGAGATTGACCGTGGGCTTAATAAGATCGGCCAATCTTTGTGCATTCGGTGAAAAACGGTCTCTGTAATTCAGTTGGTTGGGTAACTGGTCAGGTGAGCAGAAGACCTGGGTTCAAATTCAGTTAGCGACGACTATTTTTGAGATGTTTCTATCTTCATAAACCTCACGTAAGTGTAGGTTAGCCTTCGCACTTTGAAATCTATTACTAATAACAAAAGTTGCTAAAAAAACACGACTGCCCTAACTAGTGTCACTCGGGATGATGTAAGGATTCTAACGATATCCCATACAGGCATTCAAAAGTTGTGGTGGAACAAAGAAACTCACATACATACATGAACCCTGAACACATTAAACTCCTTTTTTGTACAGTCATGTAATAATAATTAAAAAAACAGCTAATGGAAAGGTTATTTTCAAATCTTATCATTCTTGCTGCTATTTCTGTCATTGTGAGGGTCAACTACAACGTCACAGAACTAAATATGCATTTTAAAACAACCTATATATCTATTGTAAGTGACAAAATATATTTCAGGAGCAGCCGGTTTCCATGGCCAGACAGCAAACTCTTTGAACATTGCCGCCCACCAGAGCCTGGTCTCCGGAGCCTCTCTCGACAACCTCGTCGGCATCCAGGGCGGATTCCTCACCCACGACGACGCTTTGGACGCCAACTTCATTGCATCCCAAGAATTCTCTAACGGAGCTGCTCAATACTCTCAAAACAATCAAGGAGCTGGACTTTCTCAAGGTTCTAATCTCCTCGGCCAGGGTTCTCAAAACTCCTATAACTTAGATCTCTCTCACGGTTCTGGATTGGCTTATCAAGTAGGAGACGCAAATTCCCAGGCGGGAAGAGTCGGTCTAGTTCAAGCAACCAATTATAATGATGAAGGAAAATACACAAGCGGCTCGCTAATCTTGGATGACTATAGGTTACCTACGAAAAAGACAGGTGTACATGGTAGTGCAGCATTAAATGGTAACGTTCAAATTATCGGAATTGGTCAGGGTAGTGTGTCACAGTCAGGCTATAACGGTTATTCCATTGGCCAAGGTCGGTCCGAATTTGATTCTTCTGGCTACTCTGGTTCTTACTCGGCAAACGCAGGTAAAACAGCTGAAGGTTACAAAGGTTATTCCTCTTCTTCTTTCTCTGGCAATTTAGGACAGAAAACTGTATATCAAAGCCGCGATTATGACGCAGACAATTCGGGAGCATACGTGCATGATCCTTCAGGAGACTACGCGGAGCCTTACAAACATGATGATTCACCTGCAGAAGCTTATATTCATCAAAGTACTGGCTACAAAGCTTCCAGTGATTACTACGATTACAACAGATACAAGGGTGCTTCTCAAAATGATTACGAAGGCAAATACGTAGACAACAGTGGGCAGTATATCCAGGATAATTCCGGCGCTTACGTTGATTTTTCCACTGGATATAAGGCAGCTTCTCCAGGCGCGTATGTTGATGCTTCTGGCGCATACAAAGCTGATTCCGCCGGTGCGTATGTCGACACTTCTGCCGGTTATAAAGCTACGTCTAACGGACACAGAACTGAATTTTCAGGCACTTACACTGCTGACAACTCAGGATCTTACAATCATGACAACTACGGACAGTATATAGCAGGAGTATATAGAGCCGATGGACATATTGGAGGCGGAGCCGCTACTAGCGCAGTTAATATTCAAAGCTACGGCCAAGCAAATGCTGACAACTACATCAGTGATTCTAAAGCGTACACTGGATCATCCCACACACTGACAGCTGGAGCGATCAATGTGGGTCTTGTTGGTAAAACCACTTTAGTAGATATTGATTACAACAATCAGGGCGGTTATCAAGGACAGAACGGATACACTCAAAGCGTTTCTCATCAGACTCTACACCCAGGTCATGTGTCTTTAGTATCTCAGCCTGCAGTTTCTATTAACCATGTTGGAACTGACGAGGGCAATCTAGATGGCTATGGATACAACACTACTCCTACCTCTTCTGGAGTACCTACCACTGCAACTCCCTTTGCCGTCACAACAGCTATACCAGCTATTACCACATACAAAACTACATTCGTACCTCAGCCTAAATCGACAATCAAACAAATATTCGGATATACTCAACCGGCCGTCACTTTTGTCCAACCAGCTGTAGTTGCCGCGAGGAAGCAATATGTGACTCCTGAAGTACAAGTGGCTGGTAACAATCAAGGGGCATATCATTTCCAAACCCAAGACTACTCATCTGGCAGTTTTAATAGCCAACAGTCTTCAAGCTACAACAGTCAATCAACAGCAGGAGTGAAGTCAGAATCGTCTGGATATGAATACTCAAAACCAAGTGTTAGCTTCGAAGATGGTGTCTCTTACACAACATCAGCCCCAGTCGTACCTGTATCGACTTACAAGCCTCAAGAGTTTGCTCACAGTCAACAAACCCTTCATAATATAGAATCAGATGGATTCCAGTATTCTACTTCTGTACCAGTTACAGAAGAACCATTTAGGAAAGCATTCGCTTACACCACTGGTCCTTCCGTCACAACATTTGCTCAACCTACAATCTCCACTTACTCTCCTCAAGCATTCAGTCACCAGACCATCCATAAAGTAGAAGCCAGCCATGTTCATGTACCTTCGGCTGAATTTGGTGCTACTGGCTATACTTCTGGAGTGAGTTATGAAGCACCAAAAACAGTAGTTCAGTACACGACGGTACAACCCACAATTGGTGTCCAGCCTGTAGTAGTATCGACATATCAGCCCCAAGTTCTCAGCCAGCAAACATTACACAAAGTAGATGCTAACCGGGTTAATAGTAATACCTACTCTCAAGATTCGTCCTCAGGGTACAATTATGAGAAGCCAGCTGTCAAATTTGATGAAGGTACTAAATCTGTTTTTACGTACTCCACTCCAGCCCCTAGTGTGGTTCAGTACTCAACACCTGCTCCAGCTGTAGTATCGACCTACAGACCACAAGCCTACAGCCACCAAACTCTACATAATTACGAAGCTAAGCCTCTCGTTACTGTTTCATCGACACCTCTTACTGCAGTTCAATACGAATATCAGTCGACACCTGCCACTAACTACCAGAACCCGTTCTTGAAATACACTCAACCGAAAGTGACTCCAGTTACTTACGTACAGCCTACATATCAACCTCAAGCTTATAGTCAACAGACGATCCATAAAGTGGAAAACAGCAAATACTCGTCTGGTGATAACGGCTATGAATTTACGAAGCCTGTTGCATATGAACAACCCCAGACAGTGTTCCAGTACACGACACCACAACCTGCTATCACTGTACAACCAACAGTATCTACATACCAACCTCAAGTGGTTAGCCATCAAACACTACACAAGTTTGACGCTAGTCGGGTCAATAGCTACTCCGAAGCTGAATCAGGCTATCAATATTCGAAACCAGCAGCCAAATTTGAAGAAGGTCCTCAGAACGTTTTCTCCTACTCGACCTCGACCTCAGCACCCGCAGTTGTTTCTACTTACAAACCACAGGCGTACAGTCAGCAAACCATTCATAAGGTGGAAACTCAGAAATTCTTACCGGTTTCATCGACTGCGGCACCTAAGGTTGAGCTTACCTATCAGACAGCTGATGTTTCTACTTACGAAAATCCAATTATTAAATTTGCCCAGAAGGTTACCCCAGTAGCTTATGTCAAACCAACTGCTACTGTGTACACACAAACTTATCAGCCTATCGTCCAGCAACATGAAGTGAGTCATGTGCAGTCTGGTCAGTACGACGGATCATTTCAACAATCTTACGAACAGAACTTGCAGTTGAATCAGGAAGGTTATTCTTACAGCCAGCCTGAAATCCAGAGAAACATTGAAACTGCGAGAAAAGCATACTCAGACGCAAATGTCGTTTCTCATCAAACATTCCATTTGGCTAATGCCCAAAAGGAATCTGATTCAGGGAAGAATGTCGTCTTTGTTTCTACCACACCTGCAGATTTAGCTTACGAGCAACATTACTCTGAATATGAAGCTCCGAAAAAGGTTGAAACTTATAAGGCTCCCGAATATGTCCCACCAAGAAATGAATACCAGCAGTTTTACTCTGTCGTTTCCACGGCCGCTCCCGTCGTCCAGCAGAGTCACATACAAACTCATGAACAATACGACATCAAACCCGTAGAATACTCCCAACAGTACGAAACGATTCCAGCTCAAGATGTTACATTCAGTACTTCTCATGTACCAGAACCAAAAAGGATAGAATCCTATCACATTTCATCCTTCCCTGGTACCACGTATCAGCAAACTTACGATAACCCGGAAATACAGGTTGGGTACAAGGCCGAGGAGTACATTGCACCTGTTGTGTCTACTTCAAATCCTATAGTTACGTCAACTTACAGACCCCGAACGTACTCTACAACCACAAGGGAGTATCTTCCTCCAACAATAGCTACTGCTTCCACCACAAGAGAGTACCTTCCTCCTGCTGAGCCTGAATACATAGTTCCAGCAGTCGATAACACTTACTACACGCCTTCATCAACTTTAAGACCTAGAGTGAAATCAACAACTCCCACTAACAGATACACGGAATCTACTACTGCTTATAAGGCATCCGAGTACGTGCCTCCCGCGGGAGAACAGGGATCTAATGTAGTAAACTTTGAAAGCTTCGGATTTGAAAACATTCAAGCCTCCGTGGCTCCTAAAATCAGATACAACCCATATCAAGAAATTAGTGTTACGCAAGAAGTCACAGCAAAACCGATTTATAGAAAACAAAATATTGTAGTTGAAACAGCTAAGTCTAACTTGTTAGGCTTTGGAACAGTTGGACCCGATGCTGGTTTAGTATCCCCTATCACATACACGACAACAGCACCTGTTGTGTCTTCGACATATAGTTACAGGCCCATTGTGAAATCTACTACTCAAGCACCTACTTACAAGTACGTCGAATCTACAACTTACAAAGCACCTGAATATTTGCCACCCACCGGAGAAGTCGAGGTTAATTTCGAAGGTTATGGAGCGAAGAATGCGCAACAAGCATCACAGATCAGTTACCAAGAAAATGTAGTATCAACATCAGCGCCGATTCAAAGAAAGCAGAATATTGTTGTACAAACTGCGAAGGCTAACCAGCTAGGATTAGGTAATGTAGGCTCGAATGCTGGCTTACAAGTGCGCACAGCTTCTACTCCCACTGTCGTATCAAGCACTGAGACTTATAATGTAGTTCCACAAAGAGTGACTTCAACATATGTTCCAGAAGAACAAGGCTTATTTGAAGTATCACCGTCTCCGGCGCCCAGACGCCGAGTCAAGCCAAAAGTAGCGGTTGTAACAAAGATAAACGATTTTAACCCGTTGCTAGTCCGTAAGTTAGGAGCAGTCTGCAGCTGTCAGTCTCCAGTTTTAGTACTGAAAGGAAGACGGCCAAATGTGCCAGTCCCACAAGACTTTGACGATTACACAAACGAATATGACGACTCAAACCGTGGAGACATTAATGACGGTGAATGGGCTCAGAAATCTGCTAGAATACAAACACCTACCGTCACTACCACCCCTATCGTCACTTCTACCTTCAATCCCATTATCGTTCCCGAGGACACATATTACCAAGATTATCAGGAACTCAACCACTACAACGTAGCCGTCACTCCTAAGAATGTTCAAACTATCGTATCAAGCACCCCGGCTGTGTCTTCAACACAAAGAGTAGTCAGAATCAGGCCGCGCGTTAAGGCTGTGACCGTTGCTCCTACTTACGAAACCGTGTTGCTGAACCAAGAGCTGGCACCTTCAGCCGCAAGTGACGAAGTTACAAACAACGATGCAGTTTCTGCAATTCACTCCCAATCGTTCGACAGATACGGTCCTGGCGGATGGAGAAGCAGAGACGAAACTCTGCAAGGATCGGTAGACTGTAAGCGAGCCGGTCTTTTCCGTCATCCTAAACAATGTAACAAGTTCTACGCTTGCCGATGGGATTGTACCAAGGAAAGGTTCACACTGCACGTTTTCAACTGTCCGATCCAACTAAGCTTCGACCCCACACTCAACGCTTGCAACTGGCCCAGTCAAGGCCCAGCGTGTCAAGGTGACACACTCCTTACCAACGCGTTTTGAGTCCTCTAGCATTGCCAATCTCAACGTGCCATCAAACTAAATTGTGATAGAAACGTATTGTGATCACGAAATTTACTTTAATTTTACTTTCAGCTACTAGGTTTACATAAACATTTTAGTATCTTGCTACTATAATTACTCGGATTGAATCTAAATGTAAAACTATCAAGCAGCAAGATACATAAATCATTACATATTATTTATATGCTATAAATATACATTTGAGTGTCTCTCTTTTTGTTTAAGAAGCTTATTTATTTGTTTCACTTTGTTAATGTTATTTCATAGTTACCTATTTATTAATCATATCACTCAGCTTATAGCTTGCCAAGCATGTTGCGTTTTATCGGTTAAATTGAAGTTACCATTTTCTAGTTCTTAAAGCATGTTATGTTGTAAAATAGTCATTTTTTACTTTTATAAATTTAAGAAACAATATGCTGTAATTGTAAATATATAATTTTATTCAATTAAATGTTTATTATTTCACATCGAATACATGTCACAACTTAAAATAGATGTCAAACTTAGTAAAAATAAGCAATAGGTTTAAAAAAAGACTAAATATTCAAGGAAACTGGTTTTTCAACAGTGGCCAAGGCGTCTCGGTACTTATACACCACCGCTTCTACTTCTTCTTCAATGAATTCCGTCACTTGATCAGAAGCTCTTCCAATAAACGTGGAAGCATCCAGAATTGTATCCAACTGGGAGAGGATAGGCGCGAAATAGCTGTCTTTCTTTACACGCTCAATCAAATCATTGTCTTTACCATGTTGCTTGACTTGCGCACCCGCTTCATGAGACAGGACTCTGATTTTCTCATGGCATACCTGACGGTCGCCTCCAGCTTGCACCATAGCCATAATGATGTTCTCCGTAGCCATAAATGGCAGCTCTTGAGCAATGTGGCGTTCGATCACTTTAGGATATACAACTAATCCTTGGCAGATGTTTAATAAAGTCAGCAGAGTAGCATCAGCTGTGAGGAACGCTTCAGCTAGAGTAAGGCGACGGTTAGCGGAGTCGTCAAGAGTACGCTCCAGCCACTGAACAGCGTGGGTGTTTGCTGCGTTAGCATATAGCGTGATCAAATGACGGGCAAGAGCGCAGCAACGCTCCGACCTCATAGGATTCCTCTTATAAGGCATAGCGCTCGATCCGATCTGAGACGCTTCAAAAGGCTCCTCGATTTCCTTCCTCGACGCCAACAAACGTATATCTGAGCACATTTTGTGTACAGTCGCCCCGAGACCTGACAAAGCAGCCACAACTTCTATGTCCACTTTTCTGGAGTAAGTCTGTCCTGTGACAAGGTATCGCCGGTCAAAGCCGGCTAGTTGAGCGACTCGTTCATCTAACGCCTTTACTTTTTCGCCATCTCCATGGAAGAGTTGCAGGAAGGAGGCTTGAGTGCCCGTGGTACCTTTGACTCCTCGAAAGCGAAGGTCTTCCTTGGCGCGAGAGAGGGCTCGCTCGTCCATAAGAAGGTCGCTCAGCCAGAGACTGGCTCGCTTGCCAACGGTGGTGAGTTGGGCCGGCTGGAGGTGGGTGAAACCCAAGATTGGGAGTGACCTGAAATGTGATAAATTTCTTTTTTAGTTAATTGTACGAAGTCAATCGATTTTGCAATTTGGAGGCTTAGGTATTGAGACTAGTTAAAACTGCGGCCTGAAGCGGTCCGGAGAACTGCAGATCAGTTTCACTCTACATTTTCAGTAAATAACACGAGAAAAGGATGGTCTGAAAAATTAGACGCCACTACGTACGACGTACAAATTCATAGCCGTTCAAACATTGGTTACAAGCAAGTTAATTAATTTGTCAAGTAAAATATACTCCATGCCTTTCTCATGTTCTTATTTGGAAAGAGAGAGTGAAACTAAAATTGAGTTTAGATTTGTGAGAACGTGTGTGAGAATCGAGTAATCACTTTTTATAAAATGAATGCTTGTAAAAGATTGAAAGTGTTCAGTGTAGTACGTAGGAAGCCATAGAATGCTATTCAAATGGTTGAATTCCCTAATTTAGGTATCAAATGCAATTGCTGAGGTCTTCAATCTTCATACATACTAAGTTGTTATACATGATGCCTGATTGTATGCAAAACGTAACAAAGCTAGTTGAGAAGCAAATTTTGATTGATTGCGCAATGAAGCATGGTACTTTGTGTAGAGTATGTACATCTCTGTGATCTACAGGCCAATGTAGGCATTATAGATGATATACTTGGCCATAGACTTCATTAGGAGAAACATATTAAATTCTAAAATTTTTTTTGTTTTACATCACCTTTGACCGCAATCTTTAAAAGCAATCTATAATTTGAATACAACAATGAAAGTATGTACCCACTGTGGAACACTTGATATGTCATTGCCACAGAGTAAGTATGAGCAACGGTCGGATTGCACGAGCAACTAACTCAGGGGCACCATTCATCATCATTATTACCATCATCATTACCAGCAACAATTATACCACTGGAGCAGCTTTGCCAGCGACCTAAGGCCATCCTCCAGTATCATTATCACCATCATTATTACCAGCAACAATTATACCACTGGAGCAGCTTTGCCAGCGACCTAAGGCCATCCTCAGCTATATCAAATAAGATGGGGTGGCTTATTATACGCCGGCAAGGGGAAATGCACAACACACCCCACAAGCGAGACGTTAGTGCAGGCATAACACCCCCATCACGAATAAGAAAGGATAGGTAGACAATTAATTTACACCTGTAATTTTCCCAACAACAAAAACGTCAGATGCACAAAGTGGCTTCAAGTAATGAGCTATACCTATACAACTTACAGTCCACCAAATGAAGATTAAGAAAATGACAAGTCATTACGTCGTCCTACTTTATGCTTACTTGTATTCTTCAGCAAACCGCGCCAGCCGGCTGATCACAGCCGCAAGCCTCGGCAGCAGCAACTCAAACCCATGCTTGATCACGATCAGATCCGTGTTATCCCCGACATAGCACGACGTAGCCCCAAGATGTATGATAGGTGCGGCCTTAGGACATTTCGCGGCTAGAGTGTGGACATGTGCCATGACGTCATGCCGGACTTGCTTTTCATGTTCTGCCGCAGCAACGAAGTCTATGTCGTGGACGACTGCTTCCATTTCGGATATCTGCTCTTGGGTAATGTCGAGGCCAAGTTCCTGGAAAGGTAGAGAAATTGGAGTTAGTAAACTCACTGCGGAAGCTACTTCATCATCAGACGGAAAACGTCCACTGCTGTGCATAGGTCTCTGTCATAATATAACTAGGCAGGCGTCTTGGTGTTTTTTTTTATGTTATTTGGTAACGAGACGAGCTGGTCGTTTGCCTGATGGTAAGCATAACGCCGGCCCATAACAATTGCAGTGCCACACAGAACTTTGAAACACAAAGGCCTGCGCGGCACTGCAGTTTGCTCGTTACCTTGAGACATTAGGTATTAAGACTCATAAGCCTAGTAATTTCACTGGCTACTCTGCTCATCAAACCGGAACACAGTAATGCTTGCACACTACTGCTTGGCGGCAGACTTCACGAGCAAAGCGGTGGTAACAACCCAGACGGCCACTAGCAGAAGAGTTAGTCCTCCCACTAACAGATATAATAATAGTTTCAGATTCGAGACTATTAACAGATTAACAATGTTTATAAAAATAACTGTTTTGTCTATCCTGAATATTACTGGTAGGTCTTTAATTGGGCCAGAACCTCACTCTTAGGTATTTTTTTATTATAATAGTATCTCCAACAAAGTATCACAGTCATAGAGACACAGGTCAAGTTCTGTAAAAAATAATAATAACAAGAAGAGCCAGTTTAAGATTGGGAGTTATGTACAAATAAATAAATAAATAAATAATAAAACTAGTTAGGTATATCCTAATGTATATATGATCTTGTTCAATATTATTTGTTTTGACCTCAATACAGTCATATTTAGGTTGCAGCTAAACAAGCAAAATTAAATAGTAGCCTTAAATAAAGATAGCATTTTGATCAAAGATACAAAAACCCGGCTTTACTTCTAGCAACATAGAGTTCAAAACGTAAACGGCCAAGAAAAATCCTAATATTGCAACCTGCCCTACTAATTCGCTGAAAAAGATAAGATTAGAAGCTTGAACGATACTGATAATGCGATACGAAAAAGATAAATGAAGTCATCCAGTGACGAATAACCTGTTAGCGAAAACGGACATAAAGACAAAAGAAATAGTAAAACAAGTGATTTTAAAGACAAAAAAGTGTTAAAAATCAGTGAAAATGGTGTCCGTACAGACGATTGCGACGATCGTGGTCAAAACCTTCAAAGTTGTAAGTTTTTTTGCTTTTTTGTCGATAAGTTTGTCGAAAGTGTGACCGAAATGACAATAGCGAATGATACGCTTTGATACGTGACAGCGATACGCATTCGAGTAAATGCCGATCCATTGACGAATAAATACAAAGAATAGGCAGTGGTTATAGGCTTAATTCAATTTCTATAAGTAATCATAATCATTGTGAAAATAGAACTTATTATTGATAAATTAATACCTATGTTAATGAAGTAGGTACCAAAATCGTAACACTAGAATATCAAAACAGAATTTTTGCATAAGTAGTTAAAATTCGCGTAATCCAAATAGCGCAAAGCCTACTTAATATTATAAATGCGAAAGTGTGTTTGTTGGTTTGTTGATTTATAGGTTTGTCATTCTTTCGTGCAGTAACAGAGCAACGGCTCGACGTGATTTTTGGCATAGATATAGTTTATGGATCGGAGAGTAACATAGGCTACTTTTTATCCCGGAAAAATGCACGGTTCCTATGGGAACGCGGGTAAGAACCGTGGGCAGAAGTTAGTAAAGAATATATAACAGAGACAAGCTTCTGCCCGCGGTTTTCACCAGCGTTCTCACAGGAACCGTGCATTTTTCCGGGATAAAAAGTAGCATAGGTCAATAAACTATATCTATGCCAAAAATCACGTCGTTCCGTTGCTCCGTTACTGCGTGAAAGAATGACAAACCAACAAATCAACAAACACACTTTCGCATTTATAATATTAGTAGCATATGTACATAATATGTGAATATGATATTCGTATACCCAGTATTGGACTATCGCGTACAAATCATATCTTTAGTAGAACTAAAACGCCTAGATCTTCATATAGTCCCTCTATATATCACTCTATTGTTATATAAAATTATACTAATGAAGTCCTTGGGGAGATAATTGTCCCGCAGACCATGAATAATACGTGTGATTCATAGTAATTGGTACCTTGGTCTTATTTAGATCAAGAACTATGGACCATGACGACTGACTGTAGTATGTTACAGATAAATAAAACTCGCCTATGCCTACGTAAAGACGGGCAATAAGCATTATTATTTGATAGTTTTGGATATGATTTCATATTGTGATGACTCAAAATCATTTTACAAGATCTCATTAATAAATATTTACAACTGGATTTTTTTTTTTTTACACTCATACCCCCCCCCCCGCACTAGCATTCCCTGTGTCGCAGGTGGCATGGACATACACAGATACACATCACAAACATCCAAGACCCGAGAACAAACTTTATGCTTACACAAAATCTGCCCCGGCCGGGAATCGAACCCGGGACCCCTCGCCTTGCAGGCAGGGTTACTACCAACTTAGCTACGGAGGCGTCGTTTATTAAATCTAAACTTAATATTCAATACAAAATAACCTTATTTTTAATTTTAATACGCTAGTTAGTCGATATACTCGTAAGGTACATAAAAAACACGACATGCCCTAGCCAGTGTTACTAGGGGTGATGTGGGGATTCTAACGATAGGTGTATTTATGTATATGTATATAGGTATTTTTATGTTTTTCTTTAGCCTTTGGGTTGTCTGGAAGAGATCGCTATGAGCGATAAGACCGCCCATTGTGACACTTAGTTTCTTAAGATTTTAGTTTTAAATATTCCTGTACTGTGGTGTTTCAATAAAGAGTTTATCTATCTATCTATCTATCTATATTATGGTAATTGGCGCACCCCTCTGGGGTGATTAGTGGGTACATCGGGAATTTACCTTTCATCCTTTATGAAATATATTTTATAGTGTTAACCGACACTAGCGGATGTTCACGCAAAAACATACATCACAAAAATTTCGCTTCCAACAGGATTCGAACCTGTGTCCTCTGGTTATCTAGACCAGACGCCTTAACCAACTAGGCTATGGGAGCAATCGATGTTGACTGCGAGATTCTTGAGATGATGTTTTCTTTCCGGCTTACAAGGCGTAGCTCCATCTAGCAGACCTTGCGCGATTGCCTAGGTTCGAATCCTGTTGGAAGCGAAATTTTTGTGATGCATATATTTACCTTTCATCCTGTCATTAACACTTTTAATGAAGTCTTTATTAATTAATATCTGAAAAGAGGCATAAACAAGCGTAATGTTTGAGGTTATAGTTTCCAGATAGGGCTCGCGTCCTCGTTCACTATCGGTCGATAACGGCGCACCTCGTTGATATAATACTTAGTGTTTAATGAACACATACCTTTATGATGCACGTTACTTTACGAATATTGTTTTATATTGTACTAGCTGCTGCCCGCGGTTTCACCCGCACGGAGGTATTGGATTTCATGGTTTTTATTTTTTTGCGCGGAACTCTAATTCTTTTTCTGAAATAAAAGTAGCCTATGTTACTCCTTGTAACATCAGCTATCTGCCAGTGAAATTCCCGTCAAAATCGGTCCAGCCATTTCGAGATTACCCGGAACAAACAGACATACAAAAATTTTAAAAATGGTTGTTTTGTTATAGGTTCCGTATATACTTTCATATGCATTTAGTAAAAAGCTGTTATTTAGATATTACAAACAGACACTTCAATTTTATTTATCTGTAGTATGGATTGTATTTATATAAATATTGTTTTGTATTGTTTATTGGACATTCGAGGAAGAAGAAAATAATAATTATCCGTTTAATAATACCTACTATTGTAAAAGCGATAGGGTGTAGGTTTGTTGGTCAGTTGGTTTATTCTTTCACGCAGCAACGCCTCAACGGATCAATGTGTTTTTTTGTCATAGGTAAAGTTTATGGATTGGACAGTAACATAAGGCTACTTTTTATCCCGGAAAATGCACTGTTTCTGTGGGCATTATTCCTTGTATGCACTCTTTTTACTATAAATGTTGTCAAATTAGACCAGCTTGACAGACTGGTTCATCCAGAAGCGACTGACCCCCCATTAGCTATGTGCCAGTGAAAGTCCCGTCAAAATCGAGCCGTTTCGGAGATTACGCGGAACAAACAGACAGACACACAGCCAGACAAACATTTGAAAATGGGTACCGTAATTAAATAGGGGACGAATATACTTTGCTTTTTAACCGACTTCCAAAAAAGGAAGAGGTTTTCAAGTCGGTTGTATTTTTTTTGTGTTTGTTGCCTCAGATCTCCATCATTTATACACCGATTTGGAATTGTTTTTCTTTCTTTGAAAGGATATACTTTCAGATTGTTCCCATAGAAATTTCATCAAGGTCACAGACTTAATCAAGGTAGGTTCAGTAGTTTGTCACTGAAGTCGATTCGTCGCCTTTTTATTAATAATAATCCCCAAAATATTGTTACTTTAGATTTGGGGATTATTATACATTTTATTCATAATCCTTTCATAGGTTATGCTTTTCTTAATTTTCAGTATATATTACGTTGGTATAATGTTTTTTTTTTATAATGATGTTTGTTAGCGCTATCATATGGACAGTTATTGTTAGTCACCATAACCACGTTACTCAGAAGCCATTGTGCCAACCACAAGTGTACCGGACCACGGCGTGAGTAACGTACGATTATCTGATAAGAGTTGTTTGTTTTACGAGTATTGCAACGCGTGGTGAAGGGCGTTTTCACTATGTTAGAAGATGGGCATGCTGCGAATAGGATCAATAGAGTAACTACTCTATTGATATATTTTTTAATTCTTATTTTTTTCACTTTAATTTGCTTCGCATTGTTTCTGACTTACTGGCTAAGCTAAAGGTTACTTTTCGCTCCGTCCTTAGTGTCGCCCTTGGCCCGCGATTCGATAAGGGCCAAGTTATTCACCGGATGTAGCCAGCGTTCTGAGTAAACTGCCAACTGGTAGTGAGCTAGAACATTAGACTATCCACACTATAAGCCTTCACAAAGGTCAATAGCCGCCTCAATCCAACTGTTTCTTAACCGACTTAAAAAACGAGGAGATTCTATGTTTGACTGGTTTTGTTTTATGTATGTTCACCGATTTCTTTAAAAAGGTAGATAAGGTGCTTTCGAGGTGGTCCCAAATAAATTTAAGAAAGAATACCACCTCTAAAGGTAGAAAAATGAGAGACGAAATTTCATATATCGCGATATTTTCATAGAAGTCGCCTTTGCATAACAACTGCAGTGCTAGCCAGAGCATTGAATTGCATACCGGCATTGCATCGAGCTCGTTCCGGACTACGTAATTTTCCGGACTGCGTTGCCCTTCAAGACACGCTAATACTTGCACAACACTAGTGCTTGGAGGCAGATATAACTAACTGTATACTTAGTATTTATCAGGTACTAAATAACAGCTTGCTAATAATGCGATACTTATCCAAGTCGATCACGTACAAAGCGCATAATAGACTCACCCAAGGTAAAATAGATGATTCGTTGCCTGGGGGCCTATTCTCGTTACCATTCAGGTGTTTCCGTCTCTGCCGTTTCTATTTTAATAACAAAGTGAGTAAAAGAGACAGAGTATGTGACAAGTGAGAATTAAACCCCTAGATGGTTCATGGCTGTTCGGATGCAGTGACGACTTGCGAAGTATGAAACTATGGACACATACTGCGCAAATCGTCATTAGCTACGCGTGTGGAGCGTGATGTTAGGTATCTGTGCTAATGGATCGTATTGTGGTTTACTAGTAGGTAATTGTAATAAAATGGATTGGCTTGAGGAAATCATTGATACGACTTGTTTACAAATCTGGGCAGAACATCGTTCGCCTGTTAATTAGGTAATGCAGTAAAACTGTTAGGTCAGGTGAACTTTTAACGGATAGCTTGAACTTGAGTTAATTTTTTGGAAAGTTAACACTTTAACGGTTATCGTAGTTAACTTTTTAGTAGCGAATTAACGAAAAACTTTTAGACAAGTTAACTTTTTTATTAGCTTTGTTTAAAAGCTTCGTCTAATTTATAAATAACCTTTGTTAATAAGAAGATGTTTTGTAATCCAGTTTTTAAATTCTTTCACATTTATTTGTAATTTGTTCTTGAATAAATAACACAATACAATACAACTACATCTCTACTGTACTCTCTCCATTGACTCTCTACAACAGATATACATAAGTACTAGTACTAGTATTCATTTCTCTAATATACAAACTTCTATTTCCACTTCCCATAACAACACTACCAATTTGCAAACGTGAATCTGAAACAATCACAACAATCCAGAGGATGTTGCCTTTGTAATTGTTTAAATCATTGTTTCCTGCTGAAGCCGACAATTGCGATCGTAATTATCAGCTGTCGTATGTAGATCAGTGAAAGCGACAGAGGTTACAACAAATATGCATGACGGTTATGTCCCGAGTCTCGTCCCAGCTGTTTAGTAGACCGGCAGCGCTTTTGACAGCTGTTATAGTCTGTATTGCGTAAAATTATTTATGGGTAAACTAGCTTCTGGCCGCGGTTTTCACCCGCGTTCCCACAGGAACCATGCATTTTTCCGGGATAAAAAGTAGCCTATGTTACTCTCTGGTCCATAAACTATATCTATGCCAAAAATCACGTCAATCCGTTGCTCCGTTATTGCGTTATTGCGTGAAAGAAGGACAAACTAACAAACCAACAAATCAACACACCAACGAACCAACAAACGCACTTTCGCATTTATAATATTAGTAGGATTCGTAGGATTTTTTAGTGTGACCGAGCGGGAACTTTTACGAATTTCAACCTGGCGCACCTGAGTTCCTTGCAGCTCGACTGCATAATTAATTATTTCAAGTTATGTGCGGTTTATCACACTCGCTCTAAAACGGTTATAGAAAACATCGTGAGGAAATCAGCATTTTCAAGAACCGGGAAATTCGGGAACCTGTGACATCTGCTAGGTCACACTAGACCCGTCTGGTCCGTGGTGGTTTAGTCTCTAGGGAAGTTTTTTTTTATGTTATTGGTAACGAGACGAGCTGGTCGTTTGCCTGATGGTAAGCATAACGCCGGCCCATAACAATTGCAGTGCCACTCAGAACTTTAAAACACAAAGGCCTGCGCGGCACTGCAGTGCGTTCGTTACCCTGAGACATTAGGTATTAAGTCTCATAAGCCCAGTAATTTCACTGGATACTCTGCTCATCAAACCGGAACACAGTAATGCTTGCACACTGCTGCTTGGTTCAGACTCCACGAGCAAAGCGGTGGTAACAACCCAGACGGACACTCGCAGAAGAGTTAGTCCTCCCACTAACACACGCAGCAGATAAAGCAAAGATAAAGCATGTATCTAAACAGTGGGAGTATAATAAATAGGCTGCTGTTGTTGATGATGATGATGATTTTTTTATTAGTCGTAGTATTTTCCTTAGTAGTAGTGAATCGTAGGATTACGATGACTTCAAAAAATATAAATTTCACACCTTTATTGTGAAAAACGAGTTGGATATATTAAAATCATAATTTCACTTTTATACGTAACAAAGGATTAATACGGATTTATATGTTACATATTTTAATTAATTTATACTACGTTAATTTGGATTAGTTATGATACTGAATAACGAAGTTTATGTTAAGGTAATGGTTCACAGCAGTAGATATAATTAACGAATAGAAACCTAAACGTTAAAGTAATTGTTACAAATTACTTTTTGATTTCACGCTTAATTCTAGTTTAATTTTAAATAATTATTGTTGCCAAGGCTAAATTTAGAAACCTAATATAAGACCAACCGAAGCTAAAATTTATAATGTCTAAAATAATAGTTTAAAGTGTTATACTTTGCGGAAATACATATTTATAAAATACTAGGTATGACCCGTGGTTTCACCTGCGTGGAGTTTTCTCAGGACCATTTTCTGGGATAAAAAGTAGCCTATGTCTGATAAACTACGACCATCTTTATAATGCAAAAATTCAAATCATGTTACTGCGTGAAAGAAGGACAAACCAACAAACACCCTTACGCATTTATGATAGGGTTTATTGGGATTTGGCTTTTTCCGCCTGGAAAATAATAAAGGTAATTTAAATAATCTGAAATCTTTTTATTGGTCGTAATTTTGTCTATGGGTAACTTTTTGAATCGTTAACATGGATTGATTGACAATACAGGTATGCTATTGGTTAGTTGACTGTTGCGATTGATGAATACTTTTTAGAATCTTTGGACGTAAATCGAATTTAAAAAAATGTTTCCTCCAATGATTATTCACTTCATTTTTTTATTAGTTGGCCACATACCAAATTAGCACATATGAAAATATTTTTGAAAGTTCTATTCACAACATTACTCTATACCAAGCTGCAAAGCGCATTTCTTACACGTGTTGACTCCTGACTTGTGCAGCTAATGACATCTGAAGTCAGAAGACTAATGACATTAACGTATACCTAATTGCTGCTATCCTGTTATTTTAGGACGCAAAGATAGGCACTAACTTAATTTCTACAGCAGGAAATATGTACATACAAAATACTGATTACAGTTTTTACCTACTTACTACATTATTATGTGTTCTGTGCCCCTACTAGGTAGCGATTTATTTATATAGCTGTTCCGCGCGGCTTCGCCCACGTAATAAAAGTAGCCTAAGCTACACCTTATAACATCAGCTATCTGCCAGTGAAAGTCCCGTCAAAATCGGTCCAGCCGTTTCGGAGATTAGCAGGAACAAACAGATAGAAACAAATATGCTTATACAATTTATACATCAACCATGCATTAGGTGAACGGGTTGCAATACCCTCGTGTGCGCGGATGCCATATAAATTGTATGAAAATTTTTTTCAGCAGGTTGTGGTCGCGTTAGGGGCATCGTAGACGCTTATGCAAACGTACGTTTGCTTGTCAGAATAACAATGCTTTTGCGTCAAGCGCGCATTTCGAGTATCACGAAATCCGCTTCACGTAAAAGCGTTGTTATTCTGACAAGCAAACGTACGTTTGCATAAGCGTCTACGCTGCACCTTAGAGGCTGCGTTCGGCTCACTGTGCGGCAGCACTTACGAGCAATAATTATTGTAGACACAATTACAATTATTTATTAACGCCTTAATAACAAACTGTTAAAAAAATTATCTAATGTCAAAATTGTTGTGTTATAAGCTTGTTGTTAGCTTGCATCAAGGTTATATCTGATAGTACATAATATACAGCAGGTACCTACTAGGATAAGAGATACCAAATCCAATGAACCAACATACCTTAAAGAGATTTGCATTATGACTTAAGTAGATATAACTTTCTATTTGCCCCAGATGATTAAACGCAAAGGAATCTACATTTTGCCCATAACTCGGATTAATAAGGCCCACTCATTGTACTCGACAAAGTAAACTCGAACAGAACTGAGGCATTTACAGATGTGAAGGCAGCGTGCCTGGGTGGTCTCATTGTGGATTAATGTTGCATAAACCACATCTTAGATATTACTCTTGTTACCTTAAGGCACGTAAGAATGAGTTTTTGTAATACTTTGTCAGTTTTTTTTGTTTTCGCTGGTCGCCAGTATCTCACCTGACTTGTGAAATTACTGGGCATCTGAGACTTAATACCTAATTTCTCAGGGTATCGAGCGCACTGCAGTGCTGCGCAGGCCTTTGTGCTTCAGATTCCTGAATGGCACTGCAATTGTTATGGGCCGGCATTATGCTTACCATCAAACAAACAACCCGCTTGTTTGGTTATCAATTAGTATTAAAAAAAACCTTAAGCAACGATGTGGTCGTAGGTAACTAAGTACAATTAATCTATCTCCTGCTTTTGGTTACTAGGTTATTTGTATTACTTTTGTATTTTTTATGTAGTGTACGAATAAAGAGTTAATCTATCTATTTTTGCCGTTAAAAATTTCATGTTACAAATTCAGCAACACGCCTTATTAACTCTCATCAGTGAATTTCACACGAGTTCAGAATATAGAAACAACCACTTTTATCTCTAAATTCTGTTAACCGATACGTGATAGGCCGATACCTTATCAGGCCTCAATGGATACGTACACTTCTGTACGTAAATTTCTGTGTTATTGTAGTTTTTGGTTCCGGTTTCAATTTCCCGGAAATATGCGTTGGTACGTATGTGACTCAGTCAAAATATATGTTGAGTAAGCATAGACATTATAACGATATGTTAGAGGAAGTGATGATTAATTTGGGTGACAAAAATAGGAAGTGCTTATCACTTTACTGACACAATTAAACCGAACTGAATACCTTAAAAAAGTTAAAATCCGTTAAACATTTTTTACTTGAGTAATTTTGCCCACTTTTCTCGCAGATTTACCTACACTGTTAGTTGCGGAAAAAAGCGATATTTGATGAGACCCCCTCCCTGTCCACCACGTGAGATTGGGTGAGATTCGACTCGACACCCCCCTCCCACCCGTAAACACCTCACGTACTGAATGGACGCCCCCCTTGGTGATCGCAGTAAATTGTGATGGTGCCAGAGGGAATACCGCTGCCCACTCCCTGAACTTGACATTGCTTTTTAACTCTTCCAGGTTGTAAACATAGTAATTCTCGTTCTGTACCGCACGGGATTCAATGGAGAATTCCTCGGGGTAGGAGGCACATGGAACCTCAACGAAGAGAAGAACCCAGACGCTGAGATCTTGGCCTCGGGAGTCATCGTGGGCTACCTCATCTATACACTGGTGCAGATCATAACGTTCCTCTTTGGTACAACACAACATAAGAGGTAAGTTCTGCACAAATAATTCAAACATGAACAGTTTTTCTGTTTTTTATCTGTAGGTATCCTCTCATCACAAATTATCCTCTCATCATCACGCTAAATGAAATGACGTTGAGATTGGAGGATTTGAATTTGGTCTGACAGATTTACATGCTGATAGGTAGACTTTTTTTATTTTATACGACACAAAAAGGTTTGTACTCAGAGACCTTGTTTACGGAGATTATACTAAGAAATATCGATATTGAATTTTCCATACTTATTAATCTCAACTCTCATAATTTGTCAATAGATAATAATCGAGGATATGTGAATTGTGTGATTCCAAAGAAATAATTCAAGTAAAAAGCATCAGCACGCGGAAACGGAAAAGTTGTATTCTATAAAATGATGAATAGATTTTGGAAACTACCTCTAAAGTCCCCGAAGTTCAAGCTCGATTAGAACAGCACTATAATGAAGAATCCACACTATTTATGCAACAACGGATCGAAATTCGATAAATTTTTTGAGTCGGGACTAATATAGCAAACTTTTTCTGAAAAACATAGACGTTTCCTATACTAATCTCTACTATTTTATACTTTACTACGTGGAAGGGAAAATGGGAAATATCGTTGGCCTCATATTTCTGAGCTACTACAGCTCTGCGCCTATCGGACTTCAGTAGTGGCGCGGACTCTAGTTACACAATGTACAAGCTGAAATCAGCAATAACAAATTGAGACATTTATGTTTGTTCAATTTCAGAGCCTTGTCCGAGATCGTCATGAACTTCGTGGGCGTGTTCCTGTGGATCGCCGTGGGAGCCGTCGCGCTGCACTACTGGGGTGGCTACCAAGGCGAGCACCAGTTCCAGTTCGTATTCGCGGAGAAACAAGTAAGCTCTCAACAAATAGTTAATGAATTTTTAAATAGGACCGAGAAAGGGATGGAATATATTTTAGACCTGTCAAATTAATCCACTTGTTGACTAAACCCAAAGAGATTCCAATGTATAGATAGAGTGGGCATAATTATCTATGGAAATATTGTGTCCTAGATATATTTTTTTATGTTTGTTGGTAACGAGACGAGCTGGTCGTTTGCCCGATAGTAAGCATAACGCTGGCCCATAACAATTGCATTGCCACCCAGAACTTTAAAACACAAAGGCCTGCGCGGCACTGCACTGCGCTCGTTACCCTGAGTCATTGGGTATTATTAAGTCTCATAAGCCCAGTAATTTCACTTGCTACTCTGCTCATAAAACAGGAACACAGTTATGCTTGCACACTACTGCTTGGAGGCAGACTTCACGAGCAAAGCGGTGGTAACAACCCAGATGGACACACCTTATAATCCTTATATCCTAAAATATCATTTAAACGACTGTAATATAAAAAATACGCTTCAATGTAGCACTAAAACATAACAAAAAAATTGTAGGCTTATAATTAATAATAAGTACTTTAGTGAACATTTTTTTTATCGTTTTCAGGTTGGTATCGCACTCGGTTCTCTGTGCGTCATCCAAGGGGCGGTCTACCTTCTGGACACAGTCTTGTCCGTCATACATTTCACGAAAGAAATGTAAAACTCTTACACTATCCTAATACATAAATATTAACTTTAATTGTAATTATGGTAAGAGAATCGAACTATAGGATTATAAGACGTTTAAAATAGTCTCAAATAACACTTAAACATTGTTAAATAATATATTTGTATATTTTACCGTTACCATATTTTTAACTTTGACTTTTAATTCAATGCATTCGTAATAATCCGTTCGTTGATCTAATGTCATTCCATAAAATAACGATTCCCTAGCTATTACGCCCTTATTCATAAAAGCTCAATAAGATAATCTATGCTTTAAACTGCTCTGTCAACTTCTCGTTGACGGAAGCTGTTACGTGTGAAAACGAGACAAAACACTTGCTAGTAATTAAGTAAGTTACGGAACGTTTATGAATAAGAGGGTTAGTATTGTGGTTGTGATCTAGTTCATGAAAATGACTCATCAATGTTCAAGTAACTCAACCGATCATGTTTCATTTTCTTCCCATCTCTATCTTTATTTTCTCTACAAATCGAAAACGTGGAAATCCCACACGGTGCGATTCTCGCGATCTTTTCTGCCGAGGACATGCAGATTATGGGATGAGCTCCCACCTGCAGTTTTTCTGACAAGATACAATATGGGGATCTTCAAAAGAAGGATGAACAGAGTCTTCAAAGGTCGGCAACGTATCAGTAATATCCCGAGTGTTGCAGATATCCATAGGCGACGGTAGCTGCTTACCATCAGGCGGGCCGTCTGCCTGCTTGCCAACTATGGCATAAAAAAAAAATCTCTTCAAGTGGCAAGTTTAAGCTGTCATCGCAATTTGCATTGAATTAAAAGTTGCAGTATTTGTATTGTACGAATATACCAATGTAAGCAGTATTTGTACGGCCCAAATAACAGATTTTGTGCCTTTCCGTGGCCAATTTTATATAGTTCATACAGAATGAAGTAAAATACGAGTCAATATTTTTATCAAATGCCATTATAGGTCACAAAAGTGGTCAAAAGGTTAAAAAAGTGGCTCGCGTATAATTCATGTCTGTATTCTAGTGTTACTTTCATGTTTCCTATCACGTTGCAATACTTTCGTAGAAAAATTATACGATAGCAATGCGGCAGGTTTCAATTTGTCGAGTACATAACTTATCTGTATTAGACGACCTGTCATTTTGAGCTTATTATAAAACCTTCTTAGTTATAATTTCTTTTGTTTCACGATTATCAAAGAGCTCTTCTACAATTTTGTTCATTTGTCACAATTCTTTCCCACCTCTGTATTAATTAGTTTATTTATAATAGAGCTTCTTTTGTATGACAGTTATTTTTTAATCTAATTTCGAAATAAATATTAAACCGAATTCTGTTGTGTTGTTTTTGTTTAATGCGATTGAATTGAATTTACCCATAATACGTCATTCCAAATTTCCATACAAAACATAAATTCACTTCAAACGTGAAGAGCACTGCATTTTCTGGAATTGTTTCTAAGTCTCTTCTAATCAACAAAATCATTTAACAAAGCTCAACATAGTTCAAGTGAATCAGCTGATCTAGGGCTGCCCGGAAATTCTGTACTTAGTAGAAATATGACGTAAATTTTTTATATTGAAAAGTGCAAGGTTTCATAAACTCGTAATACAAATATTGATGATCTCCAGGGGTAGATTGACCCCCTTTAGGGATAACATGCCAATTCAAACTCAGCCTGTATACGGTATACGTAAGTAACAGCTAAGGAATGGAACCCCTTGGCCTCCTCTTCAAGCCGCGATTGAAAAGATATATTCGAGAGAACCGTGTTCCATCATCGACCACATCGCCATCATCAGGTGAAAAATCAGTATAAAAAAACCAATAAAGCCTGCGTAATAAAAACGGGAAGAAAGAAAAAGACAGGTATAGCCTGTCTCACTCCCACAATAAAACCGAGTCTAATGACAACTACGACAAACCGTTTAGGCTACAGAGCGTGGAAAAGAAGTAGTCTTAAATATTATTATAAACATACGCTCGAAAACATTACCCTTCTTTTTTCTGCCTTTTCTAGTTGGGTAAAAAAACACGTAAAGTGAAAGAAAGGCAAATTTAATTATCGTTAACTAGACAACCGGATGGGGATAGCATCATGCACTCGCCTTAAATAACATAATTAAGGGTCAATGCGAGAGTCAAATTAGTCAGAGCAGAGGTCAAGTGAGGAGCAGGAACGGAACCTCTTGGCTCAAAGATTCTTGAGTCATAACCGTGCAAGATATTAGAATAGGCGTACCTGTCTAGTTTTTCGCTAAATCGAAATTGTCGAATCTTAGGTGACGCTGAAAGTTTGCAGTTTTTGCCGGTTTTTGCAAAATCTGTTACGTTACGTGCCGTCAAAACTAACTAGGCTACAGAGAAAAAAGATCAGAACCAAAAAAGAAATAGCTCTATAGAGTGGTACATTTGTTTTTGCTGCACATCTAAAAAACAGTGAAACAATTTCGATCGAACTACTTTTTTATTGATTTTAAAAGTGGATATCTTAAATTCTCCGTCGTTTATGACGGCGTCGCCGACTTTTAAGGATTTCCTTTGCGAGCTGGATAACGAAGACGTCAAGATTGCACCACTTACGGATACCGTGAGTAACTTTTTGACTGATATTTTTTAATTTTACTACAGTAATAACGACCTTTTCGGCTGGAAGGAATTGTCTAGAGTTCTAGCTAGTTTGCGTTTTGAAAGAACTTGTTAATATCGTTCGTTCCAAAACGAAAACTAGCAAGAACTGTAGACAATTCCTTCCAGCCAAAGATTAGCGACCACTGATTTTAATTGGTTGCATGTAGTCGAAAACAAAGACGATTGTTTTTAGCCAGTAAGGCCGCTGCTTAAAACCAAAACCGCGGGGAGCATTTGAAAGCAAGAGGGGAGTAGCTGATCCTAATGGCGTTATTTGGGCGAGGCATATGTTCACCAGTTAACGTCTGCAGGCCGATGATAACGATGATGATGAAGACTTCAAGCACTTCAAGGTTTTTTTACACTATTAAATAATGAGACGGTCATTTTGTCTGATGATAAGCATTACGCGTTTTACAAATAATATTAGAAAAAAATAACTAAAATATAATACTTATTAGTAATTATCCAAAGGGTGGACTTATAGCTAAACAGCAATCTCTCTCTGGCAACCTGAGATAGAAAAGATTGCAGAGAAAAAGAAAATATTCGGCTATAATACACTACGTAGCCTAGATTTCTTATGGCTTTTTAAGAAGTTTTCAATGACGAATGGTTACATTCTATAATAATGCGGTTTTAACATGAAACTTGAATTTAAATTTGCTCTAGAAATAAAATAAGTAATTTAATCTACAATTCTTCTTAGTACTACTTATTTAGGTCACGGCTATACTTGGGTACATTTGTATGCCAAGGAGTGTCTTGCATTAGGTGCGTCGATGCACACACTCCACGAAGTACTGTTGTATATACCTAAGGTACACCATCCCAACTGTTTAAACATTTGCTTAAAATCACATGCGATTTCAATTCTTAAATCAACGGCATAAAAACGAAAACGGCCTGAAGTTTGGTTGTAAGGGCAGAATAGAGATGGTCAATTGTCAGCTATGGTGACCCCATTATGGCCCAGTCTAAACATTCCATATTAATCATGGAATAATCCAAATTAATCATGTGAGTATCATTAGGTAAAAAATGATTGAAATAGTTCCTTTTAAGAGTGGGAACGGACGCCAGCCATAAATTGCGAATATCGCGGTACTTATATGAAATTTCAACCCTATTTTTTCCCCGTTAGGCTCGGTATTTTTCATAAAATTCATTAAAGGACCATCCATGATTTAAATCCGGTCCTACACATGAAAAAAAAGGTTACAGTTGACAATGTTAACGGAGAAATCGAGTAACATATATAATACGTAGGTACACAAAAAAATACAGACGAATTGAGAGGTTTCTTTTTGAAGTCGGTTAAAATACATTTACCTACCCTCATACTTTATCATTTTGACTTTATTAAATTTTTGTATAAGCAGGAAGCAGTTTCATACACAAACTGTATTTGTATGAAGTTTTTATCATTCTTTCTATGGTCCAAACGTTAAGATACTGGATTTCCTAAGTACATGTACCATGAACAGGGTGAAAAACCTTTTATTGCTGGAATCCGCGCGGAAACAGAACTCTTTTTGTAGGACTTCCTCGGCCGATATCGATATCCTGCGTGTCTGCGTATCACAGGTTATACAATATGTTAATTTTCCTTGTACCAACGTAGTTAGGTTATAGGTTAGGTTACCTACCTACTACAATTATTTTCCCTATGTAAACGTAGGTACCAATGAGTTTTCTATATGTATCAAAGTGAGAAATTCACAACCTCGCCACCTCATGATATAGATACATAAATACTCAAAATAATATCATTCAAACTCAAAGCTTGAAAGACTTATCTTGAGCGGCATTGAGTTATTGACAATAGATACGTAAAAACTTATTGCAGGAAAGTCCAACATTGTCTTTTATTGTGTTCAGAATAAGTCAAATTCTCATGATAGTCTCTCCTAAAATTCAAATGACTGCCGCTACCCGTGATCATACTAAACAAGTTTTTAATGCTTATAAGTCATAACAAAACGTTTACGGCAGTGATAAATCAGCTAAGCAATGTACCTCAATAAATTAGTATAAAGACACCTAAGGAAGTTACCACCTATTAAGAATAACGGGCGGACCATTCAAATGGAACTGTTCGTGAGCACCGCATTAACCGTACCTACTGTAGTAAAAGGACGCCTGCATTAGCATAGGAAGTAGGCGCAAGGAGACGCAAGCCACTGGCTTCAACTTATCAATAAAACAAATTTACTTTACTCTATTGAATTCTCATAAAACAAACCACAGACAACACAAAGCATAATGCAAATTAACCACCACTAGCTGGACTGATGACCAGCATGGTTATTTTAAGTCACTCGGAATGATGTCCGTGTCGGAAGCAACTGCGGTGCAGGCACGGATCTTTTTGAGCGATAAAATTGACAGTTCAAATCGTTAAAGTGGGGTTTACCGACTTTTTATATAATTTATCGAACCTCGATACAATCGTCAAAAGTTATCGAATAGCTAGGTCGAATCCAAAGAGAACAATAGAGCTACTACAATACTTTACGCTCAGACTTCGGTACAACAACATTCGATAAATTTATCGGGTTTTTTGATTCGACAAATTTATAAACCGACTTCCGTACTTGCGCCGCTGTGTCGTTTATATTTCATAGATAGTTCGAAACCACATTCCGTCCGAAAAAAATCGCGTTTGTATTCGACAACTCAGCTGCATAAACACGGATATAATCCCGTCAATATTTCTCTGTCATGATGCGATTCCGAGATATAAACGATCAGAAACAGCTGCTTCCTATACGGAATCATTCCGAGTGAATTAAAATCACTCTGGTCAAAATCGCGGGGAGCCATTGGAGGCAAGAAGCGAGTAGCGGATCCAAGTGGATTTCAAATCAAATCAAATCAAATCAAATAATTTATTTGCCAAAATACATGAAAATTAGGATCTTAAAATGAATTGTTGGTACAATGTATTTGGTCTGCAAGCAGACGTGCAAATGTTTTATAAATAATTCTAGTTACAAAATTCCATATATTCCTTAAGACTATAAAAACAATTTGTAAGAAGCCATTCAGTCAATGATTTTTTTTTCTATGCAGGAAGCCTATGTTCAGCAGTGGACGTCTTCCAGCTGATGATATACAATGATGTTTACCACCATCGAGCGCATTAGTTGTGATAGTGGTCAATTGTTAACCTATTGAAAAAAATATATTTACAGGTTTAAGTATTGTACAGCGTGAATTTATAAGATAGACTAGCTGTTGCCCGCGGTTTCACCGGCGCGGAGATATTGATTTCATGGTTTTTATTTTTTTGCGCGGAACCCTAATTCTATTTCAAAAATAAAAGTCACCTAAGCTACTCCTTGTAACATCAGCTATCTGCCAGTGAAAGTCCCGTCAAAATCGGCCCAGCCGTTTCGGAGATTACCCGGAACAAACAGACAGACAGACAGAGACGAAAATTTAAAAATGGTTGTTTTGTTATAGGTACCGTATATACATTCGGTAAAAAGCTGTTATTTTGATATTACAAACAGACACTTCAATTTGATTTATTTGTATAGATTTGGTTGCCCAACACCGAATTTTATATTTCGTCGTTTACCTACATAAACGACGCACTATATTTTCAACGATATATAATATTATAATGGACACGTTAAGCACTTGTATAAGTGCGAACATAATGGCATGATCATGTCCATTGTTCCATGTCATAGAGTTGTAATGTTACTCCATGGCCCTGACAGAAGCTACGTTGAACAACAATGTTCACGAAACGGCCGTGAACGAAGGTTTTTGACGCAAAAAAACGCATCTGCCATCCGCATATTTTACGGTTTACAATGACAATATTTTTGAGTTGCGTTCCGTTTTATAGCGAAAAAAAATAGTACGACAATCGGTTCTTTTCGGGAAGGCTAATCAAAAAAATAAAAATGGTGATCGAACCACATATAATGCGCGAATTACCTAGGGCACCAGCGTCGAGTGTTTTCGGGCACTCGACTCATGTGCTGAGAATCCCTTTTTGGCGCCATACAAATGAATGTATATATATTTTTGTTCTATCATGACTTTAATTTAAGTGCGTATTATGTACTATTATATTTCTAAATTGAAATTGAATCACAAAAATATACAAACTTTATTTTGAACCAAAGTTTAACTATTCAGTTATAAATTATCGTCAAACGGATTTTAATGGCCTGTCTATAATTCTGAGGTGTTGAGTGAAAACTCAGTTATATATAAGGGTGCATAGCTTAAACTCGGATTAAACTAGGTTTGATAATTTAACTGCCGATCATCTAAACATCGTTTATTTCACATTTGGTGAACTTCCTAACCAAGTTACCCATCAAGCGACAAGATTTACGTATAAAAATAAACAACACGACTTCTTAATTTTTTCGTGCTGTTGTAATATTTATGTCCCAGAGAATTAGATTTTCGTCGGAACGAATAACACTAAGCGCATACAAAATGAAATATTAGACCGTATGTGTATTTTATGGCTGCTGCGTTTGTGATACGAACAATGAATGTTTGTGGTGTCGACGGTCGCTGTACCACGTATACCGCCTCATTATATCTAGGTACTATACTAGTCTGTGCTTATATTGTATAAAGAGTAGATCAACATTTTTTTTTGTTTTGTTTTTGGCAATTTGCGTATTTAGCCAGTGTCAAGTTATATAAATAATAATATATAATAAATCTCTAGTTTTGGTGCATGAAAGTCATCAAAGTCACGTTAAAGTTTAATCTAGGCGCGGTCGAGTCCAAGTGACGCCAAAACTCAGTAAAAATATTCTAATTTTATTTTTAATGTTGATCTAGAGTTTTGTTTTGGCGGGAATGCGAAAACGTGCTGTTGTTGATTTTGTATTATTTACTAAAACCTATGTACCTATAATGTGTAATAATGGTGGATTATTATCCATTAAGTGTTTGTAAACGTACATGAGTGAAAGGCAAATGCACAAAGACGAAAAACGTGAATTTTCGTATTCTATCCAAAACTCCATAGAAGCTTCAGTAAAGTATCCACCGCTTTACTGAAGCGTCACTTCGACTCGACCACGCCTAGACTAAACTTTAACGTGACTGACGACTTTCATACACTAAAATTATAGTTTTATTATAACTTGACACTGGCTAAATACGCAAAAAGCGTGGAGCCAAAAAACTTTTTTACTAGCATCTTCATATTGATACAATTTATCAACTGCTATGTCCGACAATAACGGGCCTAATTCGCGCACAAAATCAAAACATAATCTTAACTAATCTCGACGTTTCGATCAAGTTGCATCGATCGTGGTCACGATATGCTAAGCTATGTTCCTGCTATATACATACCACGCATGTAAAATGTACTGAATAATCACAATTATAAAAATAATTTCAAATTTCAATTAAGTATTTAGCCGTTCAGATCTGATAGATGGTGACCAAATTAATCTAGGTAAGTACCTACTTCGATGTTCGAAGTTATGTTTCTGCTCTTAACTATAAATTATAGTGCATATTATTATTTTATGCCACGGCATAGGCCATTGTTCACTTGTTCAGACGCTATTACTTTCAACACGCGACCAAAACCCATTGTTAGCACTGAAGTCTCAATTTACACAAGATTTGCATGCAATTGCAGGAGCATTTCGATATTTTAAAATACAGGTGCAAAGTTCATAATTTTATTACTGGCAGCAAAAGGTAAGTGCACTGAAAAAAAAACAAACGGGCAATTTTTTTTAAATGTTATTTATGGTACCTATATTTGTTTTGTCCGTCAAAGACTTCAAAGAGTAGCAAACTTTGGAGATTCAAATACTTATAAGATTACAAATAAGTTCTGCAACATAACAACAAAGACTGAAAATTAATTAAAATACTCTGATTTTACAGCACATAAGAAGTGAGTTTTCTTCCCCTCCTCATCAACATTCCCTACGTCCTAGTGACCTGTAACAGTAATAAAATTGATCGGTGGTGCGTCCTCCCGCCAAGCCGTCCCACCGCCATCTTGGCGCCGGTTTTGGCGCCAAAGTTCTGCGTCGTTGGGGTGCGTTGTTCTCACTCTGACCTATATATTTTGACACACTTGTTTGTTGTGTGTGAAACAAAACAAAGTGGGGCTATCGGATAAAGGGCTCTACATCTTTATTGTGGCTTTAGGGTGCGTTGTAAACTTGTAAACCATCAATTATTATTCTGTTCTTAAATTTAAGAACACAGCTCAATTCATCTAACAATTACTGAGATTTTCTGACCTTTTTGCGTAGGTATTTTTTTTATTAATTTGAGCAGATGAGTAACTATTACAGCCTTGTGGTTATTATCACTAACCAACAACAACAGATGACACATTATTTTGAAAATTAAGAGCAAAACTTGTATCACTATTGGCGACACAAAGGCATCTTTAGTCATTTCATGACTAAATGCGCTGAAACACCATTATTATTATAGTTTATTAAATGAGTCACATAAATTATATCGAAATAAATGATTTAGCATAAAACAATAGAGAATAGCACTGTCTGAAACTTAAGGAAAATGTCTGAAATATTCCCTGTCCCTTCCCTGAGAATATAATGCTAAATATGATTCATGAAATTACCTGAAGACTACGTATGGCATGCGTACGTGAATGATTGAAGGAAAAGGGCTTCAGGAAAATAATAACAAATAATATAAATAATAATAATAAAAACAATACGTAGGTATGCTTAGGTATAAAGAAGTACTCAAAACTACAGTACCTATAGCTTAGTTATATAATATCTAAATTTACCTAAATTTTTAATTTTGTCTAATTAATATAGGTAATATTTATTTATTTATTGCATACATGTATTTATAGCATTAGATCTTATGTATATAGTAAGTGCTATGTTAGTGGTACATGCACCCTGTTAGGGCATTTGCAAGTCAGTGCTAGCAGTTAACAATTTTAAGTTATATCTTAGTATTACATTTTTATTTTTATATTATTCTCGCTAGTTGTTAATAGATTAAGGGATAATAAAATAAGGGATTTAAAGAAAAGTTCAGTAATACTATGGCGCAATGAAGACTTCTTAAATTTATTTGTATTTCAGATGAACAAAGAAGTTAAGTTAAGTAGTTAAGCTTAACCATTAAATATGCTTATGAAGGATAATATAATATCTATGTGTGTCGGTTACTTATGTGTTAATTTGTCTCTACATAGTTTAACATTTGACCACTTGAATAAGGACTTGGCTCTCTAAGTATGAGTTCTTTTCTATAAATCCATTCTGATTTGGATTTCAAAACTTACGATTGTAGCCACGGCATTTATTCCTGCAATGAAGTGCGTAACCACAATGCGTGCTCCTACACTAAGCATAGACGGGGAGACCTTATCTAAAAAAATACGTTTACTTTAAAGATAGTTGTTCTAAAGTTAAAAGTATTCCGTTTGTATACATAAATTTTCTTATGGAAATTTAGGTATACAAACAGCGTATGTGAGCTTATGATATTAGTCACGGTTTTTTTGTGTATTCTATTGAACCATAATTGACATTTTCCTTTCAAAAGGTTTTAATACCGCTAAGGAGTTGAACTCCTTGTCAGAGTATGTGTTTCTTGTTGGCTATAAATCGAGGCACAGATTGAATAGGCATAGGGTATATCTTCTAGGAAAGCCTGCTACGTCGCCCACCATATCGTCGCTTACCAGCTACAGCTGAGATGATGGTGAAACATAAGTAACATAAATTCTGTACTTATCAAAAAAAAAGTAAGTTGACATGAGTACATGTTGTCTATTGAAACTTTCTATGTAAATTGTACAGGCTGAATTGTACCAACTACCATGCTACGAAGTAAACCAATTTTTTCTGCTGGCAGCTCTCAGTTCACGAGGTACATGCACGTCGGAGCACGTATGCAGCTATGCACGCGCCACGCTTCTAGACCGGAAAACGCTAGAAAGTGGCTTTTCAATTTACGAATAGCTACATAATAAATCGCTCGCCGATGCGACCAGTGAGCCACTTCGAAATTCAAATGGCTATATGACATTGATTTATAGATACATACCTAATAGTAATACTTAATTATTTTTTTAATTTGAGAATCGGGTCGGTTTTGGAAATGTGATTCATAATGCCAATTATTATCTGACTCTTAACTCATTTTCATAAAGTTTTTGTATCATTTGATTAATTTTAAATTATGTTTATAAATTTCCTTATTTTACAACATATTTTTTTTTCATCTAAATAATTGGTGACAAATTTTTGATGTACGCCAAATCGCCGATACATACCTACACAATTTTTGTAAAGTTTTGTTGACTGGTAGTAAATCACCAAGCTGAACTTACTAATTAATGCCTGTAAGACAGACTTTCACTCGTTATTTAAAAATAAAACATTTTTTGTGCATAATTGTATTTTTACAAGAAATACTTAAGTACTTATATAATTATATAGGTAATCTTAAAAAGCAATACCGAATCTAAATACAAAATTTCATTCAAATCGTAAGAGCCGTTTCCGAGATACGCGAAATCAATTCAAATATACAACAAAAATTGCTCGTTTAAAATATTATATTTAAAAGATATTAGAAGATTGATAGATAATATTTATATCACAAAATACGCCATTTTGTTCTTTTTAAAATTTCATTGAAGTTTTTATTTGTCTGTAGGTGGTGGCATTACAACTACAAAGCTGATGAACCGTTTCCAAGGCTTTTATTTGTTGATAGAATTGTCGAGTTTATTCATGTTTGACGATAGAGTTTTTAGCTTATTTTGAGCTAGTTACCTTGCCTTAAATATGTTGCTTTGACAAAATCTGGCAAAAGTACGAGTAGTTACTAGTTAGGTAGTGGCTAGTTGATGTTTAAATCCTTTTTATAGGTAAAATAACCTGCCAAATCCATTAGAAAGATACATGTGGCAATATAATTTCTTTCGAAACGGTCCAAAATAAACAAATAGCTCCCAAAATATAAAAAAATCATAGATAACCCATACAACTGAAAGAAAACAGCCTACCGCAATAAAATTATACTCAGCTGTTTAAATCCATTACAAACGTATTGAATCTTTCGCAATAAGTGATTTGGACGCATTTAGTAGAATGCACAGTTTGGATGGTTGCCGTGGCTTGCGGAATAAAACTATGATGTTAGTAGATGGAGGTATAAGAGTATAATACGTCTAAAATCCGAATAAAAAAAACTGTAAAATTAACAACTAAAGTTATTTGTTTTAAAAACCTTTGTGGACAAATTTAAAAGTTGTGGGCAAGCCAAATTAATATTTTCCATAAAAATGTAGGCACTTAGGTATATCGTTTCAGCAGCGCAAGTACGGAAGTCCAAACGATAAATTTGTCGAATCGAAAAAACTGACAAATTTATCGAATGTTGCGAGTACCGAAGTCTGACGTAAAGTATTGTAGTAGCTTTATATTCTCTTTGGATTCGACCTAGCTATTCGATAACTTCTGTCGGTTGTATCAAGGCTCGATAAATTATCTAAAAAATCGATAAAACCTACTTTATCGATTTGAACTGTCTATTTTATCGATCGAAAAGATCCTGCTGCACGCAACAATCTATGGTATAGATAATGCAGCTTCAAAATGAATTAAAGCTGTTTTGGTACTCATTACTCATAAGCTACGCATTTTGTACTACTACGCCACAGGCTCTACAGGCAACGACCAATTTTCCAAGACCTCCTATTCCTCCCTTCCTGGACCAAAACGAGAAGACCAAGAGGAAATGTTTCGATCGCCGGAGGTCAATAATATTTTGTCGAATGAGGCATAGAGGAGCGCCGATTGCGGGACGAGCAGCAGTCGCGCCGAGCGATAAATCGAACGCACTCGTGTGGCTAGCTTCGTAACTGCAAGAGTGGGAAAGCGCGCCAATTTACGTTTATAAAATTATTCTTTTAAAGTGACCGTGATTTGGAACAAGACAGTGAGCATTTGTTCCTGAAAAGGAACTTTAAATTAATACTCTTTGGTAAGTTATACTGTTTTAAAAAAAAACGAAGAATACATAGAAATTATGATAAGTATAGTTGTAGCTTGTCTCAAGTTATTTTGTTAACAATTTATTATGTAAGTAGCACAAGTGTTTTTAGGTTAAATAAATAGTTGATTGCCTCTTCACACAGTTGTTGCTCAACAGTATGCTATGTAAACTATTGTTTATATTTGAACATACATGTTGATTGAGTTTCGGATTTATATAATCTTACTTTAATATATTAAGTAATTAAAAACAAAATGATTTATCCAATTGGGAAAGAGATGAAATTGTTACCTATAGATCTGCTAATACTTACGTATATTGAAAGCTCCAACCAACATTATCAATCGTTTGCAGCAAAGTCATGCATAAACAAAGTTATGTGTAAGTATTGCTCTCTGTTATAACTTCAGTTAAGAGTTGTAAATAAAGAAGTATAAAATATTAAAATGTGCATATTATTAACGTTTTCACAAAAGCTTTATTATTGTAGCACTTTTAGACTCTAGAATCTGGATTGACTTTGGAAAAAATACTTTTTTTTTACCTGTCCATTAAAATTTATAAAATTTACGTAGGTTCAAAATAATCCCTATCGTTTCAAATTTATTTATTATCTGTTTTTTAGCTTAAATTTCTTCTTTATTCATTCATTAATAGCTTATTGCGTTGGCTCTCTAATTTACAATGTATTTTTTTTAATAATACTTCTGTTTCGTCCCGTAAAAATAATATTTATTGGGTAAATATCTGATTCAGTATATTATGCATCTGTACAACTTAAGCCTCGTCTATCAAATGCATTAAAAAAGTAATCTGACCTGGCTGAAACTAGCATAACCAGGCCTACATGAAAAAAGTATAAATTCCATTTTCGAGTTTCCCTCGCAAACCTGTGCAATATTCATGCCATTTTTCCGAGTGCGAAACGTCTAGATAGAAAGTACTGCGTGCGCGCCCGTTCCGATCCAACGATTGGCATTTACACACACGATGGTTTATGTATCGAATTATACGCGTAACTTCACATTTCTAATATTAATTAATTGCTGGATTTACATGATAGAGTTAAATTTTTCTTTTCGCGCATATGGGGTTTAAAAACCTGTTTTTGGAAGTTTACAAAAAGTAGCTTTCCGGCAATCTGTAATCGGTTAGACAGATTGACATTGATTTGGTTTAGTATGGGTTTCAAAATGTAGTAGGTACTTAATTACCTACTTAATTAAGATACAAAAAATGATACAAATAAACCGAGAATATAATACAATATTCTCTATAAGTATTATAGAGCCATGTAAACATTTGAAGTAGAATCAAATCTAGTAACATAATTTACATAAGTAATGCATTTTTTCTATCTCAACACTTCTTTATCACGATTACGAAGCTGAATCTACGTTACGCAAAATGCAGTCGCAAAAGTACAAAACTAGAATTTTCATACTTTTGGTACCTACATAAAATGTTGTTTGAATGAATTTAACTAACAAAACCTCACGAAACATGTACAATAATTCGTCCATATCACGCATGTAGGACACTTAATGATTGAACAGGTGCTCGGCTTGTACTCACAGTAATTGTCGTTGTGTAGTTTAGATCAAATATTCATACGCACCATGAATGTAACTTATAAAAAAACAACTAGGTGGTAGGTAGGACTAACTCTTCTGCGAGGGTCCATTTGCGTTGGTACCACCGCTTTGCACGTGAAGTCTGCCACCAAGCAGTAATGTGCATGCGTTACTGTGTTCCGGTTTGATAAGACTTGATACCTAATGTGTCAGGGTAAAGACCGCACTGCAGTGCTACAAACTTTCTGTGACAAAGTTCTGAGAGGCACTGTATTTGTTACGGACCGGCATTATGCTTACCATCAGGCAAACGACCGACTCGTCTAGTTACCAAATAGTGTCAAAAAAAACAAATTATTATTAAGGAAGTATTTCAATTAAGTATTGGAATGTTTTGCTAGAATAATATTTCAATTTGGAATAAAAGTACAAGGAAAACCGCGTTAACCGAACTGAAGTCTATAATTTGGTAGTAATGTAAGAACAATAACATTCCATCCCACACGAATATTGCAATTGTATCAATGATCTGGCTTAAAGAACAATGCTTTTCTTACTTAAGGTGGGGCCGACGAAAGTATGGGTACAAGGAAATATCGTCCTGCTTGGAACGAATTTTGCGCTTTCTTCCTTATGACAATAAGGAATTTGATTGGTTTGGAAAGACATTTCTAAACCAATTAAATTATCCTATATTTGTGCAGCATTGGACATGGTGTTGTTATAACAACAATGAAATAATATGCTAGGGATGTACCTGAGTCAGGGTAACAGCACCGTTCGGACTTCGGACATGTATACCATCAGCATATAAAAGAGCTGGAACAGACAGGATTTGAAAAACCGCGCTGGACAAAATTAGACACGATCTTTGGTTTTCCGTGTCTCATGTTTTTAAGACATTATCGGCTCGGTATGAACCGGTTTGGAAATAGACCCAATATTGTACAAACCGGGAAGATAAACCTATCCTACTAATATTATAAATGCGAAAGTGTGTTTGTTGATTTGTTGGTTTGTCCTTCTTTCACGCAATAACGGAGCAACGAATCGACGTGCTTTTTGGCATAGATATAGGTTATGGACCGGAGAGAAACATAGGCTACTTTTTATCCCGGAAAAATGCACGGTTCCTGTGGGAACGCGGGTGAAAACCGCGGGCAGAAGCTAGTAAATAATAATTTCAATTGTACTCCTGGATAGGTATATGTCTTCACTTCAGCCATACCATTGGCGGCTGTTGTTGACAGAGATTGACAAATATAGGTGTGTGATGATTTCTTAACCAATCTACTCATCTATAAGTTTTCTTTTCAGAGTGTATCTTGATAGGACTGAGTGGCGTTCATTATCATACGCGTAATCCTAACAGATGACCATTGTAAAATCTGGTTACAGCATCCTAGTCACAGTACCAAGCTGGGCCCGCGATGTATGCAGCTTGGTACCTCGTTGAACGAATCTATGAACTTATATACTGTGGTCTCGTAGTCAGAACGCGCACAATAGTAACTGATTCCATCAAATAACAGTAACTGTATTCCATTGTACCTAGAACAGCTACTGATGACTTTATTTTTTTATTTTTTGTGTTATTTGGTAACGAGACGAGCTGGTCGTTTGCCTGATGGTAAGCATAACGCCGGCCCATAACAATTGCAGTGCCACCCAGAACTCTGAAACACAAAGGCCTGCGCGGCACTGCAGTGCGCTCGTTACCCTGAGGATTTAAGACACTAGGACACTAGAACACTAGGACAGATAACATTAGGAATTAAGGCTCATAAGCCCAGTAATTTCACTGGATACTTTGCTCATCAAACCGGAACACAGTAATGCTTGCACATTACTGCTTGGCGGCTAACTTCACGAGCAAAGCGGTGGTAACAACCCAGACGGACACTCGGTATAGAATAGGTATTGATAAAACTTCATTTCCAGGTGTCAGATTACGGCGGCGGAGCGCGCGTGGTTTGGGCCATGTCGGCGGGAGATAGGGAGTCGGAGGCGCAAGCCAAGAAGGGCGATGAGAACTCCTCCAACGACCGCGACAGCAGAGCCGCCGCGGCGTTGAAGCAGAACTGGTGCGTGGGTCTTCGGGTGCTGGAACTGGTGAGGATCGCTTTTAATTTGCTATTATAATAATTTTTCGCTTTTAATTTGCTTTGTTAGTGGGAGGACTAACTCTTCTGCGAGTGTCCGTCTGGGTTGTTACCACCGCTTTGCTCGTGAAGTCTGCCGCCAAGCAGTAGTGTGCAAGCATTACTGTGTTCCGGTTTGATGAGCAGAGTAGCCAGTGAAATTACTGGGCTTATGAGACTTAATGCCTAATGTCTCAGGGTAACGAGCGCACTGCAGTGCCGCGCAGGCCTTTGTGTTTCAAAGTTCTGGGTGGCACTGCAAATGTTATGGGCTGGCGTTATGCTTACCATCAGGCAAACGACCAGCTCGTCTCGTTACCAAATAAAAAAAATAATAAAAAATAAAGACAAGACGACCAATGTTATATAATTTACTTGGAGGCATTAGTTATCTACGCTTTTTACGTAGATGATGATGGACAGAAATGGGAGGCGAAAATTAAATAGGAAGATGAGGAGATGTAGTCAGTAACTATCTTTAAACATTTCTACCACTTGCCTACGCCTTCACACTCTTCTCCAAGGATTAGTCCTTTAGTTAGATAGAAAATTTATCTCTAAGAAACAAACCGTCAAAAATACTGTGAATTGAGACATAAGTGAATTTATCACTGAATATGCAATAAAACATTCTACAACAGTCAATAACACAGGCTCAAATCAAGAATCAGAACTTAGGACTCCGAAACAGCATTACAGGATCAATACCATTGGCAAATATAATATAAATGCAACAAGACATCATGATATTACTACTAGAAGCTTACGTCAATTAACCTTCAAATACAAGGACAACATAGACAACAGTTAAAATCAATATAGGTATACATAAAGGTACATCAGTGGATGCATGTATAAGTTGCAAGATACACCATTTCGCGGAAACAACACAGCTGTCAATAATTACCGAGAACATGGGAACAAAGCTAACAGAACAGAGCTTGGTTCATACAATGCCCTTGAAAGCTTGTTGTTCTTCGCGTTCTTTGTAATTACCAGCAAATTAACGCTACGGTAATTCACTAGGATTGTTTTATATTGGATCTGATGGCGATGGATGATTCAAATGGGATTGATAGGAAATAGAACGTTGTGTAGATTTAACCACTGCTAACCAGCAGTTGCTAACTAACGTTTGTCTTCAGACTTAGTAGTAACTAGTTAGATACTACTAAGTCACACACTGTCAAACCTAATCCTACTTGGGTCAGACCGAAGGAGAGGGACGGCGGCACTTTTCTTTGCTCTTACATATTTCTTCTACAAAACAAGTCAATTTTAAGCCTGTTAAAAAGCAGACACTTCAGGCCTGTTCAGTTTAGACCTAAGCGTTATTCTCTACCACCAGTGGAAGAGAAAACAGAGCACGAAACTAAATACAAATACGGAACGTATTTGTATTTAGTTTCGTGCTCGGCTCTAACCATAGATCTGTAGTAGCCTTTAGGGCTTTAGATGCCTACAGCTAAAAGACGCCACTACTTTAAAACAATATAGCTGTTTTTGTAATGTCCTGAAGGCACATTTTCTCGTGATCAGAGTTGTCTTTATGAAGGTAGCTTTTGTAGCCGACATGAGGGGTGTGTCGTCTTGCTTACTTTCTTAATAATCATATAAACATATTGTTCCTGCAATGCGATGAACGTTAAAGGAGAAACAGATGATTACGTTATTAACGTTAAAATAATACTTCAAAATATAATAATATACTAGCTTCTGCCCGCGGTTTTCACCCGCGTTCCCACAGGAACCGTGCATTTTTAGGTATAAAATGCACGGTTAGCCTATGTTACTCTATGCCAAAAATGACGTCGATCCGTTGCTCCGTTAGTGCGTGAAATAAGGACAAACCAACAAACCACGAAACCAACAAACACACTTTCGCATTTATAATATTATTAGGGATATTGAACCCCGTTTACTAGTCTCAACTTATAATAAAATAAGCACTTATCAAAGTAATGATTGTAATGACAGTTTTACACTCATGCATTATGTGGTTCTGCGCAATAAAGGAGCATAAAAGTGAAAACTAGGAGGTAATGTAAAAAGGTAGATTTCATTGAAAAAACACCAGCTTGAGGTGTTAGAGAGAAATTGACAGCCACGTACACACTTTCACTGGAATGCCTACATTAGATGTTGTGATTGAATTAGCAAAAAAATGTAATAGAATTCGTTAAAGTACGTGAGTAATTTGATATTAGAAGAATAGAAATGTGATTCGCTACAGACACTTCTTATATTTACTGAACGTGATCCTTACATTCCAGAGACTATCTTTTCTAATTAGTATTACAATACTAATATTAATTAGAAAGATATAGGTACTACACTAATACTACTACACTAATTAATATTAGAAAGAAGAAGTTTTAAACTTGAAATTGGCAAAATACACAAACCGTGTCTGGCCACGTAAGAAGAAAAAAAAAGAAGAAGTAAAGTTTCTTTGTATGTCTGTTTATTATAATATGGTAGTCTTTGGGAATGGAATCCGATTTTGAATCGATTTCGATTTCGAATTCGATTTTTCGTTTATTAATAGGCAGCTCTACATTATCCCTAAGTGCTATAAGGCTACATTTTACCCAGAAACCACGCGTGCAAAGCCGCGATCAAAGGTTGGTACATATTGTATAAGTGCAGTTTATACAATACCAGTTGGTTTTTGTCCTTCTTTCATGCAACTACGAATCGAAGTGATTTTTTGCATATAGAGGTAGATTTATTTGTATCGGGGTAGGTTTCTTTTTATCTCGGATATGCACAGTTTTTTGGGAATCTCCACGCAAGTGAAGTTGCGGACTGCAGCAAGTATAGATCATTATTTTTGTAATGATGACAAAAATTTTATTTCAGCGCGCTGTCATAAGATTTGTCATTCTTTCTGATTTTCGTTTGAAATCGACGACTGCCTATCAAACTGACAGCAGAATAGTTACCGCTAACAACTACATAGTAATTCGGAATATGTTAAAATAATTTGAAATGTTTTCAAGGGGTATGAATCAGTGTTTAAGAGTTTATTTTTATAAAGTTTTAAACCAAAACCATAAATAGTTTGTCTGAACACGCATCGCTTTATTACTACTATAGGATGTTTATTATTATCAGCCTCTTACCCTCCCACTGCTAGGATACCGGCCTTCTCTCAGAGAGAGGTATAGGCCATAATATGGCCATAATCCACCACGCGGGCCCATTGCGGCTTGGTGGATGACACATGTCCTCAAATTTTGTGGTTCTTGAACATGCCGGTTTCCTCACGATGTTTTCCTTCACCGTTTTAGAGCGAGTGTGAATAATCCGCACATAACTTAATATAAGTCATAGGTGCGGGCCGAGTCGAGATTCGAACTATGGTGCGTCGGATTGAAAGTCGCACAAGTTCCCGCTCGGCCACACTCGCTCTATAGGATGTTTGCGACAACAATTCTATGGTATCATTCTAATGGAAGTTACAATGTCTGACCACAAAACAACGTGGTCTGTCTGTTACTTCTTCATGTCACTGGAGTAGCTTTGCCAACCACTCGAGGCCTGGATCAGCAAAATTAAAAAAACGGGTGGACGCCAACGGGGCAAAATGTACAACACACCCCAAACGAAACGACCAAGTACTAGGATAGGTACGACTCCCAAAGAATAAAAATACAAAATATAATTCTTGTAGTTAGTACACATACACCTACAGGCGTTTGGAACGACTTCGGGTAAGCATCTACTAGTGCTTATCCTGCAGCACAAAACGGTTAAGATTTAGGCGGTGCCACCATATATTGTCGCCGTCTATAGTTAATTTTATCTGCTACTTTTTTCTACTCTTTACTTTTTTAGTTATGCATATAGCCTGTAAGATCTCAGAACATTTCTCACATGATCGTCTGTTTGCAGGTACTCGCGATTATCGCCATTGGGCTTATCGTTGGAGCGCTGTACGCGCCACAAGTGGTGCAGAGCGACCACCGCCACATCGCACTCATCTACTCCGCTTTCTCCAGTAAGTAACTTAGAAAAGTATCTAACTTATTTTACATGGTGTAAAAATAAAATTAGACTTGTGCAAACATGTTTTGCAGTAACATGCAATATTTTAATAGCAAAATAGAAAACAGGGAAACTAAAAAAGTAGTATTATTTAATTATCAGACACATGCCGATTGCAGCAAGGCTTTTTTGCGTAGATATAGTCAGAAATATTGATGTCTAGCAACTTTTCTTTATTTTCTTGAGTCATTTTGATTTGTTTGTTTGTTTGTTTGTTGAAATCGTCAAAATGAAGTGTAAATTTTAAGTACCTACCTATTTGTTTTCGGAAATAACAGATATCTACCTATTTAAGTACTACATAGTCATCTATACATATAATAAGAATGTAAATTTCACGTGTCGGAACATTGCAAATAATTGCAAAAAAAATTTTGGGGAACTAAAAATCAGTAATAGAATACATTTCTATCATTTTTATAAATAATGTCTGTCTGTTTATCTGTTTGTTTGTGCTCGCATTAAAACTAGTTAATAATTAAGCGTCAACAAAATACTATGGAATTTAACAGCTTTCCACAAATTCTTTGTTAAAAATATTGTGAAGAAAGGATTAACAGATTTGTCCACGGCTATTGTCCAATGCGTTAATCGCGAAGCAATCAGCCGTTCCGTGAAACTTGCCCGAATCGATTCTGAACAATTGTCCGCAAATTGAAAGATTAGAACAAACAACATTTAAGCAATCAGGTCAGGGCTTCAAGACTGAAGTTATTCTTGGCAACGCACTTTGGCATTTTGTTTTAAAGTTCCTTAAAACAGGTAAAAGGAGGGGTAGAGACGCGGGGACCAACGAGTCAGCGGCGCAAGTACGGATCTATTCGGGTCGATAAAATTGACAGTTCAAATCTTTAAATTGGGAATTATCGATTTGAACTGTCAATTTTATCGAATTTTATCGACCGAAGAGATCCGTACTTGCGCCGCTGAACTATAGATGACTAGTACTAGATTTAAACAACCTTTGACGGAGACAAACATCACGGTCATTTATAATAGCGAAAAGTTTTTGCTAATTAACTCGAAGACCTCCGAGCTGTGATTAGGAGTAATATCTCGAGGCCTCCCAGTCACTGATCTGTAGCCGGCAGTAGGCAATCAACATTTAACAATAGAGTATAGTTTTTACTACTCTGGACAAAAGTTCCAATAAACAATAGGGATCTTATCGTAAACATTAGTTATTAGCGCAAGTACGGAAGTCCAAACGATAAATTTGTCGAATCGAAAAAATTGATAAGTTTATCGAATGTTGCTAGTACCGAAGTCTGATCGTAAAGTAGCTTTATATTCTCTTTGGATTCGACCTAGCTGTTCGATAACTTTTGTCGGTTGTATTAATGCTCGATAAATTATATCGATAAAACCCACAATGAAATAGGCTGACGTTTGACCACGATCTCACAATCATGTGTACCATCAGTTAAGAGACGATGCGGTTGACGATGTAGCACGCTTGCCTAGAAGAAACCTATATACAATCTCGTCTTGAAAACTCCCAAATTATAGCTTATGGGAAACACAGAGGCTGGCAAAGAATTCCACTCCTTAGCCGTCCGTATGATGATGGTTGAAGCAAAACGCTTGGTACGGACAGGAGGGATATCAAACATATACGGGTGACGCAGTGCCGTGCCTCTAGACGTCCGTTGGTAAAATGGAGATGCTAGAATCAAGTTGTGTAACTCTGTCGCACACTCTCCAAAATGTATCCTGTAAAACACTGAGAGACTTGCAACTTTGCGTCGATGCTCAAAACTCATGATCGCGATCACCAAGACGCCTGTAGAGCGTGGTGAATTATGGCAAAATCCCCTCTTCATGGCCATCCAAAATCCATTGACGATGTAGACCAGATTAATCAAAATCCGATACCCACGTAATAATTTAGCAAGAAGCAGTCTCTAATTAAATAAAATCTCATTAATTAAGCGTCCGCGTCATTGACACTTACAAAATTAATCAGTTTCACTTGGTTATATTGACCTCTGCGCGTGAAAGCGAGAACTCGCTTCGTAAACGACCAATACCGATTGGCGATAGCTTCCTTCATAAACGCCAGTTAACGTCAAAATCGTGGTCGTGCGTGAAGGGTATTGTTTGATTTCTGACTATTTCCTGTTGCGTAAACGTGTCCCATTGTTTGGACTGCATGAGTACTATGCTTCATGATCATATTGAGGATAGACAAGTTGCTACAGGAAGCAGTATTGCCGACTCTCACTCTTCTATCCTTCCTGCCCTTGTCCCATTTTACATGGGGTCGGCACAGTGCGTCTTTCTGCTAATTACATAGCATTTTTTAATTACTATATAATTACAGATTATTTTATTCAATGATAGTACCAATAGGTACTGTCATTGCAGAATTATTTAGGTGGGTTGTTTGGATTTGAATTTTTTAGATAAACTGAGCGGTCAAGTATTATAATTATGTCACGCGATATTATATCCTTAATCCTACTCTCATCCAAGTATGTACTTCTGAGCATTATCAAACTGCTCACAGAAGCGTTCTTTTGCAGGCTTTATCATCATCACCGGCGTGCTGATCATCGCTCGGCTGTTCGGCGAGTCGGCGGGATGGAGGACGTCGATCGGGTTCTCAGTGCTCGGCGTGATCATGTTCACTGCAGCCGCCGCTGTCATTTTCTATGGTAAGTGCACTTGTATGCCTCTAATGTCAGTTCGAGCAGGTCAATTTAAATGTACCTCCCAAAGCGCCATGACTATGGACCGACGATCTTCAAGAACAACAAAATATACAAAATATTACACTCAAATCGGATCACACATGGACTAGATTTTAGATATTCGAGTCTAGATTACTCAATAAGTAGGTACTTTAATAGATAAGCTAACTACTCAAGCGCCGCGAACGGATAATTTCCATCCACGATCGTTTTGTTCAATAAACCGTGAACAAAACTGAAATGTAATAGCCACCTACATGAAGCTAGCTTGTTATATGTTATGTAATAAATTCTAGGTCCATTGACTACATATTAAAAGGATTGGAATGATTTTACATATACTTTATTGTTTATTATGCACACGGCACCTTTAGGCCCGCTAGGCTGTATAAGGTGACCGCTTTTGCCGTGCTCAATGAAAATATAGATGCTTGTCTCTGGAGACTTATAACTTCCGGTCAATTCGCTTGCATTAAACATTCCAGCTTATTTATTTTTTTGATTATTTTATGAGGATTTTTTATTTTGTTGTAATCGTAATTTTATGTCTGTGATTTTGTAATGATTCATTGAAATTATAAATGTATTTTTTTTATTTTAGATTGGCACAGATCATACTACGCGAATCTACGTCCCAACAAGCATTCGTACGATCTCCTCATCTCTTCAGGCGTGTTTTCTATCATCAACGCCGCCGTATTTCTTGTACACGCTTTCCTTACTTTCAAGAAGGAAGCTGACTATTAAATAATTTTATTTTAACCTTTTCATGTAGAGCAATTTAAATTTATTTAGAATGAAAAAACTAAATTTACCAAATCACGATATGTGTCAGTCAACTTTGTAAACTTTATAATAGAATTTAGGTGTCAAAAAACCACTTAAGATTGTTTCTAATTAATTTCAAAATTAGTCAAGTAAAATTAAAAAATGCAATATACTTTGTTTTGGTCAATTTAGTTTTTGTTCACACTTCGCTTTTGTAATTTAATACATAGTATAGGTAACGTTTCATTTTATGATTAGGTAATGGTAAGTTTAATTTGTTTTCATTTTTAATGTTAAATATAATTAAGATTTGAATTGTAAATAAGAGAAGTTTATTGATAGTATTCATTTGTTTATAACTACTTATAGTTATTATTTATTAATTAGTTACATAATATGTATAATGCTTGTAACTTCCTGCCCTCAGTCGTAGCTAAATACACTCAAGATTTCACTGTTCCCTGCATGGACATTTCTTGAATTGTAATTAATATCATTGAACGCAGCTTTAATTTAGAGACAGGCAGCAATATTTCTGTTGAAATTTTCGGTAGTTATTATCTACAGCAATTTAATTAGGCAGCACATTTAGACATTTACTTGGTTTGGCAACTATTTTGATATTACGTACCTATTTAAAGTTTTGCAGCGTAAAGTTGCAGAAAATGCAACAGCTCCTATATTATTCCAATCTTATACACAGCTATTTTTAATAAATACATTGTTTTGAAAGTTATAGATAACATTCTTAAAAATATACATAACTTTACAAAACAGGAATTACCTAGTTTTATTCAATTTTGGCAGCAAACTTTCTCTGAGCCAGAAATACGCCCAGTTTTATAAGCAAGAAGTATTTTGTTTTGAGTCGCTGATATTTAATATTATTAGTATTTTAAAGCAGCTAAACCCTAATTATTAGAATATAGCAGCTATTTTCTTTCTCTTTATTTTCAAAAGCTATTAAGGGCAGCTATTTATTTTATTTTTAATAGGTATTAACCATAAAGTGAAAAACGAATGATTTATTGCAAGTTAAGTAATCGTTAAATGTTTTTCATTCGTTTGTGGTTGTAGCAGCTAAATATTTTGGGCAGCTAATAAATTCAATATTGATAAAAATGCAAATAAAAAGTGTAAATAAAGTAAAAATGCAAAATAAAAGCTTTATTTTTAGTAAGTATAAAGTGAAAAACGAATGATTAATTCTAAGTTAATCAATCGGTAAATCTTTTTCATTAGGTATCTCTTTTGGGTTGTGGTTGTTGCAGCTAAATATTTTAGGCAGCTAATAAATTCAATATTGATATAAATAGGCAGCTAATGAATGCAATATTGATGAAAATGCAAATAAAAAATGTACTAAATAAAGTAAAAGTGCAAAATAAAAGCGGCAGCACATTTTTAGCAGCAGCTAAATTATTTAAAACATTGGAACAGCTTTTTGGTAGCTAATTTTTTTCATTATTATCAGTTTTGGCAGCTTTACAAAAATATTAAAAATATGAAAATCTGAGTAGAAATTATATTTTGCCCTCATAGAGCAGTTATATCATACATAATCAGTTTATTTTGGCCGAAAGTGCAAGTACATAGATATCTAATGTTTATAATAATAATTAATAATACATTCGTAGATTAATAATACATTAGTATATACGTAAAAATAATCTCAAACCTAAATTATAATTATCGGTATAATTTATTAATATGATAATGATTATTTTAGATTTAAGAAGCATTAGGATAATTTTGATGTTATTTCTATATAGTAATATTGGCTTCTTACATTATATAGTTTTTTTATATTAGATATGTATTAGGGTAATGGTAATAATTACTAGTTACTTTGTCTTTATTTACTAAAACATTCCGCTAAAACCAAATAAAAGAGGTGTTAATTGTGTGTTAATTTACGTTAATGCTTCGCATGCACAAATTTGTTTGTCTACAAAAAATGCAATTTGTAATCGCACTTTTAATTTTTTTTTGTGTTAGGCTATTTAAAAATATGCGAGTTAATCTTAAAATTATGTAATAGAGATAGTTATTTTTAATTACTATACGAAATAAGACCACCGCAACTTCTGCTTTGCAAACCTGAAGACTAGCCTGATTATAAATAAGCGAGTTATTGGACTGTGTAATCAAAAACAGTAGCTGAACTAATTGCATTTCAAACTGATTGGCAAACCGAGCTAGTATCGGAATGTTGTAGAATATAGATCTTTGACGACGTCCTCTCATTGTAAATAGATTTCTTTTGTTTAAAAAATAATAAATATAGACTCACTCGAAAATAAATTAAAAAACAAACCTATCAGCCGTTCTTTATATCTAAATCAACTAATAATTTTGAACGCATCACTTACGTTAGAAATTCGGCAAATTGGATTTTTCTTATTTTAAAATGTAAGTTATGCACTCCAATAAACGATCATCAATTACTTAGTTTAATTTTAAAATCCAGAAGTTAAATTTAATTTACTTAGTATTTTTAGTTCTAAGAGATAAGTTAAAAGATAAACCAAAGCAGTAATCAGTATCCGTCCAGTGGTAGTTAAGTTTTGTTCTTTTCTTTCCTTTCTACTCAGGCCAGATAAGTAACAAAAGTGAAGGGAAGGCGTTTTCATCTGTGAAAATAACTACTCTTCAGTTTTTTACCTGTCAAATAACTCTTCATATATTAAGGCCCAAACTCATACTGCGCTGTCATGATCTGATTAACTTTATTTTTCCAATTAATTATATTGACTTTCTTTCTTACGTTGTTTTCAATTATAAATGAAATTAATGATTTCATCAATGCAAACTTTTAGAAGAAGTTAATTGATATTTCTATTATTATATAAGTCTAAGTTGCTTTTCTTTGTTTTAAAATTAAGATAGCAATATAATTTTACTGTGTTAAAAATATATACATGTAAATAGAAATAAAAAATAACAGATGTAACCCGGCGCTAATGTTACCTTATTTATCCACAATACACAATAATACAATTAATTAATATGAAACTAGTAAGTAAAACAAAAGGTACCCGCGTCGCAAACAAAGTAATCTCCCTTTATATTTTGAAGTTAATCGCATATTATAATAAAATATAACCCATGTATGTAATCATTGCATTAATATAATAAACATTAGAGCAGGTTGTTTTATTTCAATTAATTTTACCCCACTAATGAAAGGTTATGAAAGGCTACGTAACATGTTTGTATAATCATTATTGAGATGCCCCACTGAGGCGTCAAACGATGTCTTTGTGACCGGACGCTGAGCATATTAAAATAATTTGAGATATATCCTACAGATTAACTCTTTATTCACCACAATTGGGTTGTGGACTGTATTCAAATAAAAATATAATTTTGCCGCGAAACGGTAGTTTTTGTGACTGAAATCCTATTAAACACAATATTTTTGTTTATTTTTAAGGAATTTAATTTAAATTAAATAATCAAAATGTAATCACATCACTCCGAAGTCACGTGACATAAAACGCCCGTGACGTCACTGTTTCAATCGGAAGGAGTATATTTTTTTTTTGTTTTTTTTTGGCTTCACGTGATTTGCGCATTTAACTAGTGTCAAGTTATATAAATAATAATATATAATAAATCTCTAGTTTTGGTGCATGAAAGTCGTCAAAGTCACGTTAAAGTTTAGTCTAGGCGCGGTCGAGTCGAAGTGACGCTTCAGTAAATTGGTGGATAGTTTACTGAAGCTTCTATGGAGTTTTGGATAGAATACGAAAATACACGTTTTTCGTCTTTGTACTATTTGCCTTTCACTCATGCAAGTTTACGAACACTTAATGGTTAATAATCCACTATTATTACACATTAACACTCTATAAAACAAAGGTTTTAGTAAATAACACAAAATCAACAACAGCACATTTTCGCATTCCCGCCAAAACTCCAATGAGTATATAGCTCGTTGCGCTTAACTGCTTAGTATTTTAGAGTGATTTCTGTGATTATTTATCTGTGCTGTGAATTCCGCGCCTATTTTTCTAAATTTATTTCGACTCTTGAATATTCTCCCATGATGGAAAGTGGCTTCATAAAGGCAAATAATTCCAATTTGACGAGAATTGATTGTTTTACGGGCTCAAAAAACTTAGAACTCATATTTTAATACATAACAATACATACACAGAAAGCATCGAATGAACTTGTCACTAAACGTAGCACAGACTAGGTAGTAGTGGTTATATTCTCTTTGCTTGTCACTTTACAGTGTTATAGAAAATTACTCTGTGGTAATTGAACACGTGACGTCACTGCCGTTTTGGAGCAAAATTTAAAACGGCATTTTAAATACATGATAATTAAAATATTAGTTGTTTTAAAAAGTAAATTTAAATATTTTGGGTTATATTAGGCCCATACGCATCGTTTTAAACACTTTCCCAAAATCAGTCAACATCCCAATTACAATGGTTTTTTTTAAATCCTAATTTCAACTTAGAAGTCTATAAGTAGGTAGGTAATTAGGTATATCCCGAAATTACAAAGTACGGTTACAGCAAAAAAAAGCATAGAGAAGATTTTATTGTTGATTAGGAGAAACTGCAATATAGATATTATAAAACTACTAAGGGATACTACGTCCAAACAACACCGAAACAAGCTTGCGCAACGTATTTATACGTGACGGAAATTGTAGATCTCAAGATTGAAGTTGGCGCCACCATAGATGCTTATTAATTGTATTTTGTATCAAAAAATATCTATATGTTTAGCTAAACATATTTAGCTTACTTTTAAATACTTTTTGGTGCTCCATATAAGAAATTTGTCTTTAAATAGGTATACTTTAAATACAATTAAGAGATTTGTTGCAAGCCGGCCTTAATTGGGGTCACTAATAAACTTACGTTGCAAACTATGTGAATTGAATAAAATACTATGAAAGTTTAGACAAGTGGTAGAAAAATCCAATTTACAAACCGAAAGAAAGGTTTAATTTTGCCGCCGTTCATACTTCATGTTCTCATAGACAATTTTGGACTTCCGGCCCGAACCATGCCTAAAATCTAGTTTCGTTATCTCTTTTACTCTCGCAGGTTTCTGCTATGTTGTTCTGCTGTCAAATTCAATTTGATTATGCTTTGTGTGCTTTGACATAAACAAAAAACCCGTAAAGCGTAAATAACAGTGGAACGTTTTTCATAATACATAACCTAAAATAACACAAAACTATTTTACTTTTTTCTTATTTTCTATTAGCAATACGACTTACCATCTCTGCTTTTGCTAAATAAATCCACAGCTTTCTCCATGTAGAGAACTTCTTTTGGTCACTGAAATTGTATTGCATTTCTTTCGATGCATATCTTGTGCTTAGTGGCGACCGATAATTACAGTATTCAGAGCCTTGTATTTCTTGTGGAGCATCGATCGAAAACATTTTTGCGTAATTCTTTTTACTTTGAGTTTGTTACTAGACGTCGAGCAATCTAAACAGCTGACAGAAGAATGAATTGAAAATGACCTATCAGAGGCTAGGTCAATAGAGGCGCGAGAATTCGAATCTGATAACAAGCCAACAAGGTTATCGCTTAGTCTGACGTAAAGTTACTTAAGGGGCTAGGTTACCCAAAAACGACTACTTTCTGCTCCTAAAACTCCCAAACGGCTTGGTTTAACGACTTGAAAAAAATACTACCTGAATGATCAATTCAAGGGCATTAAATTTGATTGATTGATTTTTTTGTATTACCATTACTTATGGCTTGAAAAAATATTTAACAGCATGCTATTTTAAAACTATTTTCCCTAAAACTTCTAAATGACTTAGACGTTTGGGATTAATTTTACACCAAAAAATAAGGAAGAAAATTTTCTATAATTCTTATTGATTAAATTTGTGCATAGAGCAATATTTCGCAAAGAAATTATCAAAAAACTGAATTCCAAATGTACAAGTCTCAGAGGTGCTCTGCGCGGGCGCGCGCGGCAGTCATGCACTGGCATTCAGACGGGGAGGTTGTGTCGCTCGTTGCTCTGCTCACGCTGTCCGCCGACGTTACATATTTGTGTGCGTGAATGATATACAATACAAGTATTTGTTTTCGTGTGGGTTTGAAGCTTGCTCAAAGAGTAGCGTCTAGAGTGGTGAAATCTGATTCATTCCGTGATTTGCGCGTGGACACTCCTCGCATACATATTGAGTGGGTTACATTTCTGATTACAATTTCTTGTTTACGTACATCATTTTTACGAGTGGCAAATATATGTATTGGTAAACAAAGGAATATCGGGAGGTTGAGAACCGTTATAGAAAATACTGGAAATGAAATTGAAAAGTAAAATTACTGGCCTTATAAGACTTAATACCTAATGTCTCAGGTTAACGAGCACAATGCAGTGCTGCATATTTTTGTTTTAAAGTATTGATTGGCACTGCAATTGTTATGGGCCGGCGTTATCCGAAAACTGTAAATATGTTGTAATTGCAGTGCCATTCACAACTTTGAAACACAAAGGCCTGCAGGGCACCGCAGTGTGCTCATCATAATGCTGGCCCATAAAAATTGCAATGCTTCACAGAACTTTGAAACACAAAGGCCTGCGCGGCATTGCTCTGTACTCGTAACTAAGTCTCATAAGCTCAGTAATTTCGCTGGTTACTTTGCTCATCAAACCGGAACATAGTAATGCTTGCACATCTGCCGGCAAGCATATAATGCTGTTCCGGGAAAAATCAAGGACCTACCTTGGACACGGTTTTGGCAAAAATTGAAATGTTGGTTGCATGAAAAATATTACTATACTATAGCTGAAGTTTTAAAGTAATTTATTTGACCACTGAATTTCTAGAATTCTATTTAAATTATTGGTTTTATTTTTGGACACTTTAGTATAATTAATAAGAAAAATAATAACATTTGATAATATAAATAAGTACCTATAGGAAATGAAATATGAATTGTATTACGATTATTGTGTCATTAGTTTTTTGTAATATTTTAAATTCAATGATAGTTAATTATTCTAATATTTGCATGCCACAATGTGGTAAAATGTTTATGATACTTTATATTTTCTATACCTGTGACCCGACACTATTGTTGTCACCAACATTTTTAGCAAATAAATTATTATGATTAGGCTTCATGAACAAAGTGGAAACCCAGACGGACACTCGCAGATGACTCGATACCTCGTAAATGACACCAAAATAAAAAACACGACTACAAAAGTAAAAATAAAAACAACCCGAAAATCATTTATTTACGTACATGTTAATTTTTGGGTCAAAATGTGTAACAAATTTCAACTTTACGGAGCAAATTGGCTGTCTGTACTTTTATTTTAGTCCAGAGCGATATTTTGAGATCAATCTCAACGTTGGATAATCTCATGTGCGTCCGTACCGTTTATTTACGAATAATAATGATCACTTCAACACTTCATTTCAATGAAAAACTTTCCACTAAATGAATTTAAAGAATTATAGGCAAAGATGCCGTGCGCGCGTGCGGGTACCGCTTCGTAGCGGTTCATCCGCGTGTTCTATGACGTTAGGTTTTGCGATGTTCTTGAAAGACGTAGTGTGGACCGCGCGGGGGAAGTGTGCTTGACTCCACCCATTCGAGCAAGGTCCTTGGCCCGTATAACGTCCTTAAGAATTTTAACGAAAGTGGGGCACCTATGATTATTAATTTTTAAATTAGTTTTAGGCTTTTAGGTTATTGTTCAAAGCGCTGCTGTACGAAAATTCAACCAAGCTTAGTACTTTAGTATAGGTTCTACCCTACATCATAGCTGTAATACTTACAACTAACTGTACATCTAATTTACGAAATGAATAGGATTAGTAGATAAAGCAAAGCATTCAAAATTTTCATTTCAGTGTGCAAAATTCTGTTCTACTTTCTACAGACCTAGTAGATTGAGACACTTCTCCCTATGAAGATTTATTTACAGTTTACCCAGGAGAACTGGTAATGAAACAAATGATGCAATCCAAACTGTTCACTGATAGCAATGATACAGATAAATATTTTCCAAGTCGATCATTATTTCAAAATGTAAACAAGCAATACTTACATAATCATAGGTTCATTGCTTACATACTTTACAATGTACAAACAAGCATGTTGTCTATGATACTTAAATTAGAATATTTTTAGAATACCAAGGCGTAGAATATAGTCGACGGTGATTGGGCTGCACTGGTGAAAGATTATCCTGTTGGTTACCTTTCACCGAAAGGCTTTGATTAAATTAATTGAAACACTATATTTTATTCATAGCATTTTATTTACACTCCAAAATATTATCTTCGATACATATTTTATATTGTTATAATAGACAGTTATAAAAATATTGGCTCTATATAAAAATAGTAAATTTTATTTGGTTGTCGAAAATAATTATGTATGTGCATGTGCATACCTACTAATTCTTAGAAGGTACTGTATGCACATGATTAATAATAATAATCAGGTATTTTGTCTGATGCAATAACAAGGATAATATATCATGTTCGAAGCCTGTCAGTGCGCAGTGAAGTAATACTCACACAGTGAACGAACAAAAAAAACAATCAATTTCTTAGTTCAGTCAAAATGGTTCTTAAAACTGTACTTGATAAATGTGAACCTTATTTACATATAACTTCATTTAAGTTTAATATATTTGGCTAAATACAATAATTATAAATTGAGCACAAAAACCAAATAAAAAATATTCATAAAAATGAATAAACACACTAAAATTTTCCAACTGATTAGTGGGCTAAAAATATTTTGAACTATTTATAGCCCTACAATGGCTTGTAAGCGGTCCAACGGTATTTGTGTTTACATGTGAATTTAGGTACTTCATAATACATTCTGGTAGTTAAATTAAATCTATAATCTGATAATTTGTGACAGATATTTTAGTGAATAAATAATTCTTGCATTATGTGCAAGTGTGTGTTTTATCATTACAGTTTCTTCAGCCCGTTTTCACCAACCATAGAAGACGCTTAAATTGGAATCCTAAATAGTTAAGAGTTACCTAGGGCAAAAAAATCGTTTCAACAACTTTTAGTAGTGTTCTAACAACAATAATGAAGTATATATTTAGAACTTTGCTTACATTACTGGAGTAACTTAGTTAGGCATCTGCTAATTCGTAGTTAGTAAAAACGGGCATAAGAGGCATTTTAAATTATTAACAGATTATGGGATTCTTAGACTTTTTCATTATACATATCTTATCAGACTTTTATCTAGGCTTTGCTTTTAAGCGACTTCATCATTTTCTCAAGCTTCATGGCTTTCTGGATGTCTCCGCTGATCTTCAACTTGCCCATCATGAACGCTGTGGTCGGCTTCAGCTTACCTGGAATAAGAAATACTAAGATTTAGTATATTATTATTATATTCTGGTTCATATTGGAGCTATATTTTGCTGCAGCTCATAAACAATAAACAACTGAAGCATCCTTATTAAATCTATTAATTAATAATGAGATGAGTGGATTGTTTGCCTGATGGTAAGCATAAATTGCAGTGCCTCTCAGAACTTTGAAACACAAATTCCTGCGCGGCACTGCATTGCGCTCGTTACCCTGAGACATTAGGTATAAGCCCAGTAATTTCACTGACTACTTTTCTCATCAAACCGGAACACAGTAATGATTGCACATTACTGCTTGGCGGCAGGTTACACGAGCAAAGCGGTGGTAACAACCCAGACGGACACTCGCAGAAGAGTTAGTCCTACCACTAACAAATTTTACTTTTTTATTACTTGTTTGCGGTACTGCAGTGCCTTACCCTGAGACATTAGGTATTAAAACTTTCTAATGCATTTAGTAAAAAGCTGTTATTGTGATATTACAAACAGACACATCAATTTTATTTATTTGTATAGATAGACAGTTCTACAAAACTGACGGTACTTACCAGCAAACATGTCTGCGAAGTGAGTGCTGTCCATGGTAAGGGTCGCGTCTGGTGCGTTTTTAGGCTCGCCCGCACCGCACGTGCCCTCACCGTTTTTGAGGTCTATGTGCCATACACCCTCTTCCTTACCTGAAAAATTGTACTTAGTGCATACTTCAAAATAGTTTGTTCACGTGGGCCCCAGATGGCGCTCATGAAAGTTGTGGATGTAAGGATGAAGTCCACAGACAGTATTCTTTACTTATAGGTAACAAGGCAAGGGATTCGTTTGCCTAATTTTATAATAACACCAGCCATAACAATGGGGAGCCACACTGCTTACTTACCGCGCTAGGTGGCGCATTATCGCTGGTGTTGTTTCACTATGAAACTTCATTATAACATTTTTGTTAGTAAACAAAAAATCGTCTTTGCAATAAAGTATGCCTCTGTAAAGTGCAATTTAGTGTAAAATCAAGGTAATTGTGGATCAAAGCATTGCTCACCAAAAATTATTGGAAACCAATAATTCTTCTAGGTTATATAGTGACCATTTCAAATCTAATGATTTTTAGACGCGAGCATGTTTACTGGTTATAGTTTAATTCATTAACCCTCAAAGTAAATATCAATGACAAGCACCAGTGATGGTGGCGCCATCTGAGATTAGATTTGCCTGTGCCTCCCCATTGCAGTTCCGCCAATTATTATTATTTTTAACCGACTTCCAAAAAAGGAGGAGGTTATCAATTCGTCGGGTATTTTTTTTTATGTACTGTACCGTTACTGTACCTCATATCTCGGTCATTTATAAACCGATTTGAAAAATTCTTTTTTTGTTTGAAAGGATATACTTTCAGATTGGTCCCATAGAAATTTCATTATAATCGGTTCAGTAGTTTGTCACTGAAGTCGGTTCGTAGCTTTTTTCAAGCAATTTTTTTTTATACTACCACTCTACCATCATTACCTTCAACTAACTTTTTTCTTACCTTTAACATTGAACTGGAACACGGCCCCAGTCTTCTTCACCAGATCGGCCGACATAGTTTTGGCGATAGCATCAAACAACGCCGGTATCTGACCGGCTGATTCAGTCTGTAATATAAAAACATGTTAACATTTGTAAAGAGAACACAATCTACTACAAAAATGTTAGTGGTGGTTCATGGCAACTTGGTACAATGTAGACCAAGGCATGAATGAATGGATGAGTGGAACATAGACAAATACCAATATAAATATTGCTCAGACCTTTCGAGCCTCCACCTGTGGAGTGCCAGGCACGTCCAAAAAGAAGTCAGGTAACAGATTGTCTAAATTACCTGCAAACAATACAAATTTATAATGATTTTACTGAATTTTGAGCTTTATCGCTGGTTAGCCAAAGAACGTAGATAACCTATTTTTTTTATCTATGGTCCACTCATTGCACAAGCATGTAAAGTCCGTAGGCGGTACGCGCTAGGTAGGGGGAGAGGAGATAAGCTGTCTTGGTGGTCGAAAACTAACAATATTAAAAAGTCCAACTTTACAAATCCACTTAAAAAAATATTACCTGTCATTCAAACTTTACCGCCAAAACTCTATGATCATTGTATTTTTAATGGATTTTTACTGTGTATACATTCAGCCAGTTTTTTTTTGTTTATGATCAAAGTCTACTCAAACATTAGAAGACGAATACCTTTAATTATATCCCAGAACGCGTGTCTGACGATACTTTCGGCGATAAAAGGACATTTGTTCTTTAGTCTATGGGCAGGGTTTATAAGCGGCATGCTGTAGATAGGTTTAACCATCTCTACTCACGTACCAGATAAGAAATTGACGAACTATAGGTGCTGTTGTGTAGTTAAAGACTTAGACCATGCTAAATGCTATACGAACACTTATTAGTTAAAATACAATAACTACAGTATCTATAACATGCTAAATACTCTATGGATTAAAATAATAAAACAAATGACCAACAATACTATAACAACAGTCCCGAATATATCTATTCTATAATGTTCGTATAGCATATCTAGGGCTTCGCACCTTTTCCTTATAGTTGGTGGCCGTGGTGTGGTACCGGCGGATGGAAGCCGAACTGACGGTGGCCTGGTGCGCGGCCAAAGCGCCCGGCTCGTCGAGGAAACCGTCCAGCAATAGGTTATTTGCGTTCTCTGAGGCCAAAATGTATAGGCTTTGTCTATGGTTTCCAACCGTATACACCATAGACAAATCTGTATTTGTCTATGGCAGTTCCCAATGGGGAGCCACACTGCTTACTTATCCCGCTAGGTGGCGTATTATTGCTGGTGTCGTTTCATTATGAAACTTCATTATAAAATTTTAGTATGTAAACAAAAAATATGTTTTTATGTAATTGCAATAAAGTATACCTCTGTAAAGTGCAATAGGTAGGATACGAGATAAGACGCGAGCATGTTTACTGGTTAAAGTTTAATTCTCAAAGTAAACATTAATGACAAGCACCAGCGATGGTGGCGCCATCTGAGATTAGCTTTGACTGTGCCTCCCCATTAGTGGATACGTGAGATTGCTCGAAGAGTTACACTAGGCAGTTGCGGATCAGTTAGACTGAAGCCACTAAAAAGCAACCAGATATAGCAGAGTTGTGCAAACAGAAACATGCACATTTGTCCCATTAAACTTTATACCTAGCGCAGTGTGTTTTTCACTACTAAGTTAAAACGTCAAAAACTGATTTCAGTTCCAATTTTCATTTCGGCAGCCTGTACGCGAGTTAAAGCTCTTTCTTGAAGTGGTACTCAGCAAAAGGTAATAGATAGTTTAGCATGTCCGCTCACGTTAAGTCTGGGTTTACACCTTTCGGTCCGGACCGATTTTTAATAAGAATTAGGCAGTGTATACAGGCCTAAATTTCATACGAAATGTGTGAAATTTAGTAACACCACTTTTGACCACATCATCATTTAAGATCTGTAGGGCTAACATGCGCACCGTGACAAAATTTTCTCGATGCTTATGTCGTGCATTTGTCTCATGTTCGCGAGAGAAAGAGCGAGACAAAACAGTAGACAGAAATTTGTCGTGGCGCGCATGTTAGCCCTGCAGGGGCCTAGACAAAGTCACTTTCTACAATCGTAATAGATATAAGAAAAATTAAAACCTTATGAAATTGACATAATTATTAAGGCCTAGCGAACATTACGATAAAAAAAGCCTTGCGATTTTTATTCGCAAGATCTGCGACACTGCGGAATAAAGCCACGCTTGTGAGTGCGCGTAGGAAATGTTTTCTTATTGTTGAATGATTTTTGTTTCTCATGTTCACTCATTTTTTTTAAATCGCATCGCATGCTCTCTTTTAATGAACGGGGTATAAAAGTTTACTTACTGGGATCACAAGCATAGGGAGTCAAGTCTTTTACTCCGGCCGATTTGACGACATCTTCGTCGATGGCAAAGTTTCCTGTGTACGTCTTTGGATCTCTGAAAGCATAGACAAGAAAAAATACAGTTCTGGCCTGCCACGTGCCGAAAAGAGTTGTTCCGTTTTGGTACTAAAATTTAACCAGGCTATCAGTTGGTTTTTTGGAATGAGCTCTCAAAATCTAGATATTCTGAAATGAAATCACAATTTTATAGGCTTGCGATTTCCTGAAAATGCATAGTTTTTTTTAGTACGCAACGTGAAACGGAACGCAAATTCTTCAAACGGAACGGGTTTCTCAGCGTCTTTTTGGCTAAAGATGATAAAGAGCAAAACAATAAAAAAAATTTGACTGAACAGCGGCGCGAGTACGGATCGATAAAGTGGGTTTTACCGATTTTAACTGTCAATTTTATCGAATTTTATTTATCGAAAAGATCCGTACTCGCGCCGCAGATGACAACACAGCTTATTATTTGTCAAAACTGTCGTTAAAACAAAAATTACGTAACGATGACGCCATACTTTTGTAATGTTGCTGCTTTTTGGATATTTTAGGAACGCAGCGTTGTGCATATTGTTAGGAACGCAGTAGGTAACACACAATGTGAACACAGTAATGCTTGGCGGCAGACTTCACGAGCAAAGCAGTGCTACCAATCCAGCCGGTATTATTCCTACCACCTAGTAAAAAGTTGTTAGTGTATGTTGCTTACTTGGAAAGCATGACATAAGCGGCGTCAGAAACGATCTCGACCTTTCGGCTAGTCGAGATGTCTCCTGTCAGCATCTCGATAGCTGCTGTCGCGATGCCTAGAAACAATTTGATTTTGTGATTGCAGTCCGCGGGGCTTGAGAACATGGTCTGGGCGCCAAGCGCGCTAAACAACTGGAATAGGGATGTTGCATGGAACACAAAATACGTAATTTCTGTCGTGATACAGGTTTAAAAACCTCACATTAACGCAATAAAAATGAAATTCACAAAATTATATAATTTTCACATGTAAAAGTTTCCCGACTCAACAATTTTTTTTTATTACCTATAGTAATTTAAATGATACGATCAGATTCTTTAAATTTCAGTGAATAAAAATATACTATGTATGTACTTAGACGCAGTTGTTCACTGCCATATCAACAAAATGCATGTTTATAGTACAGCTTTACGGCCCGCGTTGAACAAGTGACGTCAGATGTTCTGCTCAATTTTTACGGGGCGTTTTAGCGCTCAACAGACACGTTCGACTTTGACTATAATTTTTGACGTTTCTAGCATTCGAATTCCAGTTTGTTCGATATAGACATTTGATTTGATTGATTGATTGATAGTTTATGGGCCGGAGAGTGTACTTTTTAATCCAGAAAAAGGCACGGCTCCTGTAGAAATCTCCAGGCGGGTGAAATCGAGCTATAGGGTGAAAAAAGTTAGGTACCTGTCCTGGGCCATAAGGCATTGACTCCAATGTTGAAGGGCTTGAACTCCTCGCTCATGCCGAGCACACACATCGACATGCCGTATTTTGCCATCGTATACGCCACGTGGATCGAGAACCTGCCGATATTAGCTTATTTTACTTTATTTATGAATATCAGGCTAGTTTTCATCAAAAAAAAGTAGTCTTTAAAAAAGCTACGAGCAAACTTCAATGACAAACTACTGAACCGGTTTTGATATAACTTCTATGGGACCAATCTGAAAGTATATCCTTTCGAATGAAGAAATAATTTCCCAAATCGGTTTATAAATTACGGAGATCTGAGGTAACAAACATAAATAAAGAACTTTGACGAGTTGAGACCTTACTCCTTTTCTGGAAGTCAGTTAAAATAATAAAGTTGAAGTTTTAAAACAAATCAAAAATAAGTCTTAATCCACACTAACTAAGGATTGTATTGTATTGTATTTATTGATTATTCAGTAACAACAGAATGATTATCTTAAATATCTTACCAGTATGGGTTCATGTTGAGAGGTGGAGAAAGGTTAAGGATATGCGCATGATTGCTGTTCTTGAGAACAGGCAAGCACAATTTAGACCTGTTAAGAAAAACGTACATTTATATAAACTTAATAAATCGATAAAGATTAAAGACATGTCTCATTATTTTACTATGTTTTAACGTTTGAACACTATGCAATTGTTTTTTGCAAAACGATGACTTTGGTGAACAGCATAAGAAAATTAAGAACATTATTGATGACTGCGACCAGCGATAAGTGACCATAGAAAAATGATCATGCTTTAAAACATCAAGAGTGCCTTATTATTATGCGACAAAACCAATGTCAGTTTTATATAATTTGTTTAGTAGAATTGGAGTCCTGATCGAAGGTGGTTTATTACATACTAACTCCTAGTTACAATGTGAACATTTAAAAATAAATGAAGTTTATTAAAAACTACCATAATAATTATAATACTAACTTCCTCTTTGTACAACCTTATTGTGACGTGAACAGGAAGGATATTCTATAAGATATACTAGTTAAGAAATATAATTTACTAGCAATATGTATTCCTATAGTAATGAAAGTATCAATAAGGAAACTGTTGCGAGGAAAACAATATAGTTCCAACGACATAAATGCCTTGAGGGATTAACATCAAGCAAGGTGGTAGGGCATTTCAGAGCTTGCCTGGGTTCTACCTACTTCACTTTTCACTATTTTGAGTTTAGTATTTTCAACATCTTTGTCATGAAGTTAAGTTATCATAAACCCAATAACTGGACCTTTAATTAACAATAATTGTCTATTATTGAAATTACTGGGCTTATGAGACTTAATATCTACAGTGTGGCAGCGCAATTATTATTGTTACTGGCTGGTGTTACGCTGATCTGCTTGTCTCACTATCAAATAGTATAAAAAAAGTTAAGTCTGCTAAACTTTTTCCATTCTGTTATTGACATACATACTTGACCCAATGCTGTTCATACTTACGCCAAGAAAGTACCCCTCGTGTTGACATTGTGCATGAGGTCGTATCTCTTCATGTCGGTCTGAGCAGTGCTGGTCAGTACGATGGCTGATGCATTATTAATTAGAATGTCGATACCATTAAACTGAAAAAAAAAAAACATTCCTTATTAGTATTTTTATAAGGTGGTTGGACTAACTCTTCTGTGCGTATCTTTCTACTCATGTAGTCTGCCACCATAGCAGCTAGGCGGGGCACAGGACCACACTGTTGCCCCCCAGCACCTTCGGAGTATACCTTTGTTTAGAAAGTTAAAGAACAAATTGTGTCAAATTAATTTATTTCCCAAAAAATAAGTGCGAGTAACTTAAAAAAAAAAGAAAACTATTTATTGATTTTGTTATCCTCACAAATAATTGAAAAATGAAAATCAAAGTCGGGTGTATCTACTGAGCGGTAAAATGCCGTAACAGAGCCATATATCGACGTGGTTATTGGCATGGAGTTTATGGACCGGATAGTAACAATTTAGGCTACTTTTTATCACGGAAAAATGCACGGTTCCTGTGGCAACGCGCGTGAAAACCATGGACAGAAGCTAGTTATGTATAATTAGTGTTTCATGCAACATCCCTTATTCTTATTCTAGATGGTGGTGATAAGGCCTGCACTGATGTCCCGCTTGGGGTGTATTAACATCCCTATTATATTTTGTTTGAAATAGTAAAAAAAAATTATAATAATAAAGAAAGACGCCTTCGTGGTGACCTTATTGAGACTTTCAAGATTCTAAATGGCTTTTACAATCTACCAGATTTGCAAAATTTATATATATATTGAAGGAAACCATAAAATCCTCTAGAGGAAATCAGACGAAAATAATATGTGCCCCATCAAAAACCAACACTGCACACCACTTCCTTGCTTCCAGAGTGGTCCACAACTGGAACCGACTACCAGAGGATGTTGTGTCTGCATCCTCAATAAACTGCTTTAAGAATAAACTTGACAACTGGTTACGAACAAACAATACTTCCTTACTACAAAAGTGAACAATCATGACTTTCAACACTGTGTAATATAGACATATCAGCACATGTGCTGCTCGTCTATAATTAAATAATTAATTAAAATAAATAAATAATTCTATCTAGATTGCAATGAAGAATTTGAAAGATAAAAATAGAAATAGAGAAAATAATTTACAAATTAATTTACTTATATTGAGATTGTGAAACTGTAGGACAATCCCCTGAATAGCCTAGTGATTTTTACAATAAATTGAAAACTAATTTATGTTTCTTACCTTTTTAACAGCATCATCAACAGCTTTCTGTATTTGCTTTTCATCTCTTACATCTACAATGCATGGCAGGGCCTTGCCTCCCAAAGCTTCAACTGAAAATAAATCAACATCTATGTAAGTACTTTCCCATAAAAATTAGATAATATATAGATGTTTAACTCTTCACATATTAAATACTAAAATATTTTTTTTCTCTGCATTGGCACCAGATGTTGTACTTTGGAATTTGATCATTAGCAGGCAACAATATTTCTATAAGGTGCAAAGTCCAACTACATTGAAAGTTATCTAAACTGTGTAATACTGATTAGTTAACTCTAACAACACTCTCTAGGGATGCATAATGTATCATAGAAGGTTCAATGAACTTGGAAAGTACGTACTTTCTTCAGCAGCTGTGTAGATAGTGCCAGGAAGCTTAGGATGGGGTTCGGCAGTCTTGGCGGCAATGACGACATTTGCACCGTCTTTAGCTGCTTTTAACGCTATCGCCTTCCCAATACCTCGCGAAGCTCCCGTTATGAATAGCGTCCGACCAGCCAGTTTCCTAATTTAGACAGTAAACTTCAAATTAACAAGTTTACATCTAACAACAAAACAGATGTTTAGATTCAGTCTTCTTCTTACCCTGTGTTTGCCACTAAACTCATTTTAGAAAGTTTATACTTTAATATCAACAAAGTGATAATTCAAAAATATTTCTTAATTTTGGGGAACGAGTATAACTATTCAAATCAACAAAAACGGAAATGAATCAAATGTGAAATGAAATTATGTGAACATTCGTTTCGAAAGTGTTGACTTGACAATGACAACTGACAAGAGACAACTTGACAGCGTTGTGCGTTGACGCCACTGATGACAGAACATTATTACTCAAGGGAGAAATGTGCCAGCTTCATAGTGAACGATCACACGAGCGCCATCTCTGGAAGAGCCCCTGTCTATCTGATGATGTCCTCCACGACGTGTCCGTCGACGGCGAACCTAGTCAACTCCGATGCGAGCGTATGTGACTCGCGAATCCGAATTTAGTCTTGAACACCCGGTTGCAGCGTGCACAGAATAGCTGTCCAGAAGGGTTGAGTGTGTAATTGTAGGATGGTTTAGTTCGAGTCTTCCGCAACTGGCGCTTCGCATCAAGGTTCTCAACGCGAGATTTCTCAAAAACCGACGCAGCTTTCTCAATGGTTCTGCGCCAAACTGATCTTTTCTGAGCGATCTTCTCCCAGCTGTCACTTGCAATGCCACAGGCAGTCAAATGTCGCTTGAGGACGTCCTTATAACGGAGAAATTGGCCACCAGACTTGCGTTTTCCCTGAGAAAGCTCCGAGAAGAAGACTGTTTTTGGTAAGCGATAGTCCTCCATCCGTACTAGGTGCCCGCACCACTTTAATTGGCCTTTTATAAGTAGAGACTCAATACCGGTCATGTTGGTTCGTCGAAGCACTTCCGAGTTGGACACACGGTCTTGCCACCTTATGCGAAGAATAGCACGAAGACATCGCATATGGTATGCGTCGAGTTTTCTTATGTCACCCCTGTATAAGCACCATGTCTCCGTAGCGTACAGCAAGATGGGCAAAACGATGGCCTTATAGACAGCTATCTTAGTCTTCAATTGAAGGTCATGAGACTCCCACACTCTCTTGCTCAGCTTTCCAAAAGAGGCAGCTGCTCTTGCGATTCATGAGGAAACTTCGGTAGTCAGTCTATTATCATCACGGATGAAACTTCCTAGGTACCGAAATGATGAGACTTCCTCTAAGGGCTTCCCACCCAAATTAATAGGCGAAGCATCCGTGATTGCTCCACGAATGGGTTGCTTGATGACTTGCGTTTTGGAAATGCTGATGATTAAGCCAAACCTACGACACGATTCATCCAGGCAGTCCAAGTATTGTTGCAGATTATGAACTTCGTCGGCGACAAGACAAACGTCATCAGCGTAAAGAATATCAACTATTGAGACGTCCCGTACCATACGCTTGGCCTTAAAGCGTGAGATGTCGAAAACGCTTTTATCTGTTCTGACATTCAAACCAATCTGCCCACCACAACCACTATGAGAATCACGCATCACCGCAGCAAAGTAGATGGCAAACAAAGTTGGAGCCATCACACAACCTTGCTTTACACCGCTAGTCACGGGAAAAAAGTCTGTTAGATCGTTCTCGTGCTGTATCCTTGCCATCATACCATCGTGAAACTGTCGTATTAAGTTCAGCAACCTTCTGGGACAACCAGCTTTCGCAAGAACGACCCAGAGCGCGTGTCTGGGAACTCGGTCAAACGCTTTTTCCAGATCCACAAAGCACATGAAAAGTGGTCGGTGCTGCTCCAAGCTCTTTTCCTGCAGTTGTTTTACCACAAAAATGGCATCGACCGTGCCCCTTTTCGGCCTGAACCCACATTGGCTCTCTGGTAGCATTTGTTCTGCAACGGTACCAAGACGGCGGTTAAGAATGTGCGCCAAGATTTTTCCAGCTGTACTTAATAAAGCAATTCCTCTGTAGGAGCCACAATCAGAAACATCACCTTTCCCCTTGTACAACTTGCAGATCGAAGCATCTTTCCATTCCTGTGGGACCGTGCCCGATTCCCAGATTTTTAATATCAACTCGAATAGTCGGGATTGTATGTTGGGACCACCATACTTGTAGACCTCGGAGGGAATACTATCCATACCCGGGCTTTTGCCATTCTTTAGTCGGTTAAGAGCACTACGGAACTCCTCAAAAGATGGTGGGCAGTCAAGGTCAGTATTGGTTGGTGAAGCCTGAAGGGAGTCGATATATGCCATATCAGCGTCGTGACTGACAGGATTGAGAACTTCGTTGAAGTGTTCGGTCCAACGTTCCAATATTTCATTGTGATCTGTTAAACGTAAGGATTTGTCACGAGAGTAAATGGATGCTGTCTTTTTAATTCTTGGTCCAAATACAGTTTTAAGACACTCGAAAAACTTTCCTATTTGTTTTGAGTCCACAAGATGTTGCAACTCTTCCGCCTTCCTCCTCCACCATTTATTCTTTAGCTCACGGACCTTAGACTTCAGCTGACGTTGTATACTTTTTCTTTGCGCATTTGCTGCCGAAACTCTCAAGGTAGATCTCGCGTCATCAACCAGTTTTGTTATCACGGCATCAGAATCGTCAAACCAGTCTTGGTTCTTTTTATTTGGTTTTCCGATTATTCGCTCAGCAACTTCCAAAATAGATTGTGCGTAAGTGCGCCAATGTTCATCTATTGGTGTCGTGCCGTCATACACAGTTGCGCCAAATTCGGCATCCAGTTGGGATTGTATTTCCTGGTTGTTAGTAAGCCTTCCATAAGCCAGTCTTGGTGAAATCTTGTGATTTAATCGATGAGGGGGCTTGTAAATTAATCGTATCTTAGATCTTATCATTCGGTGGTCAGTCCATCCCTGAGCGCCGCGCATTGCTCTAGTTATCAAAACGTCTCTTATGTCTCTTCTACGCACTATGACATAATCTATTAAATGCCAGTGCCCTGAACGGGGATGCATCCAAGACGTCTTGAACTTGTCTGGCATACGAAATAAGGTGTTAGTTATACACAGATCAAATTCAGTGCACAGTGTTAAAAGCAATACACCGTTCGAATTGCAGCTGCCCACACCATGTCTTCCCAAAACATCACCCCAAACCTCACTCTCAGTGCCGACTCGCGCATTGAAATCACCGAGGAGGACGATCTTATCAGTACTGGGTATTTTCTGCAAAGTATTGCGCAAGTCCTCGTAAAACTGGAGCTTGTCCTCATCTGGGTATGTCATGGTAGGCGCGTACACACTGACCAGATGAAGATACTTCGTAGCAGTAGTGCGAATTCGTAGGGTCATAATCCTATCACTAATCCCTTTAGGTGTTTCCGTTAACGTTTTTACGATGCTATTTTTTATAACGAAGCCAACACCGCTGCTTGCTCTTTCACAGGCGGGCTTACCCATCCAGTAGTAGGTATAGCCACCGAGATCTTCTCGAAGCTCTCCGCTGTCTGCCAGATGAGTTTCACTTAGAGCAGCTATGTCGACTTTGTATTTCGATAGCTCTCGTGCAATAAGTGCAGTCTTTCTCTCAGGACACAAGTTGGCCGGATTGTCTAAAAGTGTTCTTACATTCCACGTGACAATATGAAGATTTCTTGTAAAAATTTTTCGTAGCTTTCGACCGCGTTAAAGTCGGTTCCCGATGACCGCGGCTAGCCATCTGGGTTGAATGGTGAGAATGGACTATTTTTGGGCCACCTTTTCTAGGCCCCTCCCCCGTGCGGGGGTGAGCAGAGTGTTCCTAAATAGGGCTGCTCAGTCGTCAGATGTGCTGCCGAACCCGAACTTCCATCTCATTTAATTCTTGGAGCGACCACTCTCATCTGACCGCCTATGTGCAGAGATACAGCTAAGCACCAAGCACACCGTGTGCCAGTACCCACCACCGCGTCTCCATCGCCATAGGGCTTTAGTTCGGATTCCAAATTGTTGCTAGGTTCATCTGCGCGTGAATATATTTATAGTGGGTAAGCAGTTGCGCTGGTACAGACCCACTCTCTCGTCCTGTAGTGCCTTTGCCCAATGGACTGGTTACCCAGTACGATCAGGGGCACTGAGGATGCAGTGAATGACCGCAAGCCACTAAGATCCTGGCAAGCGCCCTTTAAGGCACCCCACTGCGCCTTGCTACATCGCCATAGTTACCGAAAGCTGTTGCCTATCGACGGAGCTCGCCTTCTATGCCGAAGTAGTCTTCGTGTACTCTTGAACTTTAGGGGATCTCCCAATAGCTACGTCCATCGAAACTTTCATAGCCCCCCTCCGCTAGGTTTAGCCCACGGATCGACGTGGTTTTACCAGGGTGTGGCCGCTGCGTACACTACAGCTACTAGGAGCCACTAGCGGAGAGATTATAGATGCTTGCAGTCCAGTCAGTTGTTACCACACACTCTATAAGCATGCCGATCGGAAAAAACTGGAAAGGTCCTACTGCTAAACAACTACTACACCCCATCTATCTAGTCAGGCGGTCATAACAAGCTATCTAACTTGTTATGAGCGGGAATTTCGAAATTACTACAATAATCAACTTATGCTATATTTATAGGTGCCTACTATTTTTTCATTAATTTAATTAGTAATAAAGTAAAGGAAATAAAAACTTTAATTAATTTAGTATTTATTAGCAGAAACACATAATATGACAAAATTGTGGTGAACATTCCACAGTACTAGGAAAAAAGGCTAAAATCTATTCACACACTTGAGGCACTTTCTATGGTTCTCTTTCCGGGTTTAGAGTGTCCGTCTGGGTGGTTAGTGGTTACCATCGCTTTGGTCGTGTACTCGGCCGCCAAGCAGTAATGTGTTCCGGTTAGATGAGAAAAGTATTTAGTGAAATTACTGGGCTTGCTTAATGGCTCAGGGTAAAGTGCAGCTCAAACCTTTGTGTTTTTAAGTTCTGCGTGACACTGCAATAATTGTTACGGGACGGCGTTATCTTACCATCAGGCATACGCAGGTCGTCTTGTTTTACCCAATAGAAAAATGTGGTATGCCCACAATTAGGAGTAATGATAATTAATGAAAGAGTTAATAATGATTTTAAATACATTTATTTGTGCATCACTTTATTAACCCACTTTTCTATTCTAGTTTACAACACCGGACAGGGTGGAATATTTATGTCATTTAAAATTATAATAAAACATTTTCATAAGACATTTAGTTAGGCATAAAAATTGAAAATCTCTCTTTCTGGCTCGAATCATTGATAATAATAATAATTTTAAATACATAATTATTTATACTAGGTATAATACTTTTATATTTTCGTCTTTTGTACAGCTATGTAATATACATTTTCTTATCAATTAAATATAGTTAAAATAGGTAAGCACTAGGTACTCACATAAGGTTTTTTTCAGTACAATATGTGTACCTACATTTAAAAATAAACTTTATACCTATGTATAGCAAATTATGAGTATTTTATTTATTTCATTACTAAAAACACATTATAATAAGTAGGTATATCTATATTAAAATATTTCGATTGGAGATCTTGCATAAGCTTCTATAAAATTAAGTGATAATTACTATATTTTTGGATCTCTTCAATTCATTGTGATTACATAAACTGCCCAAACTGACTTGTTTTTCATTATATGGCTGGAATATAGACAATTTATCTACAATTACCTTTATAATAGTAAATTCTACGTAAGTAGTATTTAATTTATTTACAAAATAATTACATTTTCAAAACATAAAAAAACATACACACGTACTGAGGTTCTTTAAATGTACCTATATGAACAAATCGAAAAAAAGTATGTTTTTCATACACCACAAACTTTTTTGGTAAATAAATAATTTGAAAAATATTTAGTATCTTTTTTTAATAATTAATCTTTTTTTGATCATCATCAACCCTGTTTACCTCAGAGATATGGTTTCATCAGTTTCTTGTTTCAAGCATACAAAATTTCACACATTACGTTTCACAATCTAGAGGAGTGGAATTAGCTAGTATTAGGATCTACGAGTTAAATAGATTTTTTTTATAGATTTATCTACAAGAAACAACACTACAATAGTCAGAAATTGATCTAGGGAAACAGGAAAGCTAATACAACTTCTAAATATCTGTAGGTAATTTAAAACGTAGGAAAATTAATTCTCAAATTATAGTTGGAAAAGACTATAACGCGATAATATTTACAGTGAAAAAGCACCATAAATTCTGTTTAAATACATTCTATTATTACTCACAACGTTCACTTATCTATTTAAAGCATCAACGTAATAAGAATTGGCACCAAAAACGAAACTAGCCTAATCAGTTTCAACAATAAAGTTCTATGAGCATGGCAACACTTTACGGCTTGCCATAGAGTGACTTAAAATTCGGCGCAGTGAAATGATAGGTTGGTGCTTGCCTCTTTTCAGGAAACAAAGATTGATTATAAAAACAGTGGCGCGAAATAAGTTAACTAATCTGAACTGAAAGGTCGAGTTACTTGAGTTGGTTCACCTGTACAGCTATCACTTTGATGAGTCAATAAATTAGATTAGTTAACAACACTATTATTTATATATGTTTGACATGAGATGCTGTCATTTTACTGCAACGAATATAATAATAATATGTCAGAGTACATAGAGTTCAAATGTACGCAGGTTGCTTGGCCGAATGTTGCAAAGCAGCTAAGACGTCATGCTTGAGCCGGACGTACAATCTCCCTTTTCTCCAAGGGTTCTGAAGTTGGAGAGGTCTGAAGTCGTCTCGTAGGCATCGTTCCCTGGCACCTATGACCGCGACAAGGCAGAAGTCTTGAAGTTTGTCTGGGCCGTAGACAGGGCCCGATTTGCCTTTGAGCACGGCGGCCATGTTGAGTTGTTTGACAACTAGGTCGATGACCTCACGCGCGGAGGTACGTGGGGTGACGTGTAACTTTAGAGATGTACCCGCCGCTAGACCTGTCTCGTAAGCAGCAAAGACCTGTGAACAAAAGGTTCATATAAAAATGCATTTATTCGTTGCGGTAGTGCGGATATGGTACCTCTATTTTGATTCAGTGTTTTACACTCATATTCTTGACCATAATACACAACGTTCCTTAAGTGGACCTATAACTCCACCTTAACTAACTACGCCTTCCCTAAGGACGTTCTCCACGTATTCTCACAATCGATATTTTTAGTCGGTATTTCGAAACTTCTCGCGGCTGAGGCATGACGTCATGACTTGAAGGAAATTATTTTTTAATGTTGGCGCAACTTCAACTTTTATTCATGTTTCATTCATCATTCATTTTTAATTTTTTTTTAGAGCCAAAGTTAATGACGACATAAAGACAAAATCGTCATTTATCGTTTTAAAATGTTTTAACAGATGTACATTGAGGTTATTCATAAACCATTTTTTTATTATTACTGATTTGAGTATGGCGGTAGGTCGTGATCTACCTTGAGTTTGACAGTTCTTTACACTCGAAGTAGGAACACCGTCAAGTAGAAGGATTTCTTTACGACTAAAACTACCGATTTCCTTGAGTATGATAGAGTGAAGGTAAGGAACGTTTTGTATTACGATGAAGAATATGAGTGTTAGTCTTTTATATTTCTCTAAAATTGCAGTAGTAAATTTTGAACTGTTTTTTACCTGCAATATCCCTGGCTGGTCCGGCGTCCTCGGCTCCGATGGCGCCTTGATATGCTCATCTCTTCTCTCATCAGTCTTTGGAACTTTATTATTATACTCCGCATCTTCATACGTCTCCAGTAACGGTTGTCTTTTAACACTCAAACTCGGTTTCGCAAACAGTTCCTGACCAGTATCCGTATATTCTACATCTGAACTCTTCACGTTAGTCATGCTCTTAGACGGAATAACGTTGCAAGGACTCCTGAAATGCTGCGGACGGATTTTCAAAGGAACTGTTGTTAGAGGACAGCTTTGGCTTTCAGAGTCGCTGGATAAGCTTTGAGCTGATTCCGACACGTTGCCTTTGGAAGTTCTGACGCTGATCATGCTTCCTGGGTAGTACCCTTTCACTGTCAATAAGGGGCTTGAGGTGGTAGATGCACAGGTTGTGTTGATGCTATGTGGACGAGGTTTTGGATCAATATTCTCATTTTGCAGTACTAAGGTGTCCTCGCTTCGTGAAGGTGGAAGACGGGTGCTCCCAATACTCGTGTGAGATCCAGTCGACTTAATGTCGAATTGGGAGTTACTACTCATGTAGTTGTTACTCGACTGCGTGTATTGAGAATCAGCACTGTTCTTTCGTTTGTTAGACTCCAAAAACTCAGAACTGCTGAGGTTGAGAGTCGATATGGACGTTTGTCTAGGAGCTAGGCTCAATTGCTGTTCGGATTTGCTAAACTCCGGATGTAAGTTGGCATGGTTGCCGTTACCTGCCGGGCCGGGCCAGGAACCTCTTCCAGGTGATGATTTAGTTATCTTCCCGTCTCGCGGTGGTATCGTTAGGAAGTCTTTTAAATTGGCTTCGTTCTCTTGAGCCTCGATATCGGGCCCATCTGTTGTCTCCAAGGGAGTTTTATCTAGCACATTTTTGAGCAATATTCCAGAGCTAGGCGCAGCCTTGTCTTTATCTCTCGCGAAACCGATGAGATCCATTAGCCACCTTTCCGCCTTCCACACAGCATTGAGGTTGTTTTGGAGTTCTTCTAGTTTAGATAGTCTCTCTTTGGCTGTCTGCAGCTCACTGCAAGAAAAGGCCTCTCTATGCGAATGAGCCGCTAAAGCAACATCTAATTCTAAAACGCAGCTTAGTTTGGAGTATTTGTTCAAAATATTTGTGTGATACGTTTGGAGGTGGATCATTTCGAAGGCTTGAATGGGAAGACTTAGCAAATCTCCTTTTTGGAGTAAGATTTCTTTCTGCCCAGGGACGGAGCAGGCTTGTTCCGCTGGTGGACATACCATAATAAAACTGACGTCACTGTTGAGTTCAATGACCTCGAGGTCGTATATTCGGTGAGCAATGACGCATTCTAAAGGTATCTCCATGTCTTTGAAGAGGCGGCGTGAAGCTGACGCTATCTGGTCGAGAAACATTTCTTGAGATTCTGACGGTTTCTCCTGACTTGAGACGAAGCTGTTAACTAATTCGTCTGAAGGCTTTCCGGATTGGTTCTTGAGGTACTCCCATTCTTCACTGTAAGAAAATAAACTTATGAGTGACGTTTTCAATCCATGTTTGCAAACTTTGCAGCCACGCTTGGTGGTAAGGAAGTTTTTAGTGCTCGCCTGGCTGCTGCACTGAAAGCCAGTCCCAGCAATTCAGTCACTTAAGATCATATTGTGAGGTATTAAAAAGAGACTCTCAAGAGTAAGAAAGAAGATAACTTTTATACAAGATTCCTATTGTAGTTTGTGAGTGTGTGTGTTTTTACTATTCATCATATTAGTGATTGGAGAGGCATGGGAGAGGAGGTCTGTATCCCGGCAGTGAAAGTATAACGAGCTGGTGATCATGATGATGACATGATCATTATCATGATCACCAGCGTCATGATGATCATCATCATGAGGACCACAGGTTTAAAACGTTAAGTGACATTTTTACCCTGCTGACCACTATTGTTGGTTTGGACCACACGGCCAGCAGACTGGATGATACTCACGCAGACACATGCGGGTTGTCCCGGACCCTCGTGTGCGGGGGCACGTTGGGCGTGCGCGCCGGCGCCACCAGCCGCACCACCTCCACCGACGACTGCAGCTTCAAGTACCCGAGGTACAGCCCGCGGGGCAACTGCACGCGGGACACCTTCAACGGAACACAACCGAACTAGAAGACAGCCCTTACATCTAATTCATGATTGATGGATAAGCATCAATCGTCAAATCAATCTTTTCGTTAGTGGTAGGACTCTTCTGCGAGTGTCCGTTTGGGTCGGTACCACCGCTTTGCTCGTGACATCTGCCGCCATGCAGTAATGTGCAAGCATTACTGTGTTCAGGTTTGATGAGTAAAGTATCCAGTGAAATTACTGGGCTTATGAGACTTAATACCTAATGTCTCAGGGTAACGAGCGCACTGCAGTGCAACGCAGGCCTGTGTGTTTCAAAGTTCTGTGTGGCACTGCAATTGTTATGGGCCGGCATTATGTTTACCATCAGGCAAACGACCAGCTCATTTAATTATCAAATAGAAGCAGAAAAAAATTTCATTGACCAAGCATTTACACAAAGACACACAAAGAACTCACCTGATGATACGCGATCTGTTCATGCACAGAAGCCATCAAGAGTTCTCCAATAGTGTTATCCTCACTGAGCACCCGCCGCCGCAGCCTCGACACCGGCACCCAGCGGGAGTTCAGTGCTGACACCGACTTGGCAGACTTTACGCTGTTCACGCAAGATAGAACCAATGTACCGCTTGAATCTCGGAGCGGCTTGTGGTAGAGTTGACCTGGAAAATTGTGATTAGAGCTCGTTGAAAAATTTGATTGACGACTGCACAAAAAGGAGTGGATATGTGTTTAGGGTTCGTGTATGTATGTTTGTGAGTTTCTTTAGTCCACTATAACTTTTAAATGCCTGAATAGATTTAGATGTATTGGGTATCGTTTCATCCCGAGTGACACTGGCTAGGGCAGTTGTGTTTTTGTATGTAACTTTAGTTACAACTAGCTGTGCCCCGCGGCGTTGCTCACGTAGCCTAAGTTACTCCTTCTAACATCAGCTATCTGCCAGTGAAAGTCCCGTCAAAATCGGTTCAGCCGTTTTGGAGATTATCCGGAACAAACAGACACAAAAATTAAAAAATGGTTGTTTTGTTATAGGTACCGTATATACTTTCATATGCATTTAGAAAAAAGCTGTTATTTTGATATTACAAACAGACACGTCAATTTTATTTATTTGTATACATATGAAAGATGACTTGTTATATGATGTCAATCAATTCGTTTTCTCATGAGAATCAACTGTCTAAATTGAAAAAACTGGAAATGAAACGCTAGAAAAGTAAAAAATGAGAATCAAAGTCGGGTGAAGCTACTGCGGGCTAAAACGCCCCGTAGGAGTTGTGTAGAACATGTGACGTCATGCGATACCGGCTGTATAGATCTTACCTAGATCTTGTATGCACAACGCGGATTGCATCTGAGCGGCCGCAGTCAGCAGTTTGAGCCTGAAGTGGATAGATGAAGATGTGTGCTTCTCCATATCTGTCCGCAACGCCTTCACGTCGTCCCAGGAACATGACACCTGGGAGAAAAGTAGTGTAAAAGACCGGCCAAGTGAGAGTCGGACTCGTGAACCGCGAATTCCGTAAAAACATGTAGGTAATAGACCATCACGAGAATCGTTAGGTAATATTGTACAACATTAACCAAAATAATGAACACAAAAAAATATTTTTTTTTCACATTTAGTATTCTCACCTTCATGAGCCAATGGAAGTCGGTATAGATACACGTGGGATAGGTCTCGTCAACCTCGATGACGGGCAGGAACTCCTCGCTGGTTACCAGCACCTTGTCTTCGTGGTAAAGTATGCAGGCTAGATAAATTCCCCTGAAAACAAATATATAATAAATAATATAGATATGATGTATAACAACACAAAAGAGAGAGAACAGAGTAACAGACATAACCTATCGCTGTTTTGTTCTATATACGAGTATAGGTACGCTGTGTTCTAGAGCACCAATTCTAAAGTGAACCCTGGTTTCCGAGAAACCCAAGAGTTCCGTGGAAAAGTTACTTTTCGATATGGAAGAACTTGTTCCCTTTAGGCGCAGAATACGGTCCGCAGCTATGTCGCTCGCGCATCTCAACGTTTTTGAAAATAAATAATAACTTAATTTAATACTGAAAAATCGCATTCTGTGAATATGCTGGCAATAACATTACGGCAAAAGTGTAATTTTGATCCAATCAAGTTTTCATACATGAAAATGGGCAAAACTTAAAATCCCATTATATTTTACTATTAACCTTACATATAGTCTTTAGTATTTTTTTAAAATTATGAAAAGTATTTTCACGGAACGGCTCCAAGGAGCACTCTTTGAGTATGGCTGCCCTGCTAACCTTCTCAGATTCTTCTGGAACTTGCTCGCCGCAGTGAACAGCTGGCGAATGGTCGCGGTCTTCTTCCTTGGAAGGCGCGGCGGCTGCGCCGGCGGCCGGCTGCGGGCGCCCGCCGCCGCCGACGCCAGGGCTTCCAGAGCGGCCGCGGCGCCTCCAGACTCACCTCTCGATGCTCGGGACGAAACATCTCGCCAGCCTGAAACGATGTAGCTAATGAGTTAGTCCGGTCAGTGATATTATGATAGTTGGGAATTAATTAGTCCGGTCAGTGAGATTATGATAACTGGGAATGAATTAGTCCGGTCAGTGAGATTATGATTGTTGGGAATAGATTAGTCCGGTAAGTGAGGTTATGACAGTTGAGAATGAATTAGTCCGGTCAGTGAGATTATGACAGTTGGGATGTTGGATGAAACATAAAATACATCATTTCTGCCGTTTTACAGTTTTAAGTAGCACTTTAACAAAATAAAAATTATATTCACAAAAATAGGTATATCATTTCCACAAAGATACTGTTACATCTATGTTCCCATACTCAATTTTTTTTATCATCCATTAGTAATTTAAACAATACCATCAGATTCTTTCCATTTTAATGAATAAAAAAAATATTACAACTTTGTACTTAAAGCAGTTTTTCATTGTAATGAATCGGAGAGACATCACACAGCTGCTATTTCAGTTGTGTTTTAAAGATCCATTCTTATTTCCAAACGCAGCTTTGAATGTACCCTTACCACTAACTGAAAGAGGTTAGCGTAATATTTATGCCTAAAGTCTACATTTAGGAATGGGAACAGTGAATGGTCCACATAGGTACTTTGATATTTCCAGCGGCTCCGGTGACGAAGTATCAATTCAGAATTCTCTCGGAATGCATGCAGCCAGAACTCTTACAAATACCGATCCTATCTATCATATTTTGAGAGATTTTGAAGGCACTTACTACTAGGAACCACACTTCTAGGAATGGAGACAGTAAACTGTCCCCATCCTTTGATATTCCCAGCGGCTGCTCTGAAGAAGTACCGGCGCCCCCTCGTAAGGCCGGCCGCGAGGACTCGGGTCCCGCTGGACGTCCCTGAAGCAGCCACTTCTCGAGTTCCACAAACATTGGAGAAGTCTGCTCGTGAGGACCATTCCACTGTGAAAATCAATTCTAAATTAACCGACACAAGCGTTAGATTTGCGTGAACGTTTTTGTTAGTGGTACGACTAACTCTTCTGCGAGTGTCCGTCTGGGTTGTTACCACCGCTTTGTTCGTGAATTCTGCCGCCAAGCAGTAATGTGCAAGCATTACTGTATTTCAGTTTGATGAGCAGAGTAAACAATGAAAATACTGGGCTTATCTCAGGGTCTCAGGTTACACTGCAGTGCCGCGCAGGCCTTTCTGTTTCAGAGTTCTGAGTGGCACTGCAATTGTTATGGGCCGGCGTTATGCTTACCATCAGACAAACGACCAGCTCGTCTCGTTAGCAAAAAGCATAAAAAAAAGAAATATTTAGGCGTCGATTTATTCGTTTTTGGAGAAAATGTAGAGAAAAGTGTCGATCTAAGTCGATTGACATTTTTTTTTTTTAATAACTGCTGTTTTTCTTTGGACCTTTACAGCGTCACCGAACGGATCATTTATCTCTTCTACTCTGTTACCTTTATATTTGGTGATGACAGGCGGATCTTTGAGCGCCGCGACCACACCGCGCACATCGCGCATTCGCACGGTGACCGCGTGCGCGCCACACACCTCCAGGTCGGGTGGCGTGGGGACGGTGGGCACGCGGATCTGTTGCCACCCAATTAGCAGGCGTCTGGAAATTTACAACCGGCTTAAAGGAACAAGTGCGAATAAAAACAACAGTTTTATACATCGGATGATAGAAGTATTGTTTTTAATTCTGTCTCTGATAAAATGCTACACTATCCTATAAAGGGTGAGTTTGAATTGGTATATTATCTCAGAAAGACTATGGTTGACAACAAGTTGTGAAAACCTTCCTTGGCAATAAGTCATTCCAAATGTCCATACAAAAAAATTAACTCAACTTCAAACGTGAAGTGAAGCGGCTTTTTCTGGATTTTTTCTAAGTCTGTTCTAATCAACATCATCATTTAACAAAGTTCAACAAAGTTCAAGTGAATCAGCTGATCTAGGGCTGCCCGGAAATTCTGTAGTAGAATATTGACGTAAATTTTAAATGCACTTTCTTTAATGAAAAATTCCGAATTTCAAAACGTCGCCGTCGTAAAACAAAGGTTGTTGACCTCCAAGAGTACATTGACCCCCTTTCGGAATAACATACCAATTCAAACTCAGGCTGTATAGTGATATAATGAAAAGAGTGTTTATTTGCGTGAACATAGGTAATTTCGAGTAAGAAAATGTCATAAATTATATAATAGTAGTATATTCGATGTTGTAGTCGTGCAATTTTTTTTTAATTATAATTTTAAGATACAATCGTAACTTGGTCACTAAAAAAATTTCATCATAAAAAATTGAGTCGAATAATCTACGGTGAGAAGCTCATTACAACAAAATAGAATAAAATGATTGTTTTAAATCTTTTATGTGGAGTTAGATTGTTTTTAATGATTAATATTTTCAGTTATTTTTAGTACAATGGTTAATTTTAAGTATAATATAGACCGTACCTGATTAATTACAAAAATACTTTTCACTTTTTCAAAAACAATGAAATATAAGTACTTAGTTGAATAATTAAATATCAGTTAAGTATAAAAATATGGATTTATTACACTGAATATGGAACACATACGCAGAAGTCACAGAACAACTGAAGGCAGAAATTTGTAACGGCTGTTTTTGTGGGACCTATCTAAAGGGAAAACAATGTCACATTGCGGTGGTTACGACATTTACGCAGAAACTAATATATTTATTAATTTATATTATAAACTTTGTCAAGCTTACATTAAAGGAAAACAGGTGGTGTAACAGTGGAATTTCCTTGTGCTCGCTTGGTCAGGTACCAAAATAAGTAGCTTACGCAGAAAATTCTAATTTATCTTTCGTATCAATTAAATATTTTGGTAAGTACTTATATATCTACGGCACGCGCTAATACTTAGTACCTAAAGTTCGTAAACATCCTTGCCCAACACCAACTCAAAAGAGTCATTACTTATACAAGATGTATGTAAACGGTATCATTTTTTAATAGGTGAATATACAGACGGTGACGAAACAATAGAAAAAAATATTTCTTTTTACCTGTAAAATCATCAAAATATCCTTAATTATTATAATGCAGAGCCACCACGTCTGCCGCAGGCTTGAAGCGCGGGCCGGGTGCGGGTTGCGCGGGCGGCGTAGACAGCTGGATCGTGTGTCATAGACCGACTACCGTTAGGGTGTCCATATTCTCTCGTAATTACCTTGCAAATTCTAGTGAAATTTTAGTAGATGTTTTTTATTGATACGGATTTATAATTACTTCCTATATTTTTACGAACCCAATATGACATAGTATTCGAATATTGAGCCCGTTTACATATACGTCCTGTATATGCATCGACTGAGGTTGATACTCACTTCAGCGTCCTCAACCTTCTCTCCCAATGCTGCGCTTGTTTGTCCTTCTCCGAGCCAGCGCCTCCAGCGCAGCCAGTTGTCCCTGCTTGACCACTTGCCGACGACCTGGAAGTACAATTTAAGTGGAATTTAGGTTTTTTTTACATATTGCTTGGGCACTAACATAAAAAGTACCTACGCGTTCACCAAAGAGCATATAATCACTACATGCGTTCACCTCTTTGCTTACGAAAACCTGAATTGTCCTGAATGCCTGGACGGCACCTTCGTTGTCTATGGTTTTATGAAATTTATCCTATACCAGCAGATGCCATAGACATCTTAGGGACTTGTGCAATGTGCATACACTAAGAAACCATACGCTTTAGATTTCCACAAGGGCCATTTATCAAGAGTTGAAGTTGCTGTTGCAAAGCAAACCTAGGTTTTGGGGAATACTGGTGCCTTTTGTTTCAAATTCACTGTCTCATTTTAAATATTAAGGACATGAGAAAGGAATGGAATATATTTTAGACCTGTCAAATTATTCCATTTGCTATGTCAATTTAACGGTGGTGAATTTAATAGTCTAATTTGTCAAAGACGGAACATATTTGACAGCACTAAACCTAAGTTTAGACCTGTTAAACGTCTTCCATCCTTTTCCCATGTTGTTATGGGATAGAGAGGAGCGAAATTTGTTTCGGTTTTTGACGTCAGAATCAACACCACTATCTCTTTTACACAAACAAACAAAAGCGTGTGAAAAGGATAGCGCCCTTTAAATGTTATTTTTAAATTTCCATATAACACTTTACCTCGTGCACGCTTCCTCTCTACAGGTCCTGTCTGGCGCACAACCCATGGTTTCATGCAGTTTGACTTCTGCCTCCCGCGCCAGTCGCCGGAGGTGAGCCCCCAGTGCTTCAGTTGTTTTAACTGATAAGACAAAAGATAAAGATATTTTATTTGCTAAAACATGCGTAATATACGTTTAAGTATATTACGCAAAGTAAGTAAGTAAGAACATTTGGATTATCTATAGGCCTACTAGGGCTTGTAGATTATCCAACTGTTTTTGTAGCTAGCTAGGTTAGATGTAGTATTTATTTATGTATTAGCTAGATAATAAAGGCATTTAGCCCGTCTAAAAAAAAAACGTTTAAGTATCTGTATATTGGTGTTAAAAGTTACAGGTCCGAACATGTGTTGCCTATATTTGCGTAAAAATCAGAGAGATGCCATGTCAAATAAAATATTTTAAGTCAATCAAAGTATAATAAAATAATATCAAAAATAGTCAAAATAAAAATTAGAAGTGGTCAATATACTTAATGAAAAGTAGGTAAGTACATTGATGTTAAAAAATTACCAAAGTCAAGTGTTGTTGAACATAATTGTAACTGAAAAGAAAAAAGCGGGAACCTACTTTGACGAAATTATCGCGATATTTCAAATTTCACCCCAATTTGTAAAAGGAACACCCTTGAGGTATACGGTATACCCTAGGTACCAACTCATTAAAAAAAATCATTTATATCGGTTGAGAATTCACGGAGAAATCGAGAAACATCGCCGAAATAAAAATTACAGATAAATTGAAAACTTCATACATATTACTGTGTAAGTACGTAATGTGATGTAATTTGCGGTTTTATTTCTGTAATAATTTTAAATAATTTAATTGAATGCGTTATAATTCATTACTTAGAATTATTGCATTCTGGATTTTACGCTGCGCGTCACACAAAAACTACGCATTTTCGAGTCCGTCAATTGTTTTGCGATATAATACGTTATAATGATACCTGCCTATACAAGTACCTATAGTATGAAATCTAGTTGCTCCCCACGGCTTCACCCGCGTGGAAATTGATGTGCCGCACTCTGTTTAACCCCCTTAGGGGTTTGTTTTTGGAAAATTAGCCTCTGTTTTATTCCAGAACCTAAACTATCTCATTCCAAACTTCTTCGAAATCTGTTTAGTAGGTAGTTACGGAGATACGTGGTAACAAACACTACACACTTTCGCATTATAATATTACTAGCTTCTGCCTGCGGTTTGACTCGCGTTCCCACAGGAACCATGCATTTTTCCGGGATAGTAGAAAAGTTACTTTTAGCATTACGGCTTTAATTTACTCAGGGTTCGCAGGGGACATTCATTCGGCGGAATTAACCATCCATTTTGGCCCCCTTCGTTATTGTTCCTTTTTCTCGCGCCCGGAATATTTGAACGTTCAGTTCGACCTCTATTTTTTTCCGCAAATTGATTTCGTAGTTAATTTTGCGTAGCTTTCTATGGTAAAGATACATCGAGCCTGGTTTAAAGTTTAAACGTAGATAAGAGTTTCGGTGACAGTACCTATAAGCTTATTATTAGTAAGTCATAAGCTATTATTTATTAATTACTAACAGTCATATATACCTACAATCACACTTGCTCTGTGTTTGTGCACTAAATATAAATTTATTTTTAAACATTACCTGTGCTATGTCTATTTTCAGGAGGAATTAAGCTCACATAAATATATACATCATAAAAATTTCGCTTCCAACAGGATTCGAACCTGCGTCTTCTGGCTTGCCGGGCCAAACGCCTTAACCGCTAGGCTATGGGAGCAATCAATGTTGGAAGCGAAATTTTTGTGATGTATATATTTATGTGAACATCCGCTAGTGTCTGTTAACACTATAAAATATATTTCATAAGGAATTAAGCTGTTTCCGAAGGCTTTCCCAAGCCGTATTTCGGGAACAACAATTCCATTATATTAAGTCAACTCTACAGCCCTTTGTATAGATTATGTCAAAATATTTGGTATTTTGTTTGTTCTTTCATCGTGTATATATGGCTCAATATAAAGATTTTATTATTAAAAAAATAAGTAAGTAGTATAGGTAAGTACACCTACTTTCAATAAATGATATAGCTTCGTTGGATAACGAGAAGAGCGGGTCGTTTGCCTGCCGGCCCATAACAATTACAGTGCCACTCAGAACTTTGAAACCAAGGACTTTTTTACCGGCCCATAACAATTGCAGTGCCACTCAGAACTGTGAAACCAAGAACATTTTTACCGGCGCATAACAATTGCAGTGCCACTCAGAACTGTGAAACCAAGGACATTTTTACCGGCCCATAACAATTGCAGTGCCACTCAGAACTTTGAAACCAAGGACTTTTTTACCGGTCCATAACAATTGCAGTGCCACTCAGAACTTTGAAACCAAGGACTTTTTTTACAAGTCCTTGTTTGAATCACAAAGACCACTGCGACACTGTAGATATATTATAATGCGCTCCCTGAGTCTATTATTATTCTAGACTAGTATTAGTATTAAGTCTCAGTAATTTCACTCACTGTGATGATCTTACTGATATTTTTGTGATTACGTAATATATACAAAATCAAAATATTACATATCAGCGAAACAATTGACTTTATAGATTTGATTAACTGTTATCGCAGGCACTCGATGATGACACCCACTCTAAATATTGTTTAGGGTTATTTCACCAAACTGTCACTTGATTGTGAAGACCTGATTAAATAAATATGAAGGCAAGATTCATCAACATTGAGTCATTGCTAGATGTGATAAAATAACAACCTCTCTTCAATACCAAGAAATGAACGCTTCCACACTTTGGCTAAGATTCAGAGACAAGTCTAAGCGTGGACTTTTGCTTCCATATGTCAAAAATGTATAGAGTTTTGACATATGGACGCACGAGTCCACGCTAAGATTCGTCTCTGAATCTTAGCCTTTGTGTCGTATGTGAAATGGACGTATTTACATAATATACATAACACAAACACCCAAGATGCAAAACCAGCTTTATGCTCAGCTCACAAAGTTTGCCCTAGAATGAAACCTGAGCGTCTTGGCTTTGCAGTTTCCAGGCAAAGTGAATACCAACGTTTTTATTATTTTTTATAGTTTAAATTTTAATATGGGCTCACGTTAACTTAGCCTTAGGAAACATCTAAAATAATACAAAATTTTGCTTAGAGGAACTAATTCCTCGATGGCTATATCCAAGCTGAGGTTATAGGTACCTTATTAGTTATCAGTCTCAGATATTTCTCAGAGTAACATTGCGGTACCCCGCATGCTTTTGTGTTTCAAAGTTCTGCGTGTCACTGCAATTGTTTTGTTAGTGGGAGGACTAACTCTTCTGCGAGTGTCCGTCTGGGTTATTACCACCGCTTTGCTCGTGAAGTCTGCCGTCAAGCAGTAGTGTGCAAGCATTACTGTGTTCCGGTTTGATGAGCAGAGTATCCAGTGAAATTACTGGGCTTATGAGACTTAATACCTAACGTCTCAGGGTAACGAGCGCATTGCAGTGCCGCGCAGACCTTTGTGTTTTAAAGTTCTGGGTGGCACTGCAATTGGTACGGGGTGGCGTTATGCTTACCATCAGGAATACGAACGCTTTTCTCGTTAGTCGTTACCCAATAGTATAAAAGTCATAGATTTAATCCTGCGAGCCGCGACTTTTCCACAAATTACGTCTCAGTAGATTCAAAGCCTTGTTGAGGTCTCTAGGGTTATAAATCGATAAACTTCTGGGTCGAGAATTCCAGGCCCCTTAGGGTATTGTGGCGACAAAGCCGCGATACCATTTGTCAATGTAGTTATATAGAACTATTTGTTTTGTTTTATGAGAATTGGATTCAGTGTGATTGCTGGAACCGCCTAGAAGAATTGATGTCACTGACAAAAGATATTGTATCAACACGAATATGACTATACCTACCTCAAATTCAAATTGCTTTACTCATATAGCACTTATGAAGGTTGAAATAAGTTACTCTAACAGCGGGTCTCTGTATCTTCCCGAATCACAGATCAAAACTAATGCTATCTTTATCAGAACATAACAAATGACAAAGACATCAACAGATACAATCCGTGCTCAAAGTCAACGAACCTTCCAGAAACACACCGTAAACACACCTACAACACAAAATTATTAAGACGATTAATATTTACCTATACATGTTATCCATCGAAATATATTTCACTAAATTATTTGAAATTCTTTATTGCCATTAGTTTCATGAGAGTGCTCACGAAAGTTAAATGACTCTAGTTGCCCTTTCCATTTGTACAACCGTTTCTTTTCAATCTGTCCATCATGGCATAGCTATGTATTGAGGAGCTATGATATGAGGGGAGGACGTAAAGAATGCTTTGTACGTACAGAGTTGCGTAGAAAACTGATCCATGCTCGACAACTCTAAGATCGACTTCTTTTTATTTGTAATCCGTCAAAGAACCAAAGTACCAAGTAGTTGACAGGTCGAAGGTAAATTCTGTAGCTCTTTAGTGTCGTGGGTTCGATTCATAGATACGTCATTAGAAACAAAGACAGATATGTGTGAAAATAATAGCAAAAGTACAAACGCTTCTGCGCACTCATACCCCGGCACTAAGATAAAGGATTCCCTGTTTCGCAGATAGCATAGACACACACATACACATCACAAACATCCAAGACAAACAAACTTGATTATGCTCCCACAGTCAGATTTCCTCGGAATAGGTAAATTCGAATGTGGGGTTCTAGTCTTTGCAGGCAGGGTTACTATACATTATATTATCAGCCTCTAACGATCTCACTGCTGGGATACCGGCTTTCTATTAACAGGAGAGAGTAATACGGGCCATAATTCACCACGCGGGCTCAGTGCGGCTAGGTGGATGTCACATGTCCTCGAATTTCGTGGTTCTTGAATATTTGTCTCACGATGTTTTCCTTCACCGTTTTAGAGCGAGTGTGATAAATCCGCACGTAACTTGATTGGTGCGGGTTACTATGCCAACTTACAATGCCTTAGCGTTATAGAATACTCACCTAATTTAATCACAGTATAAAAACACTTTCCCTTGTTTATTATTATCACATAAAGGTAACAGGACAACAGTGTATCGCTAGAGAGGACCACACCCAATAGATGTTAGAATCAGTTTAAGAAAATGATGATAAAAAGCATCGATCACTTGTAATTTTATCTACGTACAGCACGTTACTTCTCATTTGAACGATAAAAACGTGAAACAAATCACGCCTGCATCTTGTAAACAATAAACGATTAGATAAACAATAGTGACATTTAGATTTTTTAGATATATATATGAAAATGAAAAAATGAAAAAATGTTTATTTGGTAAAAGGCTTAAAGTAGTACAATTTGAGGGTAGAGGAGCACCTGGTTCCCACACTAGGCTCAAGACCCGTACTATGGAACCCAGGACTCTTTCGTCGTAGTAGTACAGATGAATTGCCTTCTTGAGGTAGGTAAAAACAAATATCAAAATATAAATACAAAATTGTGTGTGAGAAGGAGTATTATGTGTATGTTTTGTATTATGTGTGTATGTATGTGTGTGATATATATATATATAGGAGGAAAATCCAATGTCATGTATTGTATCTTATAGTGGACAAAGCGTATCTATCGTAAGCCAAAAAATGCAATGATCTTTTAAGCAAACAATAAATTATGTTAAAAAAAATCTTTTTCGATTGATCGAATCTACTTTCTATACCATACGGAGTAGCTGGTAGCCAATACGGATTGCGTGACGTCACTCATTCAACGCGGCCCATAAAGTTGTACGAAAACATGCATTTTGTTAATTGATTTTGGTCGTGAAAAACTGCGTAAATACATAGTTTTCATACATTTTTTTAATCATAGAAATGTAAAGAATCTGAAAGTATCATTTAAATTACTATACGATAAATAATCGTTGAATTCTGGAAACTTTTGTATTGGAATTTCATTTTATTGTGTTAATATGTTGTTCTTAAACCTATACAGCTTGGTCATACGACCACAGTAATTATGAATTTTGTGTTTCATGCAACTACCCAATTGCAGCTGGACTCTGAACAAACATCCATGCATTGATTCATAGCCGTAGAAGTTATGACACTGTAACAGACTGGGATGGACAGACTGACTAGACAAACTCATTAAAATTCCATGTTTTACTACGGAATACTATCATCTAGAACAGGGAGCGAACGAAGTTTGTTTCCCCGATTTCAATTTTTGTTTGAGAAGTTAAAAATCTTTATTAAATACGTACATATATTAGTTTACGCGAAATTTTTGAGTTGTAGTTATATATTTATGAGGTAAAATCTATTTCCACGCGCCTAAAATCCTCAGTCCACGACCTTTATCAAAAGCTTTAGCTATTGAATCTTTTGTCATATCGCGTAAAACTTTTCAGGAACCTAATTAATTCCCTTCACCAAAAGGTACAATAATGGAAGATCAATAAATTGATGGCCATATTAACTGATATCGCTATCTTTCTGTTCTAATATCTAATGCAGACCGTAGACGCTTATACAAACGTACGTTTGCTTGTCAGAATAACAACGCTTTTACGTCAAGCGCGTATTTCGCGTATCACGAAATTCGCGCTTGACGCAAAAAGCGTTGTTTTTCTGACAAGCAAACGTACGTTTGCATAAGCGTCTACACTGCCACTTAGGCTTCAAGTTCAGTCGACTGTTTAACCACATAGATGGTAACTATTGTGTGATTGCAATTAGCATCTATTGAAGTTCTTGATTGCCGTTCAATATTCAACCTTACGCGATACAATCAGGGCATATTGATGTTAGTTTTGTAAATTGGGATACCGTTTTGGTGCATACAGGAATTGTGAGATTCGTGAGTACCTATTATTACTTGTTCTCCACATAAGATAGTTGTGCGGTGCGTTCGTAACTAACTTCGTTATTATATAGGTTTTTAAACTGTCACGGTCGTCAACTCTTTGAAAATTATTACTAGAAACGGGATATTTACCATGTATATTATTTGATTTGAGTTTCCGATATTTCGGCGCTGTTGCAAACGCCATGATCACGGGAGAACTGAGTTCTTTTCATTGCGTTATTATAGGTTCTGGGTGACACTGGTATAGCTATAGGCAGGAAAGACTTCTTTGTCACGTTACTTAGTCGTATAAAAATGGCTGGGCGTTCTGCGAAAATCCGTGTGCGTATGTACCAAACTACCAACGCTTTGTTCATATAATTTTTCGTCAAGTAGAAACGTGGAAACATTACCGTGTTCTAATTGGGATGTTGCATGAAACACAAAATACAAAATTACTGTCTCTATACATATTTGAAAACATCACATTAACACAATAAAAATGAAATTCACAAAAAACATACAATTTCCGCAAAGATACTGCATCTAAGCGACCTACCTATTGGAAATGGGACAGAAATATTTCATACCTCGATGTTTCGATTCCAACCGAATTACATCGGCTGGGGTCTCTAGAGGGTCTGGGTAGCGCTTGACTGATGTATTTATGTCGACATTCAGCTTGGAGTTTTATATCCGGCGGCTCCGTAGCTAAGTTGGTAGTAACCCTGCCTGCAAAGCGAGGGGTCCCGGGTTCGATTCCCGGCCGGGGCAGATTTTGTGTAAGCATAAAGTTTTTTCTCGGGTCTTGGATGTATGTGATGTGTATCTGTGTGTGTCCATGCCACCTGCAACACAGGGAATCCTAGTGCGGTATGAGTGTTCTAGCGTTTTTTTTTTTTTTTTTTTTTTTTTATATATGTGTAAGTTTTTCATTTCTATGCTTGCACCGAGAGCTATACGTTGGTAGATACGGAACTCTAAAACAGTATCGTTCTGGGCGACCGGCACTGCAATTGTTATAACCTGGCGTTATGATTACTTATAGACATACAACCGTCTCGTCGCTTGACAGTATAATAAAGATCCGCTTGCTTAGATGCGCCTACGATGCGCTTATAATCTGTCCGTAAAGAGGAGAATATCAGTTTTTAAAAAAAAAGTTAAAATTAGTATCTTAGACGATTATGTTGCAGAGCTACATAATATTATTTCTACATAATATTATTGCGATTAATTTTATTTTATTGTTCTTGTTGACGTATAATATTGTTATTATCAAATAAATGATTATTGATTATTGATTATTATTAGCTTCATGGTGGTGTAAAAAATTCATGATTTTAGCTCAACGCAACAAAGAAATGCGGCCTGCAAATCTGTTTTCATATCAATCCAAAAGTATACAAGAAGCGTTACACGACTAACCTTTAGTTGTATAAGAAGCGTTTTACAACTAACCTTTAGTTGTAAAACACTTCTTTCCTTGATAAACAGAACCACAAAAAATGAAAAACGATTGTTTGCCATTTCAATGTTTCTGAGTTTTCTTTGGAAGAGTTTTCTAATTCTTCTTTTCTTTCTTTGAAAAATTGGTAGTATTAGTCAGCACCCATCGTCACTCGCAGCCGGACGCCGCTCCGGCAAGTGGCGACGCGTCGTCACACCGCTACTTAACTTTCTGACGAAACCATTGTCTTTTTTAAATCATTTGTAGAATTGGGGCCCTGCATTAATCTTAAGGTCTAGTAACTTTGACAGCTGGTTGTGAAACTCGGTTGCCATGACGGCCAAAGGTGTAATTTCGGGGTCCATGATGGATCTAATTGACGCGTGCAAATCCACGATCGATGGCAAGTTGTTTAGCGTTGCTGCTTAGAGGCTTTCGCCATGACCGATACCATAAACCTTGAGCACGGTTCAACCTCGCACGGAGGGAAGCTCAACGCACGACTTAATATCAAGCTTAGCGTAATCGGACCTAACTGTAAGCTTAGGACCTTTCTATGATACGCACGATTGCCGAGCGTTAAGTTTCGCTTTAGGTATTATTTATAGTGACATTTTTTTTCACGTATCGAAAAAGTGGGTTGTATGACTTATAAGATGTCACAAGAGCAACGTTGCCCATCGCAGCGCATAATTTTTTTGTTAAATCTACAACTTTGTCAAACGCATGGAACAAAATAGTGACGTAACGAAACTCGTTTGGTGACGTCAGACTCGCTAACTACAAAATATAACATAATAGGTGATATGAAATTTGTATATCGCTGACTGTTGATAGTTTCTATTCATTAATTGATTAGCAATCGCAACGTGCACTGTCGGCACAAAACAGAGAGTGGAGTGAGAATAAAATATGATCACTATTCGCAGGTGCTTTATCGATATCGTCACGGATGTATCAAATCGCTTTATTCCCCACATCCATTTGTTTTTAACTAACACGCTATAATTAGCTCCACTTGTAACTGAATATATGACTATAGTGTAATCAAATTTTGGCAAAAAAATAATGTCCATCAAATAAAATATGTTAAACAGTTTCCAGAACTTCTATTCGCATATACATGTGAAGGACCTCCCGATCAAAGCTCTAAAAAACCTAGTAGTAACAATAGGTACTCACACTGCGTCCCCTCCTTAGCTCCAAATTCCATGAGCATCTTTGCGAGCGGCTTGTTCGTGGCCAGGACCGCCACGTCCAGCGGCGACAGCTTGTCTGCGTTGAGGCTGGAATAGGAAACACAAAATGTTATCGCAGTGGGCCTTGACAATGAAACTCTCTAAGCTAGGTGGTAGGATGTGGGATTTAAACTAAGTCGATTTTCGCCGTGAGATAGTCGCTTAACAAATCGCCTCACAAGTCGAATCGCCACCCCATTTACAAAGGTCAATAAAAATCGCAGACTTTGACTAAATCATTTTGCATCAAATTGTCGATCTGGGGACCGATTTTTGAAAGTCACGAGTGATTTCGATATCAGTGGTGACAAAATTCTCAGCGATAACTTTGAAATCACTAATTTGCAAACGTCGTATTTTTGAAAGTCATACCCTGTTTACCAACATGCAACTATTTCTCAGCTTTAATCATAGACAAACTTATGATTGTGTTCCATTCAATTTTATTTTTTAAGTTGGAAATTGTTTTAAGCCAAAATTGGCACTAAATACCTACTCATATCTATGATATTGTTTACGAATGGGTACCCCCACTCGTAAACGATATCATAGGTATGACAATTTTAGTCACCCGCTGAGATTCAAAAATACGACTTTGTAAATCGATGACTATCGGTCATATCGCTGATATTTAGTCACTCGGTGACATTCAAAAATCGGTCCCCAGAACACTCAATAACGCATTTTCATGTGACATTGACATGTGAGTTATTAATTGAAAAATTGGTTAGTTACAAGTGAAGATAATAACAGTGTGTTAAAAAGGTAGGTTAATTAAGGCTAGTGTATACCTGTTGACGTCGACATCAGTGGACTCCAAGATGTTCCTTGCCTTCTCAAGATAGCCATGTTCAACGGCTGCAAACAACGCTGCAACAAAAAGAAAAACTGTAAGATATCTATGTAAGGCGACCTTTTTTACAATAAGGTTTGTGTCAACAAGACGAACAGATCGTTCGCCTGATTGCTAGAGTTGCGGCTGCCCTTAAACCAGAGCTTTGCAAATAAGTTTTGATGCAAGGTTAGAAATCAAACGCACGGCTGCGTGAATGCGTCTTGAATAACTTCGACTACAAAACATAGGAAAAATATAGAAAAGAATATTAAAAAACACTGGCAAAAAAGCAATAAAAAAGAATAAATAATAATACCATGCAAATGAATGTTAACTTGTGCGATTTTGTCTTGCTGCGCGCGCGCGTCCTTCTGTTGGCGGCGCGTGGCTTTGTCGAGGAGAGGGGGGTGGGGGGCACAGGCGCTCAGCGACGGCAACTCCCCCCCGCAACCCTCGAGGAGTGCGCCGTACTGGAGCTCTAGGGGAGAGGCGGAAAATAAACCAAAAATAATATAAAAATAAAACCGAAAAATAAATATATTTAAACTAACATAAATAAAACAAAAGACAGAAACAAAACTGGTTTATTGAAATCATATATTTGTAATGTTAAAAAGTCAAAACAACTAGAACTTTGTCATTCAGCCTAGTCTAGATATATTAAAAAAATACGCAATAAAACGGTTAAAATTTATTTAAGTAATTCCAAGTAAATAATTATTTTACACAGAATCATTACACTCATACGAATAAAATAACCTACTTTCTCATCATCTAAAACGCGTGGTAGGTCAATTTACTTCTAATACAACGAAGTAAACCATGCCATAGCACAAGAATTGTGTCCTTTTCTTATTACTAAAAGACATTCATTTTAATTTAGGATTTCCTTACTTCCCACGCTTACCAATTTGTTAGAAAATACACAAGTGACAATAAACACTATAAACAGTAAGAGCATTCCAAATGTAAAACCAAACTAAGAAATAATTTTGCTGATAATCATTGCACGCACCAGGTAACAGTTACTGCAAAGCACGCTGACAATTGATAGGTCATCAAAAACAAATTGGAATTTAAAACAAAAAAAAATTGGTTAACTTATTCAACACCCATGATTATGTCCTTGTCAAATAGACACAAACGTCCATTGCCCGTTCTTATCAGTGCTTCAAAGTCGGGCTTTCGATTAATAGTAACTCGATCTCGTCTCTCATTTCAATTATCAGCCTCATTCACCCTCAAAATGAGAATGTCTCGTCAAGCACCTATTGATGCTTCCAGCAGCTGAATTTGGGGACCAGCTGCCTTATCAGCTAACAATCTCGTGTTCGTTTTCAATACCAGACCGATTAAAACCAGCGGTCACTAGTCTTCGTGTGGAAGGAGTTGTCAATAGTTTTCGCTTCTTTTCGTTTTGTAAGAGCTTATTTCTTTAATAACCAGCGAAAATTCTAGACTATTCCTTCCACACGAAGACTAGTGACCGCTGGTTTAATCGGTCTGGTATTGAAAACGAACACGAGATTGTTAGCTGATAAGGCAGCTGTTCTATCTTAAGTATAGCAGAAATCGACACTTAAGATCAAGAATGGTTCCTGGAGTATTGTCGGGATTATATCCGTGTTTATGCAGCTGAGTTATCGAATCTTTTTTTCTTATACTAGTTCATAACGAGAGGAGCCGGTTGTTTGCCTAATGGTAAGCATAACGCTGGCCCATAACAACTGCATTGCCACTAAGAAGTTTGATTATAACGCGATTTCGAAATATAACCGATCAGCATTCCGAGCTTCACTTCACATAAGTAATGGAATCTTGGATGTCAATTTTAACCTAATTTAGACAGTTATTCACAACATAAACTAACCAAACAAATTCATTAAAATAAGAAAATAAAAATACGTATTCCAAGTGAATTAAACTTACCCGGCAGGTGGTCTCACCACGTATAATACCACTTTATCTAGTAAATTAGTCCAATTACGAGATATTAAAAAATGCTCGTTTAGCAAAACAAGCTACACAATTACATAATATATACGCTGTAGGATATTTCACAAGACAAAACTAGATCTTTTTAAACATGGTAATGTTGTTAGTGGGAGAACTAACTCTTCTGCGAGTGTCCGTCTAGGTTGTTACCACCGCTTTGTGAGTGAAGTCTGCCGCCAAGCAGTAGTGTGCAAGCATTACTGTGTTCCGGTTTGATGAGCAGAGTATCCAGTGAAATTACTGGGCTTATGTCTCAGGGTAACAAGCGCACTGCAGTTCCGCGCAGGCCTTTGTGTTTCAAAGTTCTGAGTGGCACTGCAATTGTTATGGGCTGGCGTTATGCTTACCATCAGGCAAACGACCAGCTCGTCTCGTTACCAAATAACATTAAAACAAATGTATTTTTTTGCTTTACATAGTTTTGTTCAATTTCCTTGAGCTACGTCTGCTTTGTCCATACTGTTGGCTGTTTGTTTAGCGTTCCCGCCATCTATCAAACCTACACTTAAAGGCTAACTTTAATAATACGCAGCTATTGGCTCAATGTCATACAGATTGTGTGTTAATGATTATGCACAGTTATAGGTGCCTGTTTCGAGACTGCCATTAAGCATATAACTACTTTTGAAGGCTTTGTCACTTATTTAATTTCAGATATTAGATTGACACGATCTAGCTGGCTTACTTTGACGATTTCGCTAGGCTTCGTGTGTAAAGTTTTAGTTTGGTTTTTTTGCTTCTACATGAGCAGTATGCGTCCTGCAGCGCAAGTACGGTATCTTTTCGATCGATAAAATTGACAGTTCAAATCGATAAAGTGGGTTTAATCAATTTTTTTATATAATTTATCGAGCTTCGATACAACCGACATAACTTATCGAATAGCTAGGTCGAATCCAAAGAGAATATAGAGCTACTACAGGGGGGGCACACTTTGTGACAGTTCCATAGTCGAGCCCCGAACACAGGAACTAACGCCATCTGTTAAAGGGCGTGGCACTATTTTGACGTTACTTCAAAATGTCAAAGTTAAAATGGTTACCATGGAAACCGATAACAAATAAAATAAAATATTTTCCGTTTCGAAAAATACTATTGTGATTTCTAGATATTTTTTGCGGTTTAAGTGATATATATTAGTGGTTTAAGTAATTGTTGTGTTCTAGTAATGTATTTGTTACTTTTAAGTGCTCAGTTTTAGTGTTTTCAGTCTAATTATGCATTGTTTTTCTTGATGTTTTAAATATAAAGAGTTTCAATTATTATGTACGTGTTAGCTTTTGTTATTTCCTTTTTGCTGCTCTACATCTAAATATTACGTTTGGTACTGTATATTGTGTTCCTACTCCTAGGCACAAACATGGGAAAGGCTGCTATTTTCCATATAAGTCACATATAAGTAGATACATTTACTTTCACAGGAACTAAGCAGGATCCATAGATTAGTGTGAATGTGTGTGTGAAATATAGAATGCACACATAGATAAACAAGTATGAGTGGGTGTATAAAACACATAACTCACACATAGATAGTAAAGTAAGAATGTGTGTGTAAAATACAGAACGCACACATATAATATAGTAAAGTAGTTTCACCGCCTTTTTGTAGGTGGCGCTGATCGCGATACATCGTGGAATCGACGAGAGAGCGCACTCTATTCCTTTTATTATAGTACTACTCTATGGCTACTACAATAGTTTACGATCAGACTTCAGTACCAGCAACATTCGATAAATTTATCAGTTTTATCAATTCGACTAATTTATCGAATCGACTTCCGTATTTGCGCCGCTGTTATGGAATAATACTTCTCCCGATTAGAGTCCATCTCACAAAAGAAATCTCGCGGCAAGACCTGTCACTAATTTATAAATATAATTATTATAATTCGTTTGTTTGTTGTATAGGCAACAATTTTGTTTACTAAAGTATGTAATGAAACCTAATTTATCCTACAATGATTTTTAATTGAATTTTTGGGTAAAAACAATATTCCGGTCTGCGAGACTTCTTTCGTGAGACGGACTCTAGCTCTACATCAACGAATATCTCAATTGTTATACGAGTATCATAAAATATTTTATGTAATTCTTTTTTGTAAACGGACTAAATGCCTTTATTATCTAGCTAATACATAAATAAACACTACATCTAACCTAGCTAGCTACAAAAACAGTTGGATAATCTACAAATAATGTAGATTATTTATTATTTATATTAATTATTATTATTTACGATTTTGTTTTGCGTCAGTTCTTTTTTAAATTTTAATCAGCCGATGTTGATTTTAATCCGGTTTAGTTAATCTAGCTTTTGGCGCAAGTGGACCTTAATAGTATTTACGATATGTATATCGTTATGTAAAATAAACTGTACATTAAACGAATTCGTCTAGTGCAGTTCCGAATTACAATTCGAGTTGACATTGAACCGAGTTCGTAACTCGATACATCAAGTGCAGTTCACCTTGTACAACAATTTGTAACCGATATCGATGCTTTAGTACCGCATGGTACCGAAAGGTTATTCATGGTTTGAGGGCTGAATTTTTCAACTTGCCCGTATTTTTTTAAAAACCTGTCAATGGCAAGCGACTTCCGTCTGTGTAATGATATTTTGTTAAGACAGTGAAAAAAACCATTTCAAACTTTTCAAGCTTAAATGTAAGAAACACCATAATAATAATACTATAGCAATAAAATAATAATTTGACTTCTAGTTATTGTGACATGACAGTTGTGGTTGTGTGTTTTATTGCGCCAAAAGCAAATTGCAAATTCATTCAGACAATTGCTAACAATTTTTATTTTATTAAAAATATAGTAAATGTGTAGAACATACGTCTTTTTGTCAAAATTATAAAAAATAATAATATGGAAAATGAAATAGGGCGAAATATTATTGGTTTCGTTTTGTAGGTCGTAATATATACCACTCTAATATCATAGGCCTAATATACAAATAGAAAAAAAAAAACAATCGAAAGCGTCACACAGCATGTATGGCTATGGGAATCGCAACGTAAGGTGAAAGGTACCATTGTCTGATATAAAACATATATATATTGTCAATCTGTTCTATCCGTGACTGCATCGCGGAACCAGGGTTGCCAGTTACATTATGGCATTATGTAAAAGAAAGAAATTTAAGTCAGTGGTTTTCATTACAAGTAACACACTTTACAGCTGTGTGAAAAAACTAAACTAATTTACGACTCAAAATAAACCAAAAAATGTAGGTAGGTACTACAAAATCCAAAAGCGTTTACTACAAAATAAATTAAAGATAAATTGTACGACAGACAAGGCTGCTTTCCTTGACCAGACTGCACAAAAGCACGGAATTTAGAAAAAAAGTATTGGTCAAAATGGCAAACTCTTAATAACACAACAATTAGGGACTTAATTAAAATTAATCTCAGAGTAACGAGCAAAATGCAGTGCCGCGCAGGCCATGTGTGTTCAAAGTTCGGAGTGGCAGTGTAATTGTTATGGACTGGCGTTGAGTTTATCATACGTCAATTGATCACTCGTCTAGTTATCCAATTATAAAAAACCTCTACTCTCCAAATACTTTTCTTTAAAATAATTTAATAGTAAAAGGTTACTCACCCTGTATATTACAATTAACGCTTACACACTCTTACCCCCGCACTAGGATTCCCTGTGTCGCAGGTGGCATGGACATACACAGATACACATCACAAACATCCAAGACCCGAGAACAAACTTTATGTTTACACAAAATCTGCCCCGGCCGGGAATCGAACCCGGGACCCCTCGCCTTGCAGGCAGGGTTACTACCAACTTAGCTACGGAGCCGTCAAATTTACATTGTAAAATTGGCAAAGCGCTAACCCTATTGTTATATTGCGTGGTAATCGTTACTCAACGATAAAAAAAACGTACTTTATCGATCGAAAGGAACAGTGCATCATATCGTGAATGCAATACACATACCTGGTCTACATTAGTTTGCTGCAAAATGCGGAAGGATTGCCTATGATTTGTGATCTAAATTGAGGTTACGTTGTACGTTTTGTGGAAATCGTAATAGCAGTTCCTAATTGGTTTTAAAGCATGCGAGTTATATAAAATATCTACGTCTATTGTCACTGTTACTTGAAGTAACTAGATTTTAGTTTGTACTTAATTAAGATGTCAAGATATTAATTACCCTATAGAGGTTAATTAGTAAGTACCTACAGTTAAAGTTTAAAAAAATACTGTATTTAAAATTCATAAAAGTAATAAATAATTATGACTGTAGGCCTGCTAAATAGTTTTCGTATGTGACCCACCTGGAGACCCGGCGTTGTCACTTGTTTTTATTTCTTTTTTTAAATTGTATTTAATGAAATTGGCAACACTAATGAATGGCTTTTATCAGAGATAGTTTTCTGCGAGTAATTATAAATCGATTATTGTGACTTTAATTTTGAAAGGAATAATTTTCACATATTCACGGAAAAGCGCAGTACTATCGACCCCAAAAAAACGTTAGCACAACACTATAAAACAGAACAGAAGTTCGTTAATTAATTACACTCGCGCACTAAATCACGCATCGCATTCCACATTCAAATCCATACCACTCAAGCCGGAAACTAAAAAAGAAAAACAACATTCATAATTGGAATCAAACTCGGCTTACACAAAAATGGAAATAAAAAGTTAGAATTTAAATTATGTCACAAATTGAAAATTGAACTGTCAAATTTTGACGCGAAAGTGGACTGACCGCAGGATAAGAAGTCCAGCATGTCGCTCCATTGCAGTATCATAGTTGCAACTGAGAAGTCGCACGGTTTGGAAGCTCTCAATTGCCATTGTGTGCGCTATCTCGATTCTTTTGTGTTGATCTAAGCTAAGACGTGGCTAAAACAGCGAGTTATAAATATACCTTCTTGAGCAAGTGTTTGTAATTTTTATAGAGATGCTTATTTAGTGGATTACTCCGATAGCCGGATGCGGTAATCGGCCCAGCAAGACGGATGATCATTCATCATGCCGGCCTACGTCTACACTCTACCCACTATATATCCAAAATCGTAACTTTAGGCAACATATTAAGAATAACTTCTGGCGCAGATATAGGTAGATTAATCTTATTATAAATAAAAATATTATTTGTTGAATAAGGAATTTCTAAGTTGGTTTTAGAAATCTGTGATCGTCGATTTACCTACTCGTTCTTTGTAAAGTTTATGCGTAAGGCAATAAGATAAAGGCCAGCACACTTTGGTGGCTATCGCAGGTATAGATGAAGTAATATATTTCGTCATCATCGATTTACCATAATTATTCCTGTTAGGGGACGTCCATTAATTACGCGAGGTGTTTAGGGCGAGGGGGTCGAGCCGAATCTCCCAATCTCACGTGGGGTGAGGGGGGGTCTCGGCGAATATCACGTAATTTATTTTGGCAACAGTGTAATATTCAGTAAAATATGTTTCTCCTCTATAATATGGCTAAATGCTACAATTTTTTTAAATTATTTTTCAATGTAACATGTAAATAAAAACTTGAACTTTCAAGGTTCTTATTAATAAACGTTGTTAAAGGGAGTATGTTTTGTCTTTGTTGTTCTTAGACAATTTTAAACTGAATGGAAAGAGAAAAAACATAATTTTCAACCGTTTTAACACTATTTGTTAATAAGGCTCTAAGTCAATAGTGACCGGATACATTGCCTGAGTGCATCTCTAATTTTACATTTACCACTATTGTCTATTCTGTAATTTTACTTAAGACTTTAAACCGTTAACGAAAGGTGTCAAGCGAGCCTGTCTACGGCTAATTCAGTTGAGCATAGAGTGCAATTCCAATTTAGTTTTTAAATTAGTTTAACGAAATAGCGTGGGAGGAAAATGAGCTCTCGCAGATATTTTGATGTCATCTCTAATAGAATTTCTTGGATTCGATTTTACCGTAAGTACTTAAATTTTTTAATGTAGGTAGCAACTGCACTATCTGACAGAACAATGTCAGTCTTACCACAAACAATAAACACACCCTAAACCTGTGTTAAACAGCGTTTAAGTCCTAAACATGCCTTAGTCGCGCGTTTAAATATGAGGATGTTGTTTAACTCCATTCTGTTGTGACATTTCTAATCATTTTAGTCGTTTATCTTCAGACCAGTGTCTAACAACTTTAGATCATAGATTATTTAGCCTGTTGATAGCTCATAAACACTATTCCTCATACAAACATATCTCACCGGCGCGGGCAGGGGGCGAGGTAATATTCTATGCTTGCAATTGGCCGATCATTTGGATGACGTAATTTAGTGATGTGATACGACTACTACTGAACAGAATAATATCGATAAAATTGAATAGGTAGTTAGCATCGCATTCTTGATTCCCTGACATATACGATTAATAATAAATTATTATATGGAAAACCTAGACAATACATACTTACTTTATAAATTAATCTATAATACTACTTATAATAAAACTCCAGGTCACATTTTTTTTGGATGGCACTCCTATCTATACTGAAGCCAAAGCTGTATTTTTATTTTTGTCTGTCTGTCTGTATTTTGGCCACGCATCACGTCGAAGCTACTGAATGGATTCCATGACTTGCGATGTATGGAACCAATTCTCTTTTTGAGTCGCTTCTATCCACTCGCTTTCCTTTATTTCTGGGATGTCTGGAAATCTAACAACAAAAAGCAGAAATACTTTAAAAAAACCGGGAACCTACTTCGATGAAAATATCGCGATATATGAAAATTCAAGTACCATTTTTTCATCTTTAGATGTTCTTCCATAAAATGTATATGGGACCACCTTGAGATAATACACTTTCAAACAACAAAAATAATTTTCAAAATCGGTCCACAATTGACGGAGAAATCAGTTAAAATACTTAAAAAAATACATACAGTCGAACATTTAACCTCCTCCTCTTTTTTCGAAGTCGGTTAACAAATCCAAACGAAAGGTTATTGTTTTTCCAAAATAATTAATAATAGTATATATATTAATTGTAAAGTATACATTGAATATCGATAAGTTATAAATCTGCACTCGTACTCGCAGTGGCGAGAAGTGCATTTAAATAGTTCGTTTTCGCATGAGGGGAAGTTGTATCATTAGTCAACAGGATTTATAGTCTTTGCTTTAGATAGTCTAGCTAAACAGGCGCCCACAATTTGTTTTTTGTTTTAATACGCGCGGTGTCAATCGTATCCAGGACTAGAAAAAAATGAATAATGTCAGTTTGTATGCCAAACGTTTTTACAAATTGCAAACACGTCAATATAAACTCAACATGTACCTAGTAATAGGTAGATATAATCAAAGAGGTAGGTACAGATTTACCGAGAAAAACAGAATAAGTAATAATACAAACCGAAAATAACTAAAACAAACATTTAATAGTAGAAAAGCACCAGATTCCAATGTCACAAATCTCAGTTTTCACCTTAGTATATGAACACTAAATATGTAAACAAACAACAAAGGCGCGAACTTAAAACGCACTTGAGATCTACTAAAGCTTCCCGAGCAGGTACTCAACATGTTCTTGCAAAATAAACGCCAACTCGATTCTCCGAGGAATTTCTAGGCTCTCTTCTACAGTAAAGACACAAGGGAACCGAGTGAAATAACGGGCGAATTTTAAAAGGACTGGTAGACCGGGTTCCGTGCAATTTCGGGCTCCGATGCAGTAGCTTGAGGTTCCGGTTTGTTCCTTCAGTTTTGGCCGATTTAAGTAGACTATACAGCTGAGTCTTGGACAAAATCCCTGTTTAGTACAGGTTTATACATTTATCAATATGCATAGATAAATCATAAACTAAGTCTAGTTAACAATTAACTTTTAAGCGGTACTAGGGGATTTGGAGTGTGGACCTTAGTTTACAATAACAATATGACAGCTCATGTTTTTTTTAGATTGAATGGTTTGACACACTGTCAATGTCAGTAACATAGACAAAATAGTAATGTCTTGTATTTTTTAATTTTGAAGTAGAGAACATTAAAACATATTATTATGGATGTGGTTATATTTAGAAACATAATGAGGATCTTTACTGTAGGGAGAGTTAGAGTTACTATAGACTAGTACATATTAATTTGCTTTTACTTAGAAAAACTTTTACTTTAAAACTTTTACTTATTTTTTTTTCAACATCATTTGCATTACATATCTACCAATACTTACGCAATGTAAACTTAAGTAGATTCTATATATCTATATAGTAGATTCTGAGTAATTATGAGAGTAAAATCACCACTTTCGTTTACGACCAACACTAGACAGATCTATAAACATCCATGCATCTCATTTTGTACGCGATTAAACGATCACAATCACTCAAGTGTAGTAATTTTTGAATTACGTAACTATAGAAACGAGAAAATTTCTCTCTAAATAGTGCAGTTCTCTTCGTAAAGGTCAAAACACTTTCGAGTAATCTCATTATTTTCTTTCGTAATTCTGTGTACTCAACAGTTTGGAATTCTCACACAGAACAATAGTTATTTTAAGGCTTACGTAAAGTGATGTCACGTTCGAAAATTAGCGTGCCTTCATGTGAAACTAAAGAAAATTTTATTGTCTGTGGTTATTAACGGATTTTTGCAGGTAGGATTCTTTGTAAAAAAATGTTGTTATTGCTTACAATGGGCTGCTTTTGTTTCCGTTTCCAGGTATGCGGAAACTTTCAAGGATTTGGTTATTGTGAAATTAGTATAAGGTTTCACTTGTTTTGGGGAACAGTTACATAATTTAAAATTAGAGATTCTGGGCGTCCATCTTTTCCTAGCCGAAATTGCGACACTGAATCGTTTATAAATCAATCAAGCTCAAAAAATAAAAGCATCAAAAATCGAAAATAAAGTTTTTCGTTGTATTTTTGTCAAGTCTTAGAAGCACATTAGACGCTCATGCATGTTTGATGCTTATGAATCGATCACGGACCACGTGCAAACCATGGAAAAACCACGATACCACAACTCAAAGCCGCTTCTACGACCTCTACTCAAAAAAATAGTTTCGCAACCACTGCGTGATCAGTGCAGGAGCCGTGGTAAACACGCAGTGGTGCGCAAGTGACATATAGAGCGAAAAGCGGAGCCGTCGTCACTTTTAGCCCAGGCAGGGAGTGAAAGAGACAGCACTACCTGGCTGTATTGCTGTTATTTTCTACTTCATGGATTTTTGATGGTTTGACATCAAGCCACGCTTACGCGCTTACCTCGCAATTCGTGCTTACTGCAAAATCATGATTAGGTATTTTGACAGCAAACCGCCAACTTGCATAAACGTGTAAGGCCGGCCTTAGAGTAAGCAGTTTATTTTGCACTCGCGTAGACGTTTGCCACTCTCTGTTGACATTTACAACAAAAAGACCCAAACGAATATCTACTACACGAGGTGTTATCCCTTTTATTGTGAGATTAGGTGCAGCCCGCGGTGGAGATATAGGTATAAGGTAACTCACAGGAATCGTGCTTCTGTGAAAAAGTAGCATAATATGGTCACTCTCCGGCTTCTGTAACTATCACTATGCACAAAAATCACGTCGATCTGTTGCTCCGGTGCTGCTTGAAAGAAGAAAAACAACACTTTCGCATTTATAATATTGGTACTTGTATAGGGATTCCGCGACTCGTCATGATGACAAATAAGGCGAGATGTTTCTGATAAGTTCGTAAGTCAACGGATGTCATGTTCCTCGTGCATGACACCCAGTAGATTAGAATACATACACATAGAAGGATACTTTGAACCGGTAATACAGTTACGAAATAATGAAGCAATTTTATTTTAGTTTTATAGCTTTTGCGTTTTTATACTTATCCAATAATGGAAACAAACTCGGCAGATGCCAATCAATAGAATTATGTTCTACGTTATGTTAGCACTTAACTCTGGTCAAATTATAACCTACCCGAGGGCGCAAAAAAAACGAATGCCCTAGCCAAGGGCACTCGGGATGATGCAAGGATTCTAACGATACCCTATTCAGGCAAATCTGTCCCGGCATTTAAAAGTTATGGTAGAAAAAAGAAATTCACATAGATAGATGAACCCTCAAAATATTACACTCATTTTTGAGCAGTAGTATTAAAAAGTTTAAAATATACGCATAGACAAATACTTATACTACCTAGACACGTATTTATTCAAAGTAGACTGTCATGTCTGTGATGGTGAGGTAGGTAGATCCACAATGACTGTCGTGACAAGGTCCGTCAACTATCCCCTCCACAATCAAAAGGTAGAACCACTGTTTACCTTCCGTGTTACAAAAATCACGATGAATTATACCGACTTCATCGTGCTCTATCGTGCATTTACCATAATTGCAATGTAAATACAATTACCGAAGTTGGCGTGCAATAAAGTATCATTACCAAGTTTGGCGAATTGGGCCGAGTGAAATGGAAATTGCTGAAATGGGGCCAATAACCCAGTTATGGACTGTAATATTTCATTAGGAATTTAGTGTATGCCTTATTCCTGTACCATCAGTTTGACTTTGAAAATCTACTTATCGCACTATTGCGAAAATGTTTCTGTTGGTGTAGACAGCCACAGAGCAACGGATAGACGTAATATTTTGCATATAGGTAGTTTATGGGCCGGAATGCTTTCCGGCTAGGCTTCTTTTTCCCGGCGAAGTGAACGGCTTCTATAAGATTCCCACGCGGTTGAAATCGCAAGCAGCTGCTATAGTAGATATTAAATCAGTTGAACAATCACATACTAAAATACATAGATCCTTACTAAGATTCCCTATGTCTAAGGAGTCCCACAACATGGACACAATACTTTATTAATTCATTTTCCGGTGCACTAGTAGGTAAGTGTATTTGTTTCGTCACGGGAAAGTACATCAACATAAATTTAACACCAGGGGGCCACACGGGCTGCAATTTAACCGACTTCAAAAAAGGAGGTTATCTATTCGATATGTATGTTTGTAATATTATTGGAACTGCAATATATTCACATAAATGGTAATCTATTAGAGCTTTCAAACAAATATAGGTACAAAATTTTATAGGTATATATGTTTGTCCACGCTTTTCTCCTAAACTATTAATTTGATTGCGACTGTTCTTCTTTATTGGCTTACATTTACTTCAACTTGAAGAACAGTGTAAGTTTAATCAAAATCGGTTCAGTAGCTTAAAAGATATGGACCAAAGTGGTATATGAAGTCTGTAATGATATAACATTTGTTACAACGACTTGTTACATACCTATGTAAAACAATTGCAAACACTTCGTCTAATAAATAGGTAGCACCAACTCATCAACATGCCTAGTTTAATTATCGTCACTAATTAAACCAAGTGAGGGGAACATATTTCAAGCAGGTTATTATTTTTTAGCTTCGAATTTTAAGCATAAGCTGATTACAAAGTGTTTTTTTTTTAATTGATCCAGCCAGTTAAGCGTGTTGGATAAGCGAAGAATCCCAGAAAAAAAAGAATAGCCAGTCACTTGCAACACTGATTAATGGAGTAATTGAATTGGTGCTGTAGATAGTACATAATAAGCAAGTTTGTACATAGTCAGGTGTTTTTTAATTTAAAAATTCTGTTAACACATTGATTGGCTGTTTATAAATATTAGGCAAATAAAGGTTTCTAATTTTAAAAATACTCTATTTCTAACACAGCCCTCATTTAAAATGTTATCAGATTATAAAACAAAAGAAGTGAAGTGCAAGAAAATTTTAGTGAAGTGGCTTTTTTAGGGTTGGTCTATAACGGAGTAAAAACGCGTGGCTTCCTATCTGCTTGTACCTGCCCAAATTAGAATACATTGTAATAATGCATATGCTAAGTAGAATTTTATAACAACTGTATTTCTTTTTCTCGCTCCTAATTTAGGACAAACCCAAACGAGCTTTTCGTTAAGCTCAAAGATTTAAGTTTGTTAATTGGCTGAAAATGGGGAAACCAAATTGAAAACTGAGCACCGCGTCATTGTGTTAATTCAGGATTCAACATAAATAAATCATTTTGAAACAAAAGCAAGCCTTGGAACGTTTGTTCAAATATACAGGGTGGTTGGAAATACGACACATTCCTTGCAAGGTGTTAAAGTATACAGTAGTGTAGTGTATATAGTTAACTTCTTTATCATAATTAGAATAAGCATCTTTCTTATCACAAAAAAATTGTAACATTTTTAGTAAATAAAGCATTGATTGATTGATTGATTGAAAAGGACCATCATCATTGTAAAAAAGGATAATTTAAATCGCTTGAGAATTAACGTAGAAATCAAGTAACATCGCCCAAAAAAAGCAGATGAATTAAAGACCTCTTCCTTTAATAATATTTAGAATAATATATTGAGAGCCCGTAAAAAAACTGAATTCCCAAGGTGTCAGTCAGGCACATAAAAAAATAAAAAGTATATACTTAGAGCAAATTTACTGATCATTTGATCATTTCATACCATATCCGCAGCTTGGTTATTTCTGTGTTATTCACGATTCAAGAATCGTGTTACCATTTTAGTTAATGATAGGTACGGTAATTCATATATATTTTGTGGTTTTCTAATAGGCGAACAACTGTTTTCCGAACAACCAAAGTCAGAAACCAAGCTAGAAAACACTGTTCTTTTTACTTATTATTATCTTGAATAACTCAGAAATAACCAAGTTGCGGACATGGTATCACAATCTGCAAATAGGCTCTACTTTAACTTCTTGTAAGGAATGTGTCGTATTTCCAATCACCCTGTATAACTGGCGTCTTTGTACGTAATATGAGGAAAGAAATTGCAGCACGTGAAATGAAAAAAAAAAAAAAACGTTTATTTGATACAAAACAAAATTAAAAGGAAAATAATACATAAAAGAAATAAAGGAGATTGAGTGAGGTATCTCACAAAAGAATAAACGTGCTTATAAATACGTAACCTACCTATGGCAGCCCGTACACCTGCATGACTTATGGATAAGCATCTATCACGGACCACGCAAAAACCATGGGAAAACCACGATCACCGCTTGACGCATATCGTACCGTCTAAGATGGAGCTTGGCAGAAATCTAGTCCGAGCGCTAACCGTACCACGGTTAGAGGTACCTAGTGAAAGAGACGCAACAGCCGCGTCTACGAACAACAAGGACAAAACACTGTAACTATACAACCGTTATACACCGTTTATTAGTAAGACCCTTACGGTCTTACCACAAAAACAATTAAGCACGCTTTAAACCAATGTTAAACACTATTTATGTCCTAAACATGCCTTAGTCGCGTGTTTAAGAGTAATTACAAATCCTGATTTATGTAGTGTCTAACCTTGTATAACACAATTCTGTTGTGACATTTCTAATCATTTTTGACGTTTATCTTTAGATACTTATTGTGTAGTTAAACAGGCGTCTAAAAGAAGTTTTTTGTGGTAACACGGTTAATCTCGCCGTCGCCGCTATGGTCGAAAATGATGAATATGCTAAATCTAGATTAGGGGCACCTTAGACGCTCAAGCAAACGTACGTTTGCTTGACAGAATACCAACGCTTTTGCGTCAAGCGCGGATTTCGTGATACTCGAAATGCGAAAACGTGCGATTGCTTGAGCGTCTAAACTGCCCCATAGAAGTGGCTCTCAAGTACAGTAAGGATAAAGTAATAAGATAGGGGGGCTATCCCCCTATCTTATTTTGCCCTATGCCCTTTACCCTATGGTAAAGTAAGGATTCTAACGAAACCCCATACATCCAAATCTGTTTAGGCATTTATAAGTAAAAAAACGCTCGCAAAATTGACTTCGTATATTTTATGCTCGTCGCTATAGGTAGCTTTCGGCTTGCTCAAAGATCGCGGTTATCTTTATTGAAGAGATTAAAGGAAACAAAGCCAAACAGAGATTTGAGCCGTGTACACTGGGCTTATGTAATGGGTATTCTTAATCTTTGTTGGTCAGTATTTTTTTTATTATTCTGCTATAGTTTTCATTATAAGTCTGTTCAACAAAAATTTGAAGGTGTCAACGACATGTTTGAAGCATTCAAACTAATATGTTAAATCGAAATGTTTAGATATATAAGAGTTAAGCTGGCCACACACTCTTGAGTGTCCATCTTGGTGGGAATAATTACTTTGCTCATGGAGTCATGGAGTAGTAACATGCATTACTGCATACAGTACCCCTAGTACGAGTTTTAATGAGATTTATTATTTACATGTAATTAGTAAGTGCTTTGATAAAACGCATTGCATAAAACAATAAATTTACAAGCACTCCAATAAATGTACCAAATTATGTTAAAGAATAAAGAATTATAGAATGTATGTCCTAACATGGATAGTTATTATACTCTTTGGTCCTAACCTACGATAAATACAATGTCTGTGGATAAATACGATAAACATAACGTCAAACAGATAAAAGTAGCAAAATATATTTGTCTCTTTACATTTCTCCAAGTGTAAGAGAGATAGAAATATACAGTATGAAGTTCGTTCATTCGAGATCGTCGATATTCGATATGGTGTAAACGTCGTTCGAAAATGTTAACTCATACTACCGATTACAATGAAAACTATTAGTTTAGTGAGCTCACGAAAACTATTATCGTTTTCGTAATTTTAAAACTCGTACTAGGGGTACTGGTTTGGTAAGAAAAATACTCAGTAAAATTGGTGGGCATTACGAAACTCATTTCTGATACCTCAGAGAAACGAACGCGCTGCAGTGCCGCGCAGGCCTCGTTTCAGTTTCGGGTGGCGCTGCTATTGGTAAAGGTTCTTCATAATAATTAGTATGATTTTCCGTAGCCCCAAATTCGGCCATCATCGAAAATTAGACCCAAGCGTCTTCTACACTCTCCCATTCTTTGGTGATCTAAGGTTGTTTATAGTTAAATAGAAGTCTTTAAAAAAATGCACGGTTCCTGTGGGAACGCGGGTCAAAACCGCGGACAAAGCTGTTAAAAATAAATACTGTCATTGGCTAAGCCGAAGTATAACGAGCTCATGAGTCGTGACGTTCTCGCGTCATGTCAAATACTTATAATGCGACACTTGTGGCTTGACCCAATTCGGCCAGACGTAGTCGATAAGAGTTGCTTAAAATTATTTGTTTTGTGTCGTACGGGCCCTTTAATTTACTGAAGTACGAAGTGACGTGTTTTGTTTCTTGGAATCCGTTCTTTATTCAAACGAAATCCATAGTTTTACTACGCAGTTCGTAATTTCTAAACGCGAATCCAAACTTTGAAAATGAATAACACAACAACAACAAAAATTCTTATTTCGTTAACTCCTCGGTCACCTGTCTTGATTCTGAGAATGGGTTTCGGTGGGTTCAGTTGGGTTATGGTGGTTTCATGAACTAGAGTAGACAAATGATCGACTTACCGTTTTTTATCATCCTATTTTTCAATAAAGTCATCATCCTTATTACGCGCCCACTGCTGGGATACCGGCCTTCTCTCAGAGGGAGAATGGGTCATAATCCACCACGCGGGCCCAGTGCGTCTCGGTGGATGTTATACCTATGTTTTTGAATTTTATGGTTCTTGAACATGCGGGTTTTCTCACGCGCACGATGTTTTCCTTCATCGTCGTGAGCGTATTTTATTCTTGTTTCGAAATTCCGGATGACTAGCGCTAGCACCCAGCAAGCACGATCTCCATTTTGTATAGTCCCTACTATATATAATATTATAAATGCGAAAGTGTGTTTGTTGGTTTGTCCTTCTTTCACGCAGTAACGGAGCAACGGATCGACGTGATTTTTGGCATAGATATAGTTTATGGACCGGAGAGTAACATAGGCTTCTTTTTATCCCGGAGAAATGCACGGTTCCTGAGGGAACGCCAGTGAAAACCGCGGGCAGAAGCTAGTCATCTATAAGTCTATTTGTGATCTCTAGTGCGAGAGTCAATGTTGTTGTTTGTTTAACAGCCATAATGAGGTTACAAGTTGAGAGAGTTGAGAATATTAGATTAGATTCTAAACAGTAGACGATCGATATAAGTTGACGATAGTCTCTGCTTAACCGAGTATAAAAAACGAGGCGGTTCAACATTTGCCATTAGCTCTTTTTCTGGAATCCTGTAAGGTTTCAATGGATGGATAAAAAAATTGTCCAAGGCTAGAGGATCTGTTGACTCTGAAGATAGACGAGGACAGTCGGCTTTGCACTTTTCAGAGAAAAAATAAGTAGTTTATTTGTTTTGTGATAAAACCGACAGAGTCATTATTTTCCGAATGGGTATAACAAACAGCTGTATGGTATATAACTATCAGAAAAAGTCCTGTTTTTCGTCGCACAAGATATCTCCGCTTTCATAGATAATACAACAAAAAAAATAGTATAGCCAGGTTTATATAAAGGCATTATTTATATAAAAATGGCCCAGAATCTTTTAAAAATAGTAAAATAGACGCCGAAAAATTTCTTTTGTCACGAAATGCTCAATATTTTGGACGACAACTATCATATTTTATGTAATAATAAAAAGAAATGTAATCATCTAAAGCCATATTATATAAAAAATATTTAAACTATATGTCGTCTCTTTTTCTTAATTATATAAAAATTACGAAATAAGCTTCAACTGAAAGCAAACGCTTCGCCATTTTGAACCTTATTTCAATACAAAAGAATTATACTTTGGAGCGACTTAAATATTATTAAGCCCCGCTGTCCGTTCTGTAAATATCCCATGCCAGTATCATTGAAGAAATAGACTTAGCAAGCTTGTTATTTTGACGTTTCTCTAACCGTTAGAGTCAATTATATTTTACTTGGCAGTAAATATATAGTAAAGGAAATTGTAGTGAATATACGTACTCAAATAAGCCGAAGGTGACATCGGCATTTTTCTATCTTTCGGCGGCGTGCTGTACACGAACGCAGGGTTGACGCATCCCCGCGGCTGGTGCGGACACATGTCACTCTCCGACCCCCTCCTCTCCCTCTTTTGCCCCACTAGTTCACTCATAGACTTCGCGGACTCCGACTTTCCCATCACCTTCAACTTCTTCTTTCCTCTTTCCTTATCCGGCGAGTGGATGTGCAACAACGCTGCCGCTTTCGGAGGTATTTTCTCCGGCACTAAGAGTTCCTTCGCTGACGCACTCTTCTGCTTTTTGTTTGTAAACAAGTCGGTGAACTTCGTTTTTTCCAGTTTCTTCGGCCGCTGCGGCTTCAAGTTTAGATCGATATCCCCGCTCTTCCTCCTCTGCTTGGGAGGTTCGGGCTTCCGTTTCGCCATCGCCGGTGTTTTCGGCTTATACGTCCCTTCGAGACCGGTGTATGCGACGTCGAACTCCTTATCATTCCAGATCTGCTTAGGAAACACAATACTGCTGTGTTTGGTCTTGTTAAGGTCGTCGGCGGCGTCGTCTTCCTTCGTCGACCGCCAACGGTGTCCTATCAGTCGCAAGGAAGCTCGGACGGATCTGGTGCGGCGCAGGCCTCCTTGCTCTCTCTTGAACTTATCGAGGAGGTTGTCCATAGCCCTGCGAAGGGTCGCGGGGCGCGCGGGGCCCTGGGCATTGCACGCGATCGACTACGCGCACTCTATTCACTCTAACGATAGTCACGCGAGTCGTGGACGTTCACTCGGAGCAGCGCCGGTGCTTCGAATGCGGCCTGCAACAGCGGCAGTGGTGGGCTGTGGGATGTGTGGTAGTAGCCGAGACCTCGGGGCTAGCGCCGACCCGTGCCGTGCGCGATCGCCTGATAAACTGTTCTCATTTGCACAATCATTTGATTTGATAAGATACGACTGTTTGGAATACGCATTTCACGACACGGCTGTCGAGATTTGTTGTTGTGACGTAAAGATAACATTTAAGGACACGGACGGTTACGACTTAACGCTTCGTTTAGTGGCACGCGCACTAACGGGGATTGGATTGCGTTACGAAATGGTTCAATTCTTTCGCAATGTTCTTGTGGAATGGTACTTGATTTGGTACAATGTAAAACTAGCTCGCCGTTAGGCTGATCGATCAATGACTTAATTTATTGAACGCAGCCGGCGTGCTGGATTGATTTAACTAATAATCAGATATTGAGTGCCGGATTCTGACGCGTAGGTGTTACCTAATTGAGTTTTTAGCGGGGCACGGACTTTTGGTGATAATGTCGCTATCGAGAGTTTAGCTCTTGCCTTTTATGACTCGATGACTTGCTAATGTGATTTATTCGAATGACAAATCGGAATCGAAAATAAAATTTCATAGGTACATAAGTATTTTAAAAGGAAGTTATTTTATTTATAAAGATTTGAAAGTGTTATGAAATAGCCACAGTTGGCTAGTATCTCAATCTTTTATGTACAAATGAGATTAGAAGCCAGTATCATGCCTAATTATATATAGTTAGTGGAAATTTTGTACGAGAAAATCCACTCTATTTTAGGTTTAAAATTTTCATATTATTTCTACATTAGACGCTGCGACAAAGGCCGATTACAATCATTCCAATAACAACGGTTTTCTTTTCAAAAAGGAACCAGTTTCCATCTAAACTCTTCAGTAAAAAAAAATGAAACCTACACTCTCAGAATCCGCATGCGATAGTCTGTGCGATATCTGCGGAGGCGTTGAAAAGTTGTAACGAGCTTTTTGTGTGCATCCTATGCCAGCGGGAGGCTGGCCGAAAACACGAAAATCCAAATTTGAAAACGTGAGCGGGGCTTTTAGCGCGCTCATACTCTAGAACGTTCTAAATTCAATTTGGAAGAGGACGATTTCAAATGTGGTTTCGAAATTGATGTCGACTCGATATTAGGGATGTGGAAACGGAGATTTGCAACCATACATTATATAGGATTTTGTACTTTTAGTTTTTATTTCTGCAATGAAGAGTAAATCTACAAAAAATTGGATACGCTACAAAACGTAGCAAAGACAGGTTTCACTACTGTAAAGTACATATAGAACTAAGGAAATAATAGGTAGGTATGTATTTGTATTTGGTAGTTCAATTGTAATGATTCCGTATTTCGCTACCTCGTATCTAAATGAAAATTGGACCTCTTTACAAAATTACTTTGTTGTCCATATGTCTGTGAAGACATTTTATTTCTAAATAGGTTGATATATCAACCTATTTAGAAATATTGTGTCAATAATGTGCGTGATGTTTTTAAGCTTGTGGTATTTTTATTGTGTAATTTAAATTCCTGTCAGCCCTGACATTCCTGAGCTCTCTTTGGGAGATACGAGCTTTCTATTCGTATAGCCTATAGTTATGTACTCAAGTTAAATAGGTACTCGTTATTCTAAACGCAAAGTTATTTGCGAAAGCCTCGGAACGCTAATTTTCTCACTTGACGGAATTCTTCTACTATACTTAATTACTTACCTAATTTCATGTTTAAATCTAAGTATTTTACAGACAAAAAACCTAATTTAAATACTGCTATGAAAGACCGAGAAATTAATTTATTTCAAAATTGATTTATGTGGCAACTTTTTTTCTCTTTGAAGTATTTGATAACGAGCTGGTTGTTTGCCTGATGGTAAGCATAACGCCGGCGCATAACAATTGCAGTTCCACTCGAACTTTGAAACACAAAGGCCTGCGCGGCACTGCAGTGCGCTCGTTACCCTGAGACTTTATGTAGGTGTTAAGTTTCATAAGTCCAGTAATTTCACTGGCTACTCTGCTCATCAAACCGAAACACACTAATGCTTGCACAATTCTGCTTGGCGGCAGGCTTCACGAGTAAAGGTGTGGTACCAATCTAGGCAGACGTTCGTAGAAGCGTTAGTCCTACCACCTAGTAACCACCGCTAGACCGACTAGACCTTCTGGTTCAATCTATTTGATAAGGATATCGAAAAATAATTTTGCTTTTTTTCCGCGAGTGAGAGTTGGAACGGTTTATCGATATCATCTATAATGTAGAATCGATTATTTAGATTCTACATAATCGATTATTTAGACTTAGTAGTGTGGCCGTGTGGTTACTGGTTGCCTAAGAATAGTACTACCCCACCTCTTCACATGGACGGATTGGAGTGTGCAGCAACATTCTCCTCGGTCAACAGGGACATTTTCCAGCTGATGATGATGATGAGACTTTGTCACGCGATTTCTTTCATTGCGTTTTGTCTTGTTTTTTATGGCAAAAAGTTCTTATTTTAAAAGAGATACCGGTAATGGAGCTGGAGCTAAGATTTACGAGGCCGTAAGAGCAAAAAGCCTCTGTAGGTAGGCAATTGACATTTGTACCGTAGCACATCCTTTTTAGGTAGGCAAAAGGTTGGATTGCCGGCGAGGCTTTGAGAAAAGTCTTCTTGGTTACACCGCGTGGAATACAAGAGAATAAGTAATTATTTCAAACGAAATTACCTTTAATAAATCCTGAACTGAGCTTGATGAAAATACAGCGATACATGACATCCCCAATTCTTTCACCTTTAGGACAGATATTGTTTCATAAAATTGAAATGGGACAATCTTGTGGGTTACCCTTTAACCAAAAAAGAATTTTGAAAATCTACAATTGACGAAGAAATCGGTGAACTTACATAAAAAATTACATACAGTCGAACATACAACCTCGTTTTTTGAAGTCGCTAAAAATATTTTACCCCATTACTATATAATAACTGGTTACTAAATAAAATACACACCAATCTATTTACAATCTTAATGTAATAATCCGCTACCTTGCTACGTTGCCTATTGCAACGTTCCTAAAACACTGGCAGCATTGCCACGTTGAATGGCAATGCTTAATCTTTGACCTAAGTAGATGCCAGTATTTTGGTCACTGTTGTTGACACAATTATATTTTAAGGGCGATTTTTCAAAGCTTAGCCTAGGCTTATAATTTAGCTGTTCTAGAACAGCTAAATTATACTAGAACAAGTTTTTAAGACAGTGGTCAAAAGTGTAGTAATGTAATAAAAATCAGAACAATTTCTTTTAATTCATAAGTTTCCAGGTAAAGTCACTAAAATATTAGCCCCGGGCTCGAGTACCGAACATGTGAACGTCCCGAACTTGGCAGGTAGGTAGCAGGTGCGGCCCTCAAAAGTGCGACCCTCTTTTGTGCCACTTTTAGTTCTACAAATGTTTTTTGTGACCCATTTTTTACTTCCTCTAGTGTTCTTTCATTTCGTTCCTTGAATCATTCAAGGAATGATAAAGTTAAGGGGTTTTATCGTTATTACAGTTTGAGAGAAGTTTTTTTTTTAATTCTGACTTCACGTGATTTGCGTATTCAGCCAGTGTCAAGTTTCTGATTTAGGACATGTTCAAAAACTGTCCTTGGTAACCGACACACACAGTAATAATAATATACAATTAGGTATATCAATTGAAAGCGTATTTATAAAGTTTTTAAAATATTTTCTTTTTCGCACCACGTCCCAAAGGAACCGTGCATTTTTTGGGATAAAAAGTGAAATTACTGGGCTTATGAGACTTAATACCTAATGTCTCAGGGTAACGAGCGCACTGCAGTGCCGCGCAGACCTTTGTGTTTCAAAGTTCTGGGTGGCACTGCAATTGTTATGGGCCGGCGTTTTGCTTACCATCAGGCAAACGACCAGCTCGTCTCGTTACCTAATAACATAAAAAAAAGAAAACAAAAGAAAAGTATAAGCCTTATATATTTATGCCAAAAATCACGTCGATCCTTTGCTCCGTTGCTGCGTGAAAGAAGGACAAACCAACAAACACACTTTCACATTTATTATACTTAGTACGGATTAAATAACGCATGTTAAATTGTTTAAGCAGGTAGGTACTGTCTTGGAAAGCGAGTTTGCGCACTTGAGACTTTTCCATAAAAAAATTACAAGCAATTCCGAATGTAAATTAGTCTAAATAAAGATTTATTTTTCAAGACTCATAAAAAAACTCAAAGCCAAAGCTGAGCTTGGTTTTGTTTTACTTTCTGAAAAGAACTTGGAACAAATTCTTTTAAGACCTAAGTCTTAGATCTTGTCAAATTGCCAACATATCTGAGTTTAGTAGGCACAAAATCGCAATATATATACCCTTTTTGAGGGCATTAGAATCCCCTCTTGTTCGTAAATAAGTATTAAGTATATATTATACTCGTATATGTTAACTATCAGACCATGGGATTCCCTTACCAATCTATCGTAAAGTAATACTAACCAGCGGCGCGAGTACGGATCTTTTCGATAAATAAAATTCGATAAAATTGACAGTTAAAATCGATAAAGTGGGTTTTATTCGATAAAATTGACAGTTAAAATCGATAAAGTGGGTTTTATCGATTTTAACTGTTAATTTTATCGAATTTTATTTATCGAAAAGATCCGTACTCGCGCCGCTGCTGTCCCATGTAATTTCTAGGGTTACAAGGTAGAAAAACTAGATTCTACCAAATAGATACACAATAATTCTTGATGGCCACGCTACCAAGAATCATCGGTCCATCGCCATCCGTCAGTTAGACGTCGTGGTTAACTGTAACAATAAACAGTACTTTCCAATTTTTTTTATAGAGAAATACTAGCTGCTGCCCGCGGTTTCACCCACGCGGAGATATTGTATTTCATGGTTTTTGTTTTTTTTGCTCGGAACCCTAATTATTTTTCTAAAATAAATGTAGCGTAAGTTACTCCTTATAACATCAGCTATCTGCCAGTGAAAGTCCCGTCAAAATCGGCCTAGCCGTTTTGGAGATTACCCGGAACAAACAAACAGACAGAGAGACAAAATTTTAAAAAATGTAATTTTTGCTATAGGTACCGTATATAATTTCATATGCCTTTGGTAAAAAGCTGTTATTTTGATATTACAGACAGACACTTCAATTTTATTTAGTTATATAATGGGTTCGACAGTTAATCAGCATTATCAGTAGGTTATGTTTTTGTTCTTCAACGTCTTTCGTCATTAAAACAGCAGACAACGCCCAACTAAGAAAACGTTCAGAAGCGCGCGCGCGTACAGAAATACCATTCCTTTCACCCTTTGATTCAATGCAAATTAACTAGATTTCCACGGAGCGCGGAACAAACATCTGTAAAACAATTAATATGCAAATTTTCGCTACTGCTGGTTATATATTCTTTGACTAGCTTCTGCCCGCGGTTTGCACCCGCGTTCCCACAGGAACCGTCAAACCAACCTGTCAAATTAAATCAACTTGTCAACATTATACAACTTTATTAACAGCTGTCAATTTATTGACATCTGTCAATGTCAATTTTATGTCACACTAACTTCTGCCCGCGGTTTTCAACCGCGTTCCCACAGGAACCGTGCAGTTTTCCAGAATAAAAAGTAGCCTATGTTACTCTCCGGTCCATAAACTATATCTATGCCAAAAATCACGTCGATTCGTTGCTTCGTTACTGCGTGAAAGAAGGGCAAACCAACAAATCAACAAACACACTTTCGCATTTATAATATTATTATGGAAGTAGGTATAGATATTAAGAAGTCTCCGTTTAGATGTCTTGATATATTACCATTATCTTGACATTGAAGAGCTTTAAAACGTCGTATCTGTGTCACAAAGATTGATGGAGGAACTTTGCGTTGTTTATTATTGTTTTAATTAAAGCTATTTGCTTTATTGAGGGTAAAACAGAGGTAATTTGAACTTCATTAGACAGCTACTGTGTTTTAATTCAGGCCATTATACAATTATTTGTACAACTTTTCCGATTAATTGCGAGGCATTTTGTGATTGTTTAGGGGCTTTTCTAGCCTCATATTCTGAACAAACAGCTAACGTCACTTATGTAGGTACCTATTCACATACATTTCCTCAACGGCGCAGGACCTTTGGTATTGTTTTATAACAGGGTTTATAACATAACACTTCTGAATTCCCCCAGCGAGTTTTCTTACATTTTTTTATTAAATTCATTGGTAGTGGACTTTCGTAATTTTATTAATTCCACAAAATGATGTCGGCCTTATAAATACCAGGTATTGTTTTATAACGGGGTTTAACATATACACATCTGAATTTCCCCAGCGAAATTTCTCAATCAAAACAATAATGTTTAAAATTTTTGTCTGTCTGTCTGTTTGTTCCGGGCAATCTCCGAAACGGCTCGGCCGATTTTGACGGAACTTTCACTGGCAGATAACTGTTACAAGGAGTAACTTAGGCTACGTGGGCGAAGCCGCGGCGCACAGCTAGTAGTATATAAAACAACCCTTCATAGGTACCATTTTCGGGGTCAAATTTAAGACTTAGATACTTGTACTATTATCTATTCTGTACCTAGATGCACTTGCAAAGGTGTGCAGAGACCTAGTTAATATTTATTATAAAAAAACATACTAATTTACATAAAATGTAATAATGTTCAGCAGGTGCAGGGTTTTAGGTAATAAGGATAACTACTAAAACCCACAGACTATAATATTATATTTGCAAATTGCCTGCGTTAGCTATACACTGGTATTTCCATAATAGAGCATTATTATCCCTTAGTAATTAATATTATAAATGGGAAAATGGGTTTATTATGTTGTCCTTATTTTACGTAGTAACGGATCGAAGCGATGTTTTTGCAATATCTTTATGCAAAAAGTTTATGGGCTGGAGTGATATAGCATAGATAAATATGCTACTTTTTATTAACCGACTTCAAAAAGGAGGAGATTCTATATTGGACTATATTGTATGTTTTCAGTTCACAAGCTCGAAAAAGGTATGAATAATGGAAGCGCGTCAAAAATATGATCAAACCAAATTTAGACGTAACCAAAACAAGTTGTTATTGGACAAATTAAAATTATCCTACTAATGTCCTAAATGAGGAAGTTGTCGGCTATTACGTCAGCTGATCCCGCCACAAACTAAAACCGCGGGATGAGTTAACAAATTCATTATTTTAATTATTTTTTCAGTCGACACTCGGTCAACATCATAATCTACTGCGATCACCATAGCAACAAACGTGGTAGTATAGTTATCAGCTTCTTACGCCTCCACTGCTGGGATGCCGGCCTTCACTCAGAGTAATACGGGCCTTAATCAACCACGTGGGCCCAGTGCGGCTTGGTGGATGACACATGTCCTCGAATTTTGTGGTTCTTGAACATGCTAGTTTCCTCACGATGGTTTCCTTCACCGTTTTAGAGCGTGTGTGAATAATTCACACATAGCTTGATATAAGTAATTGGTGCGGGCCGAGTTAAGATTCGAACTATGGTGCGTCGGATTGAAAGTAGCACAAGTTCCCGCTTGGCCACACTTGCCAAGCGTGGTGTATATAGCAAAATCCCCCTTCCCTTCCCGGAGGCCGATGTTCAGCAGAGGACGATTTTCCGACTGCTCGTGGTGATAAAGATAGGTTAGTTTGGATTAACATTTTGGCGTGTTTAAATATGAATAATTACAAATCCTGAATTAAGTAGTGTCTAACCGTTGTCTAACACAATTCTGTTGTGACATTTCTAATCATTTTTGACGTTTATCTTTAGACATTGTGTAGCTAAACAGGCGTCTAAAACTAGTTTTTTGTGGTAACACGGTTAATCTCGCCGTCGCCGCTATGGTCGAAAAGGATGAATATGCTAAATCTAGATTAGGGGCACCTTAGACGCTCAAGCACACGTACGTTTGCTTGTCAGAATAACAACGCTTTTGCGTCAAGCGCGGATTTTTGATACTCGAAATGCGCGCTTGACGCAAAAGCGTTGTTATTCTGACAAGCAAACGTACGTTTGCTTGAACGTCTAGGGTGCCCCATAAGATGCTCCTCTCCGGTACATAAACTATATGTATGCAAAAATCACAACAATCCGTTGCTCCGTTGCTGTGTAAAAGTAGGACATACCAATAAACACACTTTCGCATTTATAACGGATAGACCATAGAACATAATACGTCTATGGATAGAACGGATACCTCTATGGTTTAGATTTTCAAGTCTGTGGTCAAACACACAGGTATAAGAACCCTTATAATTTCGTCATGTCCGACCAAATTTAAGGACGTCCTTTCGTCTATTTGTGTAGGTATATCCTATCTTGTTTCTGTAATCATGGCATAATTTATTTACATAAAATTATTTGAATGGGGCCGTATATAATTTATATTTTTTAATTAAATCCGAAAATTATCATGCTTAGTTTAATTAAATCGTGTTACATAAAAGGTAAATAAGTATTTAATTAATGAATGGACCTGACTGGGAGCATTTCACCGGAAATTACATTCGATGATAGGTGGTAGGACATTTCCCCGGAAATTATATTCGTTGCTAGATGGTAGGACTAACTCTTCTGCGAGTGTCCGTCTGTGTCGGTAGGTACCACCGCTTATAAACTATGTTATACTCGTAATAGGTATTAGTAACATTATGATTTTAAACTTGGAATTGGCAAATACACAAACCGTGTCTGGCCACGAAAGAAGAAAAAAAAAACATTATGATTTTTTATTCATTATTGACTTCCAAAATTGAATATTTGATGACGACATTGATAACTTTTTTTTATACTAATGTATAACGAGACGGGTGGATAACCCACTTCATTCACTGGGCAAATAAAGTCAGCAAAAATGAACCTTCCGAAATTAAACATAATTATTCCTTATATTTTTTTTATGGCCATAATACGACTAGTTTATTGCCAGCGCCGGTTTTACGGGGTCAGTTTTTTTTATAATTATTGTCTATTAGAAGATTTTGAGCCTGATTTTCTTTTAATGATTTTTTGAACGTGGCCACCAAAATACTGGTATTGTGAGTAGGAACTTATACAATTTTGTAATCAAAATAATATGTAGAATAACGAAGATACGTCTGTTATATTGATATAACATTCAAGAAAGACAGAAAGGTAACTTAGGGTAAACCTAATTATATAAGACTTACAAAGCGCCGCTAAGTAACCAAGTAGGGTCGATTTGTAAAGTCGTACATCGACTGTGATAGATAAAAATCTAATAAGCAATTTATGACTTTAATTAAGGCTAAACTACTACTACGATAAGGACAGGCCGAGCCACTTCGATACCAAAACGGGGCAGTAAGTTGCAGGGTCAGTCTAGTCACGACTGCTAGCAACTGCAAGCTTTTTCCTTCCTATCCCATCCCACAACCCACAACCCTCCACTTACAACATAATCACAGTCACAACCACTACAGAAAACACAACGAATTAATGAGTTCAACTGTCAACATAACCGCACTTTCACTACAATAAACACTTTAAAGTTATAAACGCACGTAAACAAGCATGTTGAAATACAGTCACAAATTACTGAAGTCCTTAGAAATGTTCGCTCCATTGATAAAAACACGTAAATCCTATTTTGAAAAATCGAACTGTTGTACACAAACCGTTCAAAACATAACTAACGTAATGTTTGCGTGACGGCTGCGTCTGCGCATGCCTGAAGTTGCCTACAAGCGCGGTGCTGCCAATATGGCGGCGTCAATGCTACCAATGCAGCCAACATGGCGGACGGGGCCGCGGCCAACGGCCTTTGTAATGAATGGACGAACCTGTTTGAACTGTTTGGTCGAACTCGACTCACTGTCTAGTGTCTGCGCCTGTCTGCGTATGCGCATGTAGATTGATTGGAAACGAAGCTCGCACTGCGGCCGCAAGAAATAATAATAGCGTAAAAGGTAGTGTAAAAAATTATTTTCCGTTACGAGGCATACCCATTACTGACATCGAACAAAAAAGTATACCTACTCAATGATATTTTTTCTTCATGTAGGGCGCACCTTATCCGAAAGAGAATACTATAGTTATACACTTATTTATTATTTGTTCACTTTGTATCCAAATTACTATAGGACATAGGTACCTAATTTAAATAAGATTCTATACATGGATTATAACAATAATTATGGATTTATTAATAATACGAGTAGTTATTGCATAATTCTATTTTGTTAATCTAAAACACAGCCAATTACCTAAAGTGCAACTGTAACTTGCCAATTTGTAGCTACTAAATCAAGTTACGAAAACTTTTCGAATAAATTAAAGTGTAACTTCCAGCTATTAATTGAAGAGCCACCCAACTTTGAAACTTAAACTCCCGAAATGCCGAACGAACACAAAACTGTCAGTTAACTTGATACGTACTGCATCTTACAATTACTGAAACTTACGGATTAATGAACCGAGTGGTCTAATTTTGTTAAACAACAATTTAGGTAGATTTAGCTAAATCATAGTTGTGATTGCCAGATGCCCGTATCGTTAAGAAATCCATACTTCCATACTTATATTATAAATGCGAAAGAGTGTTTGTTGATTTGTTGGTTTGTCCGTCTTTCACGCAATAACGGAGCAACGGATTGACGTGATTTTTTACATAGATATAGTTTATGGACCGGAGAGTAACATAGGCTACTTTTTATCCCGGAAAATGCACGGTTCCTGTGGGAACGCGGGTAAAAACCGCGGGCAGAAGCTAGTCATTGCATAAATATGAGATTTGCTTATGAGACTTTATACCTAGTGTCTCAGGGTAAAGAGTGCACTGCAGTGCCGCGCAGGCCTTTGTGTTTCAAAGTTCTGAGGGGCACTGCAATTGTTATGGACCGGCGTTATGCTTACCATCAGGCAAACGACCAGCTCGTCCCGTTACCAAATAGCATAAAAAAATACCTTAGCTTTTAGTGCCAGTTTTTTTTACTTTGTACGGAATGTTCCTTTGTGAAAAAATATTTAAAAAATTACACTAGGTACTTTATCTTTGAAATTAAAACGAAAGGATTAGGTTAATTCTGATGTCTAATTAATTACCAAAACCTAAATTGAAGTTTGCTGTTTCAAAGGAAGAAGCCTCGGGGGAAATAAAAAACTTTTTATCTAAGGCTAAAAAGCTTTAACACCATTACAGGTTTCTGTGATTTCTTTTAGTAAAAAGTTTCTGGTTTTACTTAGAGGTTTTGGCGATATAACTTTGTAAGTAACCATTATTTTCATTCGCGTGAAAAATAAATTTTATGCCTTATTTATTTGTTTTGTAGTCTAGTCTTACCACGATTAATGTTAACATTCTGTTAGTGAAAAGGATTTCTAGGAAATATTTACATAACCTTTGTATCGAAAACTTTATTCACAACATAACCTAAAGTAATTTAAAAAATCACCCAAATAAACTAAATTAACTATATTAACCTACCTATAAGCAATTTGATAAATTACACGTTACGAGACCGGCCCAGTAATATCACTGAATACTGAACAGCGGCGCAAGTATGGATCTATTCGGGTCGATAAAATTCGATAATATTCGATAAAATTGACAGTTCAAATCGCTAAAGTGGGTTTTATCGATTCTGCGGCCCAAGTACGGATCTTTTAGGTCGATAAAATTCGATAATATTCGATAAAATTTACAGTTCAAATCGATAAAGTGGGTTTTATCGATTTGAACTGTCAATTTTATCGAATATTATCGACCGAAAGGATCCGTACTTGCGCCGCAGATTTGGCTAAAATAGAGACAGACAATATTTTGGATGAACAGTCATACAGTACCTTTTCGTTACGGAAAATGCAGGAAAACTGGTAAACTGTAGAATATGCCACCAGGCTATAGAAGAACATAAATTATTATGCTCCATTACCCATCGACATATTACGAGTACTTACTTATACTCCAATCATTGCCGTTACCGCATAATTTTTCAGCGCTTTGCCCCCAACGTACAATCTGATCCCTACAATCTGAGCCAGCGCAAACTATTAATTATTTGCACGTGCGTCGTGGTAGAGTAGAGCTAATAGTGAAAGTTGAATCTTGATAATTGAGATTACGTAGGAAGCGATTGTTCACTGATTAATTGCTGTGTTGCGATGCCGTTAAAAAGTAGAATAATGGAGGAGGCATCCTCGTTCCGTTGATACGTAAGTTTTTACGATAGTAGTACAAATTATGTGTACTAATACAGGTACATTACCTACCTATACACACGCAGTAACTATAATCTATACAAATAAATAAAATTGAAAGGTCTGACCACAAAAAAATTAAACACACTTTAAACCTGTGTTAATCACTGTTTAACGCCTAAACATGCCTTAGTAGCGCAATTAAATATGAGCAACCACAAATCCTGATTTAAGTAGTGTCTAACTCAATTCTGTTGTGAAATTTCTAATCATTTTTGACGTTTATCTTTAGACGCTGTCTAGCTAAACAGGTGACTAAAAATGTTTTTTTTGTGGTAACACTAGAAGTGTCTGTTTGTAATATCAAAATAAACAGCTTTTTACTAAAAGCAAATAATAGTATATACGATACCTATAACAAAACAACTATTTTTTTTAATTTTTGTCTGTCTGTCTGTTTGTTCCGGGTTATCTCCGAAACGGCTGGACCGACTTTGACGGGACTTTCACTGGGAGATAGCTGATGTTACATGGAGTAACTAAGGCTACTTTAATTCTAGAAAAATGAATAGGGTTCCGCGCAAAAAATAAAACCAATGAAATCCAATACTTCCACGCGGGTGAAACCGCGGACCGCAGCTAGTATGTACTAATACAGATACATAACCTACCTATGCACTCGCAGTAACTAGTTTCTTGCATTCGCATTTTCTACTGTGATACATCCCTTTTAGTATAACAGTACAACACAAATGTTTACTTTGTACATGTACAAAGTAATTTGGAAAAGGAAATTTCCTTATTGTATCTTTACTTTTTGTTTTGTGAGTGTCAAGCGGACTCAAGCGCCTCGTTGTCGGCTCTCGAGGGCGGCTGACGGCAGGTTTACACCGATAGGACTTTCATCTTGATATTGAGTAGTATGTAATCAGCCGAGCACTTGAAAATGCTTTACTGCCATGCTAGGGTTGCATCCAGACGTTTTCCTTCACCGAAAATTCTAAATCATTGCACTATTGACCTTAAAGATTGGCGTCCGATCTCACTAATCACTGAGAAATCATCGTTTCAAATTCAGTGTCATTATATCCGAAATCTTACTAATGTCACTGAGAAATCATCGTTTCAAATTCAGTGCCATTATATCCGAAATCTTACTAATGTCACTGAGAAATCATCGTTTCAAATTCAGTGTCATTATATCCGAAATCTTACTAATGTCACTGAGAAATCATCGTTTCAAATTCAGTATCATTATACCCGAAATCTTACTAATGTCACTGAGAAATCATTATTTCAAATTCAGTGTCATTATATACAAAATCTTACTAATATCACTGAGAAATCATCGTTTCAAATTCAGTGTCATACTATCCGAATGCGGAATATTTCGTATATTACTACATTGGCCCAAGACCTCTATCTTGGACCAATGTGAGCACACAACAAATGTTAGCAAAATTACCCATGTTTTGGTTTATTAAGCGATACAAATTGATCAATCGGTGGAAGCGATCAAATAAATTTGACTCGGTTTCATTAACTGTAATTATAGTAGTAGTTACTACTATTTAAAAAAAATTAAGTACTAGTAATAAATTAATTTTTTACAGCGTTCTGTTTTAGTTTTTAATTTTCATTCTTACAAGTGAACTGACTAATAAAATCTTGAAAGACAATTTTAACCTATTTTTAAAAAACTGCTTAGCAAAGTTTATAATAATTTTACTTTACAGTTCTATTTCTGGAATATGTAGTTCCAAATTTTCAGTTAGTTAGGAGTGTTTAGAGCCCTTTTCATGTCGTGCGGATTTCGCTCCGCATGAGGATCAGATCTGCATGCGTGTAATAGCATGGTCCTGCTACGCGCAGCACAAATTTCGTCCGGTCGAACGTCCACGTTCCGCGTGCATGCGGCCCGCATAATAGGAAAAACATGTATGAAATGATAGGATGTGGGTGGCCTGCACACGGACCAGATACGCACGCGGGCGGAAATCCGCATGACAGGAAAAGGACACTTATTGGTATTACTGCACCATCATAGCGTACTAACTAGCTATGCAGTCGAGACACCAAAGTCACAAAACAAAATAAATATACTATCATCTTCTGCCAAAGTCATGCAACCATAACTTTGTAGTTAATTATGGGGTTCACAAACTGTGCATTTATTATTATTTTTGCAGCTACCTACCGCAACAAATTACGCTAAACTATCCATCGCTTGAAGAAACTCGAACAATCGAGTGCTGTAACTCAAATTGTTCTCAAATTATTCGAACGGTATCAAATCTCTCAAAAACAATAGAGTTTGAACTCTATATAGTCAAAAGCCCTATTATGTAACAAAATAATTGTTCTTTTGTTATGCTTCAAACTTCAGATTACTAAGCTGTCTGTTTCGTACGGTAGTCTATCTATTTCTGAAGTTTAGAATTATTATATTCAGTGTTGCGTTAGTTGAAGTTTAGAATTATTATTCAGTGTTGCGTTACTTTGACTTTGAATAATGCGGATATTTGAATAATAATTATGATAGTAGATATTCAATTAACACCTTTTAACGGTTTTATCACGTACTTACTTATATATATTTATTTGAGTGTTGTAAATAGATAGATCATAAACATTATTTATGCACTTTATTAATTTATTTTTATTTGCATTACAGTGATAAAAATCTTTTCAGCGGCAACCTACAAACATACATAAAGTAAACTCTATCGGTCTTACCAAAAAAAAAAAGTTAAAACCACCCTAAACATGTGTTAAACAGCGTCTAGCTCTTAAATTTGCTTTAGTCGAGTGGTTAGATATAAACAACTACAAACCTTGATTCAAGTAGTGTCTAACTGTTGTCTAACTTCTAACTGAAGTTAATCTTTAGAGACTGTCTAGGTGTCTAGCTAAACAGGCATCTAAAAGTTATTTTTTGTTGTAACACGGTACCTCTTTAAAATATTACTGTACTAGTTGTACTTATAAAAATACTAGCTTCTGCCCGCGGTTTTAACCCACATACCCAAAGGAACCGTGTATTTTTCCGGGATAAAAAGTCACGTCAATCCGTTGTTCCGTTACTGCGTGAAAGAAGGACAAACCAACAAACAACAAACACACTTTCACATTTATAATATTAAGTAGGAAGTATAGTAGGATTAGTAGGACTAGTACGATAAACCAATCTCTCTTTTCTTCGAAAAAATGCACGGCTCCTGTGGAAACGCGGAGAAGCCACGGGCAGAAGCTAGTTTTTTTTATATTTCTGTAACCTCTACCTACATATTGTAGAGAAGGCCACTTGGTGAAATTATATCTTTAAACTTTTAATCTTATCAGATTGGAATCGATATCGAATCGAGCGTAAATGTGAAAGAGAAATGCACTTAAAATCTTACTACCTACGTAGGTATTTCGTACAAAAATTATATCATTTTATGTTGTTACGTAATTTTGGAATAGGCTTGTTCATCTACAAGAAAGATAACCCGAAGAAACAAAAATTTAAATATCTATTATTTTAATTTTAAAATTCTAATCTTAACTTAAAATTGATTTTAAATAAATAAATTAAATATTTATTTTACAATTATTTTAACTGTAAATTTATTTTTATATCAAGATCTTTTAAAAACAAAACAACAGTGTTCAAATACTAAACTGTCGAGTATAAAATATACGGATCTAAAATAGTCTTTTCTGGGACCACCCCCAGTCAATTGCTGAGAGCTCTACAGAAACAGCACTACAGTACTGGTGGCTGCCATTATAAATTATAATTGGTGCTCCAAATGAGCCACAACGGCTAGCAGCTTCAATTAGTAGGAACGTTGAGAACAGGTACCTACCTTATTTTTTCATTCGAAATAAAAAATCTTTTGATAAAGACACTCCTGTAAAAATGAGATGGCACAAAGCCAAGAGGTTCTTTTGCATTTTAAGCGTTTGAAAAATAATACGATAAGAGTGTTAAGGCTTTTTCACACAGATAACAGACGATCTTTTCGTCCACAATACCGACCCTGAAAACCAAGGTTTTCAACCAGTGTGTGTTGCTAGTGATGACTTATGGCACTGAGACGTGGTCTCTTACTGTTGGCCTTATTAGCAAGCTTAAAGTTCCACAACTAGCTATGGAGAGACTATGCTTGCTTGGGTTACCCTGCGTGATAAAATCCGAAACGAGGAGATCCGCAGGAGAACGAAAGTCACCGACATAGCTCTCAAACTTAGCCGGTTGAAATGGGAATGGGCAGGCCACATCGCTCGCAGGACCGATAACCGATGGGGAAGAAAGGTTCTGGAGTGGCGACCACGAACCGGAAGACGTAGTGAAGGATGGCCTCCCATTAGAAGGCCCGATGACCTTGTCAGAACCGCAGGGAACCGTTGGTTGCAAGAGGCGAGTAGCCGATCCAAGTGGCGTTCTATGGGGGAGGCCTATGTTCAGCAGTGGACGTCTTCCGGCTGATGATGGTGATGAAGATGAACAGACGTATCATCGTATGCGTTATTGTGAATTATAGCAATAATAGGTACATGAAAATGCGCTACCCAATAAATACTATAGGTAGCTAATAAATACGTACGATGATATTTTTTTAATTTTTTCCAAAGTGCGCGGCATTATGTAATGTTGGTCTAATGACCTTTGTCAGCGTCACTGAATGGTAAGCGTACGTGAATATACGGAGTTTTCAGGTAACAAACATAAAAAATATAACCTTATTGAGAACCTCCCCCTTTTTTGAAATAGGTTAAAATACCAAAAAACGCTTGGTAATAATATCGAACGGTGTAAAGCACCTATATGGGTGAGCCTTTATGCGGATGGAATAACTGGATCCATTCGAGGGAAACCACGGAGCTAGGTCGTTAACAGAAATTGGCAATATTCGATTTGAATGTTTTCGCTAAAACAGGGCAAATCCGCATTGCTGACTTTGCCCAGTAAACATAAATGTGTGATTGTGGGCAGGTCGATTGGAAAACAATTCGATTTCATTCGTTTGCATAATCAATAGGCTGAAACTAGTACCGCAAAATCTCTGTTTTGTGCTAGTACCTACTATTATTGAAGAATTTTTCCAGTTTGTCCCCCTGTCCAGTCCTCTCAGGGGGACAAAGAGGGAAAAAAGTTCGATTTTAAATTTGATGGTTCAGTGGCACCATATGTTGAACATTTACCGTAACGTAAGCTTCGGAGAAACCTAGCTTCAGATGATCTTCCGATGCATTCAAACATCCCCATAAACTTAATCAACTGTTTTAGCATATTATATTAGATACTAGCTGTGCCCCGCGGCTTCGTTACTCCTTATAACATCAGAGAAAACATCATCGTTTCGGAGATTATCCGGAACCACAGATTGGATTTATAGTCTTTGCACGGAACAAATAGACTGGCAAATATTTTAAAAATTGTGTTATTGTTTTATGTACCGTCCATATATACTTTCATATGGATTTAGTAAAAAGCTGTTATTTTGATATTAAAGACACTTCAGTTTTATTTATTTTTTAAATAGATAAGCTTTGATTAAAAGAAGATTATAAAATTCTAAAAATGATAGAAATATATTTTAGTACTAATCCTCAGTCCCTACATTATTATTTTTTCCAAATTTATGGCGAAATTTACATTTTTAATATTATGTATATTGATTAATTTCAATTAATTTTCTGTCTGTACATTATAATATTCATACATTTCTACAACACAATTCTCCTAAAATAATTATTTATTCGTCTACCTTATTTTGAGCAAGAGCCAAGAGTCTTAGCGTGCTTACAAAATAATTAAAGATGCTTAAAATATTTACCTAACAAACCGAGGCCTGTTTAATGAATTTTATATTACACCTTATTAATCGAATTCTGAGGACCTCATTACGTAGTAATTTATTTATAAACAAGTGAAATTGCTTTTATATGAAATTTCATCCCCTATTTGTTCAGGGGTGGTATTCTTTTATAAAAAAATATTGTGCCACCTTTTCAAACAGAAACGGGATTTTTTAGTATCGGTCCACAATTATTGATGCAGATCCGGTGAACACCTATATAAAAAAATAAATACAGTGGAAAATACAACCTCCTCCTTCTTTTGAAGTTTGACATTTGACTGACTTTAGACATAAGACATTTTGAATTTGAATATGCGAAAATGTGTTTGTTGTTATTTCAGGAGGGCAATCGCGTTAAAAATTATCAACCAAACCGCTACTAAACTACAATCGCTTTACAGCTTTTTGACCGTTTCGTATCGCGCTAATAGTTTTACCAAAAGTTGAGACGTTTCTCGACAACAACTGACAGTTAACGCTGTCAAATGAACGGTGAAAAAAATTCTTCACAGGTGAACCGACACTAAACTACAGTTGGAATCAAATCAGAACTAACTCATAACCGTACGCTGTCCTTTCAAATTAACGCGATCGGGGCCCAGTACTCTCTAAATTATTTTTTTAAATAAATAAGTACTAATGTTTAAAAAGTTTAATTTCTGCGTATCATTAGCCTTTTAATCATTGTCTCAAATGTATTTTATATACGTACCTACTCAAATGAAGTAACTTCTGTAATATAATCTGTGCTCAAAAGCAAAGCCTTGAAAGAAACACACTTTCTAAATAAATTTTGTTACTAACCCTCTCTGCTTCGCACCCCGGCTGCCAACATTCATTTCTCATGTGGAGTCTTGGCCTACTCAACGTTTTTGCGCAAACACATGTCAGGAAAGAGTTATGGCACTTAACAGTTATTTACTGGACGATTAGGGGCGGAAAGAGGTATAGAATGACGCAACAGTACAAACAGAAAACAGTATTATAGCCTGGTATATCATTCAACTGTCTATTTTCGTAGACAGTTAAAGGCTAGTCTTTCTGTGGCGAAAGTCAAAGGACGAAGCCAGAAAGCCATATTACACCACGCGATATTCAGACTGTATTCCTATGAGTAAGACTGGTGTTAATTCTATCATTTCATACCTAAACTAATTTTAGTTTCGCTCTCTCTCTTTCCAATGCATAACATGAGAAAGAGATAGGATATATTTTAGACCTGTCAAATTAATCCACTTGCTTGTGTCTAGTGTAAATTTAATGGCAATGAATTCAGTAGCATCTAATTTATCAAGATCGAAAGATATTTGACAGCTCTAAAACAAAATTTGGATCTGTCAGACATCTTCCGTCTCTTTCTCATGTTATGCATTGGAAAGAGGGAGAGCGAAACTAAAATTAGTTTAGGTATGTAATGATAGAATTGACACCACTGTCAGTTATCTTGTGTAGTGTAATCCTACTATCCTACTAATATTATAAATGCGAAAGTGTGTTTGTTGATTTGTTGGTTTGTCCTTCTTTCACGCAGTAACGGAGCAACGGATCGACGTGATTTTTGGCATAGATATAGTTTATGGACCGGAGAGTAACATAGGCTACTTTTTATCCCGGAAAAATGCACGGTTCCTGTGGGAACGCGGGTAAAAACCGCGGGCAGAAGCTAGTCATTACATAAATATGAGATTTGCTTATGAGACTTAATACCCAGTGTCTCAGGGTAGCCGCGCAGGCCTTTGTGTTTCAAAGTTCTGAGTGGCACTGCAATTGTTATGGGCCGGCGTTATGCTTACCTGTGGGAATGCAGGTGAAAACTGCGGGCAGAAGCTAGTAAGAGAGAGAATAGGCACAGCCTGTTATTCGTTAGCGAGCTTGTCTAAGTAGTTTGTAAGACAGTCTGAATATCGTGGGGTGTAATAAGCCCTAAGGACTCATTGGAAGCGATACGCTGCCGCTGGTTGACGCCAGTCGCTGGATTCCGGAGCCTTTAGGGCTTTGACGCAAGGATTGTCTAATGTCTTCGACAGGATACATTTTACAGTACCTATACAGATAGCTGGCATTTAATTTATATTATGGTATTTATTCATATTTGATATTTACTGGATCGTAGGAATAACTCTTCTGCAAGTGTCCATCTGGGTTGGTACCACCGCTTAAGTCCACCGCAATCAGCCGCCAAGCAGTATTGTGCGAGCATTACTGTGTTCCGGTTTGATGAGCAGCCAGTGAAATTACTGGGCCTATGAGACGTAATACCTAATGTCTCAGGGTAGGGGCGCACAGCAGTGCCGCGCAGAACTTTGTGTTTCAAAGTTCTGAATGGCACTGCAATTGCTATGGGCCGGCGTTATGCTTACCATCAGGCAAACGACCAGCTCGTCTTGCTATCAAATAACATAAAAAAATGGTAAAATTTTATGCATCTTAGAGTGAAATATGAAATAGAAATATTATAACGTTATTTTTTTACTTTATTAATTATTTTCTACTGAAATTATATAATAGCTGACTTTATCACTGGATAAAATGTTTAGTTATACCGCAGCACCAATCGAATTCAGAGTCAACCTTTAAAAAGAACAACTTTATTAGAGTTGGTTTACTGATTGTAGAGTTTGGGTATTTTAGACGACATTTGTTTACAGTACAGCCGGGCTTTTCGCTGAGAAATGTGGTTTGGGTGGTTTTCCGGGGCAAGTGCTAAGCTTGTTTTATGTTGAATCGCTGTAATTTTTTACGTGGTTAATAAAATTATTCGGATGCGGAATCAAGAGTCCATGTTATTACATGGACTCGAACTCTACAGAAGACGAAAATTGGTCCTTACGTAAATGGTAAGGATCAGTCTTAAGAAGTGCAGCCAACTGCTACAAAATAGCTCAACATTTCAGTTTTTAACTTGGAAATAATTAAGATTGAAATTTTTAATCAAAAAAGATCTTTTTAATAATTTGTTACTGAAAATCCTTCCTTTGAATTTTCAATTGTTTGAAGGGGGTTTCCTAGCTCGATTGAATACTTACTAAAAAATTCATAAATAAAACATGTAGCTAGATGGCGTCTAAGATGTAGTTTTTTCGCGATCAAAAGGTCGAAAGCGCCACTAATTTCACGGCGCTTACGCGTTTTGTTCAAGGAAGGACTGGGATAGTTGCGGTCCATGGACCGCACAGTGTGGCGCAAAATAAGGCCTTTACAGTGTCGACTCTATTATCTCTGTGCTTATAGCCGATATCTTCAAATGGCTGAACAGATTGTTTTAAATCATAGGGTAAGTACACTCTCGTTCAAGTCTCTTTTCTAACCCCTACATCGGGCTACGATTCCACAGAGAGACACACAGATTCACTCTTTATAGTTATAACACCCCTCCATTTTCCGTCAGGAGTTAAAAATGCTCGGGAATCCACTTGAGACTGAAGAATGATACAGCTATAATATTTTTGTCATTTCAATAATGAATCCATACTGATGTAACCAGCATTTTACCGCTCGTACAAATAAACTCAGCTGAAGAATAAATAGCTGTTGAATAAAGTTGCAACCCTGTTTTTATTTATTTATGCAAATGGGATTTTTGCTTTCCCATTCGGTAAAATGGTATGTTGCGTTCAGTAGCTTCGTTTTCAGAATACTAAATGAGACGATGTGCATTGCAGTGCAGTTAAAATAATACATGCAACGATATATTTTTTATGAAGTAGTGTTGGCTTTGTAGTGTTACAAAATGTGGTTTACCTGACTTAGGTATGTTGAAAGTTACACAAGCAGAACGAAAACATCGTACTTTAGGATACATCTTAGGATACAACCTTACTTTGCCCAAAAAGGAGTATTTGTAATCTTTTCTGGGTTCATATTATGTGTGAGGTTCTTTATTCCACTATAACTTTTAAATGCCTGAACAGGTTTAAATGTCTGGAGTACCGTCAGATTCCTTACGACAGAGACGTGTTTTTTATTAATGATACTTGTTTATCTCATTGGTTCGACAACAACTTACAAGCAACCCTAATTATTACACCGTGAGATAATAAGGAAGTAAACCTATTAGTAAGCAAAAAATAAAAAACACTCGGGTACTATTTCAGTGACAAACAACACAAAATAACAACAACGTACAACATAACCGTGTTTAGTAATTTTGATTGTAAATATATAATTTGTTTATTATTTTAAGGTACCTCCGCTTAGAAATGTCTCGTCAGAGATGACAAACGACAAGAGAGTCTTAAAAAGAAAATAACGTTACATAAGTTTTTTGAAATTATTTATGCAAGACCAAACGAACAGTTCGTTCACCCGGTGCGTCATTACATATAGGTAGGTACACTTGAAAAGCCAAACCTTATCCAAATACAAAATTGAATCCAAATAGTTACAGCCGTTTCCGAGATACGCGAAATAAGCTTAAAGTTATGAGATAAAAGTCATCAGAAAGATGATGATCAGAGAGATGTTTATGTAGCAAGTTGGTATTTATTTTTTATTTATTTATTTAATTTATTTATTTAATTAAATTAAATGGTATGTAAAAGTGATTATTGTTTTGGAATCATGCAGCTTCTATTCAACGTCGCAGCACAACCAATTATTTATTCTGTGGTAGGACTGACTTCTTTAAGCAATTTGCTTCCAGACGTTATACCCCAATTCATAAGCCTGCTTGTGATCTGAATAAGCTAATTTCCAAAAAAAATACCAATCTGCTTTTACTAGGATTACGAAACCATAAAGTTACATAATTTTTTGATACCATTACAAATTAAATAACCGTTACAGCTACGCCATAATTATTTCTCATGGCATATGTTCTGTATATGGTATCCGAAACCACATGGTCGCTGGTAGGTAGTTGGTGAGTTGGTTACTCGCTCGTCCGGAACAAAGGGGTGCTTAGCTCGCGGAACTTTGGGAATTTATTATTTTACCCATTCCCACAAATTGTCCTACTGTCCAAAACAGTTCTGTGAACAACTCTTTGTTAACTCATTTACCGCTTTGATCGTATTGTTTGTGTTTGTAGTCTCTAGTTAGTTTCCGGAAGTACCTATCTGAGAGTACTATAGCAGGATGCTCAGTGCACACAGAAAAGGTTGCTTATGGCTGGTTATAAGTGTTTTACTCACTATAATTATCTCATCCCTTTTAAAAAGAGACGAGGCTAAGTACTTTCGACCAGATCGTTCGAGAGTCCAGAGTCGATTTGAGTTCGAAGTGATTCAGAGTCAAACGGTAATATTTCGTAAGTAAAAAATGCAATGAATTAAAATAAATAAATAACGATATAACGAATACATTTATATTTAAGCACTTTCTTAAAGTGCACAGAAATTTATTCCATTGCGGAAACGAACGCCCTACAAGCCCTTTCATACGCAATAATTAAGAACTTTAAGCTAAAGAACTTAAGTCAAAATTCAACTACAAGTGCTGTTTTATCACTGCACCTCGTAATAATGACAATAAAGTACGCACATCTTCCTGTCCAAACAATAGGAGACATGAGAGAATGCGGCAAGAATTGAGTTTCGATTCCCAACTGCCTTTTGCCTTACGTCATCTTTAGTAATGTGGAAAGGAATGCGAAACAAACAGCAAACAGATTTTGATTTTGGACGAAACTACCACTATTACTAACTAACCATTATTGTTTTACGTATACATATACACGTACTGAAGAGGAGAGTTTGAGACTGTAAGCCAAAAGGTATCAAAACTTCTCCGCTAACTTCCTTCAGGACTTAAGCGTTAGATCTTCTTAAGCCTGTCTTAATAAACGAAATACTTCGGGAAAAAGTATCATCTCATTTTATTAAGGTTAGTCTTATAATCTACGGTAAATAAATTACTTGGCAGATTTTTATTTAATCGGTATTAAAAATAATTCTTATATTGTTTGTCATCTTGAATTGTTTTTACGCTATGGAAGGTATTACTTTCTTCCTCAGAAAGGAGTCAAAATCGGGGAATTTCTTTTTCGGATATCGACGTATCTCTTTCTGTTGCATGAGTGATATAATATATTAGAAGGAGTGATAATTTTTTTTTTCAATTTGTTAACGAGACTATCTGGTCGTTTGCCTGATGGTAAGCATAACGCCGGCCCATAACATTTGCAGTGCCACCCAGAACTTTGAAACACAAAGGCCTGCGCGGCACTGCAGTGCGCTCGTTACCTACCCTACCGTAACAACCCAGACGGACACTCGCAGAAGAGTTAGTCCTCCCACTAACAAAATGATGAACTTGATGAACGATGCGGTGTGGTAAGATTTTGATGGTATTCGATTACTTATTTAGAAGTACACTAAAACATTCATAAATGATACTAACAGATATTTCATAAGTGAAACTTGAAACACTAATGCACTCCTCACGAAGTGTCAACAAAGTAATGTTACGTATGCATGAGTGCACGAAATATGCGTTTCTATAGGGACACTTTCTAACAGCCGTATGATAATTTTATAATCCTACACCTCCATTTATACATACATTAATAATCCATATATGACGTGAAATATATCGCTTTCTCCGCTCTAAACATGCACCAATTTTCGGGTCACCTAACGGAAGTGAGCTCTGCCCCACTACGTGTTAAAATATAACGTATATATCACGTAAAGTGTTTAACATTTTGAATTACGTACGCTGTTGGATTGGTAACCTAAAAGCAAGTAATGCTGTTATAACACGAAATGCCCAATTCTGTTAACAATGGTCATAAAATGACGTCGCAATTGTGAATTGGTAACAAAAATGGGTCACAGATTTGGTTGTTTGTAAAACTGTGGTTATAGTGTGATTGGCATAAATTGCCAACCATGACATATGGTTTTTCTCATATACGTAGGTGGTAAGTTTTTTATGCTATTTGACAATGAGATGAGCGGGACTTTTGCCTCATTTGACAAAACCTCGCACAGCAAAGCGGTGATAAGGGTTACCCTCCCAGACGGACACTCGCAGAAGAGTTAGTTCTACCACCTGACGTCTCCGTGAGGTGAGAGCTGTCGACGATGTTGCACGCTTACCTAGAAGATACCTATTTACTCGTGACTTGAAGAAACCCAGGTTATAACGATCAGGAAACACAGACTCGGGCAAAGAGTTCCACTCCTTAGCGGTTCGCCAAATAAACGTAGAAGCACAAGGCTTCGTGCGAAAAGGAGGAATATCAACTCAATCATTGTAAAAAACCAACTGATAGCCTGGCTAAATTTTAGTACCAAAACGGAACAACTCTTTTGTACTAATATTTTTTTTTTGTTATTTGGTAACGAGACGAGCTGGTCGTTTGCCTGATGGTAAGCATACCCATAACAATTGCAGTGCCACCCAGAACTTTGAAACACAACTGCAGGGAGCACACGCAGTGCGCTCGTTACCCTGAGACATTAGGTATTAAGTCTCATAAGCCCAATAATTTCACTGGATACTCTGCTCATCAAACCGGAACACAGTAATGCTTGCACACTACTGCTTGGCGTCAGACTCCACGAGCAAAGCGGTGGTAACAACCCAGACGGACACTCGCAGAAGAGTTAGTCCTCCCACTAACAAACCTCCAACTAATATAAATAAATTTGTAGCAAGCTGCTACTACGACAAGGTTTTTGATTAGTCTTCTGTTTTGCTGATATTAAAATGCGCATCGCGACTCACCGGTGTCGGTACGAGGGACACATTACAATTGTAAACTAGCATTTTTATACAAGTGAAACTTGCTAGGAAAATATTGTATGGTAATGTGCGGGCAAAACCCGATGGTACGTGAGGTCGATGGTGGTGGCCTTAGGACGTATGGAATGGAGGAATTTGAAGGAACAAACACATATCTGACGTTTAACACGAGCTGAAGAAATAATAAACGTTTGTTTTGGCTAACATTACAAATACATCCTAATATGAAAACACAACAACAAGAACAATTGGTAAACATAAACTGACTCTGCATGACTGCTATTCTGTGAATGTAAATCGTATGGTAAAAGTATTTCACTACTTATCTTTTGTATTGATTATGTCCTGTATTGTGTGCGATTAAACAATAAAATAAAATTAAGTAAATAGTTATATCATGCTTTGTTAGGCCGAAACTGCGCCTGAAAGTAGAATTTATGAATAGAGAATATACTGTTATAATTACAACTTATTTTTTTTTTAAAGAAAACACTACAGCCCATTGTATTACCATATTTTTAAGGACTAATTATTTAGTATGCAATATATGTATTTTGTGGTATGCAATGAAGAATTTTGTATTGTATTGTACAGGTACCTGATTCCCTTTCAGTCCCGTAAATATCCCTTTTATTCTTCCATAACAGTTCAAGCTTACCTACTAACTTCGATAAAAATTTTCTAAGATCTCTTGAGGTCAAATAACCATGCCTAAGAACTAAAGAGAATAAAAAATTGCTTTAAAAAAGCTACGAACCGACTTCAGTGATAAACTACTGAATCGATAATGATGAAATTTCTATGGGACCAATCTGAAAGTATATCCTTTCAAATAAAAAAAGAATTTTTCAAATCGGTTTATAAATGACCGAGATATGAGGTTACAAAAAAAAACCCGACGAATTGATAACCTCCTCCTTTTTTGGAAGTCGGTTAAAAAGTAAAAGATCAGTTTGGTACGATAACTCATAAGTATACACATATCATTAATCCGAAACAATGCAGCAATTTTGTTAGTGGGAGGACTAACTCTTCTGCGAGTGTCCGTCTGGGTTGTTACCACCGCTTTGCTCGTGAAGTCTGCCGCCAAGCAGTAGTGTGCAAGCATTACTGTGTTCCGGTTTGATGAGCAGAGTATCCAGTGAAATTACTGGGCTTATGAGACTTAGTACCTAATGTCTCAGGGTAACGAGCGCACTGCAGTGCCGCGCAGGCCTTTGTGTTTCAAAGTTCTGGGTCGCACTGCAATTGCTATGGGCCGGCGTTATGCTTACCATCAGGCAAACGACCAGCTCATCCCGTTACCAAATAACATTAAAAAAAAAAAACTTATCATACGTATTGATTTTATTGTACACTGTAAAGAATGGTATCCTTTGCCGTCATTCTTGTTTACCTTAGAACTAAAAGTAGGTATCTTGAAGGTTGAGTGCACAGGTCTAAGCTTCATATTCGTATAATTGTAGAAATGTTTAACTTATCAAGTTCCATTTCATAAAACCTGTATTTTTTTATACAATAGGGATGTTGCGTGAAACACAAAATACCGAACTACTGTCGTTATCTGTATAAACCTGTGTTTAAGAATATCACATTAACACAATAAATAAATAATAAATAAACGCTTACACTCATTCCCCAGCACTAGGATTCCCTGTGTCGCAGGTGGCATGGACACACACAGATACACATCACAAACATCCAAGACCCGAGAACAAACTTTATGTTTACACAAAATCTGCCCCGGCCGGGAATCGAACCCGGGACCCCTCACTTTGCAGGCAAGGGTTACTACCAACTTAGTTACGGAGCCGTAAAAATGAATTTCACAAAAAATATATATTTATCACAAAGATACTGCATCTAAAAGTTTCCTAAGTTCAACGATTTTTTTATCACCCAATAGTAATGGTACCATCAGATTCCTTACATTTCAATGAATAAAAAAATGTAAAACAACTGTGGACGTAGACACAGTTTTTAACGGCCAAATTAAAAAAATGCATGTTTTTAATACAGCTTTACCGCCCACGTAGAACAAGTGACGTCAGATGTTCTGCCCAATTTGTATAGGCCGTTTTAGTGCTCAGTAAATATGTCCGGCTTTGATTCTCGTGAGAAAACGAGTTGATTGACATTGTACAAAAAAAAGCCAACATCCCTATTGGATAACGAGACGAGCGGGTCGAATGCCTGATGGCAGGCCAGCCCATAACAATAGCACTTGGCAATGCCAATAAGGGGCAGCGTAGACGTTTGCAACGTACGTTTGCATAAGCGTCTACGCTGAGACTAGACTGAACTAGAACTTTGAAACATAAAGGTCTGCGCGGCGCAGCAGTGCCTTGGTTCACCTGAGACTAACCCTAGTAATAATTTCACTGACAAGTTTGCCGAAATTGTAATTTAAAAAAAAGTCACAACTATTTTTAAAAAAGAACAAAATTTGCTTAAATTATAATTACTGTCAATAGGACCTTTTCAGAACTGGGACACTAAGCAGAACAGCATCTGTAGGTAGCTATATACAATTATACAGCCAGCACTCAGCAGTGTATGGATTGATGTCATTATGTGTGCAAGAAAAAGCAGACAGACCAATTACGACTACAGACTGCTTTTGTACGTATTTTTATCCCATATATTTTTAAAAGACATCCAACATTTTTGTTGAACTTTTTTCAAGATCCGTTTCTTTGATTAGGTTTTGTTCTGTTATAAAGCCTTTTTGGAGAGCTTCGAGAAAGGAGGATTTCAATTCAATGTGTTTTTTATTCATGAACGAGTTTCACCAACATTTTGTTCATATGTGGTGAACACTTCGAAGACCGGGCGATGGGAATCAATTTTCCATGTTTTAGGGAGTAGTTATTGGCCACTTCTTAGACTCAGAAATTAAATACGTCTCATAGGAGAACTTATTACTATCTGTATTCTCTGCCAGTCATCCACATGAAGTATAGAGAAAGAGGGATATAGACATGCAACAAAAATTATGTAAAGCTTCTGATGGTATACGCTACCCTACCGAAGGTTAGCGCGTAATCCCTGATTCTTAGGTGAAGGTTGTTGTGTATGTTGTCGAAGGTTGTAAATATGAAAAGCCTATAGGGAACTAGCTTTCAAATGTAGCTGTCAGAACAAACAAATAGGTAACTGATTGGAAATCAACTTACTACTCGTATATTGTATATCACCAGGGACTGATGCTATACAAAATGTTAAGTTGGTTGATTGAATCACAGCTTCACTATTTTTTTAGGCGACTCATTAAAGAAGGGATGTTATATGTTTAACGAATATACTCGTTTCTATGTATCTGGTGTCTATGGCATCATAGCACCTAAAGATGCCAATTTTGGTTTAGTTTATTTTTAGTTCGGTTAACATGATCGTGTGTGTGGTTAGCTATTCAAAAAAATCTGTTAAACCGTTTGAAGATAATCGGGCCAATTAGTCGGAGGTTTTAAAAAAAATTCTATTTATAATAGGGAAACTACTTCTGTTGATAAATAGTTAATAGGTATATCAATTACTTTTATAATTAGCTGTTAAGTATATACTGATGACTAGTTTTATCTTCTAAGGGCATTAAAATAATGATAACTGAATGACGTCAATGAAGTATCTTGTTTCACTGCGGTAGTGTAGTGGTTAAGTAACTAGGTACTGCGGTTTCAATGACCGCGAGGTCCTGAGTTCAGTTACCGGGGCAAGGTCGTGTTGTATGTTCGAACTGGTTTTTATTACTTTTCTACTATGTTATTCGATACTTTGATTTTAAACAGGTTCGCAAGTAATTTATGATCCAGATAATAAATCAGAACTTGACTTGTTTTTTTCAATTTATTTAAAGGTGTTATTACCTAAGTAATTGAATAAAAATATTTTCAACTCCCTATTAATATTATGCTTACGAGTTAAAAAAAAGTAAATATCAAAAAACATGTTTACTTATGCAATAATTCTATACGTTTTATTATAAGTTTGGTTGAAAATATATCAATTTAAACTTACGCTTGAGCTTTATCTTGAAGCTGTTTTTGGGACTCCAAGTTGAAAACAATCCTGGCACACTAACACCACTGCGCACACCCATTTACTGACATAAACTCGTATCCATATCCACGCACACTACTATAAAACTATACTCCCGAAGGTTCAGTTTATATTTTTTAATTTATTTTCTACGTATTTAACTGTCTGCTGCACAAAAGAGCATGCGCTTGGGCAACTGTCAAACGCTACTACAGATTCCCGCTAGCGTCCGCACTAAGCGGAGCGAAAGAGATAGCTGCATACCTCGGTTAGAACAGAAAGAGATGGAAGCTTAGAAGCCTTAAAAAACTCGAAGGCTCCATTTGGCCCGGTTATAAGGCTGGTCGATGTGCGATTTGCTTTTGTTTTGGTATGGTAATGTTTGTGATTTCCGGAGTGTTGGGCTAGGTTGGCAAGGAAATCGTGCTTGGTTTGGTCTATAGAGACCATCAGTGAAGCTTGTTGACAGGAATAATAAATAGAATTAAAGGCGCGTCTAACTTAGCAACGCTAAACATATTTAAATACGATTTGAATTGGCTATTGTCGTAATTGTGCTGCAACAAGTAAGGTTCAATTAAGCCACAAAAGTAATTATATTGGAAAACAAGACAACCGGTTAGTTTGCCTGATGGTAAGCATAACGCCAGCCCATAACAATTCCATTGCCAAGCAGAACTTAAAAGACAAATGCCTTCGCGGCACTGTAGTGCGTTTGTTGTATCCTGACAGTAGGTATTAGGTCTCATAAGCCCAGTAATTTTACTGAACAAGCTACATGCGATTTCACCCACGTGGGAATCTCAATCCACAGGAATCGGGCATTTTGAGGGATAAGCGTGGAGGCGTGCTCGTCGCATCCCTTGCCGGCCCAGCAAGCACATGAATATATGTATATATTCGTGTGATTTCTGGGCTGCAACTCCACTTAAATTAAAATGGTGGTAGGACCTCATTCCCGAGGTCCGCCTGGTTCATTGTTACCACCCTCCTGTTAAAACGTGCCGCCAAATGCCGATGTATACTCGCATCGACGTGTTCCGGCACAAGTGCAGGAGTGCCAGTCCCCCCTTCTGGTTTGGTGTGTTCTGTGTCTATCTTCCTGGACCCTAATTAGTGGAAGTACTTTAGCTGGTAGATAGTGGTGATGGATTGGCGTGGAGGCCAGGGAGACCCGGTGAAACGGCTTTCCGCTGGCCGCCCGCGGGACAGTAGGGGACCCGAACCTAGGGATTACTTTTAAGCTCCGCCCTAGGAGGCTGTCCCGCCATCACGCGCATAATCCTGTGGAGTGGCTGTCGTGCCGGAGTAGGAGAACGGAGTGGATCCCGACAGTTTCTCCCGGGGGGGACCGGGGGCCCTTCCGTCCTCCATGCCAGTTAGTCACACGACTGTTTGCAAGGCTATCGGTAGCCCCCACTTTTACTTTGTTCGTGAATGAGATACAAATGCGCTGACCACCTTCCTTAAACTTAAAAATCATGGCCGTACAAAATAAGAAAAAGAGAGTTTCTACAGCGGTCTCCAATTCCACATTTCAAGTGGACTTCTGTAATATTCGAGGTCTTCACACTAACTTAAACTCGGTTCACTATCACCTAGAATCCGCGAAACCCGCCCTTCTCTTTTTAACGGAGACACAAATATCTGACCCAGATGAGACATCTTACCTGCTATACCCTGGATACAAGCTCGAGCACTCATTTGTGCGTCGTGCCGGGGTATGCCTATATGTGCGGGACGATGTTTGTTGTCGCCGTCTCAATGGCCTTGAAGATAGAGACCTGTCAACCCTATGGGTCCGTATAGACTACGCAGGTAAAACTCGAGTCTATGCGTGCTTGTATAGGTCTCATAGCGGTGATGTAGAGACTAATCATTTATTCGAGCACATAGCTAGAGGTGCAGACAAAGTCACTGAGCAGTACGCTTCAGCCGAGTTAGTGGTTCTCGGTGATTTCAATGCCCATCACTCTGATTGGCTGGGTTCCAGAACTACGGATCATGCGGGGCGTGTTGCATACGAATTTGCTCTAACTTATGGCCTCTCTCAGTTAGTTACGGAACCAACCAGAGTTCCTGACATTGAGGGCCATAACCCATCTTTGCTGGATCTACTGCTCACTTCAAGCCCAAATCAGTACCAGGTAAATGTAGAGGCGCCTCTTGGATCCTCTGATCACTGCCTTATTCGCTCAGTAGTGCCAACTTCAGTTTACGCTCACACCACTCCCGCCGGAAGGCGTAAAGTTTGGCACTATAAGGCAGCTGACTGGGATGGATTGCGTGAATTTTACGCTTCCTACCCTTGGGGGAAGCTTTGTTTTTCCTCAGATGATCTTGACACGTGTGCGGACTCTGTTGCTGATGTCGTGCTTCAGGGCATGGAATGTTTTATTCCTTGTTCTTTTGTACGCATTGGTGGGCGGAGTCGTCCTTGGTTTAATAAATCTTGTGCGATGGCATCTCGCCATAAAAACGTAGCCTATAAATCTTGGACTGAAGCACACGCTTGTCAGGATCCCAACACAGCTGGGTTAAAGAAAAAACTAAATGCCGCCTCCAGATCAAGCAAAGGGGTTATGGCTAAGGCCAAAGCTAAACACATAAGCAGAATTGGTGATAGGCTGGCAAGCTTCCCTTCTGGAAGCCGCGCCTTTTGGTCACTTGCCAAGGCTGCTGAAGGCAATTTTTGTCAACCCTCTTTCCCAGCATTACGTAGGTCGGATGACACTCTGGCTCATAGTGCAAAAGAAAAAGCCGATATTCTTGGCAGTTTCTTTGCTTCTAGCTCGAACCTTGACGATGGGGGCGCCACACCGCCCACCATATGGCGGTGTGGGAGTTCCATGCCAGAAATACGTTTCACTCAGAAATTAATACGGAAGGAACTCACGTCCCTTGATGTGCATAAATCGAGTGGGCCCGATGGAATACCGGCTATCGTTTTAAAGACCTGTGCGCCGGAATTGACTCCTGTCTTAATGCGTCTGTTTCTGCTCTCGTACTCAACTGGATGTGTGCCGTCTTCGTGGAAGGTTGCCCTAGTCCACCCGATCCCTAAAAAAGGGGATAGATCTGACCCTTCTAACTACAGGCCTATAACTGTTACCTCTCTGCTCTGTAAGGTGATGGAGCGTGTAATTAATACTCAGCTCTTAGGTTACCTAGAGGATCACCAGCTCATCAGTGATCGTCAATACGGTTTCCGTCATGGCCGATCAGCTGGTGATCTGCTGGTTTACCTCACTCACCGCTGGGCTGAAGCCGTAGAGAGCAGAGGAGAGGCTCTGGCAGTTGGTCTTGACGTTGCCAAAGCTTTTGATCGGGTCTGGCATGGCGCACTTTTGTCGAAGCTCCCGTCTTACGGCCTCCCCGTGGGGTTATGTACATGGGTCGCCAGTTTTCTCTCTAATCGAAGAATTAAAGTTGTTGTCGAGGGCTCCTGCTCCGACAGTATGCCTATCAACGCTGGCGTCCCTCAAGGGTCCGTGTTATCGCCAACGCTGTTTATTCTGCATATCAATGACATGTTGCAAACTAGCAACATGCATTGCTATGCAGATGACAGTACTGGTGATGCACAATATACCGGGCGTGCAAATACCCCTCGAGCGGTAGTTGATGAATGTCGGAACAGGCTTGTGTCTGAAGTTGAAGCCTCCCTTGAGCAGGTCTCAGATTGGGGGAAGCTGAATTTAGTTCAATTCAACCCAACCAAGACACAAGTTTGCGCGTTCACCGCAAAAAAAGCTCCATTTGCTGTAGCTCCCCGGTTTCAGGATGTTCCCCTTACGGTTTCAGAGAGTATTGGGATCTTGGGCGTCGACATTTCTGCCAGTGTACAGTTCCGCTGCCACATTGCGAGCAAGACTAAGCTTGCGTCCAAGAAACTTGGCGTGCTCAACAAGGCGAAGCGGTACTTCACGCCGGGTCAGAGACTTTTGCTTTACAAAGCTCAAGTTCGACCTCACGTGGAGTACTGCTCTCATCTTTGGAACGGAGCACCCAAGTATCAAGTCCAGCCTCTTGACTCGATGCAGCGTAGAGCTGTCCGAATTGTCGATGACCCCAAACTCACTCAACACCTAGAACCTCTCAGTATACGCAGAGACATTGGGTCTCTCTGTATACTCTACCGAATATATAATGGGGAATGTTCTGACGAATTATTCGATCTAATACCGGCAACGAGTTTCCACCATCGCACCTCCCGGCACTGGCTAAAAGCCCATCCGCATATCATTGAATCGTGGAAATCGCACACAACGCGATTTAGGCGTTCTTTTTTGCCAAACGCCTGTAAAATGTGGAATGAGCTTCCGCCGTCGGTCTTTCCACAAAGCTACAGCATGGAAAAATTTAAAAGGAAGGTAAAAAGAGTTTTAAAACAGGGTAAGCAACACATTGATGACACCTCCGGTGTTATAGATGTTCATAGGCTACGGTGACCGCTTCCCATTAGGTGGGCCGTACGCTTGTTTGCTAACCATAACATAAAAAAAAAAAAAAAAAAATTTTTCGGGAAGAGGTAGCCTATGATACTCTGCCCAAAAACTGTTTTATTTTAAATCAGAGTTGATTTTTGCTCTGTTACAGCATAACAGCATGAACGAAAGACAATCCAACGAACCATCAAGCACACTTCTTCTTATTATTATTCAAATGGGGGCGATAAGGCCTGCACTGACGTCCCGCTTGGGGTGTATTGTGCATTTCCCCCTGCCAGTATAGATACTGGCAGGGGGAAGACCCAAGCCTTCCCAACTCCTTTTAACGGAGCACGGCTTTGGGTCGCTGGCATAGCTGTTCCAGTGAAGTTGTAGGTGGTGAAAATTTTCTGGCATCAAGCACACTTACGCATTTATAATATTTACGACCTTTTTAGTTTTGTTCATTAGCTCAGATAACTACTTACAGGGGACCATTAATAAAACTGTTTCTTTTCAGATGCTCCATTTGTTAGTGGGAGGACTAACTGCGAGTGTCCGTCTGGGTTGTTACCACCGCTTTGCTAGTGAAGTCTGCCGCCAAGCAGTAGTGTGCAAGCATTACTGTGTTCCGGTTTGATGAGCAGTGTATCCAGTGAAATTACTGGGCTTATGAGACTTAATACCTAATGTCTCAGGGTAAACGAGCGCACTGCAGTGCCGCGCAGGCCTTTGTATTTCAAAGTTCTGGGTGACACTGCAATTATTATGGGCCGGCGTTATGCTTACCATCAGGCAAACGACCAGCTGCTCGCCTCGTTACCAAATAACCTAAAAAAAATGTTACTTGCATGTTTGTTATGACTGGAAGAGAACGGTAATTAGCATAATTTTTTTTTTGCTAAATATTATTAGAATATATAATATTCAGTTTTATATACCCTGAGTTTTAATTGGTATTTATCACTAAAGGGGGTCAATGTACTCCTGGAGGTCAACAACATTTGTTTTACGGCTTTTTGAAATTCGGAATTTTTCATTGAAGTGCATTTAAAATTTACGTCAATATGCTACTACAGAATTTCCGGGCAGCCCTAGATCAGCTGATTCACTTGAACTGTGTTGAACTTTGTCAAATGATGATGTTGATTAGAACAGACAATGCCGCGCACTTCACGTTTGAAGTTGAGTTAATTTTTTTGTATGGAAAACAGTATGTATTTTAGTCGTTAAAGCCGCTAAGACGTACGACATATCGTCATCGTATAGCTAAATAGCCTTTGTGATCGCGAAATGGGAATTTTGCTTATTGATTCTTGAAACACCACAATTGAAAGAACTTCACCACTTGATTCCCCCATCACCCTTTTTCCACCGCACAACAAGACGATCGGCTGGGCGCCACCCCTTTATGGTGGAAATACCACCAACTCGTACGAAGCGATTCGCCTCTTCCTATATAATAAGAACTGCTAAGGAGTGGAATGCTTTGCCGTCGTCTGTGTTCCCTGAACGTTATCATCCGGGTGTGTTTAAGAATAGAGTGAATAGGTATTTACTGGGAAAGCGTGCTACATCTTCGACCACATCGTCACTTCACATCAGGTGAGATTGTGGTCAAACGCTTTAACAGTCCGATGTAAAAAAAAAAAAAAATTTCAAACTCTAAGCGCTGTCTAACTGTACCCAAGGAATACCTAAACCTACCAAACCAGTAGTGGAATAATGGCTTCCATGGTTAACTGTATATGAAACTAGTTATGGTTATTGTGGAACAGGGAAACGCGTTATGTATTATTAACTAGTTATCGGAACAAGTTCGAGTGGAGGAGAGCCGCTTTAATTGATTTGTTTATACAATGATTAACATAATAGGACACTTAAGTTTAAGTCTGTGAAACTTTTGCAGACAAATATTTCTAAAATTGTTGTCATAAGGTTGTACCACGTTTTTTTTTCAATGAAAGCTGAAGTTAATAGGTTTCGAAATACTCGGAAATTTGACGTTTTAAATACTTCTAAAGATAAAGGTTTTTTCATATATATTTATACCAATAAATGGAATATTTTATAAATAGAATATTTGGTCGTATTTTTAAACTAATCTTCATGAAACTTGGTGTACAGATTCTATACTTTCATAGATTTTGTTGTCGTCAGCGATTTTTGACTGAAGGGGTATTTCTCCTAAAAAGGGGCGCAGTTTGCTGCGGCGCCATTTACCGGCCGATTTTGATAGCAGTTGGCAGAAATATTTGGTACTCAATACTAAACAGGATAGTATGAGAAAAGGTCGAAAGGGGATAAAAAGTAATGTATATTGATTATTTATAGATTCACATGATGCATTGAATAATTCCATCCAAAAATCATCTTAAAATACAGAGAGCTATTACTGTCAGTGTTCCCAAGCAGTCACCACCTCAAGATGGAATTATAGACTGAGCACAATTGCGGCAAAAAAGTATGTTCGCGAGGCCCACCGTTCACAGAACGACTCCGTAGCTAAGTTGAAACCCTGCCTGCAAAGCGAGGGGTCCCGGATTCGATTCCCGGCCGGGGCAGATTTTGTGTAAGCATAAAGTTTGTTCTCGGGTCTTGGATGTTTGTGATGTGTATCTGTGTGTGTCCATGCCCACCTGCAACACAGGGAATCCTAGTGCACGGGTATGAATGTAAGCGTTTATTTATTTATTTATATATTTATTTAACTACTAGTTAAATTTTTAAATGAGCAAATCTTAGTGAATCACGAACTATGTACAGTCATTCAGCATTATTCAGTTATAAAAATCTTTCAAGCGAGTTTCAGCTTTAATTCGGTTCTAAGCAGTCTTTTGCGAAAAAAAGTAACGAAAGTAGTGATCGACTGTTGATTGTCAATACTTTGGAAATAAAAACATTATCTATAAATTAATTAATTCATAATTCCTAATCCTACCTATCTATACCATCGATACATAAGCGTTGATATCTTTTACAAAGAACATCAATGTAAGGAAAACCACAAAGTTTTCTACAAGAAATATGTATCTAAATTTTGTTACAAAGATATTATGCAGGTATGCAGTTGTAAATACCGATGCAGGCAATACCGATGGGAAAAGAGCGCGAGGCCGGTCGCCAACACGATGGTCTGACCAAGTGAAGGAAGCCACCTCCTCTAGCCGATTTTACCAAGTGGTGAGGGCAACTCTGGACCGGAATCGATGGAGACAGATTGTCCGTTTAAAGGGATCCAGTGACCACGATCCTCAGTAATGAGGGACCGACTGAAGAGAGAGAGAGATGCAGTTGTACTAGAAGCGGCTCAAACTAACACTGTCCTCACAGAAATGAGAAATACCTCCGTATTACGCCGTAACTACGTTGCTAGACAGTAAAGTAAATACGGCCTGCGGTTTCCCTCACAGCAAAACACGTTGCTGTTTTCAATCAACGTCAGCAGGCGCCGGCAGTAAGTCAACTAGCTCGACTACGAACTGATAATGTACGGTAATAACTTCGCAACACGACGCGAGAGCGGTATTACTGTGATCTGTTACTGTTACACTGTGAGTTTAACGCGTAATTGATATGTTAGTTAGAATTATTACAACACGAAATGCCACTAAAAGCTGAACGATTGAATTAACTGAGGTACAGGGAATGTTAAGTGTACGACTGTCATCGAATAAGGTGTTGCTTGTCTTGATAAAAAAACCTACAAGTACGAATACTTGCTCTCCAAGGATTCCGTACCCACTAAAATTATCGGGTGACCGAGCTTCGCTCAGTATGTTTAAAAAACTTTTTTTTTGTAACAGCGTTTTTACTAGAAATACAACTATATAGATAACCTTAAAAAGCAAAACCTTATGTTATCTACTAACTATTTAGACCTCATATGTTACGACAGTCCAGATACGTCCGGACACTCGGACAGCCCTGCCCTATCCAATGAAATAAGAATCTTCAAAATCGGACTATTATGTAAAATGTTATGCATGATCGATAGTAAACAATAAACATCCATAAACAATTATAAAAAATATACCTACGGGTCGCCTTGAAAGTCTCCTCCGCTTTTTCGTTGTTAAAAAGACGGGCTACTAAGTTTCCGTTATGTATCTTATGGGTTCAGTTTTTACATCTCCTATGGGACCCTAAAAAGACGAACCAACATGATCTATGTCGCTTTCGCGTGCACCTGAATATTACATGGGCAGATACAACTATAAATCAGCCATATGTATAATAACTTGTCACCAACTGCGCAGCAGACGTGTTGGCGTTCCTACCACTGTATGTAGGAATAAACCGAACATTAAATAGAGCGCTAGGGAAGCGCTAGTTAATGAACGCACTTTAAAAATGTAAGCACACTTGTAAATGTGTCCAGTTTGCTACTTAGGACCTCCATAGCAAATTGTAAAGTGAGCAGTGTAGTTGGAATGATCGAACGGCCGACACGTAGCTTGCGTCGCGGTCGTCTGTGCGGTCATCTGTGGCCATCGAGGAACTAACCCCTAGAGATGCAGTGATGTTTGGTTTGCAGGAAATAAATTCCACCATTTTTGCCTAGATGTAATGCGCTCTGATTGGTTAAGCCACCGCCTCGCGCCGAATCCCCGTGCGCTGATACGCTGAACGCTGATATTAATTATAGCAAAATCAATACATTATTGTGAGATCGGTTAGTACAGTATTTCATCTCTCGGGGTTAGTATCTCGATGTATGGCGCATGTCACCTTCGATAGTTGTCAAACGCTAAAGTAACTAATCGAAAAAAAAATTGCTTTAAAAAAGCGACGAACCGACTTCAATGACAAACTACTGAACCGTTTTTGATGAAATTTCTATGGGACACTGAAAGTATATCCTTTCAAACAAAAGAATTTTCCAAATCGGTTTATAAATGACAGAGATCTGAGGTAACAAACATAAAAAATAAAAATACCCACCGAATTGATATCCTTCTCCTGTTTTGGGAGTCGGTTAAAAATAGAAGCAGTAGCTCAAGTCGTCGTGATTATGACAAGTCATTATCATGTCTTACCTAAAGTTCATTCAGAACTTTATCACATTACATTAGATACATCTAGCTAGCTATGTTTGTGTTAACGCGGCAGCTAAGCTTTATAGCCGAGCGCGTCTCCAAAATATGGCGGGTTGAAGGATAGCTGGATTTAAGGAAGTAGTGACGACTAACCTGGTCTCCTGACGGTACGGCACAGAATACACTGCGATCGTTCTCCTAGTAGGAAGTCCAGCTTGCAGCACTCGTGAATCGCTTCTTCAGGTTCTGCAGTCACCACTGCGGCCTTCGATCTTGATATTTATAGTGGACTGTATTTTCGCGGCGCGGTGAAGCTTTGCACAGCTTCAGGGTTTGGCAAGGAGCCTAGCGGAGCGGTTTTGGGCGGTTTACGCGTCGAATTCACGCAGGACTCCCAAGGAGGAAATCCAGAAACTTCGATGCGAACGAGGAGCGGCAGCTACGATGGACGACGGTCGATCGCAGACTAACTTGCAAATAACAAGTAGTTTTTCTCGTCCATACGCGGCGAGAGCGACAGAGATAGTCGTCAGAATTAAAAGGAATTAGGAGGGTAGGAAAAATAATAAAAGCGCCAATAAGTGGCGCGAACAGTTTGTTTTAAGTTCATTAAATATTGTTAAACTTGGTAAAGTAAAGCATATCCAATTTGTAATTCCAGATGAGTTTTAAACTTACAGTTTCTGACAGAAACTAAATTTAAAAACTTCTTTATAATTTAGCAGCTGCTATTTATTACTTTCGAGATTTGTTGATGTATTTTAATTTCGTTATTTTTAACGTACGTTTTTCCATTTATCCATTTTTAGAGTTCGGTATAAAATCTGAAACCTTATTGCCTTAAGGTTAATATTAACCCCATTTTTAGGTTAGTGTAAAGTGCCCTCTACCGATAAATGTAAAGCTTTTGTATAAAAAAGATTTGCAAAGCCGTATTTTTATGTATTGCATTGAGTAATTAATTTAATTCACGGTGCACGGTAGTATCCACTATTACTAAATCTTGTTATACCTACGGCATTCATTTAGCAGCTAATATAGGAATAAGTCTTCTACGATTCTCTGTTTGGGTGGGTACCGTAACTTTGATCGTATAGCCAAGCAGTAATGTGCAATAAATAGGTACTGTGTTCCGTTTGGACGAGCAAATTAGTCAGTGAAATTACTAGGCTTATGAGACTTAATACCTAATTTCTCAGGGTAATGAGCGCATAGAAGTTGCCAAAAAAGGAGTTGCCCGAGCCTTTGTATTTCAAAGTTCTGAGTGCACTGCAATTGTCTCACTGCAACTGCAATCGAGACACTCGTCTCATTTTCTAGCAAAAAATATTCAACTGTCTATCTCAATCCCGCTCGATAGATACCAATTTGGAACGGGCACTGTGAGTTTCTGGAAGGTTCGTTGACTTTGAGCACGGATTGGGTCTGTTGATGTTTTTGTCATTTATTATGTTCTGATAAAGACAGCATTAGTTTTAGTCTGTGATTCGGGTAGACGAATATTGCAGAGGCCCGCTGTTAGAGTCATTTATACTAACTTTCATAAGTGCTCCTTAGGGGCCTATTTGAAGAAAGCATTTTGAATTTGAGACGGACAGGTAGAAAACTAAAGTGATGGTAACAGGTTCCGTTTTCCATTTTAAGTAAGGACCCCTATAAAACACGCTTTTCCTTGAACGCGTAAAATTTCGTGTCGTTACTAGAATGAGTAAAGTTTTTTGTAATAAATTTAAAAACAAACTTTTAATGAGACTCGAGAATTAGACACCGAAAGCTCCCGATCTTACTTTTCATCTGAGTTTGTGATGCTGCTTGTTTCTCCAATTTCTTCTTGAGAAAACCAAATTATTATAATTTAATTTTATTTGGTCAGAATGCTTGTGTTTCAGTGAGGTGAACATTATTAATTATATTATATGGTGTGGTGTCCTTAATTTGAATTTTTAAATTAACGTATTTAATTATTTGAAATTTAATTTTATCTGACACTTGAATTTATTATTTTATTATTGTTTTTATGCGCCATCTTTATGTAAGTTGTAATAACTGTGTGAATACTTAATTTGGCGAACATTGTCAAATACCTTTTGAGGTAAGAATTTTCGCGCGCGTAATACTTCGAACTAAAAAGCCTTCTTTTCTTTCCACTATTGGGCTGTGGATAGATAATGCTAACCAAAGTTAAAAATACCACAAGTGACCCGTAATGGGTCACTGTGAACGCGACTAACCCTATCGCGGCCCTGTTATGCCACCGCATTGTGTAAAAACAAATTGCCTTCGTCAAAGCTCTACTGCCGCATACCACTGAAGTCCTACTTAGAAAGTACGACGAAATTCAACACAATCTGCTTTGGTGTGAAAGTAATGAACGAGTAGAATATAATACATGCTTAAATATCACATTTAACTTTATATTATTTCTATTCTGGAGTTTCTTTTTTTCATCCCTTTATAGCGTTCCTGCATAGTCGTGGGTTTAGAGTCTGAACACTGCTTCTATAGCCCAAATCCTCCTACTTAATATTAAAAATGCCAAAGTGTGTTTGTTGGTTTGTCCTTTTTTCACGCAATTACTGAGCAACGGATTGATGTGACTTTTGGCATAGATATAGTTTATGGACCGGCGAGTAACAAGGCTACTTTTTATCGCGGAAAAATGCACGGTTCCTGTGGGAAGGCGAGTGAAAACCGCGGGCTATAATTAAGGTCCGAGTCAGGAGACGCTAACACACTAAAGATTACATTTTGAAGATGACGAAAACAATTTAATTTAGCAATGTCTAGATACTGTGCGCCTAGAACTTTCTGATTATTATATAAAATTAACTATCGAATCAGAACTATACAATCAGATATAAAATCAACACACATTTTAAAGATAGCGTGTGTTGACTGCATTGCGGAGTTTCTGAGTAGACCCGCGTGTCAGTGGTCGCGCCTCATTACCATATCAAAGACTCGTTTGTATTCGTCACCACCCCGTGCTTTTTAACCCTTGAGCAGACTTTATATTTAGAAAGAATACAATAAATTAGTTTGAGGCTCAGAAGAATTGAATAAATTATTAAAAGTAACTTTATTAAGGTTCTATTTCTGGAATAATAGGGCATCTTTCAGAAAGAGATCATCTATTTTAATTTTATCTTTACCATCTTTAAAAGAAAAGAAATGATTGATTGAGATAAGTCATAATTTCAAACGTAAAATTGTAGATATCGCAAGACCGAGATCTTTCGTTGCTGTTAGCATTCCTTTGGGCATTCTTTGGTGAGAAATAGGGGAATATTTCCCATACAGTTACAGAGCGATGGCGAATCGGCACATAAAATAAAAAAAGGAAAAGTATTGCTATAAACATTAACAATAATTACATGACGGCTCCGTAGCTAAGTTGGTAGTAACCCTGCCTGCAAAGCGAGGGGTCCCGGGTTCGATTCCCGGCCGGGGCAGATTTTGTGTAAGCATAAAGTTTGTTCTCGGGTCTTGGATGTTTGTGATGTGTATCTGTGTGTGTCCATGCCACCTGCGACACAGGGAATCCTAGTGCGGGGGTATGAGTGTAAGCGTTTATTTATTTATTATTATTTATAATTGCATATATATACGCAACTATAGGAACTCTCTGCTCTGATTGGAAGCAATCAGCAATAATAGCCACAGAAGAAAGATAAATTTCAGGTCTACCTACTTACCAGCTTGTCCTCTCTGCGTCTTCGCCTTCCTGCTAACACCAGGGGATGCGAGACTGAAGGCGCGGTCTGGTCTGAATGGGAGCTGGAGAGTCGGCTGGCTGGGCTCGGAGTGCCGTGCGCAGATCGCCGCCTCAACCACTGAGTCGATGCTAGCTGAACGTGGTAGCTGACCGATTGACTCGCGTCTGTAAAGAAGGAAAAGCTATCAATATTTATCTTTATACGCTAGTAAATTTTAGAGAATGTGTACGGATTTTTTCGATCGATAAAATTCGATAAAATTGACGTTTCAAATCGATAAAGTGGGTTTTATCGATTTTTTTATATAATTTATCGAGCCTCGATACAATTGACAGAAGTTATCGAATAGCTAGGTAGAATCCAAAGATACTATATAGAGCTACTAAAATACTTTACGATCAGACTTCGGTACTCGCAACATTCGATAAATTTATCAGTTTTTTCGATTCGGCAAATTTATCGAACCAACTTCTGTACTTGCGCTGCACAGAAGAATAGCCCTTTTTGAGATAAACAAAATATGGCATTGTCAGACAAAGAAACAGGCAGACAGACAATAAAGTAATTATACAAAATTTCAATGATACAGAGTTCAAAAATCTACGAAGACCAAGCCTCGCGAAATACTTCTCTTCATAAACGCGTGTATAGTATCACATCCAAACCACAAAACAGTGAGAGAGCAGAAGGGACACTCAATACTTGGTGCCCTGAACGGTGACGTGTGGCTATTTCACCTGCGTCAAGGAAATATCAAAGAATTTCAAAAGACTCTAAAACCGTCTGATATTTCCTTCAAGACGGTGACGCAGACTTACGTCACCGTTTAGCACGCCAAATATTATATAAGTCCCGAGTTTACTAATCATTATGATCCGAAGTTCAACTATGACCTTTCTGACTAGGTGGTAGGACTAACTCTTTTGTAAGAGTCTGTTTGGGTTGGTACCACCGCTGTGCTCGTGAAGCCTGCCGCTAAGAAGTAATGTGCAAGCATTAATATCTTCCGGTTTGATGAGCAGAGTAGCCAGTGGAATTACTGGGCTTACGAGACTTAATACCTAATGTCTCAGGGTAACGACGCACTTCAGTGCCGCGCAGGCCTTTGTTTTTCAAAGTTCTGAGTGGCACTGCAATTGTTACGGGCCAGCGTTATGCTTACCATCAGGCAACGACCAGCTTGTCTCGTTACCAAATAGAATGAAAAAAAAGAAGTAGGTTTAATTCACGAACCGATGTTGACCTTCAAATTGGGATTATTCTAAAGAGCTTTTTAACATCTGTCAGAATTGGGAATTGAACTGAAGGTGAATGTCGTTTATTCCACATTTGGCGAAGTTTCACTTCTGTTGTCTCTCCGTATTGTGGCTAAACGGTGGCTAGTGGCTACCCGCCGGTCGTTAAATAATTTCACTGCGTCACTCAGCCGGCGCCGCCCGTCGTGACGCCGGGAAAGAACGATATTTACCACCTCATTTGCATTTTAATCGAACTAAAACTTCTTTTAGTATAGCCGTCGTCTTTGCCACAAATTCGATAGTAAAAACAACAAACACGACATATATTTCAGGGCGCCTGGCCGAACCCACACGTGACTGAAATGGCCTTTTCTTAGTACTTACTATAATTGAGCATTACCATTCATCGTGGCAATGCTGCAAGTATTTTGGGAATATATGACATTTAATAAAAAAACTGTTAATTTAAGCGTTTAATTTCTTATACTTTTTGATAACGTGATGAACGGGTCGTCAGCGTGATAGTAAGTATAACGTCAGCCCATAACAATTGCAGTGCCACTCAGAACTTTGAAACACAAATGCCTCAACAATAACACAAATGCCTCTACAATACAATAATGCAGTCCGCATTGCGCTCGTTACCCTCTATAAAATTTGTAATGTAGTCAAGTCGACGCGACGCACGACAAGTCGCTGTGTGCGCAAAGAGCCTTAGCCAAGAGTTAAATTTAAAAAAGTTAAATAAAATATATACCTAGACCTACAACTATAAAATTTTGTTTCCACGCCCTAATAGATTATATATCTAAAAAATACAGCCTGTACTTAGAGCAGTTTCTTAATTTTCTTTCTACAAATCAGTTCACCATTGTGCCAAACAAATACCATTGTATTATCCGAAGCACTTCCGGCTGGAAACAAACCTCGTTGTTTGCACTCGTTTGCCAGATGTCATTATGTCGTGATGAGTGCAGAGTCGAGGCCCGCCATTGTTCGGGAAATGTACGGTTCAAGAAAATGTTAACCGAGAAATGTTTTTCTGTACCGGTCGTAGTAAGGCTTTCTTGCAATTACTTAAGATTTCGGAACATGATCAACATATAAAATAAAATAAGTAAAAAACGACCTAATAGTTTACTACAGCATAATTTATTTGTCTTCCTTTCATCGCCTTACTCATGCATTATCTTGCGATGAATATCGACAAAACACTTCTAAATATAAAATATCTTTCCTAATTAACATCTGAGATCTACCTCTTGGAATAGGTTAAAATACTTTTTCTGTACACAGATGAAAGCCATAAAAAGTTTGGCGCCCAACGTGTGACGAATTTAATATTCTAAGTTCCAATTATAATTTAATAGAGCTTGCTTTAATCGCTTTATTATAACATTTTATAGCAAGTTTTCGATGAGCTATAAATAAACAGTTTAACTGCTTTTGTAAAGTTAATATTAATCAGTACCTATCTTATAACATCTCCATTGTGAATGTTTTTCATTTTCAAATATCTTAAAGTTACTTTATGAAACTTGTGCTGAAATTCATTTAAGCGTCCCGAAACAAGTAACAAATCCCGAGAAATTAATTACTCCCTCGATACAAGTTAGAGCCTGTGTAAGTGTTCGTTATATGCTTTATTGGCTTTACTTATTTATTCATTAAAATGTCAATAATCGCTTCTAAAATTCAATCCAAATTTCTTTTAGTTCGAGAACAGTCTACAGATTGAATTATATGCAGACTAGCTTCTGCCCGCGGTTTTCACCCGCGTTTCTACAGGAACCGTATATTTTTCCGAGATAAAAAGTAACCTATGTTACTCTCCGGTCTCAAAACTATATCTATGTCAAAAATCACGTCGACCCGTTGTTCCGTTGCTGCGTGAAAGAAGGACAAACCAATAAACCAGCCTAACCAACAAACACACTTTCGCATTTATAATATTAGTAGGATTACAATTCTAAGCCTTAGAATTGTTTTCGAATTGTAACCTTGATCGTTCAATTTGGAACGGGCACTTAGATTAATTTAATTTAACTTTCATGAGTGCTCCCTCGCGAAGAAACGAATCGAAATTTAGATTAGCGTAACCTGATCCAAGCGTCAAAACCCGTTCCTTCCCTAAAACTCTATACGTTAAATTTTCACGTAGTCACGTACACAATATACGTGTATCCAACCGTAAATCTCATCTCGAAGGGAGGGCAATTTCCTTACGAATAAAAGAGCACCTTTAGATAACGTGTTAATATCCGTAACGCATTGATTCGGGGGTCTTATCATCACGTGGCGTTTCCTATGGTGAGTCATTTTCACATTGGTTCGTTGTAGTAAGTATGAGAAGTGGAAAAAACTCCTGCTTTTTTGTCATGGCTTACCTACATGTCTTTTTGAAAGGAAAAACGAAGGCCCAGAAAGTGCTGTTTTTTGGGCTTGGTTTTTTGCATTTTGAAGTAGTGTTTTGTTGAAACACAATATGGCGTGTTATTTACTTATGGAAAACTATTGAAACACAAGGCTCAATCTTGAGTTACATGAAGTTGAAAATCTTTAAAAAATTCATATTCATATTCATTTATTTTGCATAACTAAGTGTATGTACAAAGGTCTTGAATCACAAATGAAAAAGTCTCCTTCGTGGTGCATCTTTTTGACGTGTCAGGCATCTGTGCGCTAGATATCTATAATAAACATTAACGACATCTTTTCATTTGATATAACGAGAAGAGTTCTTTGCTCTGAACGTTAGCACCGGTATAGACATTATATCTCTATGTCGAGACGACAAAAGCAACGCATCTTAAAGTAAAGTAAAGTAAAAAGTTATTTATTGACATAAATAAATATTACAACAACTAATGAATCCATAGGCTCCCGAACTAGTAGCAACTGTGTTTCAGGAGCCAGTGGCTTCTCCCATTATGTGACACTACGATAATTATATTATATAATGTGTTAAATAACAACTTATTACAAAAAGAAATCAAAATTAGATGTTTTCTTAGCCCTACAGGACCAAATGATTTAAAACTGACAATGGTTTCATCACAAAATTACCACTTTCGGGCACTTTCGGTATTTCATAGCGCATATGACATTGGTGTCAATTCTATCATTTCATACCTAAACTAATTTTAGTTTCGCTCTCTCTCTTTCCAATGCATAACATGAGAAAGAGATGGAATATATTTTAGACCTGTCAAATTAATCCACTTGCTTGAGTGTAGTGTAAATTTAATGGCAATGAATTCAGTGGCATCTAATTTATCAAGATCGAAAGATATTTGACAGCTCTAAAACAAAATTCAGACATCTTCCGTCTCTTTCCCATGTTATGCATTGGAAAGAGAGAGAGCGAAACTAAAATTAGTTTAGTTATGAAATGATAGAATTGACACCATTGACGATCATCCATAACTAAACCATCGTAACACTTCATCAAAGTAATCATTTCTCGATCAATATCGACGAAACCATTCTCATCTTTAAACCATTTATTTATTAGAATAGGCCCTGATACTCGGTTTGAACCTGACTATGTACTTCAAGCCGTTTTCAACCCTTTATCCTTGATGGACAGACAGACAACAAAGTGATTATCTAAGAGCTTTGACTCAATTTTGAGGTAAACCTAACCCTAACACCGAACAGCTATTTTCATTAGTTCAAGAGGTCAAACTCATAGTTCAGAATATAAACCACGTTGCGTTGGGGCGAGCTTTTGTGATAATTATGCTTAAAAACTGAAGGAGTCCTAGTGTGTAGGTAGGTAGATACTAGAAATTCATGAGAGAAAGACGATTCTGTTATTAGAAATTCTATTATTATTTGATATCATGTTATCAGAAATTGTCCGTCTAGGTTGGGTAGCACCGCTTTCCTCGTTAAGTATGCCGCCAAGCAGTAATGTGCAAGCATTACAGTGTTCGGTTTGATGAAAAGAATAGCCAGTGAAATGATTGGACTTATGACACTTAATACCTAATATCTCAGGGTAACGAGCGTACTGCAGTGACACGCAGGCGTTTTTGTTTCAAACCTTGAGTGACACTGCAATTGTTATGGGCCGGCGTTATGCTTACCATCTGGCAAACGACCAGCTAGTCTCGTTAGGGGGCGTCCATTTATTACTCGAGATGTATAGGGGGAGGGGGGGGGGGGGGGTGTTGAAAATCACCCTATCTCACGTGGAGGAGGGGGGGATCTCAGCAAATATCACGTAACTTTCGCAATGCAATACGGCAATGCAGCGTAGTTACACTAAAAATACGCATTTTGAAAAATCTCAAGTGAGGTTACGAGAGGGGGTGGGGGTCAAACCAAATATCATGACATCCCACCAAGGGGAGAGAGGGAGGTAAAAAATCGCCAACATCACCTCACGTAACTAATGGGCCCCCCTATCAAATATATAAAAAAAAAAGTTATTTTAAATTGGTTTCAATCCAAAATGAAACAATTAGTTTTGTAATCGTACTACACAATTCCGGAATGACGAAAATCGCTCCTGACCGCAATACCGGATAACCATGTTTACCGGACCACGGAATTTCCGGTTGATTGTGACGGTAACCTGACCACAGGATATCCGGTTTCGGTGGACAATGCTCATCTTCAGGAAAACAAGTTACTCTTGTAAGCTAGCCGCTACTCCAAGGTTCATCGAGTACAGTAGAACAGAAAGGCACAGTATTCGTCTTCACTTTATATTTTACTTGTACAGTCTATAACGCTATCACTAATACAATATAATGTCTACTCTTCAGTGTTCACTATCCGAATGCGTCACTGACCAACGTTTTTCCTATGAATCATCCATCAAATCGAGCTCCCGGATTGGTTGCCCTTACTAAGTCGTCAACCAATCACAAGCCAGCCCAAGTGGCGCCACATCGAGTGGCGGGAATAATCCTGCTCTGTAATTGGCTCACAATATCAGCCCATAGAATGAACCACAGATATACTAAATCTGTGGAATGAACTCATACTTTAAAAGTTGCCATTGTAAAATTAAATAAAACACTCGAAATATAATTATTTTCAGCTAAAAATCAACTAAATTTTATAAACCCTAACAATCGACCATCCTGACAACGTGTGCGTCTCTGCACACGGTCCCAGGTGGAACCCTAACAATCGGAAGTCTTGGTCAGTAGCACAATCTTATAAATTAAAAGTACATCATTTAGCAAATAATATTTTAACATAGCAGTAATATGATCTTTTATGATTTTATACATAATAATATTATTATTTTACATCAGTTGCAGTTTTATACAGCTTTGACAACAGTGAATATACATTCTAAATACACTAATTCCTTAAACAATCTCAAAAAGCTTCTCAATTAATAACGAATAGGTGTAACAAAATATTGGGCCCAAACGATCGATTATTGGGTTACCAATTATCTGTATCAACAAATTCCAAGACACGGACCGATCGATTCGATTTCGTGTTTGATATTCGACTAAAACGACTATTTGTTTCAATTGGCACGTACAGGACGATCGATTACCCATAACAGTGCATTGAAACATACTTGATCAGGCATAAGATGTATCAAGACACAGACCGATCGATTCGGTTTATGCATGATCATCAAACTACCAACTGGTGCGTGCACAAGACGATCGATTACTTGTAGCAGCGCAGTATAACGACTAGTTTGAACTCTCCTATATCGAAACACGATCCGATCGATTTCCGTGTTAAGATCTGGAACAATAAACAAAACTGATCTGTAGTTAAACAACTCATGGAGAAACAATAAAATATTAATCGCTGTTATCGCTGGTATCGTTAGTGTCAGAGTTAATATCATGTAATCCTAAGGCAGTAATGTGGATCCATGGTCTCATACGTTCTGCTGCCACAATAGTCGGTCGCTTATTTAGTGTGGAACCTAGCCCTGGCACAGGAGCCACTTTATACCGTTCTTTACCTAAAACTTTATCGACACGATAAGGTCCTACGTAAGTTGGCATGAGTTTCTTGCTTTGACCATCGTTGTTAAAGCACGTCCTAGTTATTTTTACCAGTTCACCTACATCATATATTCGTGCTGGCTTCCTACCTTTATCAAATTTTTCTTTTTGCTTCTCCTGCTCTCTGTCTATCCTATCTTTAACTTCCTTGCGTACGGTATCAAGGTCAACGTTTTGACGTGCTTCCTCGACTATTTCGTTTAGAATGGGATTGACCTCTCCATTCATGGACATACCAAACAACACCTCCGAGGGAGTCCTTCCTGTAGTTTTCTGAATGGTGTTGTTTAGCCCCCACTGAATTTTACCTAAGTGACTATCCCAATCCTTCTCACCATGTTTCATATTTAGCGCTTTTAAAGAATCTAGAATTGTACGGTTGTACCTCTCTACTTGGCCATTAGATCTAGGGCTAGCAACAGCATTTAATATATGCTTAAATCCTTTATTGAGAGCAAACTTTCTGAACGCATGAGAGGTAAAACAACTTCCTCGATCACTCACGATACGGTCAGGGGTCCTAAACGTGTAAAAAATGTCCTCCAAGGCCCTAACGACGTTTTGGGTGTTTGTATTCCTGACTGGTTTGACGAGACAATATTTGGTGAACCCATCTATGACAATAAGCAGATGAGTAAATCCCCTATTAGATTTAACAAAGGGTCCAAGGTGATCAATATGCAGGGTATGAAATGGCACCTCTATCTTGGTAATAGGGTGCAGTAACCCCTCACGCGCACTAGAGGTGGTTTTTGCGTAAGCACAATCGATACAAGAGTTAACGTATTTTTTTACAAATTTAGACATTTTGGAAAACCAATAGTTTTTCTTAATTCTTTCTAGTGTTTTCTCAACACCAAAATGTCCTATATCGTCATGATTCAACCGACATAATTGCCACCTTGCACCCTTTGGCACTACCCATCGAACCTTTTCTCTATCACCGCCTACACAGCGAAACAGTTTATTATCTTTTAAGACGTAGTTCTCGGTTATATAGCTGAGACCCTTCTGATCAAGACCACTGCTCAAGATATTTCGGATTCTACATAATTCAGAGTCTCCAAGTTGGAGTGTGTGTAACCAATCGTCACCGCTGATGGACATTACTGTCTGTAGTGGGTCTGTAATAGCCTCTAAATCATTAGTCACGGGATTACGAGACAACGCATCGACATGCCCCATTTTTGTGCCCGCGCGATATTCAATGGAACAATCAAATTCTTGCAACGTTAGCCACCAGCGAGCGATCCTAGGGATTAAATCACGTTTTAAAAAGGTTGAGCGCAGCGCACTACAATCAGTGACGATTTTAAATTCTTTACCTAACAGGTAAACTCTAAACTTCCGCAAACAAAAGACGACCGCTAGCGTCTCGAGCTCATATGAGTGAAAATTCTTTTCCTCTGGTGAAGTTTGTCTACTATAATATGCCACTGGGCGGAAAGACTCACATGCCGTCGTACGCTGGAGAAGAATACCACCAATTCCTACACGACTCGCATCGGTGTGAAGTTCGGTTTCTGCTGCCGGATCATATATTGCCAGAATTGGCCTATCAATCAACCTGGACTTGAGATCTACAACCGCCTGCTCCTGGCTCTCACCCCACTCCCACGCTGCACCCTTCTTTAGTAATTTACTGATAGGAAGTGCTATTAACGCGAAATCCCTAACAAATTTTCTGAAATAGCTTGCCAATCCTAGAAATTGTCGAACATTGTGCACATTTTCGGGACGTGGAAATTCCTGCACGCTTATTATTTTCTCATCACCTGGCCTTACTCCAGCAGCGCTAATCTCGTAGCCTAAGTAATTAAGCTTGTCACGAAGAAAATTACATTTCGGCAAGTTCAATGTGAGATTTGCCTTCTCTATCACCTGAAGCACCTCCTCCAAATGATTTACACATTCAGCGGGTGTTTTACCGAAAATGAGGATGTCGTCGATATACGCGGTTGCTTTTCCGGAACAAGCAGACCCTAAAAGCAGATTCATCATCCTCTGAAATACGGCTGGTGCGTTCGCCAGGCCAAACGGCATTCTATTGAACTCGTACTGGCCGTCTGGCGTAACGAACGAGGTCAGATGCTTACTCTGCTCAGAGATTGGCACTTGGTAGTACCCCGAGGCAAGATCGAGGGTAATAAAGCAGGCCTGACCCGTAAGTCGAGCGATCTCATCTTCAATGATGGGCATAGGATATCTCTCCTTCACTGTTACCGAATTTAGCATACGATAATCGACGCACATCCTCAATGATCCGTCCCTTTTTCGTACGAGCACAATCGGACTAGCGTAATCTGAAACCGATTCCCTTACAATCCCAGCTTCTAACATCTCGCCTACCATAGATCGCGTTTTTTCACGCTCATGATGAGAAAGCCTGTAGGGGCGATATACAACCGGACGATCGTTGTTCAACTGTATTTGCATTTCAGTCGTATTGGTGCAACCTAATTCCTTAAGCGATTGGGCAAAACAATGCTTGTACCTTTTTAATAAATCTAAAAGGGATTTCTTGTCACATTCAGATATCTGCTCGCCTACCCGAACCTGTTTTTCATCAAGATCGTTCTCAAACGTATTTACCTCCGACTGCGGTGACTCCACGATGACCCTATTGACAAAATCGACTTTCTCTGCACGGCATAATACAGAACCCTTCGGAATATAACAGTAGCTCGAACACGGGGAGACTTCAATGTTGATACGACCAGATTTTGCGTTATAGAGACCTCCAGAAATGAAGTATTGCTTATTGGGTTTCCCTGCAATAATATTCTTTACCAATACGCTACCGTTAAACGCGGGATCAATTTGAGCCCTTACAGAAACAGCACCATAAAGCTCAAGGACACCAGCTAATCTAACTTCCATTGAACTATTATCAACTGGATCAAGATGTGGCAACTCGTGACCTATATCAAGGAATTGTAGCTTGGTCGCATTTTTATAGACGATAACGTGAGGCTGCTCTGTATATGACTGACCTATCAACACTGGTTTGTCTAAAAATTCGTCGTTTACAACCTTGCACACGACTTGGGCACTGACTTCATCGACGGTTACGTTAAGGAGTAACTCTCCTAACGATTGTACTATACTATTCCCGAAACCTTTCATGGGTGATGAAATGTTGTTGTGGGATAATCCTAAGTTACATACAACAGATTCTTTTATCAAAGTGACATCGCTACCAAAATCCACAAAAGCCGTAAAGGGTATACCGTTCAACTGTATCTCCTTGGTAAACTTAGCATTCGGACTAGAACCGTTTTGATCATTGATAGAGTCAATGCACATTGTTTTTTGTTCGTTAACAGATGAGGCTAATTTGTCACCCTGCTTATTTCGACAACTATCAGAGGTATGCCCTACCTGGTTACATTTAGAGCATCTTATGATAGGCTTGGGACAGAATAAATAACTATGCCCGTGTTGTTTACAATTATAACAACCATTTTGTGTAGGCCTGGGCCCCAACTTCTGTTTAGAGTTATTACCCACATTCAGATTGTCATTTTGTTTGCCTTTAAAAGAAACGCGGTCTACGGTCGATTGGTGCGAGTCTTTATTACTGACTAAATATTGCAAGAGCTCATCCGGATGTGAACAACGTAATGCCAAGGCACCAGACCTCAGGGTCCGATCACTAAGACCATGTATAATGCAATCGACTGCGCGTTTTCCTTCAATATCACATTGGTTGAGGAGTGACAATTTTTCATAGTAATAAACTTCTATTGCTTCGTGAAATCTACTCTTTCTCTTAAGCATCTCTTCCAAAGCCTGGCCATAGTTCTGTTCGAAAGGGAACGCGTTTAATAGTTTCTCTTGCCACTCGTTCCAAGAAAACAAAATCGAATTAAGGCCTTCGTACCAGGTCTTGGCCAGACCTTGAAGCTTCTGCATAGCAAAATGAGTGGTGGTTCTATCGTCCCATCCATATACAGAGGCACACTCGTTAACCTTCTTTAGCCAAACATCAATACGTTGAGCTTTGGTAGAAGGGTCAAAGTTTGGTAAAATATTTTTGGAATCAATTTTTTGAGAAGGTTGGGTACCCTGATTATATGTCTGTGACGCAAAACCATCTCTCATATACTTTAAAATATCTACGACATCTTTCTTAGATAATGAAGGGCTACGTGACCTTTTAACTTGTCCGGCGTCGACACGTGGTTCTAGATGGCGCTCCCCATGCAGCTGTGCACGATGGTCGTCCTCCACTCGGTGTGTGTTCGACGGATGACGGTGACTACGTCGACTGCAGCTCCCTTCGCGAGGCCTACTGGCCTGCTGTGACTGTGTACGACGGCGGTTGTCCGCCACCTGAAGCCTTTCACGTGCTCGCCGCAGCTCATCTTCCAGCAGCTTGACTCGTTCATGGCCACGGTCACGCTCGAAGTTGCTAGGGCTGCGTGTCCGGATACGGCTTCGACTCCGGAAACCAGAACGACTAACTCTTCGGGTCGGTGTCTCGAGCCTTCGGCTGCCCCGCTCTGGATCCCGACTCAGCTCATCCATTGTCTGAAATTATATTGCGTTGCACGTAGCAACGCGAAACGGGTTACATAACTGTTGCATTTGTAAACTGTTCAAATTATTCGTAATTGAGAAATGAACGAAATGTAAGTACAATAAAAAGATAATCAGGTCACAGGGACATAATCAGCAAAATTCAAATAAAAACCTGCAATAGTTATTACTAGTTCATTAATTGCCGTTTAATTTTTGCTTATTGAATTGATTACCACTGGGTTGTGGGTAGTCGACATAATGATTATGACTCACTTCTACATACTGAACGGCATAAAACAGTACTATCTAAATCAACCGATAAGAAATGCTTATCAGTATTTTTTTAAAATAATAAAATACTTTGTAACACCGAGGTACTTTTTATAACAGTTAAATCAATAAAATTGGGCGTGTACTTACGTTTAATATGTCGATATCCCACTTCTGAATTGTAAGCTAGCCGCTACTCCAAGGTTCATCGAGTACAGTAGAACAGAAAGGCACAGTATTCGTCTTCACTTTATATTTTACTTGTACAGTCTATAACGCTATCACTAATACAATATAATGTCTACTCTTCAGTGTTCACTATCCGAATGCGTCACTGACCAACGTTTTTCCTATGAATCATCCATCAAATCGAGCTCCCGGATTGGTTGCCCTTACTAAGTCGTCAACCAATCACAAGCCAGCCCAAGTGGCGCCACATCGAGTGGCGGGAATAATCCTGCTCTGTAATTGGCTCACAATATCAGCCCATAGAATGAACCACAGATATACTAAATCTGTGGAATGAACTCATACTTTAAAAGTTGCCATTGTAAAATTAAATAAAACACTCGAAATATAATTATTTTCAGCTAAAAATCAACTAAATTTTATAAACCCTAACACTCTAATGGCCTGACATACTAACGTTGCCTAGCCTTGTTCAATCATTCTTAGTCTAACCTTGTTTGATAATGGATAGGAAGTTAATTATTTACGCTTCTAATATCCATTCAATAATAAAACCCTATAGGTAATAGGTAAGCATCAAATTTACAACGACTGGGTTTTTCTCTTCATAAAATTTATAAGGAGTACCCTGGAATCATACCCTACTCAAGAAAAAACAATTGCCGCAGAAATGGAGTAAAATCGCCAGCAAAAAAAAATACAGACGAATTGAAAATCCTTATTTTTTTTAAATCGTTTGTTGAATCGTCTGTGGGTTAATTTGCTATAGCTAGAAAAGTAGACATTCGTAAATAATGGTACAGATACGAAATAATCCTTTCTCTGTCGTTTCGCTTTGCTACACGTTGCCTAATAAGATCCACGTAAAATATTTATATGGCGATATGGCGATACACAAATAAAAAAATCAATGACCTCTTGTGTGCCTCGACCGAATGAATGCTGTCAATGTCAAGAAAAGATACCCGTGCAAAGCCAGGGCGGGTTACTAGTAGATATCAAATGTCAGATCCAAACGTCCTTAGTTGATCCGTCAGTATCAGTTTCCATGCTGCCAATTCTTTACACGAGTATTTACCTTGAGTAGGGGTAAGGGCAATGGCGTATTTTAGGATTCAGCACCCCGGGCCTGCAGGCCCCGCAGCCCTGCCGTCGCGCTTGTCACTATATACGATAGCCCCGCGTCTTGGTGTCTATCAAACTTACACCCACGACCACCACGACCACCTTACGAGATTTAGGCTCTTAATAAGAAACAATGTTAAACGGGGGTTCAGTTAAACATACTTTTTTCTTTGTTGCTCTTTGACCATTTAAACTGAATCGAAAGAAACAAAACAGAGTTTAACTAAGTATTCAATTGTTTATTAATAAGAGCCTTTTTTGAATTTCTTCTGCTTGCGCCGCCCCTCGCAGCCTGCCGCCCCGGGCCATGGCCCTTTTGGCCCTAGGGTAAATACGCCCCTGGGTAAGGGTAAACAAGGGTTATTTGTTTACTGATCTCTTTCAGGTCAGTAACAATATCTAGTTATTATTATCATCTTTCTGTCCTTGTATCATTTTATTCGGGGTCGGTGCAGTGAGTCTCCTTACATTGTGATTAATATAATTTGCTTTCCCTGTTCTTTGCCACCGCCATCTGCATAAAGTAAGCATACGTATTTTACGGACCATACCAACTATTTTATAGTACAGTAAGTAATAAACGCTTACACACTCATACCCCCGCACTAGGATTCCCTGTGTCGCAGGTGGCATGGACATACACAGATACACATCACAAACATCCAAGACCCGAGAACAAACTTTATGCTTACACAGAATCTGCCCCGGCCGGGAATCGAACCCGGGACCCCTCGCCTTGCAGGCAGGGTTACTACCAACTTAGCTACGGAGCCGACTAATAATAATAATTCGTATTAAAGTTATATATACAAATAAATAAAATTGAAGTGTCTGTTTGTAATATCAAAATAACAGCTTTTTACTAAAGGCATATGAAAGTATATACGGTACACATAACAAAACAACCATTTTTAAAATTTTCGTCTGTCTGTTTGTTCCGGGTAATCTTCGAAACGGCTGAACCGATTTTGACGGGACTTTCACTGGCAGATAGCTGATGTTACAAGGAGTAACTTAGGCTACTTTAATTTTAGAAAAAGAATTAGGGTTCCGCGCAAAAAAATAAATCCCTTGAAATCCAATATGTCCGCGCGGGTGAAACCGCGGGCAGCAGCTAGTTACTAACTATATTCATACAGCAGCAGTAATAAAAACATACAGCATTATAAATGGATTGCAAGCGGAGTTTGGATGTTGTATAAATAATGGAAAGTTATGAGCAAGTTATGAGTTCAGTATGCATGCGAGTGATATATATACTCCTTAAAACTTAATTTACATTTCTAGTCTTGGAAATCTTTTCTGAACTAAGAAGTTAATAGTATCTACTATAAAAATAAATAAATTACAAGTGTCTGTTTGTAATGTCAAAATAACAGCTTATTACTAAACGTATATGAAAGTATATTCGGTACATATAAAAAGAAACTATTTTTAAAATTTTTGTCTGTCTGTTTGTTCTGCCTAATCTCCGAAATGACTGGACCGATTTTGACGGAACTTTCACTGGCAGATAACTGATATTATAAGGAGTAACTTAGGCTATGTGGGCGAAGCCGTGGGGGACAGCTAGTTGGATATACAATTCAAGTAACATAGATATGTAGTGGCACTGATATACCGTATTCACAAGCTTTTATTAACTTCATAGATGTTAAGTCTATTTGTATATTAGAAAGAGAGGGTCAAATTTTGCAACTGAATTTTGAACCAGATCCCTTGACGAAACTAATGTTTCACAACAAGTACCAACAACAAAACACTTGACTAAAGTTAGCTCAACAAGATATTGTACGTTTTCTAAAAGTACGTTCTCATTTGCAATCTAAAATGAGAGAACCGAGACATTTCCGTTCTGCCTCAATATTACGAATTCTTTCAATGTATTGTGCTACATTTTCTTGAATGGAATGTTTTGAATAAAATACCGTCAGGTTACGGATTTTTCTGTTGTTAAAATGTCATTGTCGTGACGTAAGAATCACATTTTGTGATTATTCTTTTAGCTTGATATAATAGACACCACAGATTGTTTATTTATTGCGGATACAATTATTCCTATATTTTATTTTTATTTTATTTAACAAAGGAGTACAAGCCATCGCCAATAAAAAATGAACATCTTTTTGGGCTTGTGGATTATTTATATGGGTAGTATGGGACCAATCTGAATGTATACCTATCCTTTCAAATAAAAAAAATATTCCAAATCGGTTTATAAATGATGGAGACTTGAGGTAACAAACAAAAAAAATACAAGCATACCTCTTGGTCCCATAGAAATTCAATCAAAATAGGTTCAGTAGTTTGTTACTGAAGTAGGTTAGTTACTTTTTAAAGCAATTTTAAGGATGTAGTTGGGTGGAACTGGATGCTGTGAGAACTGTTTACTGAATTGCTAAGACTGAATTGCGCTCGTTACTCTGAGACATTAGAGTATTAAGCCCAGTAATTTCACTGACTATTTCACTGAAAGATCACACATCGAACTATCGGCAATTCACTACCTGTGAGTCATCATCGCTCTATAAAGCCTTAAGTCCTGCCGCACATTGGGACAACGAACGCGGCTACTATAGGCAGCCACTAGATGCGGTCACTAGTGGCTGAGTGCGGCCTCCAGTCGCAGCAACTGGTAACTACAATATATAGTGAAGGGCCATTAGGCTGTTCTTACGCGCCCAAGCGCCCCTTCTGTTTTCTCTTTATTTTGTGCAGTCTAGGCGGGGAGAAACCGGCGTTTGTGATAAAGTTTGCGCGGGAGGAGAGCCTCAAACGCGGTGACTCAGCTTATAGCCAGTTCGCGGCCACTCGAACGCTCAGTTTATGCCAATGCCATATAAAATATTAATAATAATATCCGCAGCGTTAGTGGCCGCGTTCGGTTACCCAATGTGCGATTGCACTAACTGGAGTTTAAATCAAACCTCTAACTTCATCATCCGCTAGCGACACATTTCCTGCAATCAAATCTTGATAGAAGGCGACGGGAACGCGAGCGCTGTCAGTACGAGTTAGTTCGCCTGATCGAATGGGGCGACCCGAATTAGTGTTGCCAACTTTGCGATTTTCGCACCGTTCTGGTTGAGAGGATCTGATACATTTGCTTGAAAGAGTTTTTAAGGTCCTTCTTTGGTGATATTTTTTTACGTAGCGTGGTAGCCAGTCTGCCTAATGGAAAGCGGTTAGGATCGCCTACTGCATTTATCTCTAGTTTCTGCCCGCGATTTTCACCCGCGTTCCCACAGGAACCGTACATTTTTCCGGGATCAAAAGTAGCTTATGTTGCTCTTCGGTCCATAAACTATATCTATGCCAAAAATCATGTAAATCTGTTGCTCCATTACTGCGTGAAAGAACGCGATTAAAACTAACGCTTGTCTTTGTCTGGAAGGAATTGTCTAGAGTTCTCGCCAAATTATTCCAAAACGAAAACAAGCGAGAACTCTAAACAATTCCTACCAACAATTCAACAAATACGCTTATGCATTTATTTATATCTATACAAATAAATAAAATTGAAGTGTCTGTTTGTAATATCAAAATAATAGTTTTTCACTACTGCATATACACTGCATACGCAGTGTATATGCAGTATATATACGGTACCTATAACAAAAACACAATTTTTAAAACTTGACCTGACCCGAGTACGCACTTTACACAAAATCTGCCCCGGCCGGGAATCGAACCCGGGGCCCCACGCTTTGCAGGCAAGGGTACTATACTTAGCCACGGAGCTGTCTATGTAGTACGGACTCTCTAGACGCTATTGAACCAGTTGAACATCTAAGGTCTTACCACAAAAAAATTAAACACACTTCAAACCTGAGTTAAACAATTTTTAACTCCTAAACATACCTTAATGGCGTTTTTAAAAATAAGCACCCACAAATTCTGATTTAAGTAGTGTCTAACCGTAGTCTAACTCAATTCTGTTGTTATATTTCTAATCATGTTAGACGTTTATCTTTAGACGTTGTCTAGCTAAAAAGGCGTCTAGAAGTTTTTTTTGTGGTAACACAGCTAATAATGATTAGCGCTTATACATTATACAGTTCGACAGTATAAAGTGAAAACCAGACATGCTAGATTACACATAAAAATGAATAAAAATAATAATTAAAATACCTATTAGATCTGATATTCTACGACCAGATACTGATTGTGGGAGACTGGCAGAAATGAAAAGTGAAACAGATTACATTTTTTTTTTTTTTTTTATGTTATTTGAAAACGAGACGAGCCGGTCGTTTGCCTGATGGTAAGCATAACGCCGGCCCATAACGATTGCAGTGCCACCCAGAACTTTGAAACACAAAGGCCTGCGCGGCACTGCAATGCGCTCGTTACCCTGAGACATTAGGTATTAAGTCTCATAAGCCCAGTAATTTCACTGGATACTCTGCTCATCAAACCGGAACACAGTAATGCTTGCACACTACTGCTTGGCGGCAGACTTCACGAGCAAAGCGGTGGTAACAACCCAGACGGACACTCGCAGAAGAGTTAGTCCTCCCACTAACAAAATTACTAACCTATTTATAATTATTTAATTACTTAGTACCTTTCTATAGATTGCCATGCGGCAATGAGGCCTTGACAGATTAGAACTTACTAAGTCTCAAAACATCTATATAGCAATCTATGTTTTTTCATGGAAATCGCTCTAGCCATTTTTGACAAGTAATAATGTAAAAAAACTATAAGGGTACATCTAGTCTAGTTCTAATGCTTTGTTCAGCACATATTTTATACTAAAGAGTACAATATATATTTTACATTGGTCTAACGTCTTCTATTCCCAACACACAATTATTTAACATTCGCTATCTCTTATCTTTCTTATATTTATTTATGTTTGTTTATTATTCTTATTTATTTTAAATAACTAGCTAACTATTTTATGTATATTATTTTTTAGGCCTTGGCTGAAAATCAGCGCTGAAAGTCTTTTGACAATCAGCTTATTGCTGAGCCACGGCCTTTTCAGCACTTCTTTGTTTTTTGTTTGTATTTGTAGGTAATGTCTTAAATTGTATGTATATATTCTTCTCATGTTATGCTTTTCTATGTTTACATTGTATGTATGTGCTGAATAAATGTTTTTCTATTCTATTCTATTCTATTCTTATCATAGCCAAGAGCTTACCATAAGGTCAAGATGTTAGCGGGTATCGACGATTTTTAAAGAAAGCGTAACTATCCCGAGTGCTTCCAAATTTCCAATAGAAACTTTGTATTTTCACGTCATAAATACTTTTCTCTTCAAACTTGTTTCTCTTCAAACAACTTTATTTTAGTTGCAAAAACTTTTAGTAATTGGAAACTTTTAGTGATTGGAAATGACACGGAGGCGAGAGTGGCTTCACTAGCGTGAAATTCGTGTTAGCAACTTTGCTGTTGCTCGCAAAAGGCTAAGAAAGTGACTGAAAAGTTCTAAGTGCAACTATAAGAAAGATTTAACTATAATTAGGATGACTAAGCCTCCAGAACTGTTTTTTTAACGTACAATAGACTACAGAGCGTTAGTATGAAAGCTAATTACTTTATTACTATCACAGGCCTAACAGATTTTTCCGGCGAACGAAGTGTTAGCTTCCTTTTTTTCAGTTTTTATTGAATACTAGCGACTGGCCCCTGCTTCGCACGGTTAGCACTTATCAGAATGTGACCGATATGAGGAAGTGATGAAATAACGAATGTGAAGAATGGAAATCTGTATCCATCATCTATAGTCGGATGCCTTAATTCGCAATTATCATTATACCAGTATCTCATTTCCGAAAAATGTTCATAAATTAACCTTAGATAATCCCTCTTTCTGTTGATGAAAACCGTATGAATATCCATACTAATTTCTGAGATTTGCCCAAACAAACACGAACTCAACGCGGTGAAGGACTTTAATTTATAAATGTGATGAAAAAAATCTGTATTAAAAAGAAATATTAAAAGCAAAAATATTTGATCACATAATTTATGACAAAAAAAAACTTGTGTCTACTATTTTATGATACAAAATTAAATTATTTTAATTCGATACAACTCGTATCACGTAAATCGTGTTCCGGCCTTCCGGATCAGCGGATCGTGTGCCGAATAAATTACAACGAGCCGAATGTGATCACGGATGCATCGTTAAAACTATATACAAACGTAAATGTACTGTTAGGTCCAGAAATGAGACTCGGTTTGAATAATCGACACACGTGTATTTTCACTCGTAGTTCAATGAGGACTGCTATCCTTCGCCGCGTCTTCCCCTTGCGTAGCGCTGGGACGACTACGGCGTAGCACTGACTTCATGACGTCATAGCGTAGCACCCAGCACCATACCATGCTCTACCTTAATTCTTACAGTACATATCTGTATATGTACATTGTACGTATCAGTATAAAACCCGGTGTATATAGAATGTGCTGGTGTGTGAGTATGCAGATGGTGTGCAGTGATGTTACTTTACGTTTCAATTATACTATTATATTGCTTGTTAAAGCTTTTACATTACGTTATTCTACAACAATTCCTTCTCGAATAAGCTTTTGGTGCTAAATTAATTTTATTGACTTATTTAGCTACTTTCATATGACGTCATTTGTACTCACACACACATACACACATTTTGTGTATGTGATACAGCGTTTTAGAATTCTAACACAAACACACAAAATTGTGTACCTTTTTTGCATCTGTGGGAGAACTGAAGAATTTTTTTCTATCTACCAGCAAATATGCGAATCGTAAGAGACGATGGATCTGACTAGCGGAAAAAAAACGTGTCAAACACGAGCAGAACCACGGCATAGAATGAGTTCATGAAATTTTCAGCTCTAAAGCACTTCTATTTCCAAACCTTTAACATCTCAAGTAAACAAGGTCCCACTGATTCAGTCCAACCAATCAACGAGCTTATCTTAAAATTTAGAACTTATAACTTGATGTTAATTTTGCAGGGCTGCACGGTGGCTCCACTTTATTAATAAGTTTTGTTTATGTTAACTGGTACTTAGGTACAAAATTTGTATTCACGTGGAGTGAAGACGTCTGAACAACTAAGTTGAACTGTTTTCAGTTATTATGGACATAATTGAATCAATGTTTAAAAATGCGATTTTATTAATATTAAACATTTCAATTATACAAATACAAAGAAACGCCTGCCACCATCATGTTGGGTGACACTGCCTCCAATTGGTGGTTGAGCCACCGCCCGACAACAACATTTTCATTGGGAACATTTGGGCGCCTCGTTATGTAGATGATCCAACTAGTTTAGGTTAGGTTTTTTATTTATGTTATTTGGTAACGAGACGAGCTGGTCGTTTGCCTGATGGTAAGCATAACGCCGGCCCATAACAATTGCAGTGCCACCCAGAACTTTGAAACACAAAGTCCTGCGCGGCACTGCAGATCGCTCGTTACCCTGAGACATTAGGTATTAAGTCTCATAAAAGCCCAGTAATTTCACTGGATACTCTGCTCATCAAACTGGAACACAGTAATGCTTGCACACTACTGCTTGGCGGCAGACTTCACGAGCAAAGCGCTGGTAACAACCCAGACGGACACTCGCAGAAGAGTTAGTCCTCCCACTAACAAAAGGTGTAAGTATTTAGATATTTTATGTAGTAAAACTTTATTTAAAAAATAGTTTCACAACCACTGCGTGTTTAGTGTAGAAGCCGCGGTAATTACGCGGTGGTGCGCAAGTGATGTATGTAGCGTAAATCGGAGCAGTCGTCGCTTTGAGTTCAGGCAGAGAGTGAAAAATACAGCACTATCTAGCTGTATCTTGTCTATTTCGTGGATTTTTTATAGTTTTTCTTCAAACCGCGCTTGTTCCATAACCTTGGTTATTTTTTATTTAAAACGCAAACATGCATAAGCGTGTACGGCCGGCAGGTGTAAGGGTCTCCTGGGCCAGCATGCTCCACCTTCGACCACATCATCATTTCACATCAGGTGAGGTTGTACTCAAACGAGGTTCTAAGCCGATGTAAAAAAAATAACTGCTGCAACTGAAACAATATACGAGTACATGATGCATGTTGCGACTCCAAGCAAACACCAAAATACTCTACAGTAAGTTGTAGAAAGTTTGTCAATTTATACTATAGGTATACAGGGAAATAAGCGTACAGTCATGGGTACCCTGAAAACTAACTTAGCAGCATTTTGACGTGTCTTTGTAAGCACCATCAACGAGTTTCAAAGCGCTAACTCTTGTGGGAAACTTGCCTTTCAGTACGAGAGTTATGAGTTACTATTATGTTCTTAGTTGGATAAGTTATCCTGAAAGCGTCTATAGTGACATATTTTGTATTAGTTTGCTCAAAAGTTCGTCCGCGGAAAGTTTACTTTGTCATTTATAAGTTCTGAGTGAAGCAGTTTTATTGCTGGTAGCAAGAGCGATAATTCGAAAAATCTTTTCACTCTTTCAGATTAAAATTCCATGTAGAGATTTCTATGGGAACTGTGCATTTTTCGCACCTGCTTTTAAATTACCTCTATGCCAAAAATCACGTCGATTCCTTGCTCCATTGCTTCGTAAAAGAAGGACAAACCAATTAACACACTTTCGGATTTATAAAGAACGGATAGTATGGCCAGTTTTTACTAAACTATCGCTGCTATACAAGTGCCTCCCAAAGCGAGTTCAATTTATACTGAACGTATAAATGTGTAGACAGATATAGTACTTTAAATATCTGGTAAATTTATTTAGAACTTATGGAGTATATTATTATAGATCAGTGGAATTTCCATAAGCAATTTTGGCATGATGGCGGCGCGAACAGACAGCCACATAAAGACAACAATTTGTAAAAATAATTTTACTAGGTTCTACTCAATCCTAAGCTCTCTGCAAAAAAAGTTGAATAAATTGCTTTTTATATTGTTGGCGTATGTATTTAATTAGAGTATTTCACAGGACATACATTTATTGCCCTGCCAGAAAGACCATATTTACAGTAACCAGGCCCAGTAGCCTGTTTACTGTAAATTTCTTAGTTTTTATCTTTCACTGTATCTTATTAATTTAAGAAACACAATTATTGAGATAGTGTACTTTTAAATTACGTAAAATAAAGTGTAGCTTTGTGCACGCCGCGGAGTGCTTAGAAAAAACGTCCGCGTAATTTTTTATTCTTTTTTAGCTTGTTTCTTAAAATCTCAGCAAATGCATGCTAAAGTTGCTTTCATAAATGTACTAACATTTCCATTTTTAAAACCTGACAAAGGTGCACATTAGCAACTTAGTTCGACAAATGGACGCTTATTTCACCTAACAATTAGAACAAGAAAACTCGAATAAAAAAGATTCATTACAGATATATATATAGCATTTTCCTTTCTGTTGCAAACTATACTTCGTAGCAGGCAGGAAGCGGATACTAATGTTATCCATCTGTTTGCTACGGCTACGGTGGTGTAGCTACGCTGCTACGCCGGAGCGCGGAGAGCGTAGCGTCATGATCAAATTTTTCACGCTTGTTAAAGTAGTCAGATTTTTTGTCGACGTCTTTACAAGTTGTTACTGACCCCATTAAAATAATAATAGTTTGAAATTATTCATAAGATCATCAGATTACAACATGTAGCGTAATAATAATACGCCTTGCTGTCAAATGCAGCCATCGCGATTTTCAGTTTGAGTGTGGTTGCTAACCAGACGAGCACTTAAAAATGCTCTGCACTCAGGCAGTCGTGGTTTCCTCCACCGAAACCTCAAGCTCTTTGTAGGATTTGAACCAACGGTCTATGTAATGGCGGCCAGCCTTACAACCACTAAACCATTATCTGTTTTAACAACGCAGATATATAAGAAGAGAGAGAAAGTTACTTAAGATATCGTTATAGTTCGTTTTGCCACCTCACTACCGTCTAAATACAATTACAAGAGCAATTGGAAGATTAAATCTGCAAACGTTAACCTCCCGATATCAAATTAGAGTCCAATCAAACTGTCATCTCAACCTTCGCACAAATTCGCACACAAATCGTTCCACGCCCTTTGGGACTCCTCGCGGAACCTCTAACTGCGTAGTGATTCACGCTTGGCCGAGCACTGGAGAGGCGCTCCGACTTGTGATGAATGTGCTACGGGCAATTTGGATCATGTGAAATATATTGTGTACTACATAGATACGATACCGCTTTGCTCGTATATACGACTGCTAGTCTATCTCTGTTTTAAGTTACATTCAGGTACTCGCAATACATAACACTAAAAGTCTAGCATCCTGGAAGAGAACTAGCTCTTGCAAACTCAGGGTATCCTACCGTGAGAGCTAGGGTTTCTCAAATCTGTTACTTTAATCTTTAGTTAAGATTTGGTTATTATTATTTACATTGCCATATTGTGATATAATTATTTTACTTATGAGTTATTTTGTTGTTAAAGTAACCTTAAGATGCATTTTTGGATCAATAAATGATTTATTATTATGATTATTAAAAAAAGTACTATTAAAAATAACACGACTGCCTTAACCAGTGTCGCTCAGGATGATAAGGATTCTAACAACACCCTTTACATCCAAATGATTGTGGAATAAAGAAACTCACATACATGAATCCTAAAAACACTACACTCCTTTTTGTAAAGTCGCGTAAAAATACACCACTAAGAACTTTGAAACACAAAGGCCTGCGCGGCACTGCAGTGCGCTCGTTACTCTGTGACATTACGTATTAAGTCTCATAAACCCAGTAATTTCACTGGCTACTCTGATCATCAAACCGGAACACAGTAATTCTTGCACATTACAACTTGGCGGCAGACTTCACGAACAAAGCGGTGGTAACAACCCAGACGGACACTCGCAGAAGAGTTAGTCCTACCACCTAGTAGAGTTAGTTCAATAGTAGGACATTAGTATAGTAAATGAATTGGGGTAAGGGCAAGAAGAAGAAGACAACTTACCTTTCCCAACTCAATCTCCTTGGCGCGCAGTCGATAGTGATTTCTTCAGGAGTTCCTCTCACACCTTGCGTTAGTAACCTAGCTAGTCTTGAACCCGCGCTGGTGCTTCCCGTGCTTGACACTGATCCACGAGGTGTTGGGACTCTGTGAGAAAATAAAAAATATTACATAAAGTGTATTTAGTAAACTGCGATGATCACACGAACGCATTTAAACGTTTTGTTACGTCGCATTATACTGTATGGGGAAATAATAAGAAAGTACTACTGGCTTTTATTCCTAGAAACCAAATAAAACCAGGCAAGAATATTGGTATTTGAGTGAATAGACAGACACGCAAGGAAGTTTGTCGCCACAGTGTACTAGAAGTGACCCAATTTCAGTAGTCACTGGAAAATTGGGAAAAGAAAGCCATGGTTTCATGAAAACATCCCTATGTTACCAAAACAAAAACTAAATATATACACACACGCACACACACACACACACACATACACACCCACCCACACACACACAGAAACACACACACACGTTTTACTACCACTCTTATAATATATTCGCTACTGTAATTGAATCTTGTCATCTAGTAATAAATAAAAATTTGAAAATCCCTGAAAAATGAAGTAGTACGAGTAACTACGAGGATGAAGAGTGGAATGCGCTATACTTGGCATTGCATGCTGATTGGCGGTCACGAATGGTCCATATGCGGGTAGCTTTCTGTTGGTAGTATTATAATTTATGTTGGTTTGTTTTACCATAAAAGAACGTCTTGAGAGTTGTTTAGATGATTTTTATACGAGCGCCACACCGGCATTGTATCTTTTTAGTAATAAAGGATAAAAGTAAAGTGGAAGCCCGAAACAGTGCCGGTATCTCCTCTTTTTTTCCAACTCAAGCTGAGATTGAATCTAATGAAGCACTTTGTTTGTTGCGGCTCTAAAACTTGGCGGAAGGAAAGTTTGAAGCCTTTCATTATTTTTCATTTCATTACTTTGTATAGAAAGTAGATACAAAATCAGAACACAAAGAGGAAAGGTCATTCTTATCTGGTTATGATTTTTTTTTTAATTTTCTTTAGGTTTCTATTTCTTATCTTTTTAGATTTCTTTAATAAAGAATTTTTTTGATGATTTGGTTTAACTGTTGGTAAAAAATAAAATTTATGATCAATGAAAAAGCACCCATTTAATCATCAATTTACAAGAATTAAATAACATCTAGTATGTATCAGAGAAACGATGATGAAAAGACGTGAAAAAGTGTTTTTTTAGTAAATATTCTTAATTACATAATCTTGAATAAATTAGCCATTGTCTAATTAACTTTGACTACTTAATAGAAATACGAAAAAAACAGCACTCAAGTTTAATTATTTTTTTCGCTGTACCATAATATTTCATAATCTGCATAATATTTTGAATCAGGACCAGAGTCCACAACACCCAATATTAATAGTTTACTTCTCTATTAAAATTTAATTTTTCATGATCTCCAAATGACGCGGTGGCCTCTAATCTTGCACGTAGAACAATTACCGTTTGATCCGGGATAATAAGATAATAATATTTTATTAGAGCCCCTCCAATTACAATTATAGCATGGGGGTGTTATCCCCCACTAATTATAAGGGTCGTCCGGGTTGATCGCATCTTTCCTACACAAGCTGAACGTGACTTATTATAAATATAATATATCCGGGTTACAGACGGGCTACTAGATCTAACTCAGTTATTCACGGTCTTACAATAAAAAAATAAACACACTTTAAACCTTTGTTAAACAGTGTTTAACTTCTAAACATGCCTTAGTACCGGACCGGAGAGTAACATTTTTATCTCGGAATAATGCACGATTTCTGTGGGAACGCGGGTGAAATCGCGGGCAGAAGCTAGTTCCTAATAGTTCTATAAAAAAACAACTTTAATTAAGCGTATTAAATACTAACGTGTTACTATCATAAATTACAAATAAGAGCGAACTTAATGTATTTATAGTAAGATTAAACTACAATTATTATTAAAAAACAATCAAACACTCAAAACAATTACAACTTAAAATACCGTCGTTCGCTAATATTAGCTACATAAGTTATACACCAGACAGGGCCTCCAACAGACTCATTATCCTCGAGCTATCTAGAACTCTTTAGAATCAGTAGACAGTATAAATTGAAAGGAGATAACTAAACGCAGACAATCTAGAACGGAGCTAACTGCTAACCTCCCTGTCTATAAAACGGAAAACCCACGGAAAACCTCAATCAATTGAAAGCGTTTTATTTTAGCAATGCGAGCTAGTCGCTGTTTTCAACGTTTAATTGAAATTACGCGTTCGGGTTTTAATAACGTAGAACTGGTATTTGAACAGTCATGTTTGTGTTACTGGCGTTTTTCATTAGATAACTGACTTCAAAAAAAGAGGGGTTATCAATTCGTCTGTACCTACTTTTTTTCTGGCGCTGTTGTCTCGATTTCTCCGTCAATTCTCAACCGAGTTCAAGGAAACTTTTTTAATGCGTTGGTAGGGTATATATCAATGATGGTTTTTTATTTCCACCCCTAAGGGTAGAAAAATGGGGGATGAAATTTGAAATGTCGCGATATTTTTGTCGAAGTCTTTTCCTGTTTTTTTTTAAACTCACATGTTTAAATGTGTAATATGTGTATTTGATGGAATCAGGCGTTACTTTGCGGAAGTCCATTTTAAATAAGCTATATAATGTGTGTTTAATACGCGTGTGTTTATCGCGGAATTAAAACTATAAATCACCCACGTTAAACATCTTATTTGTAATATATGTACCTATGTATAAATGTACATATATATTTCTGGCTTTTGAACCAGTGGAGGTACGTACGGAGTAAGGTTGTGTGTAGCTAAGTTGGTAGACTAAACCTTTTTAACATTTCTGCCTAATAAATTGAATTCATAATTTATGTAAGGATATAATATATTATATATGATGTATAAATAATTACTATGATTGTGTAGTATTGAGTTTTAAATAATAAGGTGTATTTTGTATTAGTGTACATTTTATGAAACTTTTTTCAATTTGTGTGTACTAGTTGGCCCTAGACTGGTGAATTGGGCAACTGTATTGCTAGTCTAGAGGTATTTAGTAAATAAATAAATAATTATAATAACAGTTTGTGCATTCATAAATTTCCAAGAAACGTTGAGTACTTGAACTACTTAATATTATGCTAGTAACTTATATGGCCGTCAAATGTACCTATAAACCGACGGCAAAGTCCTATGTGTTTCGGTACAGTTGTGGGACTTCATTGAAACTTAGCTCGGACTTCTCGGGAGAAGTTCGAATGCCACGTTTCACAGCTTTGTGTTTATAAGCCACACTCTTGTGCACGTTAACGAACGTATAGTTGGTGTTTTTATATTTGTCTAATAAATAAATACCTATGGAGGTTCACCAACCATTGACATAGATAAAAATCCGAACTCTAACCACGGTGGTAAGAGGGCCTCAATTCTACTAAAGGAATGTTATAAAAATTACAATGGTTCGTCGCAAAATGAACATTTTAGGCACTTTTGTATTTTATAGCACAATCGTTTTAGTATTGTCATTTTTGTATGTATTACGTAGTTGTATGACGTAGGTAAACAATCCATACTATCCATACTATATTAATATTATAAATGCAAAAGTGTGTTTGTTGGTTTGTCCCTCTTTCACGCAGTAACGAAGCAACGGATCGACGTGATTTTTGGCATAGATATAATTTATGGACCGGAGAGTAACATAGGCTACTTTTTATCCCGGAAAAATGCACGGTTCCCATGGGAACGCGGGTGAAAACCGCAGGCAGAGGTTAGTGTGACATAAAATTGACATTGACAGCTGTCAATAAAGTTTTATAACGTTGACAAGTTGATTTAATTTGTCATATCTAATATGCTAAGTTGATTTAATTTGTTTTAGAAAAAGAATTAAGGTTTCCGCGCAAAAATAAAACCCATGAAATACAATATCTCTGCGCGAGTAAAACCGCGGGCAGCAGCTAGTCATCAATAAACCATTATTAATTTTCGTATATATGTATGACCTTCATTAAAGTGATAATTTTGCGACGAAACCATTATCATGTTTAAACCATTTGTTTAAATAGAATTGTAGTCTTGTAGCCACTATACCTACTAAGATCAGAATGACGATCTTAAAACATAACAATACGCGTTGTGATTGCTTGTCTGGGTTAAGTTCATCTCTAAATTGAAGGGCATTAACATTATTTCTTCTTACAAAATTCCAGGAATAAGCAGAAGAAAAAAATAATTTTCCTTATTGGATACAAAAATGTGGTTGTTTTTTTCACCAAATACGAGATGGTTGACGTACATTAATAAACAGCTTGTTCCTTGGAAATTAAATTTCTATGAAATTATTTTTTGACTAGCTGCTGCCCGCGGCTTCACCCGCGCGGTGATATAGGTTTTTATTTTTTTGCGCGTAATCCTAATTCTTTTTCTAAAATAAAAGTAGCCTAAGTTACTCCTTGTAACATCAGCTATCTGCCAGTGAAAGTCCCGTCAAAATCGGCCAAGCCATTTCGGAGATTACCCGGAACAAACAGACAGACAGACAGACAGATAAACAGACAGACAGATAGACAGACAGACAGATAGACAGACAGACAGCCAAAATTTAAAAAATGGTTGTTTTTTTATAGGTATCGTAAATACTTTCATATGCATTTGGCAAAAAGCTGTTATTTTGATATAACAAACAGACACTTCAATTTTATTTATTTGTATGTATATGTATGTATGTATAGAGTATAGAAGATGAGGGATATGGACTTTGTGATTCAACGTTCTGGGTGACGTTGCAATTTTATTGTTATAGTCAAAATGATTTGACGCTTACTATCAAATAAAAACCTGTTAGTCTTGCTGCCAATATCTCGCTGTATAAAAAGCCGCGAGCACGTGTAGGACCACGCTTATAGTCTCTCATCATCCCCCTTCATAATTCTAAAAGTTTTCATTACAATATAACCAAAACGGTTTTAATTTTGAGTTTCCACTATGATACAATCATCAGGTGGACCGATGGCCTTGACAGAACCGCGGGGAACCGTTGGATGCAAGATGCGAGTAGCCGATCTAAGTGGCGTTCTATGAGGGAGGCCTATGTTCAACAGTGGTCGTCTTCCGGCTGATGATGATGATGATCATCATCATCATCAAGATGAACATGTGTGACCAAGCAAGCAGCTGTCGGCGGTGTGTTCCGGCAGGTTTTCTGGCAGCTGACTCTAAAGACAGCTCCCATTCTAGGCTCATAGTTTATTTACCACTTTTACTCATATCGCTCTTATAGGATCTGCGGTGGAAGTCGGTTTGATAAATTTGTCGAATCGAAAACCTTGATAAATTTATCGAATGTTGCGAGTACCGAACTCTGATACCTGAACCTTTATATTATCTTTGGATTCTACCTAGCTATTCGATTACTTTTGTTCGATTGTATCGAGGCTCGATAAATTATATAAAAAATCGATAAAACCCCCTTTATCGATTTATACTGTCAATTTTATCGAATTATATACGTCGAAAAGATCCATACTTGCGCTGCAGTTGAGATAGTAGGTAGTCAAAAGACATGGCTTTATTCATTCTTGATAGGTTACTATCAAGAATGAATAAAGCCATGGCCGAATGATGGTAATACTAATAAGGATTTATTAAGTTTAAACTCCGTCTCTTCGTCTTCCTAAGTGGGTCTTCTTTGACGTAGACAAGTGACGTGGAGTCTGTAAATAACTCAAGACTTCGCTTCAGCTTTAGAGTTGAATGTTTACAAGTTAAGCTGTGAACTTTTGAATTGCTTTAACTGATGTATAGTCAGAAGGAAATTAGCGTAATTCGGAACGTTGAGAATTGTGATTTTGATTTGTTATTATTTTTTTTAGTGGTCGGGAAATCAAGATATTTTATGTAATGTGGTTCTGCCACAGCACGGTCCCTAAAAAATGCATTATGAATTATGATATTAATTTTTATTCGAAAACTTAGACTGACCTATGAATATAGGTACGCACATATTCATTCATATAATCATACTAGCTCGTGCTCCACGGATTTGCTCACGTAGCCTAAGTTACTCCTTGTAATATTAGCCATCTGTCAGTGAAACTCCCGTCAAAATCGGTCCAGCCGTTTCAGAGATTTTCCGGAACAAACAGACAGACAGAAAGACAACATTTTTAAAAATGGTTGTGTTGTTATAGGTACCGTATATACTTTCATATGCATTTAGTTAAAAGCTGTTATTTTGATATAACAAACAGACACTTCAATGTTATTTATTTGTATACATAAATGAATAGGTGCGTAATCTAACCACTACTGAACCAATCTATACAAATAAATAAAATTGAAGTGTCTGTTTGTAATATCAAAATAACAGCTTTATACTAAATGCTTATGAAAGTATATACGGTAAATATAAAAAAAACATTATTAAAATTTTTGTCTGTCTGTCTGTCTATTTGTTCCGGGTAATTTCTGCAACGGCTGGACTGATTTTGACGGGACTTTCACTGGCAGATAGCTGATGTTATAAGGAGTAACATAGGCTACTTTTATTTTAGAAAAAGAATTATGGTTCCGCGCAAAAAAATAAAAACCCTAAAATCCAATATCTCCGCGTGGGTGAAACCGCGGGCAGCACCTAGTATAACGCGGCGTCTACCTCCACTGACCATGATGCAATGAACTGTCAACTTTTTTCTTTCTTACCACGCTTGGCGACTTTACATAGTGCTAACAAAGTTAAACTGAGCATAAAGAAACCATAATTTTTCACAATATTCTCTACCTTCTTCGTTAAAAGCAAAAACTGTTCCCAACGTAATAAAATAAAATGTTTTCTTCTACACATAAAAGAAAGACACTGTCTGAATATACACGATCTTACTCAGAAGACAAAAGACCGCATTATTCTACTTATTGCGTTCATAAGTCGCCACAATAGGCACATTTCAGACGAAATATACACTGCATTTATTACTGTCTATGAAGTTTTCTTGTGCCGTAGTTATAGTATGAAATATCTAAGCTGGCAACTTCAGAAAAAAGTAGACGTAGGCAACGTTTGTATAATGCCGCAGGAGTCATGACTCTATCCCACCAAAAATATAAGTTCTGGTACTAGGAGAAAAGACCTGAAATTAAAACAGGAATTTTATACAATTTTTCTATTTACTCCAAATTTACTTTGTAAAGTTAATATATCTATACAAACAAATAAAATTGAAGTGTCTGTTTGTAATATCGACGTAACAGCTTTTTACTTAATGCACATGAAAGTATATACTGTACCTATAAGAAAATAACAATTTTAAAAATATTTGTCTGTCTGTCTGTTTGTTCCGGGTAATCTCCGTAACGGCTGGGCCGATTTTGACGGGACTTTCACTGGCAAATATCTGACATTACAAGCAGTAACTTAGGTTACGTGGGCGAAGCCGCGAGGTACAGCTAGTTTTAAAATGATGTTAATCCAAGCGGGATGTTTATGTAAATATAATTTATTTTGGTAAGTTTGGTAATGAATTTCAGTGTACAGAGAGCTTTTTTTTTCGTGTAAAAACTGGCTGCGTGCGTGTCTGGCCACAGGAAGGGTTCCGTATTTATTCTCTAATGAAATTTCATTCAAATTTTCTATTATGGTCCATCTGGTGTGGTGGTTTCTAACATGGCAGATTTCATGTTTTTGATTGTAATCTTTTTTTAAATTGAGATGTAGGTATATGATAATGAATATTCGTTGTCACATACATCTTTTCATCATAAAGATGGATGGATGGACCAGATCGTACAAAGGAGCAGCCTTATTGAGGAAACCTTATTTACAAGAGTATCGTAAAGAAAATATATTGAAACCAATATAATATCTACATTAAGTGGATGTTTACTTACTCATGTTTCATTGAATTAAGAGTAGGTAGAGTCAAGCTGTTTACGTTGGCAATTTATTAATCGTCAATTTTTTAAATTAAAAAAATTGCTTTATAAAAGCGGCGAACCGATTTCAGTGACAAACTACTGAACCGATTTTGGTGAAATTATATGGGAGAGGTCGGTGAACATTTGTTATTCTACCAATTTTAAAGCTTTTAACAATTCAAACCGTGTTCTTCATAAAACTATTACCCAACGTTTGACCAGGACTTTTTTGTGCTCATTTAGTTAGCTATCACACTTAAGTTGAAAATATGTCGTCAAGCTCTAATTGGTATGTTCCGAAAGCCGTACCTACTTGGAAGCCAGTTATTTTACATATTTAGCCTTGTCATGACCTTTGACCTCACGGTCCTAGTGTTTCAACCCCAAAAAGGGTACATGTACCCACTATCTATAAATAACGCAATTATAATAATTAAATGGATTATGAAGCGCCTTGTTTACTCGTAGCGCAGATATAACAAACCTGTGTCTAAAATAAAAGAGCAGAAACAAATTTCATCCTATTTATAATTTTGTTTTTAGAATCACAAAATCTAAAAAAATAAAACATTTTACCCAAAACAAATTGGAGCATTGAATATGTTCATTTGATTATGTTGAACACGGGCTCATACCTTCTTTGAGCCCATTGGAAAACAGTCTTGGCACGTTTATGTTTATGCCTCAAGTGATGAGCGCGAGCACCTGCGAGTTGGGAGTCGTGAGTTAGGGGCTCCTGTCTCCAAGTAAGGATTTGGTATACAATACTATACACAAACTCTTTATTTCATACAAATACATGCAAAATTAAAAAAAAGAAAAACAAATGACGGTAAAACAAACGGTGGTCTTATCGCTATAAGTTATCTCTTACAGACAACATTAGGATATGAAATATATTTTATAGTGTTTACCGACACTAGCGGATGTTCACGCAAATATAGACATTCCAAAAATGTCGCTTCCAACAGGATTCAAACCTGCGTCTTCTGGTTATCTAGACCAGACGCCTTAACCAACTAGGCTATCGGAGCCATCGAAAATCGCTGCGAAATCGCTGCTATCTTATATTTTACACCTCAGAGTAAAAACCTGGTTAGAATTATTGATACGAAGTGAATGAACCCATTGACGAATACGAGGAAATCTGTCACAAAATGAGGCAAGTGTCCCAAGAACACGTTTTGACGGTTATGGGATTTTTTCTAAGAGAATGTCAAATACACTTTTACTTATTTAATAGGTGGTAGGGCTAACTCTTCTGCGAGTGTCCGACTGGGTTGCTACCACCGCTTTGCTCGTGAAGTCTGCCGCCAAGCAGTAGTGTGCAAGCATTACTGTGTTCCGGTTTGATGGGCAGAGTATCCAGTGAAATTACTGGGCTTAGGAGACTTAATACCTAATGTCTCAGGGTAACGAGCGCACTGCAGTGCCGGGCAGGCCTTTGTGTTTCAAAGTTCTGGGTGACACTGCAAATGTTATGGGCCGGCGTTATGTTTACCATCAGGCAAACGACCAGCTCGTCTCGTTACCAAATAAAATAAAAATAAATAAAAAGATACAAGTGTATCTAATAAAAGTGTGTTACAAAAGATTACTTACATGAATACGCGAGCGATAAAACAAACACTTTTCCCTCGAACCTGTTTCTTTTTCCCTTCTAATATCGTATTCTACACAATTTCGAGTAAGCGAGATACGCACTGTAGGTACCTTGTCTTGAATTGTATCCCAATTTGAAGATTTGTTCCACCAAGCTAAGGCCCACTTCCCAATAAGCCGGATTTTACGATTCGTTTTAATATCCGTATTAAACGTTTTACGGGAAAACAGAGTGTTTTATCTAATAGACTTGCGTGTCGCAGACAATTTATTTAGTCGCGTTTATTTGACAAAAGGTCGCAGGCTGTATTAAATATTCTTAATTCAAAATAAAGGCCGTCATCTGAGTTTCCGATGAATAAAATCTGGATGAGTTCAACCAAAATCATAGGGATTCAACGAGGCAATGCCGCCAGCATCCTAAGTACGCTGCCAACTAGAATAAATAGTGTTACCCTGAGACATTAGGTATTAAGTCTCATAAGCTCAATAATTTCACTGTATACTCTGCTTATCAAACCGGAACACAGTAATGCTTGCACATTACTGCTTGGTGGCAGACTTCAGGAGCAAAGCGGTGGTAACAACCCAGACGGACACTAGCAGAAGAGTTAGTCCTACCACTAACAAGAAGGCATTTAGGCAGCTGCACTTTCAGCTCCTATTCTATAGGTTGACCTTGTTCCCACCTTGCTTTAGACTCGTTGACATAGTGTTCAAACGCTACAACCATACAATAAAAATATCTACTGTGTCAGGGTTCAGGGCTGTCAACATGCTAGAATTTATAAAATATAGACACCGGAAAAAGACGCCTGTTGTTGTCGAAATACCCGCTTTAGTCGACTGAACGGAAATCGAGTTAGGATGTAACATGCAGATGACAAAAATGGTAGAAGGTATCGACTAAAAGTTTGCGCTTTTCGATGTTCACTGCAGTAGCAATAAAATAATATTCCACCTGGGATCCCCAAAAATAAAATATACCCCAATATAATGTTTTAAAAGTTGATGGGTTGATATATTGTAAAACAATTTTGTTTTTTTAGTAGTTAATAGCCAAAAAAACTCCAGAACTAGTGTGAGTGTTGTAAACTACTCAGACGACTAGATTATTTACTTTATGTAAATTTATACAAATAAATAAAATTGAAGTGTCTGTCTGTAATAACAAAAAAACAGCCTTTTACTAAATGCATATTGAAGTATATACGGTACCATAATAAAAACACAATTTTTAAAATTTTTGTCTGTCTGTCTGTTTGTTCCGGGTAATCTAGACCAATTTTGACAGGATTTTCACTAGCAGATAGCTGATGTTATAAGGAGTAACTTAGGCTGCTTTTATTTTAGAAAAAGAATTAGGGTACCGCGCAAAAAAATAAATACCATGAAATCCAATATCTCCGCGCGGGTGAAACCGCGGGCAGCAGTATTATATTTGCTTTATGTAAAATAATGTACTCTCTAGTTACTAGAACTCCATCATCATCAGCTTCAAGGATAAAATAATAAAAACAATTAAACAATATCAAAAGTTTCCCCCGTGTCTTTTGCAATCTTATATATGCGCAAAAGGCAAGGCCGAAATGTAAATTAGTCATTAGGGTACCTCAACCGTTGTAACTACAAGAAAACGCTTTTAAGGTAGGTACCGTCCGCGCATCCCTTTATTTATTTACTTAAGGCGTGTATAGCAGCTAAATAGCTCACTTAAAAGGTTTCTTAGCAAAATCAGATGAGTTTCTGGCACTGGAAAAGTATACTTATGTCATTCTTCATCATATTACCGATAATCTTGTTCTGATCAAAACACAGTTTTACTAAATTTACTACATAAAAAAATTACAAAGTGACCTCTAAAAATAAGTTTGAAATGAAATATCTCTGCTATGTATATTGATAGAATTAACAAGACTTACTTATTATATAATAACAAAAGACTTGGTTGTGGTACATTTTCGATTAGGCAATTTTGAAGTAATTACGTTTTTTTTATTTTTACTAAATTTTAGTGGCCCGCGCGGTCGTACTTCTCTTTTACATCAACGCAAACCGACAGTGAGTGCATAGGACAGAATGATGTGATGATGGCGGTACACCAGTCATTGACTTGGGGTACCGCCTTAATATATACAAGAAGAGCAGATCCTTTGCTTGATGGTAAGCATAACGCTAGCCCATAACAACAGCAGAACCCTGAAACACAAAGCCCTGCGCGGCACTGCATTGAGCTCGTTACCCGAGACAATACGTTTTAAGTCTCACAAACCCAGTAATTTCACTACTTTGCTCATCAAACTGGAACACAGTATTACTTGCACATTACTGCTTGGTGCAGACTACACAAGCAAAGCGGCGGTACCAGCCCAAACGGGCCAATATCCAATAAAGTCAAGCCAATAAAATCCTATGTGTATCATGCAGTAACAGTAAATTAAGAACTTTATTAATCCTAGCTATGAAGGTGTTATAAACCCGCCCATATAAACAAACCCATAAACAGGCTTAAACCGTAGGTAAACATAGTTATGAACCGCAAAGCCAATTTACTGCAAGCTACCTCCCGATTCAATCTTCATCCCGCCTTATGTATATGTATATGTGCTTACTAAATATACAGAAACATGATGCATCTACAGTCTAGATCAGCGGTCTTCAACATTTTACAAATCAAGGGCCAAAAATATTTTTTTTCTGCACAGCGGGCCGCACCATATGTATTTTCATAAGGTTTTTTTTAATTTTCAATGGTCAGGATGATTAAACAAGCAGATAAGTAGAAAACATTTATTTATTGAGCCAACATCAACCAAAGGGGCATATAAAAATCAATACTATGCAATTGGTCAATGTGATGTCTGACACTGCTTATTTTTAACCAGTTTATCAGTATCTGGTTTAAAATTGCTGGTTGCAATCCTCAAACTGTTATTGAGAGTGCTGTTGGCGGGCCGCAGAAAACATATCGGCGGGCCGCAAGTGGCCCGCGGGCCGCGGGCCACGGGTTGAAGACCCTTGGTCTAGATGCATCATGTTTCTCTGCATGCATATACAGTGAAGATTCTCACTATGAGATACCTGCTCAGCTAAAATGATTAACTAACGGCTTCCCGTGGTTTTATCCAGATTCTCACAGGAACCATGATTTTGTCCGGGATAAACAGCAGCCTGTGGTACTCTCGGTAAAATGCAAAACGTTTTTTATAGTGTCAATTAATTATACACAGTAATTTCATTGATTATTTTGCTCTTCAAATTTAAATACAGCAATGCTTGCACATTACTGCTTTATACAAATATTTAGTTAATAACAATCGCCTATTTATAATTCGTAATTCATTTTGCATAAATGGACATTGGTGGACAGATAAAATAGTCATGTAAGTACGAACATTATAGGTACCCAGATGTCAACCAAATTGACTCCATTACTAAAGAGATTAGAGTTCTAAATTTGGCCATTCCTGAATATAGGAACAGTTTGTTACATGTTAATTTTCGTAGTCTTGCTTGTGACTGATCTATGTTTTCTTTAAAATTGCAGATGGCATGGTCCTCGTATTTTTTATTACAGTTCCATTTATTCATCAAATATGTAAACGCTTATATACAAACGATGTTAAAAGGCATCAACAAATCTTTAAACCTAAGGGTCAGTTACGTGTAGGTAATCCGAAAGATTTCTACTTATGACTACGAGGAAAACAGATAAGCTAGGTCTCAGAAGGCTGCTTAAGGGATTTGAAACGTCGATTGGCCTTTGCTATATTACTAAGAAAAGCCTACAATGGCATTAGAAACACATTTTGCCTTCCAGGAAATTCTTTGTATAATCTAAGCTAGGGCTCGTCCTTTCTTATTGGTGAAACCAGTTGTGTACTCTGAGAGGTAGAACGCCCAGTAATAATGAATTAAAAAGATAAGACATTTCAAGGAAAACTGCGTAATTTTTTAATGAATAAGTTTTACTACAACAAAAATTAACAAAAAAAAAACGTTTTTTTTTCCATTTTCAATTCATGGATCGATGTGGCCGGCCCATTGCTATAACAACTTGCTAATATTATTGTGTTCTAAATAGTGTAGGTACGTTATTTAGAAATAAAAGTTTTTTATTCTCGTATTCTATTACATTCTAACTTTGAAAGTTATGTCGGTGACTTTAGTTCTCCAGTGGATTTCCTCCTTCCAGATTTTATCAATAACGTAACTGTATTTACAATCTATCTAAATTTGATATACAACGATTGCATACTAGGAACGATCGTTATGCTTAGTTCCAAAAGCAAACCAACCACGCTTTGACGAAATTGAATTGAAAGCTTCATGGTTTTGTTTGCGTGCAAACTAGACGTGCGCTGTTTGTCTATTTGATTTTCTGGAAAACCACTTTGATGCAAGTTTCATTCCATTTGGGTGCCGCTGGTTAAACTGTTGAAAACAGCATAAGAATTATTGTTATTGAAGTTTTATGAATAAGAAATAGTTATGTTGTTACAAGAGGTATCTACTTTTCTGAACATAATAAGCAATAAAGCATATCATACAATTCTATTATTATATTTTTAAGCGACTTCCAAAAAAGGAGTAGGTTATCAATGCGGTGGGTATTTTTATTTTTTATGTTTGTTACCTCATATCTCCGTCATTTATAAACCGATTTAGAAAATAGTTTTTTAGTTTGAAAGGATATACTTTCAGATTGGTCCCATAGAAATTTGATCAAAATCGGTTCTGTAGTTTGTCATTGAAGTTGGTTCGTAGCTTTTTTAAAGCAATTTTTTTTTCAAACTAGATAACAATCTGGGCCAATTTAGAGAAAACTTCAAATCGATATCCCTGAATAAATACAGATTTAGGTACCAGAGAAAAACCCGAAAAAGTGCGAACATCTTTAAGAGGCATATTTTTATTCACTATTAGGACGGCGGACGGACAACCGGGGGAACCGTTAGAAGCAAGAGGCAAACAGTTCAAAGTGGCATTCTGTGGGGGTAGCCTATGTTCAGCAGGGGATGTCTTCTGGGTGACGATGAAGATACTGATTTTTAAGTGGAAAATCCTACTAAGTATTAAATAAAAGGGCACTAACTTCAGCGCAATCCCGTCTGCTCTATCCTCACTCGCGATGCTGGACCGCGGCGAGCTGCCCAGCCTACTGCTAGCTGACTTCCTCCTGAGTTCATGAGGGTCTGGTTCATCTTTGCTGGTGAAGGAGATCCGCGGAGCGTGAGCCCGAAGCCCGCAGACCTTGTGAGCCGACACCCCGCGGCAAAGCATTTGACTTTGATGAAGATCTGGAACAAAGTGGAAAAAGTTAGGCTGACGTAGTCAGCAGATGACCTTTTTAATAAGGCATTTGTTTAAGGCACTGTCCAAAGGAAAACGTTCTGTTTTTATTCGCACAAATATTCGTTTTCATACGTATAGAAACAAAAAAGTAGATATTGTCAAGTGTTAGAAAAGACTTATTCAAAAATATTTTATAAAAATGGTCCAGATTCTTGAAACAAAATGCGCAAAAAAGAATCGACGACATGTAGTTTTTGTAAATAAAAAAGGAAATTATCATCTAAAGGAATACTTCTGTGAAAATAGTTAAGTTAAATGATGTCTCTTTTTCTTAATGAAAACTACGAAATAACGTTCAAATAAAAGCAACCACATCGCAATTTTTAACCTAAACCCAAAAGACCCAAACCACAGACAAAATCTTAAAAAAAAATTCTTAGGTACTACAATTATCCCAATATATGAAGCGATGATTGGAAATGGTATAATGACGTCGCCGATTTGTACCTTATGTCCTAGGTACTAGGAAGGTGTGTCGGTTTTAACTATAAATTTTATCACCCACACATACACACACACACTTAGGTGCTATTCAAGCGCACAACGTATTATTATTATTGTTAAGCTTAGTGATAACTTAAAAACAAATTTATTACTTATTTATAATATTTCATGCGACAAGCAGCTACAGATTGGATTGTAATTAAAACAATCACTGGTGATAAATCACTATACGCTTTACAAATAATGCGACACTCCGACACGCTCCTCGCGTTTAATACCTTGTAATGCCACTCGCAAAATAGCTTAAATTAATTTTCACGTAATTTACGTTAAATTGCGTATCTATACATGCTCAAGGTACGAAATGATTCAATTATGTTCCCGTTCCGCACCCCGCATAAAGGACACGAACTTCCCATGATTCTGTGACGACTTCCGGTCCCTGAGTCAAATGATTTCCGTTACATTTAAGTTCAGTATTCACGTCTGAGGTTTTTGTTGTTCCGTTTTTTTTTATAAATGGAGTTACCTTTTTAAATCTACTTTGCCGTCATTGTCAGCAGCTGGAATACGTTCGCTGAACATAGGCCTTATAATTGATGGCCTACTTGGATGCTTAGTTTATATCAATTTGTGGCTTTGCCATAGTTAGATAAAAAAAAATTGCTAGGGTTATTTCATACAAGATCCAAGTTTTCCGTACCATTATTAGAAATGGCTGAACTGATTTTTACAGGACTTTTAGCTGATGTTAAAAGGAGTCACTTAGGCTACGTGAGCGAAGCCGCGGGGCACAGATAGTTATAAATAAATGCGATAGACGTGATTTTTTACTTTGAGCTGGAGAGTGCCATATGTTGCTGTTTTTCCCCGGAAAAATCCACCGTTCAATGCGGATAAAACTGAGGCTGGCATATAGTATTGAGATAAAAAGAATTAAAAAAGTAACAGAACAAAAACTCATAAAATTAAATGAATACAATTTTCAACAAATAACATCTTATAAGGGTGACAGCCTCTTAAAAACTCCACGATGATTAAAAGTATTAAAAGGTTCACTCGACTTCAATTTGTGGAAATTGATATTTCCTCATTTTTGAAGGATCAAAACAACAGGCATTGTTGATGGGATGGGATGGGACGAGCGGCCATTGTTTGATTTATTACCGGGATTTTAAGTGGAATACATTGTTAAAACGATATGTGTCGTACAATAAAATATCGGTTGGATTTTCGGCTACAATGTTAGCAAACCAATAAGTTTGTAACAGTGCAAAATCTCATTGAAATGAACAACTTTTAGACGGTTTGGTGGACACTATTTCGCTTAAGATATTTAATTTAATGTGTAGTAAGTCCGAATCCTCAGATAATTATGATGCAAAAATATCGTTTCTGATCCTTGTAGACTTTTCTCGATAATTATTTACTACATAAAGGACTGCAGGGATAATTGTGACGCCGGTGCCAAGTGCCCCTTGCGAGCTTTTTCGTAAAGTCATGGGTTATCGCTCACTGTCAGTCGTGGGTCATCACTGCTAGTACGCCTACCATCCTCAAATTCGTGTTCACCATCTTCATTCACATGTAAGCATTCTGTAAACATATTTTGAATCTCACAGAGCTGAATCTGCAGTGAGATTCAAGTTTCGTATTCTGTAAAACTCGATGACGTCTCTGGCGCGTCACTGACGAACGTGCATGTAGTGGATTGAGTGAGATAACATCACTTGCTTAGGCATGACGCACAATAATTATTAGTATTCACATATGCTCCGTGTCAATAAATTATTTTTTACTTTACTTTACTATATAACATAACGATTCAAATGACAAAAATTCAAAGTGAAGTGTAATCGCTTTCGAGTTGAGTTCTGTCACTTGAGTGAATTCGAGTTCTCAATTCGGTTTGCATTTTTTTATGTTTCCTCAGATCTCCGTTATTTAAAAACCGATTTGGAAAATTCTTTTTTTATTTGAATATATAAAAGGATATATTTTCAGATAGACCCATAAAAATTTCATCAAAAGTTCAGTAGTTTGTTACTGAACTACTCGTTTCGTCGCTTTATAAAAGCAATTTTACTTTTTTACAGAATGACTACTGACAAACACCTGTCACGAATAAAAAAAACTGATCGAATCTATTCGAATAAAAAAAAATAAACCGATATTTTATCGAATCGTATACAGATACTCGACGATCGAAAATCGGTCTATTATAGAAAGGAAAAGGCTCTGAGATAACCATTGTTGTATAGATTGTCAAATTTGACGTGGAGTACATTTGCTGAACGTTTAGTTGAAGGGTTAGCTTTCCAGATTAATAATTCAATTCTATTTGAGGCCAACACATTGTTGGTTTACTTATAGCTTTTGTGGTAGTAGAACAATATGTCGTTTGGAATATCCAGCTTTTGTGTAGTTGCAGTCAAGATGTTTATGAAATATTAATACGCCCTTTATTCCGTCTTTGTTCGCGTTAGAAATGTTACTAGTTAAATTGGGCAAATGTAAGGCTATCAGTACTACAGTAAAGAAAATCGATTTTATTTTCCTATATATTCAAGCCCGAAAGAATTTGAATCGAAACTCCAGCTGTACAAAATATATATGGTACGCACCAAACTTTATCGCGTTTATATAGTTTGTCGTTGTTGCGCAGAATATACTGCAAACTGTTGGTCAAAGCTGGAAAACACAATAACAAATAATAGAAAGGCAATAGAATTTTTAACTCACGAGTGGCCGCTAGTTTATCAAACATCCTACCAACGTTTTATGGTCATTGTAGAATTCAAACCTTAAACCTACGGTTAAGTGGGCGAGCTCACTACGCGAGCCCTCATCACTTTGAGTTTAATATTTTCTCATAGATGACGATCCTACTTCAGTTGTAAATGAACCTTATTCACCTGACGCTCTACTTCTGAAACGCAGTGACGATGAAATCATAATAAAGACGGTTTATCTGTTTTCACTCGAGTCGCGCTGAAGTACGGCGCATACTATAAAGAATTGAGTTTCAAATATCAATGGAATAAAACTAGGTACATAGGTAAAAATCTTATCAGTAGATCAACTGCAATAATCTCTTTCTTTTCTCAGCGAAGATTTATTTACTTTCCCTTTTTCCCAGAGAACGATATGAAACTACGTTTGTACAAGTTAACGAAGATTAAAGTATCGAGTTTTCCCCGGGGAAATAATCCGGTATCCCACTGCTAAATATTGTATTATCCTAATTTACTTAGCGTTGTTGAATGTTTTATGCTTGTAATTAATTTCCACCTGGAATACAAATGAGTGTCAATAATTGTGTTTATGTGAAAATTATGTGTTAAATGAGATTTTGTAGGCAGTTCGTAAGCTGCGGCTTCGACTGAAATTTCCGGCTTTTTATGAAAATTATGCGTCTGTGCACTAACATTAAGAAAAAGAACGAAAGAAAATACATTTAGTTCCAGTCAACAGTAAACCTAGACGCCGTATAGTCCAAATTTTGCATGAGAACACAATCGTAAAATGTTTGTGGAGGACGAGGGAAGACGGCATGTTGTGATTGGTCAATTTAAAACTCATACATCAGACAAGGAAAGACGACTTGTTGTGATAGGAGCAACATAGTGCATTTATCGCAAGACTTGATTGGATTACTTAGCATAGCGAAGGGCAATGCCTTTGCTATAAGTCTTCAAGAATCTAAACTAATATAGCGAAGCGAAGAGTTAAAGAAGATTGAGAAGATTCAAGCTCACCCGGGAATAATATAATTTAACATCCAAAATTAAACATTTCATTTTTCAAAACAATCTTAAGCAAAATACCGACAATCAATGGGGAACAAAAGTTCTTGGTGGACCGAAGACTTGGTCAAAACCGCAGGGAGCCATTGGATGCAAGAAGCAAGTAGTCGTTCAAATTGGCATTCTATAGAGAAAGCCCCTGTGATGTCTTCCGGCTGATGATGACGACAGGAACCATCAACACTTACCAGCTGAAAGGACTAACTCTTCTGCGAGTGTTCGTCTGGGTAACGAGCGCAATGCAGTGCCGCGCAGGCCTTTGTGTTTCAAAGTTCTGGGTTGGCCTACAATGGTTATGGGCTAGCGTTACATCAGACAAACAACCCGCTCGTCTAGTTACCTTATAGTATAAAAAAGCAAAATATTATAGCCCCAGGTCACCCAATGCTCTGGGAATGAATCTCTAAAAACCCTTTTATAGTGGCTATTTAGTCTTTGAAACAAGGCTAAATAGCCACGCCAAATGACACGAGGGCCTCAGTTTCATAATTAAAGCTTTCTACTTACTTAGGCAGAATGAAACAAAAATAAGTAACCTCGAAGTTTTAAATACTTGCATGTAAGACAGAGATATAAATAAATAAATAAATAAACGCTTACACACTCATACCCCCGCACTAGGATTCCCTGTGTCGCAGGTGGCATGGACACACACAAATACACATCACAAACATCCAAGACCCGAGAACAAACTTTATGCTTACACAAAATCTGCCCCGGCCGGGAATCGAACCCGGGACCCCTCGCTTTGCAGGCAGGGTTACTACCAACTTAGCTACGGAGCCGTCTAAACATGTATTACTACATGTATTATAACATGTATTATTTTCATTTTACTTTTTAAATAAACATTTACGATGATGAAATCAACCTTTTATGAAGATAGAGGTCTCTGATAGGTCTCGTTAAAAAAAAAAAGGTCAAAAGAAACCTTATGAAATATATTTTATAGTGTTAGCCGACACTAGACAAAAGAAACCTGTTAGTAAAATAGCATATAACCTGTTAGTAAATAGTAAAATAGTACCATATTTTAAATACTAACACTGACTTATACCAAAACTCCCACTCGCACTACATTTCAGACAGTTTCAACTTTAAGATAGACTGAACTTTCTTAGGTCTTTAACTTAGACACTAAATCTTATGTCGAACTCAAAAAAGATAGCCCGAGGAATAGACTTTTAAAAGGACGTTTATACTTCTTAATTTTTGTGATAGTTTGGCAAGTTGCCGAGTCTCATTGCTTCATGAGAGATTGAGCTGGAAACATGCAAACTTTCAAAGACTTTTTATTTTATCCGTGGCGCATTTCATAGTAACTTTTTTTAGATTAAAAAGCTGATCTTCCTGCTATTTCACTAATGTGTATTTGAATAATCTCTTCATTTGATTTGCTAACGTAGTATAAACAGACAATACTGTCTGTTCCTATTATTTTTCATACACTTGACTTGGTAAGGTTTATTGCTTTTTGTGTTGTTTCCGTTAACTTCTTTCGTGGCATGCCTCGCATTGCCAGTACGATGGGATTCCAATAAAAAATCCGTTTTATGTGTTACCATACTCTAGACCTATTTGCAAAGCTCTCTATTCGCCGTGTTCATACACATACAGGCGTATTATAGCTAACCAACTCAGTGAAATTACTGGGCATATGAGACTAATACCTGTAACCTGATGTTTCAAAGTAACGAGCGTTAGGTACTGTAGTCGCCGCGCAGGCTGTTGTGTTTCAAAGCTTTGGGTGGCACTGCAATTGTGATGGATAGACATTATGCTTATCATCATGCAAACGGTCTCTTCTTTTATTTATCAATAGCTTATATGAAGATATCACATTAAATAAGTATTAGGAACTCGACCAATATTCGAAAACTTTCGAAAATTTTCATTACTTTTTGTAATTTGCTGTACCTTTGATAAGTTACAAAATACGAACATTCATTCGAATTCATTTCAGTCGTCAAGATGCAAAAGAAGTTTTGAGTGGAAAAGGGTTACGTCGTTTCCTTACAGAGTTCCTATGGCCACCTCCCGGCTCCATCATCAGACCAGCTCTGTGACCTCGTTACATTGCATTTTCATACGATTTATATAATACTTATGTAAAATTTTGTTTCAACCGAATACAGAACAGTAGTTGAAATTTAGCTAGCAATATTTGACCTTTTCATTGTACTATGCTCGTAGAAACAAGGCAAATTAAACAAAAGCTTGCAAAATGGAAAACGCTGCAGTAATTATTAGCGCAGTTCATTATCAGCCTCTTACTCTCCCACTGTAGTGATACCGTCCTTCTCTCAGAGAGAGAGGTATGGGCCATAATCCACCACGCGGGCCCATTGCGGCTTGGTGGATGTCACATATCCTCGATTTTTTTAGTTCTTGAACTCGCCGGTTTCCTCACGATGTTTTCCTTCCCCGTTTTAGAGCGAGTGTGAATAATCCGCACATAACTTGATATAAGTCATTGGTGCGGGCCGAGTCGAGATTCGAACTATGGTGCGTCGGATTCAAAGTCGCAGAAGTTCCCGCTCGGGCACACTCAGCAGTTTAGCGCAGTTAGGAAACTGGTAGCTACCAGTAAGTTATTTAGAAAGAAAGAAAGAAAGAAAAAAGTTTATTCGTAGCAAAAATAAATATTACAATACATATATTACACTATACATATTACATATTACACTATACATATTACATATTACACATTACATTATATAACAATATAAAGAAGACAGAAAAACATATTTATAGGCAATATTAGATACCAATAATTTGCTACGAAACGGTCCCAACTCAGCGTATGCCGGCCATTCGACCGGCGCTGGTCTTCCGTTGAGGCCGCTCTGGTGACATCACGAAGGATATACATACAAGTACAGATTATAATAGAGAGAAGTACAACATTAACCTTTACAGTAAACAAAAAGATAATATATATATATATCATAAGAATTAGGAGTAAATTATTAAAACAACATCGAAGTGTGCAAAAATTAAATATATAGGTACAAGCATTCTAAGAAACAACGTCTTTTGAGAAAACCTTATTATGCTATTTCGGAACACAATTGATTGTATAAGTTCTCCGTATAAATATTTGATGTGTACCTTCTTATCAGGCCAACAAAGTTTATTAGAGCTATTTATATCTTTGCAGTCATAAAATCAGTTAGGGAATGGTTATGAATTATTTATATTACTTACTACTTTCATGATAATATGATATATTATATTACTAACTTATTATACCTACAGCTATTTAACTTTAAAGATTTATTGTTATTTTATCCACTCACGGCCTTTATCTTTCTGTATTTTGACAATAAAAATATCAGTTTGCTTTTCTTTAAACTTCTTTTTAAAGTAATTTTATAATAATAAAAAGTAGCATCAGCATCAAACCGGATCAAGGGGATGGTTATCATCCAGTTTTTAAATCAGCTCACTAAAGCTTTAACTGTCACTAATCAAATGATAGTCATTTATTTAATTAATGACTGTTTATACAGTATACACTTGCAGCCTTATTACAAAACGAGTTTTAACGCTAAACTGGATTTTAAACCGTAGTTTTGTCAAATTTCTTATTACAAAAAGCAGATTAGCACTTAGGTCTTGGTTGACTATAGTGTCAAAGTTAGTCTTGCCGGGCACCTAGTTTAGCGACGGTTTAAGCATTTATTTTAATGGCGGCCACGTATTCTACTTGTCAAATCGTAAAAAAATTCATATATTTTGTATTAAAGTAAGAAGGGGTGGTGAGGTATTAGGAAGCGTGGATGAGTAGAATAATAGCTTTTAGCAAAATATATAGGACATACTTATAATATTTTATACATAGTAAAAACAGAATATATTACAAGAATTGACAGTACACACAATCAACAAAACATGTTGCTATGGTTACTTAGCCATAGTGAGCCATTGTATAGGTTGGATATATAAGGAGTATCTCCTTAACATTTTTTTCATATACGTAAATACCTAATTAGGATGTTTTGAATTACTCGCAATGATCAAAAGTCATTTAAAAATTACCTACAATATTTTTCGATATTAGAAAATAGTATTGTGTGACAAAATAGCTACTTATATTCCAAAATAAAAATTAGTACATTGTGTCAATTCTACATTTCGTGTATCCGTAGCATAAAGACATTTATTATCTGTGGAAATAATTTCTACCATAGCTACAGTTTGGTATTAAGTTGTCTTGGCTTTATTCATCTTTTGTAATAAGGTTTGGTTTATAGGTCGACTCTAAAGATAGTTGAAGACAAATTGGTTGTCGACCAAAGTCGAGTTTAACGAGTTTTTTGTAATAAGGCCGACTGTGTTTAAATGTTTTAGTGTGGTTTAATACATAAAAAATGTATATATACCTATCTAAATAGGCTATTATTCTATGCAATCGACACTTTTACGCAAAAAAATACCAGTACAATTCAAACCAATCTGTGAACATATTTTAGCATCTATCTATTTTAACCAGCAAGCACAAAAAAATAAATATTTTCGATTGAAAATTGGATTTCAGAATCTACTCAGTGTTAAATTGGCTGGAGCCCAGCCAATCTGCAGTTGACGAAACTTCCGAACACATTCCCGATACGGAACTGAAAGAAATATGAAAAATGCTCAGGAATTCCACTCGACAGATGATTATCGATTGCCTCGTAAATGGAACTCGGTGCTTCCGTTTCTGAAAAGGTTGTGAGGGTTCCTTTAGTAAGAAACGACTTGACAAAATAAATATGTAGCTGTTTTTTTACACAAAACTAGCTGCTGCCCCGCGGTTTCACCTGCATGGAGATTTTGGATTTCATGTTTTTTTTTGCGCGGAACTTTAATTATATTTCTAAAATTAAAGTAGCCTAAGTTACTCCTTGTAACATCAGCTATTTGCCAGTGAAAGTCCCGTCGAAATCGGTCCAGCCGTTTCGGAGATTACCCGGAACAAACAGACAGACAGACAGACAAAAATTTTAAAAATGGTTGTTTTGTTGTACCTACCGTATATACTTTCATATGCATTTTCATTTCCTATATAGGTACCTATTCAAATATAATATCAAATATAATATTATTATTCTTATTAATTATATTAAAATGTCTAAAAATAAAACCAATAATTGAAATAGAAATTTAGTGATTTCATACCTAATTTCAATACAGCGAGGATGACGACAACCATATTTTTAATTCACTTACTATTTTAGTCTTTTTCATATAAGCGGAACCCGTGCCAGACATTTGTACACACCATCTAAATGTTTATCCCAGCGACAGGTGTGTACGATTTTACAAGGAAAGAGCGTGACGTTCCATAAACACAGTTGTATATGCCGGGTATTACACTATCATGCACTCTAATACTCATATGGATAACATGGCTACGATGGATTTCCACGGATTAGCGTTTGGTCTTTGATGCCAGAGCCATTAGGATGAAATCAATATGGGATGTTATAAACAGAGTAATAATAAAACAGGAGAGGCGGATTTGTGGTGAGCCGGTCTACTTAGGGGCACCTTAGACGCTCAAGCAAACGTGCGTTTGCTTGTCAGAATAACAACGCTTTTACGTCAAGCGCGCATTTCGAGTATCACGAAATCCGCGCTTGACGCAAAACCGTTGTTATTCTGACAAGCAAACGTACGTTTGCTTGAGCGTCTAAGGTGCGCCTTATGAATAGAGCCGTTGATAGGCAGTCCCCGAGTAAAAGCCGTAGGAGACCGCTCAGAACCCCCAAGGGCAAAATTCCCCTAGCGTTTTGGAAAAGGGATTAAGTGAGTGCACTTCACCACGCCACAGAAGCCGATATCCTTAGGTTAAAATCCTTTTGTAAAGAAGTAAGGTACCAGTCAATACTTTTCTACAGAACCCAATGTAAGTTTATGCTGGCATACTTGTCAGAAATATTTATATCCCAGGTCAGGTGTAGCAAAGTTTACGACAGCACTCTTATAAATTCTGTTTACAGCAATTGTGACGTAAATATAGACGTCGTTGTGTATGATCGCATGTTACGACGGCGACAGATCCGAGTTATGTCTGATAATAGTCGTGAAACATGGTGGCTTCTTGGCTAAGTTGTTAGTAACCCTGCTTGCAAAGCGAGGTCTCCAAGTTTAATCCCAGCTGGATCAAACTTTGTGTGTTATTGAGCATAAAGTTTGATTTCGGATCTTTGTGTTGTTGACTTGTGTAGTGTGTATGTCCACGTTACCTGCGATACAAGACACCCTAGTGAATTTGTATGAGCGACTGAGTGTGTATTTAATTTAAAAAATAAAACAGTCAAATTAATGTGCGTGAGACTTGTAGGCGGTCTAAATGTAACGTGCGTGATGTGTTGCTACTGATAACAGTACTGATGCCTTGAGATTTTTTGGACCAGAAGGCAGGACACGGCGCCGTAGCAGCCGAGTTCTCATAGCACCGAATTAATTAAATAAAATCCGAGGCAAGAGTCGAGTGACTTATGACGTTTCGTCACCATGGGCAAGATCATGTGCAAGATCTTCGGCTTCGAACCTTTAGACAGAATGTAGGTACTATTTACTATACCTTCGGTCAGAATTTTAACCTTAGTATCTTTCAGCCGCCTTTCAAAAGTTTCAAAAGCTAAGATTAATTTGACCTGCTTGTTTTTGTTTTTCTGTAGGTACATACACAGATATTCCGGCATTTATGGACCGATTTGAATAAATCGTTTGAATCTGAAAGGGTGTCCCAGGGTGGACCCACATAAATTGGATCAAGATCTAATGATGCACTGCGAAGGTAAGATGAGAAGGTTCCTTCCGGTTCGAGATATCAATATAGATATAAAAACCGGGTCCAATTGAGGCTCTTATTTGGACGTCATTTGAAAGGATGAACTTACCGCAATAGTTACAGAATATTTGACGTCATTTGAATGGAAGGACTTACTATAAAGGTTATATAGGATATGTGTATTTTATTCAAGCTAAGTTTACACATGCCCACTATCGCACCTGGGATACCTACTCCGAAACGTCGAAGGATCGGCTGACGGATCGCAATTTTCCTACCATGAAAGTGACAACGGTGTTGATTCTGTCGTTTCATACCTAAACCTTATTTTAGTTTCGCTCTCTCTCTTTCTTTCCACATAACATGCAAAAAAGATGGAAGATGTTTAACAGATCTAAATTTAGTTAAGATCTGTAGGTGACACTAAATTCATTGCCGTTAAATTTACACTAGACACAAGCAAGTAGATTAATTTGACAGGTCTAAAATATATTGAAATATTGAATATGAGAAAGAGATGGCTCTTTCTCATATTCTGGTTTAGAAATCTCTTTCTAAACCAGAATATGACAATCTCTCGATTGAAACTAAAATTAGGTTTAGGTATGAGATTACAGAATCGACACCAACATATATAAAGACTATCTAAATAAATAAAGGAAGGTGCTTGGTTTTAGTTTTAAGTCAGTAATTTTTTTTATTGTTTTTCACGCTCGAACCTTCTCTATGACGCAACGGCTGCTTTTCTATTTCTATGCAGACTGACATTGACAGCATTTCGGCTGTTGACAGCGTCTTAAGACAAGATCTTAAAAATGCGCTATTTTTGTTAGCATCAAACTAGTATGATCAACATGCTGTTATGCCCTAACAAAAATACGAATTAGTAAAGAAAAAGGAGATTTTTAGCTCCCAGGAAATTTGCTTCCTGTGTTTAGTGATACAAACATAATGTCTATTACATTATCGTGTCTTAACGTAAACAGAAAACAAAGAAAACAACGCTTTTGTACGTCGTTAAAATGCAATATATTATGAAAGATGTCAAGAAAAATACTTTCGTAAGCTGCAAAATGGATGTTTATTTTGTTTTCACTGTTTCGTTATCTTAAAACGGTATTTTTTTATTGTATGTTCTTCAAATAATATACAGATGTAAAAACTTGGTACAAAACCGGCCAAGTGCGAGTCGGACTCACGCACCCAGTTTTCCGTACAAACTAGTATTGAAGATTTATCGCGCTTTTGCCGAGTAGGTATGTTTTAAGTTCCTACCCAAAATCAGTCCCCAAAACGAATAATTATTTTTGTGTTGTAACTACAAATTTATGGTTTGTGGATTTTCCCGTTTACTTGTGCTATAAATCATTGCTTCTTGCCAAATTCATGATTTTAGTTCAACGTGAAGTACTTCTATAGGTTTTGATTCCCGCCGCGGTCTTGACAGACCGGCAGACGGCCAACGAAGTGTGAGGTTTACCTCACACTTCGTTGGTCGCCCTTGCTCCGCTTTAGCGGAGCAGGGGCCTTACTCTGAAAATCGAACGTTGAAGCTTCGGCTGACGGATCGCAGTTTCCCTACTATGAATGTGTTTTGGATGCAACGTTCAATTCGATGTTCACACTTAATATTTTGTCTTTCATGGTAGGAAAATGCCGATCCGTCAGCCGAAGCTTTGACGTTCGATTTGTGGAGCAAGGCCCCTGTCATCACTTTGAGCCTGGGCAGGGAGTGAAAGAGACCGTATTGGCTGTTTTTGGCTATTTTCGATGTATATTTTAGCCAATTTTTGATGGTTTTATATCAAGCCGTGCTTGCGCGTGTATTATCTCGTGAACCGCGCTGGTTGCAAAATCATGGCTAAATTGACAGCAAAACGCAAACTTGCATAAACGTGTATGGTTGGCCTTAAGGGCCAGCAGGCGACGTTACAACCACTGAGTCATCATTGTTTGTTTCCAATCAAATGCTGCTAAACAAACAGTTTCAATCCAAGCTTAATAGACCAAATAGAGCGCTACAGTATCAGTTGAAATTTAATTAACTACTACAGGCACTTATGTATCAACCAAACAAATAATTGGATTTCTAGATAGGGTTAGATTTTGATTACAAAATAATATGTACTGTAATAATTGTATGTCTTTATGTCTGTAATAATTGTATGTCTTTGCCATGACGATGTTTACTTAATTATTTACAATCAAAATTAAATGAATTTGAATGAAAACGAAACAATTAATATCTCATGTAACTGATATAATAGGCATATATACAGAATTTGAATCGAAAGTTTTTATATTCATTCATATTAACTAAAGTTGCATTTTAGAAAAAAATCTGAATTTCGTCAGCATATCGGCCCGTTACCAGATTTTTTTATAGACTTATTTTTTTCCGACTTCCAAAAATGGAGAAGGTTCTTAATTCAGTATCTTATATATTAAACATAAACGCTTACACACTCATACCCCGCACTAGGATTCCCTGTGTCGCAGGTGGCATGGACATACACAGATACACATCACAAACATCCAAGACCCGAGAACAAACTTTATGCTTACACAAAATCTGCCCCGGCCGGGAATCGAACCCGGGACCCCTCGCCTTGCAGGCAGGGTTACTACCAACTTAGCTACGGAGCCGTCAATTATAATTATATATTATATTTTATGTGTGTTACCAGATCTCCGTCATTTATAAACCGATTTGGAAAATTATTAAATACAATATAAATTGAAACACAAGTATAACATACAGAAGAAGATAATTAAAAAACGAATACAATATTATTTGAAACTTCAACTACTTTCAGATTAGTCCCATTGAAATTTTATCAAAATCGGTTCAGTAGTATATAAAGCAATTTCACTTGTTTATGTAACGAAAGGCAGGTATGTATTCGCTGTTGTCCATATAAATTTAATCGAGGCATAATTTATTCCATACTTTTACAATGAAAGACTACTTTACTAGACAAAGAGAGGCTTCAAAAAAACGGTGGATAAGGATAAAGTATTATTTAAACATACCGAAACTTATAAAACGTCTTTACTATTTTATATTGTATGTAATACATTATCACAATAGATAGCCGATTATTTGTCTACCAATCGACACAAGTTTGCCCAAACATTTACACGCGCCTCTGGCGCCTAATTGCCTTTGACATAAGGTTGAAAATCCTTATTGAAACAGTTGATTGAAGACATTGGACCATTCAAGTTGTTACTATATGTTCGCTAAAACGAGGGTTGACATTCTGACGTGAATATTGAAAGACATTATTGGATCTGGAGAAGTAGATTTATTTAGATGTCGATAGGTGTGGACCAGAATGACTAAATTCTTTTTTACTTTTTGCTTCGCGCATTTTTTTGTATTCACTGCAGTGTCAAGCATTTATTATCAAATCGAGTGCGAGCATTGAAATGTAAGTTAGTAAAATCGTTTATTCTGTTGAAAAAAAAATGAGTTTTATAGGCTTCAAAATATCTATATCTATAAAACTAAATAAAATTGAAGTGTCTGTTTGTAATATCAAAATAACAGCTTTTTACTAAATGCATATGAAAGCATATACGGTACATATAACAAAACAACTATTTTTAAAATTGTTGTCTGTCTGTCTATTTGTTCCGGGTAATCTCCGAAACGGCTGGACCGATTTTGACGGGACTTTCACTGGCTGATAGCTGATGTTACAAGGAGTAACTTAGGCTACTTTAATTTTAGAAAAAGAATTAGGGTTCCGCGCAAAAAAATAAAAACCATGTAATCCAAAATCTCCACGCGGGTGAAACCGCGGGGCAGCAGCTAGTTATAAATAATAGCTATAATAATATAAAAATAATAGCTTAAAAGGTAACGCATCTTTTCGCCTTAAACTAAATATACTCCCTCACTGTCTGCTCGTAATAAGCTCTTCACTGCAAAGACGTGCTTTATATTTAGCGCCAAATTATGGAGTATAATTTATTATATGAAAAGCTGGGAATACCCAACACCTAGAAAGGCAGGTTTTTCGGCTTGTATTAATAATTCATGAGAACGCTCCTACTGGCAGGTAGATAATACGACCGAGGATCGTCGCGCATAAACCAAATTTTTGTAAGAAAACACAATGTGAGGAATTTTAATAAGAGCTCTGACCTTGATTAAATGTAGGTTGAGGAAAATGTTGTTTGCGCGATCTGGCGACATAATTTAACAAAGAATGGCTTTTTTTAGGTAACAGTCGGTTATAGGGGCTCGTTTTCTGAACGTCGTTAGAGGAGGTTGCTCTTTTCTTTTTTATGGTTCCGTACCTCAACAGGGAAAAGGAGCCCTTATAGGATCGCTTCGTTGTCCATCTGTCTGTTTGTCTAGTCTATTTTTTCAGGATTTTGGGAGGTATCAAATCCTTTGAAGCTGTTAAAAACAAAAGATACGGCTGTTTATGCCGCATTTTTGACTCTCGCAATGAATCAAAACCTATAGGTGTTTTTTTTTTTTAATTTATGATATTGTATAGGATGCTTCCCGTTGACCTAGAATCATGACAGCACTGACATGTTGGCATAATGATCGGCAGCCATTTTGGCTTTTTTTTAGTTCCACGACTGCTTTCCAAACCTATGCCAATTATAGAGGACATCAAAATAAACAACAAATGTCATGTAAAGAAATCCCGTAAAATGTCACGATTTCTTATTATGTGGTTCAAATTTAAAAAAAAATTAATAAGGTCCAATTCAGTACCTCCGAATTTATGCAAACCTAAGTTATTTTTGTATGTCGTGGAGGCGGACCAGCGCGAACTCCAAGCTGATGATTGGCGGGAGTTGGCGCGGGATCGCAACCAGTGGCATTCTCACGTGTCGGAGGCCAAGATCCTTTTTGGGTCGCAGCGCCAGCAAATGAGTAAGTAAGTTATTTTTGTATACTACTAAGTACTAATTACAAATTAAGACGACGAATTGAAAATATAGTCGTAGGGATCTCAATATTTCTCAGCAATTACAGCAGATTCAGAGCTGATATTTATATATTTCACTCATAACTTTGACTTCATTTTCACAGATCTGAGGTACAAAACCGATATTTCCCTTTAAACGCAACGGTAGCAAATACAGCTTATACGTAGTACTATTATTTATTCTGTGGCTTACAAAACAGGTTTTAAAAAAGTCCAGCCATTTTCCATTCGCCTTCTCACTCTAGCGCAGTCAATTTGCCTATACCAACGGCTTTAATGAAATTATGCAGATGGGTCTTGATGAAGGTTACAACGTCAAATACAAGTCTATTCGTTATTTCATTAGTTACTCTTGTTCGTTTTGGGTTTCTGGGGTGAGAAATTGTCAATGCTAATTGATTAAGTAGTTGATTTTTAAAGTGTTGACATACACTTGGCACTTTAGAGTTAGATTTCTCCCCCTGTTACCGATGAGCGGACAGATCGAACTAATTATTTCCAGTATGTCCCCCTGCTGTTTTCTTACGGACAGTGTAGGCATGCAAAAGAGGAGACCTACCAAAAATGGGTCGATAATAATTGAAAAAAGAAGAAAAACACAAAATTCGTACGTAATAATAAATAATCCGAAAGTGTGTTGGTGGTTTGTCGTTGTTTTTTATTTAATGTTATTTGATAATGAGACGAGCTGGTCGTTTGCCTGATGGTAAGCATAACGCCGGCCCATAACAATTGCAATGCCACCCAGAACTTTGAAACACAAATGCCTGCGTGGCACTGCAGTGCGTTCGTTACCCTGAGACATTAGGTATTAAGTCATAAGCCCAGTAATTTCACTGGATACTCTGCTAATCATACCGGAACACAGTGATGCTTGCACATTACTGCTTGGCGGTTGATTTCACGAGCAAAGCGGAGGTAACAACCCAGACGAACACTCGCAGAAGACTTATTCCTTAGTTAGACCACGCGTACCTATTATGTTGCGAACAACCAATTATCTAATAAAATCTAATTATTATACAATCAATCCTCTTGTAATGTAAATCTATCAGGCTATTACTGATGTTGATGAAATCATACGCAATAATAGAATAATAATAATGTATTTAATAATAATGTATTTATTAGAATCAAAGTAAACAGGCAAACTTAACCTATTAACAATATTTTATTTATTTCTAAATAAAACTTATTAAATACCTGCAGCAAATGGTCACTAGTCCTCATACTAGGATTCCCTGTGTTATGAGGATTGATAATCCCCAGTTCCCGCTGGTTCTGGCTACGAGCCTGTCTTTAATCACGTAGAGCTTACCAATCTATATTCCAGTCTAGACTCAATAATAACAATAAATGCTTGTAATAAATTTTACTTGCGTATTAAATTAAATCATCACCTATTGAAAAACGTGTTTTTAATTCGTGCGTTTCTTTCATAATAAATTGGCTAAAGTTCGAATGGAATTTGTATTCAAAAATATAATTTAGATATTTTCTGTAAGGATAAATTGATAAACATACAAATGTATTTTACTGACTGACTTTATAAATGTATTTTATTTAAATGACTGATCAGCATTGCGATCCAACGAAGCAATACCGACAGCATGCACGCTGCCTACTGGTAGTGGGCTAGAAGAATTCCAGGTTCTCTATGGCCTACAATGGATTGTAGATTATCCAACTGTTTTTCTAGCTATATTAGTGTAGATGTCCCGTTAAAAGAAAAAGTGCATATTTTTGTCAAGTGCATATTTTTGTCAATATATGCTTAGCTCACTCACCGCCTCTAAGGACAAAGGCATATGGACCGTACCCGCTATCTGCTCTAGTTGGTCGTATACATCGGTTAGCTACTAAGCTAGGTACTACTATTGTGGCCGAGCACTTGAAATAGTCCACGATGCGCCTTTGTTTTATTTTCTTTTATTCAGTAAAAAACAGGGAACTATGCCGAGAATTTGCGCTTCAACGCTCTGGTATTTCCAGACTAGAGTCCATTGAAAAGGCGCGAGGAATGCTCCAAGCTTCGCTGGGCACGTGATTGCACGCTGCTTGTTCTTTTTTATTACATTTTTGTGTTATGTATTTTGCACCTGATAAAGTGCTCCAGCTAAATTGCAGTTCTTTGGAGATGTTATTACAACTTATTAATCAATTTTAACCGACTTCCAAAAAGGAGAAGGTTCTCAATTAGGCGGATATTTTTTTAATATTTATTGTTTTAGATTTCCGTCATTTATAAACCGATTTGGATTTTTTTTTTAAGTATATACTTTCATATTGGTCACATAGACATTTCATCAAAATCGGTTTAGTAGTTTGTGCCTGAAGTCGGTTCGGCGCTTATTTAAAGCAATTTTTGTTACGACTTGTTAGTTGCTTATTAACTTTAATTTGTTTGTAACTTTTTGCCAGATTTTGCATTTCTTCATAATTGGAGTTTTCAAGACGAGATTGATTAGATTTTTCCTAAGCAGCACATGCTAAGTCTACTCCTTTTGGCTTGAACTCTTTTTTATCTTGTTATACTATGTTATAATCCTACTAATATTATAAATGCGACAGTGTAACAGTGTTTGTTGATTTGTTGGTTTGTCCTTCTTTCACGTAGTAACGGATCGACGTGATTTTTGGCATAGATATAGTTTATGGACCGAGAGTAACATAGGCAACTTTTTATCCTAGAAAAATGCACGGTTCCTGTAGGAATGCGGGTGAAAACCGCGGGCAGAAGCTAGTAATAACATAATTGTGTATATAGCAACATATAACAGGCTGTGTATATGACGTTGACAGAGGAGAATGCTGCTGTCCATTCCCTGGATATTCCCTTAGCAAGATAGCTGGATATTCTCTTACGGCACCGACGGGCAGTGTGGTACCACCATTCTTACGTCGCACCCACACGGCTTAAGTGAAAAATAGTTACATTAAAATAATGAAGGCTCTGCGATCTCCAATTTCTAAACCGAAAAAAAAGCTGAATCCGCAAAATATCGTTTCCTTCCTTTTTCAATATGCAATCATTCTTCCCGTACGTTTATTCCTAAAGGGTCCTTTTTATGTCCTCATTCACATTTCATTCAAATGTCAGGGAGCAAGCGCCTCTCCTTATGAATTGTTCATAATTATGTTCCTTCAGTTCAAGTCTTCTTTCCGAGCGAGGAAATGTAGAAGTCGTGTATTTAATTAAAGGTTAAAAGGTGAATGCTTATTTTTGCTTCTCATTTTAACGTTTCGTTTTTTTAAACTCGATAAATTGGAGTCTTTGTTCTAACTAGGTTTCTAACTGAGTTTTAACTTTGTTTTTAGGCTATGAGGAATGATTTTACCTTATGTCCAAACTGCTTGTCAATAATCTATTGATACAACCTGTCGTGATAACATACCAGTTCAAACTCACCCTGTATATACTTAGCTGACAGGTTCCGGCTACCCCATCTCTTCCCGTGGGTGCTATAAGAGCTGGATAAGGGTTTATCAAGGGAATTGGGCATCACCTCCTTGGTCAACTTCATAATCTGCTTCGATTACTAAGACACTTGGCAAGCTTGGTGTATTATGGAAAGTTTCATGGGGGAGACCGATGTTCAGCTGTGGATGTTTTCCAGCTGTCGATGATTACGCGCTCCCACAGGAATAGTGCATTTTTCTAGGATAAAAAGTAGTCTATGTTACTCTCCGGTCCATAAACTATATTTATGCCAAAAATCACGTCGCTCCGTTGCTCCGTTACTGCGTGATAGAAGGCCAAACTTTGCATTTAGTGCATAATATTAGTAGGAAGTAGGACTATTGTAGGATTAGTAAGATGTAACTCCAAACAGTTCAAAAAAAGTTTTCTTCTATAGATAGAGATTGTAGAAAGCGACTGCATATATAGGTCTGGTGAGAAAGTGCTCCAAAGATCACCAACTGAGAATATAAAAAAGAAACAAAAAGCAAATATGAGGCAATATCAACGTAATCCAGTGCCAGATGAAGTAAAACTACAGGACATACGAAACTTGCGAGAGCAAACTAATAAAGGTGCCGTTCAGACAGAAAGCTTCATTATGTCTGCAGTCACGTTCATAATACAAGCAATAGCTTGGGGTTCCGTTATAAGGCGGTTTAGTAAAGGGATAGAAAAGGTTCAATAACTTCCTGCTTACCAGTCTTAACCCCCGGCTAGTTGGCGGGCCCCACGTCTGTCAGTAGGAAAATAGGAAAAACAAATGCCGCTCGGACCGCATCGGTCCGCGTGACGTATAAAAATAAAAATGTTTATAATGTAAGGCTAGCGCTCCACGGGGTAATTGGGTTACGAGTATTGACTGAATTTGGGAAAGTGTTTAAAACGATGCGAATGGGCCTAATATAGCCCAAAATATTTAAAATTACTTTTTGAATACAGCTAATACTTTAATTTTCATGTATTACAAATGCCATTTCAATTTTCGCTCCAAAACGCCAATACTGGTCACGTGGTCGATGTGACGTCACGCGCTTAATACAATTCATGTCACAGATAACTATATTCACAGAAATCCCTCTAAAATACTACGCAGAAAGAGCAATATACTCATTCCGATTGAGCGAGTTAAAAGACCAAATACTCCGCTGCCGAGCAGTACTGTGCAAGCATTAATGTGTTAGGTAGTTAAATCATTCATAAATATTTCACATAATAAATGTCGCAGACGCTCATTGAAACCATGCTACGTGCCACGTAGGTAAAGAGGTAAAACTGAGTAATAATTCCGCAGTTTCATTTGTTTCGGAACATAAATCGGCTATAATAGGAATAAACATTACTAGCTTTGCCCGGTTAATCTCATAACTGCCTATTTATTGTGAACGCTACTACTGTGGCCAATAGATTAGGAGCGGACAACGCTGGAGATTACGGTATTTGACCAAACAAACTCTTATACAATCATACCTCTATACTAGGCTCTGTGTCGCGGGTGACATACATATAGCCTGTTACTTTCGGTGTTTATTGGCAGCTGCACTTAAAAGTTAGTCCTAGTCCTAGTAGAAGAATCTAAACAGAAAAATGTATGAAATGTATGAAATTGATTACTTTCTCTTTTAAATTTTTTTTTGTTTTGTATTTTGTACACATTTTATTTTTTTACTGTTTCTTTTAATTAATTGTGTTATTTTAGTTATTTGATTGTTGTTATTCTTATACTGTTTTAGTTGCTTTTTGGTCGTCCTTACGTTCGTGATGTCATGATGGGTTCCGACTGAAAATCAGTGCATGACTAGGGTCGTTGACCTTAGTTAGGTGCTGAGACGGGACCTTTTCCTGACATCACAACATTATATTATTTATTGTTAGTTTTAAATCCAGTTGTGTTATTTGTTATGTGATGTTGTGTTATGTGATGTTGTGTTGTCCGGAAATAAATGTATTTTCTTTCTTTCTTTCTTCTAAATAAATTTTTCCATTCAATAACGCCGCCTAGCTCTTGTTCTACAAAGGAATTACGGCTGGTTATTTTTGTAGTAGTTCGACATTGTGAACGATAATGTGCGGGTGCTTACGGAAGGCGACGAACGTGACTCGTAAGCACACGCCTTTTGGGCACCATTACATGCCCAAACGTTATTTTAGGAAGGCTTTATGTCTGGTAGAAAAGATTGATTTTATCCTGGCATAAAATATGCAAAGAAAACAACGCGCCCAGGCACTACTTCTGTTCTTTACCTATTTTGTGCGAGTGGAAAGAAGCCGGTGTTTGTGGTCGAATATGCGCGAGAAGCGAGCTACATAAGCGGGCACTTTCCCGGCTTGTGGCCACTCGAACGACCAGTGTGCGCCGATGTCATATAAAATTTATGAAAAATCGTGTCCACAGCTTGTGGACGCCGCATTCGGTGGACTAGTGCGGATGCACAAACTCGCTGTTGTATGTGAACCGCTCGAGGTAAAAAAACTAGTTAAAATTAAACTAACTGCTGTCGGATTTGAACCATAATGGAAAATTTAAAAGCTTTTCCATCAACTTGAACAGTTTGAAACGTCGCGTGCGGTCGCTAGCTGTCGGCGTGCTTCTGTCTATTTCAGGTGCATTTTCTTATCTTGGCTATGGCTTGCACGCGAGCTTGCCAATGTCGCCTTGTTATAGGCGCTTGAGGTATTTTTGCAATTTTTTTAGGGATCTGTAACACAAAAAACTGTGTAAAGACTGTAGTCATCTAGTAAACTAGTTGTGCGTTCCAGTACGATGGAAAATGAAATATAGCAATCTGTATTTTATAGTATAAATGCAAAAGGGTGTTTGTTTGCCCTTCTTTCAAGCAGCAACGGACCAACGGACAGACGTGATTTTTTGCATAGATACAGTTTATGGACCGGAAAGTAACTAAGTAGGATACTTTTGATCCCGGAGAAACGAACGGTTCTTGTACACTGAGAAACCAAAGAGGTAGATTTAACCCTAAAATGTTTCTTAGAGTGAAAATTAAATTTGTATGTAATAACAAACCCTCAATTACAAATATTATTAATATTTCGTTGTTTTTATATTATAACGTCATATTTCAGTACGTTTTTTTTTTTTTTTTTGAACGCTTACACTCATACCCCCGCACTAGGATTCCCTGTGTCGCAGGTGGCATGGACACACACAGATACACATCACAAACGTCCAAGACCCGAGAACAAACTTATGCTTACACAAAATCTGCCCCGGCCGGGAATCGAACCCAGGACCCCTCGCTTTGCAGGCAGGGTTACTACCAACTTAGCTACGGAGCCGTCATGTTTCAGAACGCATTTCAAATTATTATGGCATAATATTATTATGGTTAGAAAAGAGGGCCCGACACGTGCATTACCTAGGGGCCCCGACATGGTTAATCCGGCCCTGTACAATTCAAGAATGAAGTAACATAACTAACACTGTTTTCTTTTTGCACAAAACATCATTATTGCGAGCAATCTATTCTATTTTCGGCGTCGCGTGTTTGGTAAATGCAGTTGGATGAAGAAAAGCAAAAGCCGTCGTCACGCAAGGGGCGTAATTGCAATATTCAAACTCATTTCGTGTACACAAGTTTATGCAGAACTATTATATAAATAAGGTGATGAGACGAGGAAATTGATAACATTGCCTAATGGTGAATATAGCACCTGCGTGTAACAATAGCATTATGTATTGGAACTTTTTTTGTATTCTATTTAAGCATTACCAAAAAAGCCCACAAAAAAGGAACATCCATAAGGCAGGTACATAAGAATGATTGCTTCAAGTATCGATCCCTACTCCCGTACGAGAAGAACCATTATTTAACATTCTATGAACCGTGAAGTACCTACGATAAACCACCAGGTAAATTCGACGAGATCTAATGTAATTGATTTTAAGAGCATCGACGGAAACTAATCACAGATACTATGTAACAATGTCAAACAGGGATTAAGTTATAATTGCTTCACTATCTCACCCAACAAGTATAAAGAAACCTAACCTGATGTGATGATGACAGCACGTTCAATCCAGAGTCACGCTACATACTCAGAGAGTGTTTAGTAAAAAGTCGCCATAAATGCAGATGGACATTGGGCCACATAATGCGGCCACTAGACGCAGCCACTAGACGCGGCCACCAGTAGCTGTTTGCGGCATTCAGTCGCAGCCACCTGGTAGCCACAAAATAGAACGAGAAGAGACGCTCGCGGGCGCTTAGGCCGTCCTTACGCGCCCTAGCGCCTCTTCTGTTCACTCTCTCTATTTTTGGTGCGAGCGGGGAGAAGCCAGCGGTTATGGACGAGTGTGCGCGGTGGGCGAGCCTCAAACGCAGTGAAAGCCTTCGCCGAGCTTGTCAGTCGGTCGCGACCAATTGAACGCTCAGTTTGCGCCGATTCCATACATAATCAAATCAAATCACATCAAATCATTTATTTAGACACAAAAGTTTTACACATAGATATGTTAAATCCATATCTATATATATAATTGCATGTTATATAGGTGTGCGTATGTGTGTTATGTTATTGTGAGTTGTGTATGTGAGTGGCATGTATGTGTATGTGGTGAATGCATGTGTGTTTGTCGTGTTCAAATAATGTATCTTTGTGAAAAATATAAATTTGCCAACATATTTTCGATTCCCTCATAGTCGTAAGTTTTAAGCCATATTCTTTTTAAATTCATTGATATTCAATTTTTTAATATTATGATCTAATTTAAGTGTTTTTGTTAATTTGTTATAAATCTGTGGAACCATTACATCGAACTGTTTCTGAGCAAATAATGTATGGAAAATCTTATCCGCTGCTTGTAATCGCATTATCGGCCGCGTTCAGTAGCAATCTGCGGTTGCACTAATAGTGGTTGTCAGCTAATCCAATTTTTTTTTCCGCCACCAAGCTGTACTGTGATGCTAGCATTATTGTGTTCCGGTTTGATAAGCAAAGTTAATGAAATTACTGGGATTATGCGACTATCTACGGCCTCAGGGTAACGAGCGCAACGCAATGCCACGCAAGCTTTTTAAATTTCAACGTTCTGTGTGGCACTGCAATTGTTAGGGACTGATATTTTGCTCACCATCAGGCAAAATCCACCACTCTAAGACTTAGGTTTCTAAAGTTCACTGTACGATTTCGTAAGACAAATATTTTATTTTAGTTGAAAATAGAGAAATTAGTTTGACGTAGTGCCTTCTACCGTTCCGTTCAGATTTACATTTCCTCTCGTCGATATTTAAAGAAATATAAATACAGCTTTGAAAAGTTGATGCAAAAGACCAAACGACAATTCAAATTTCATAAAAATTGCGTCAGGTTATAATTTCTTGCTAAATTATTTACGACATATTTACAGTTTTCTTTGAAATTTTATGAAATGAGAAATTTAATAGAAAATATGTCTTACTCTCGAGAACATATATTTTATTTTTATTACTAGGTAATCTTTCATGTGACAGTCCTGTGGGATAGCATAACGTACTAATGTACCATAATAAAGTGAAGCGGGAAAATTCAATTTTGGACTCTGTCCAACCACGGACTTCATGGGCAAGGTTTAAGTTATGAACGTTAGGTAATAACATATACTTAAAAAAATTGGCCGAATTTGCAAGTCCACGATTTATTATTTCACTAAAAATCCGAGTTTCTTTCATCACTACACTACACCTCAAACAATATTAAGAACACTGTATTAGATATTGATAAAATATTGCCCACAAATTAAATATTACAAAAGTAATACAATGATAGGACTACCTAAAACCAATCCCCAACCAATCCAATATTAAAATATTTATTTATTTATTTATTTTATTGCACACATACCTTCAACTTATACTTAAGCGTAAACATATGCACCCTGTTAGGAGGGCGTTGCAAACTTAAATTAGGTACTTAGTTAACAATATAAAATAAGAACTAAAAACTAATAGAGGCTTAGCAAGTAGGTAATTCTAAGACTTAGAGCTTGAGATCATAATGAAGTATAATTATATTTTTACTCTCTAGATGACAGAGTCCGACACTATTAATAAAAAGTCTAATTTCTATCATCCAGAAAATCTTTTAAGCCTTAGTAATATTTATTTATCAAGAAATTACGCAGTTTTCCTTGAAAGGTTTCCTTTAATTCAATTTTTATTATACTAGGATTTTGTTGTAAATTTTGATTGTCATTATATTGTGGCCCCTTTTTGAACAATTCAAGTTTGGGTTCTGGTAGTATTAGATTATGTGGCCTTCGCGGGTAAATAATGCACGTACGTAAATGTGATATCCTCCATTATTATTGATAGAGGAAAAGACTTTCCTTTCTTATTTCATAGTTTTTCATCATTTACTGGTATTTAAACCACTTTAATATTAGCTCGTACTTTAGATATTTAACTAAAAAACCTTTGTTATATTAGCCTGGTCTCAGTCTTTCGTTTCGTATTATTATTTAACGTGCGCTTATGGCTTGCACCTCTTTCCGTATGAGCTACGATTTACGATGCATTTGTCACATGCTCGCTAGATGTCGCTGGGAAACCACGAATGGTCAGGTACATGCCTCATACTAAAGATAAAATACGTTTGGAAGTGGACAGCGTAATGTTGGACGTAAGTGGAAACTAACAGTTTGTGAAAATTCTGCAAAATTGTCATCTGTAAAATTATATTTATCTTTACAGATATCGAATTTATGCATTCTAGCAAGAATTCTTTGACTGTCAAAACATCTTCATGAGTCGATATACATATCGATGATTTTTAAAAGAGTCAATAATCTTTTTTTTTGTCAGTAAGAGAGTGAAAAGGAATTTGTTTGCCTTACGTTATCTGTCATTCCAGCCACACAAATTGCAGCACCATCCACAACTATAAAATGCTAAGCCCTGCGTGGTATTGCATCATGCGGGCGTATTCACGAATCAGCGGCGCGAGTACGGATCTTTTCGATAAATAAAATTCGATAAAATTGACAGTTAAAATCGATAAAACCCACTTTATCGATGTTAACTGTCAATTTTATCGAACAAAACCCACTTTATCGATTTTAACTGTCAATTTTATCGAATTTTATATATCGAAAAGATCCGTACTCGCGCCGTTGAACAGAATTATCAGGAAGCCTGCGCCGATCTACCAGTTAGTGCCTATCAGAACCTTGAATTATAAAACATTTCGTTCATTTTGATATAAAAATTATTAGAAAATAAACATTTCATGGGACCAAAATCCATTAAATCTATATCGGAGTCCCTTCAACTTTTACGCAAAAAAAATACTCGCGATAGGAAAAGTTCTCCGAAAAGGGTTTTATTACTTTTATTGAATTCCTTCAAAGATTTGACCGTTTTCCGGGGGCGCACGTACTTTTCGGCAGAAGTCTTAAAACGTACCTTCCCCTTAAATCAGTGTTGCCAGTTAAATGTTTCTAAATAATAATATTTCAATCCAGCAACTCCAGAAAAACATAAAAGCTTCTCGATTTTTTTTGATTCATGCGGTGGTTAAAAATTGGTTAGATAGCCAAATGTATTACCTATAAATATATACATCACAAAAATTTCGCTTCCAACAGGATTCGAACCTGCGTCTTCTGGCTTGCCGGGCCAGACGCCTTAACCACTAGGCCATGGGAGCAATCACTGTTAACTGCGAAATTCTTGATATGATGTATTTCTTTTCGGCTTACAAGCCGTAGCTCCATCTAGCAGACCCGCTTTAGCGATGCCTACTCCATTGTGATACGTTACAGTACCAATCAAATGGCGAGAGATTTTGCATTATTTTGTAATGGGGAGTTCCTTGGGAGGGGTCGTCCTCCAGGACCCATTGACATAATGTGCCCCTGGCGCACTGAAGGTACGCTGAGGGGCGTGTTTACCTGCCTAGCTCAGTTGGGTAGGTAGATTCCTAGCTGAGGATTCGGTGTTGTTTAGTCAAACGAGTGGTTACACAAGAGGTTCTTTATTCATGCAACTTATATCTAGACATACATGGGTAACGGGGGGGGGTTCTTATTTTATCGGTGCTATTGGACCCGGATCCAAATAGCCTTGCTTGTATCTTCGACTTGTATCTTCTAAACCTTGCTTGGAAACCCCTGGGCTAAACCACCGTGCTTCCCGGACTCATCCCCGGGCCGCAGAGCAGTAGTTTACACCCCTAACTATCCCCTCGGTTAGGCCACCGTGCTTCCCGGACTCATCCCCGGGCCGCAGAGCAGTGGCTTTCACCCCTATCTATACCCTGGGTCAAACCGCCGTGCTTCCCGGATGTACCCAGGCCGCAGAGCAACGGTTCTCTCCCCTACCTATGGTTCCTTAGCGATAGCCCCGTGCTTCCCGAATGTACTCAGGCCGCAGAGCAGAGCTTCGCCGTCGGACTATTCCTTGTTGGCTAGGCGCCGTGCTTCCCGGATGTACCCAGGCCGCAGAGCAGCGCTTTCGCCCTAGAGTGAGCGACAAGGCCTGAAGACTCAAGACTTGGTCGGGTGCGAATCGGGGTACCCAGTCCGCACTTCCGTCCTAGCGTGAGCCCTCAGATCGAGTGCTGCCGCTCCATCGGTTGCGTCGCCTTTTATAGAACGCGCGTCGATCCCACTATGCCGGTTGGCCACAGATTGGGTTGTAGTTAGTTCCCGGCGCTGCGGGTGGCGGCGGCGCGGTGCGGGCGGCAGTGAAACTCGCTGCCTGGCCGGCGCGCGCGCCGTCGTAACGATTGCGGAGCCCGCACTTCGTTACATACTCCCCCCCCTTGAGAAGATTTTTACCTGTAAAAATCAATGGTTAAGCCGGGAATACTTTTGACGTATTACTTCTTACATGTTATTTCTGGCATGCTACTTCTTACATGTTACTTCTTACATGTTATAAGGCGCGTCGCCATTTTCTTCGTTTTTGCTGCCCCTGTCCTGTGCAACAAAAATACATACAAAAAAAAATTAATATAAAACATAGCCGCCTACTATGTTACCTTGGTCCTAACCTAATTCTTTCGCTTGTATTGGGGTAGTCTGCACACCCCTGTTTTACTTCCCCCACTTCTCTTTCTTCCTGACCGCTTCTTCCCCGGTCGTTTCTTCGCTTTACCCCCGGATTGGGCATGTTCTGATTTTTTTGAGTACCAATCTCCTGTTTTCTTCTCAATTATTGCACATACTATTGGATTCCTGGATAGCTCGTCCGCTATTTTATTTTGTTTTCCGCTTCTATACATGATTATTCTTTGTGTGTTATCGTTTACTTTTGGCAATGGGTATGCCCTCTTCTCGGATATTTCGTTTATTTTCCTGAATCTATACTTTCTGTTATCCTTCCTAGCTAACACAATTGGGGAGCTATAAGGGCTATGCGATTTCTCTATTATTCCTTGTGCTAGCCTCTTGTCTACCTGTTCATTTGTTTTTTCTTGTAATCTTGGATTTTTGGGATAATGTTTTTGTTTACTTGGTTTTTCATGTTTTAACTTGATCTTGTGTTTCAAACCCGTCTTACCTGTTGGGCTATGTTTGCATTTTTCAAACTCTGTGTTCAATGACGTTTGTAGTTTTTCTTGTTGTTGTTCTACCAATATTTCGTTCTGATTCGTGCGTATTTTATTTACTTCTGGGGTTATTTCTTGTGAGCGTGACCATTCTAGTTTCAAACCTCATCTGTTTAATATATCTATTCCTAGTATCAAATATGACGTTCGTGGTAATACTAGTAGTCGATGCTTAAATATTTTGTCATTTATGCTGAGTTCTACGTCTATTGACTTGCTGATGTGTGTTTCTGCACCATCGGCCATTAAAATTGATTTACTAATGGTTTTTGCGGATTCATTCATGCAGGTTTGATAAATTTCGTCATTTATATAAGACCGAGTTGACCCCGTGTCTATCAGTGCTTTATACTTCTTTCCTAATATCCCTACTTCTAAGAATACTCTGTTATCTTCTGGTGATGTATTTTCTATCATCGTGTAAGCTCTTTCTGTATTTTTATTTTGGCCCTTGTTACAGCAATCCTTGCTCAACGTGCCTATCTTCCCGCATGTACTACAAAAAATAATTTTATTACTTCTACAATCCCTATAAGAATGTCCCTGTTTTCCACAATTCCAGCAGCAAGTGTGGCGATTGTATTCTTTTATGTACTTACAATCTCCTGAGCGATTTGATAATCGTTGTGCTTGGGGATTCTTTGTAGCGGCTTGTGTCGTGTTTAGTTGCTTGTTTGTGCTTACTGTTGGCTCATAACTATATGTATATTTCTGGTATTTTTGTTCTGATATTGCTTCAAACTCACTGGCTAATTGTATTAATTCCTTCATTGACTTGAATTCTTGTTTCTTAATGTAAAATTTATATTTGGCGTTCATGTTTTCGTATATTCTATCAATTCTTTCTACTTGTGTCATTTTTGCATATCTTCGCATTAATGTTTGTATCTCTGTTAAGTAGTCTATAAATTTTTGTTTATAATGTTGTTTTTGGCGATTACTTTTTCTAACAGGTTCGCTTCATAATTCCTGGGGAAGAAATATAATTTAAAGTCTTCTTCAAAATCCTCCCAGGTGCTCCAATCTATGGAGTTATTACGGTGCCATAATAAGGCTTTTCCTCGTAACAGGCGTGGCAACATTGGTAATAGTTTATCCGGATTCATCGCATTTGACACGATTAGTTCATCTAATCGTTCTAAATATTCTATTGGGTCATTGAATGTGTCAAACATTATGTTCCCTTCTGACATGATTCTTGACCAGACCTTCCATGACTGGTTTTCTTGACTATCGTCTGTATCGTTTTTACTATTCATTTTTCCGGTTAACGGTCTATCTGTCCCTACTGGGGTATTATTTCGTGTTCCCTCCGCTGAGGGGCCTGGTATTTGCGTTTGCATTTTAGCGTGTGCTTCTAATATTTCCTGTTCTCGTACTGTTCTCGCGAGATTCTTTCTTAATTGATCTACTCTTAGACCTTCTGCTGGCAATCCTCTTGCTACCGACTCTTCTACTAGTTCCGGTTTTTTAATACCGTAAATCCAGGACGTGTAGGACATCTATTCCTAAGTCTGTGTCTGCGGTTATTTCCTATTGTATGTAACTGTTTGTTCGTTCTTTTTCCCGTTCCCCTTTGCTTCGGGAGGGCTGATTTTAACTAAACCGTAATCCTCACGCTAGATACGTATATAGCACCATTGCGATGGCTCGTTCCTCACAATTGGGCGCTTTTTAGTACGTTTTTTCGATTTGTGCCAATGTAATGGATTTGTTCTTCACAATTGGGCACTTTTTAGTACGTTTTTCATTTGGGCACCAATGTAATGGGTTTTTTCTTTGGGCGCCAATGTAATGGGTTTTTTCTTTGGGCGCCAATGTAATGGGGAGTTCCTTGGGAGGGGTCGTCCTCCAGGACCCATTGACATAATGTGCCCCTGGCGCACTGAAGGTACGCTGAGGGGCGTGTTTACCTGCCTAGCTCAGTTGGGTAGGTAGATTCCTAGCTGAGGATTCGGTGTTGTTTAGTCAAACGAGTGGTTACACAAGAGGTTCTTTATTCATGCAACTTATATCTAGACATACATGGGTAACGGGGGGGGGTTCTTATTTTATCGGTGCTATTGGACCCGGATCCAAATAGCCTTGCTTGTATCTTCGACTTGTATCTTCTAAACCTTGCTTGGAAACCCCTGGGCTAAACCACCGTGCTTCCCGGACTCATCCCCGGGCCGCAGAGCAGTAGTTTACACCCCTAACTATCCCCTCGGTTAGGCCACCGTGCTTCCCGGACTCATCCCCGGGCCGCAGAGCAGTGGCTTTCACCCCTATCTATACCCTGGGTCAAACCGCCGTGCTTCCCGGATGTACCCAGGCCGCAGAGCAACGGTTCTCTCCCCTACCTATGGTTCCTTAGCGATAGCCCCGTGCTTCCCGAATGTACTCAGGCCGCAGAGCAGAGCTTCGCCGTCGGACTATTCCTTGTTGGCTAGGCGCCGTGCTTCCCGGATGTACCCAGGCCGCAGAGCAGCGCTTTCGCCCTAGAGTGAGCGACAAGGCCTGAAGACTCAAGACTTGGTCGGGTGCGAATCGGGGTACCCAGTCCGCACTTCCGTCCTAGCGTGAGCCCTCAGATCGAGTGCTGCCGCTCCATCGGTTGCGTCGCCTTTTATAGAACGCGCGTCGATCCCACTATGCCGGTTGGCCACAGATTGGGTTGTAGTTAGTTCCCGGCGCTGCGGGTGGCGGCGGCGCGGTGCGGGCGGCAGTGAAACTCGCTGCCTGGCCGGCGCGCGCGCCGTCGTAACGATTGCGGAGCCCGCACTTCGTTACAATTTAAACTTTATGAAATATATTTTATAGTGTTAACCGACACTAGCGGATGTTCACATAAATATATACATCACAAAAATTTCGCTTCGTATATATTTATGTGAACATCCGCTAGTGTCGGTTAACACTATAAAATATATTTCATAAAATGTATTACCTATAGTTAATATAGATTTATGAACTGCGTATAAGTTACGTCTAATAGTTTATTAATTTCCCCAAGCACACACCCGTCCAGCAGAGTCACATCGTAAGGCCTCAACCTATTTCCATTTATCAACCACACCCCTCCACGAACTACCCTCCATATAAGTAGCGGAACCCTACTCAGTGTGTCAAGGGTCTATACGGATAAGTGTCTATTTTTTATGCCCACCCCTTAACCTAGAAAAAACATGGGGTAAGTCAAAATAAAACGAGTCAAGGCTATGGTATTGAGGACTAATGAGGTGGGAAGCACGAGTAACGAGATACGAGACATTTACCAGCAGATGGTAGGACTCTTCTCCGAGTCTTCGTCAGAGTGGGTACCACCGCTTTGATTGTGTAGTTTGCCGCCAATTAGTAGTATGCAAACGTTATTGTGTTCTGGTTTGATGAGCAAAGTAGCCCAAGTTTCTCCTTATAACATCAGCTATCTGCCAGTGAAAGTCCCGTCAAAATCGGCGCTGCTGTTTAGGAGATTACCCGGAACAAATACGCAGACAGACAGACCAAAATTTAAAAAAATCTTTTTGTATAGGTATAGTATATACTTTCTGTAGCTGTTATTTTGATATTACAACAAGACAATACAGATGATTAAAAATTACAGATGAATTGAGAATCTCCTTCTCTTTTGGAAGTAGGTTAGAAAAGAGATAACCGTTATATCTGAACAAAGCAGTCAAAAAATAAATTTATCATCTAATTCCTCAGCAACTTAGATATCACGTCTGCTTCCTGAAATTAGTGGGACGACTTACTTAATTTGTTTGTGGGAGGACTTACTCTTCTGCGAGTGTCCGTCTGGCTTGTTACCACCTCTTTGCTCGTGAAGTCTGCCGCCAAGCAGTAGTGTGCAAGCATTACTGTGTTCCGGTTTGATGAGCAGAGTATCCAGTGAAATTACTGGGCTTATGAGACTTAATACCTAATGTCTTAGGGTAACGAGCACACTGCAGTGCCGCGCAGGCCTTTGTGTTTCAAAGTTCTGGGTGGCACTGCAATTGTTTTGCTTACCATCAGACAAACGACCAGCTCGTCTCGTTACCAAAGACCATTAAAAAATATATATATATTTGCTATAAATAAGTATTTCCAAAGTATCATAACTATACTGACGTAAGTACAAAGATCCAAAGTTTAACGGCCAAAGTCTTAATTGAAGACGGTTTATGTGACAATTACGAAGGCCGCATAACTTTGCACACAAAATTTCTACTCGAGTAACATTGGCCAATTAACTGAAGTCTGATTCTAAGTACTTATAACCGACCTACTTCTCCACAACAACCGAGGTCCAAGTCATTAAGGCCTTACGTAATCTGTGGCTTATTATCTGGGACTTAGAAATCCTCATTTATTTGACAGGAGAATCGTAAGAATATAAGGCAAACTGGAAGAAGAGCTTTATCAGAAAACCGGTGTCAAATGTTTTGAGCATACGACCAAGGAATTTATGTAGTAAGTATATAAATTCTTTGCGTACGACTTTAACATTGAGGTAATTCCTTTTTTAACTGACTTCCAAAAAAGGTAGCTCAATTCATCTGCATATTTTTTTTTGTGGTGATGTTAGGCGATTTCTCCGTTAATTCTCAACCGGTTTAAATGATTTTTTTAATGAGTAGGATAAAGGGTGGTCCTTTTATAAATGCCACTAGCTTCTGCCCGCGGTTTTCACCCGCGTTCCCACAGGAACCGTGCATTATTCCGGGATAAAAAGTACCCTATGTTACTCTCCGGTCCATAAACTATATCTATGCCACAAATCAAGTAGATCCGTTGCTCTGTTACTGCGTGAAAGAAGGACAAAACAACAAATCAACAAACCAACAAACACACTTTCGCATTTATAGTTTTAGTAGGGATTAAAAATACCACCCAAAGGAATAAAGGGGGATGTAATTTCAAATATCGCGATATGAAGCCGGTGACCACTTTTTTAAAAAGCGATTTTGTACAGTGCCGCTGTATTATTGGAAAACACGTCCAAAACTTCATTAAAGATTAATATAGATGCGGATTTATTACAATCCGTCCTTCCTTATTCCTCTATAATCCAAGCTACAAACTCCGCTGAAAGAAAGAAAGAAAGAAAGAAAGAGAACATTTATTTAGACAACACTGCACAAAACAACAAAATACACAATAAAAACACAAATAATACAAAGTAAACAAAAATAGAACAAAATATAACCAAAGAAACAAAACCTAACAAACAATGAACTATCTATGCCTACATTATATTAATTACTCAGGTTGCTGCAATGTACAGTGAGGTCTAAAATGGTCTAAGCTCAGCATTATGCTGTGAAAAACACAGCGCTGATTTTCAGCTCAGACCTGACAGTGACTTACGAACTTTTTTATAAAACATGTAGGTTAGTTACACTGTAATCATAATAACATATAAATAAAAATAATATATTATGCAGTAAAAAAAAAACAAAGCGAAATGTATATTAGTGTATAAATGTTTAAATGTGTATAAATGTACATTGTAATATGTATAAAATCTAATAATAAAAAAAAAAAAACAATTTCAAATAATACTTATCTATACTTAGTTGCACTTAGTGCTGGAGAAAAAAAAAAAAAAAATTATTACCCTATACACATACTGCTACAAAAATAAATAGAATTATAAATAGAATTAGAGCCACAGGAAGAATAAAAATAAATCATAACAAATTGTTAAATATATTTAAAAAAAAAAAAAAAAAAAACTTAAAAGAGAAATGACAGATTTATGAAGCAAATCCTAGACGCAATAAAATCACTCGGAAGAGTAATTTGAAAATTAATTACCTAAAGTAGCCTTTTGAAGGTCCAACAAATGCTTCCTAAATCTAATTCTAAAAGTAGTCTTAACGTTAATTTCACGCAAAGGTGGGGGAAGGCTGTTCCAACATTTCGTGGCACTAAAACGGAAACTACCACGAAATGCAGCAGTATTGTGTCGTGGTGTGCGTAACATATATAAAGACGCTCGGGTTGCGTAAGGATTGTAATCTCGGCACCATGCAAGCTTGGAAAAAAGATAATTTGGCTTTTGCGTCTTAACCACACCAAACATTAAGACTGCAAGGTGAAGGTCCCTCCTATTTTTCATCTTCAAAATATTGTGTTGATTTAAAAAAGGTGTTACGTGACCACGGGAGGGTACATCGAAGCAAAACCGAGCACAGGCGTTTTGTACTCTCTGTATAAGATGTGAAGTTTTAGAGAAAAGTCGCGGGCCGTACACACAATCGACGTAGTTGAATTTAGATAGCACAAGCGAGTCTACTAACATCATTCTAAGTTCCACACTTAAAAAATTTCTAATTTTATAGAGAACTTTTAGGCGATAAAAGCAGTTATTAACGGTTTGAATGATGTGTTTCTCAAACCTTAAATGTTCATCAAAGATGAGACCAAGATTTCTCGCTTCAGTGACTCGCTCGATTTTCTCCCCACCTATGTTTAAATCAGGATTGAATAGCTGAATGTTGTGAATTTGGTGTTTGGTGCCCAATATCATAAGTTTAGTTTTATTAGCGTTTAGTAATAACGAGTTCGACGCAGCCCAAGCTTGAACTCGTTCCAGATCCTCATTTAACATTACTTCAGCTGAACGTGTATCCTCCGGCTTAAATGACAAATACATTTGTATATCATCAGCGTATATGTGAAATTTGCAATGTTTAATGATATTGACAATATCAGCACTATAAATGATAAATAGTAGCGGCCCCAATATTGAGCCCTGTGGCACACCTCTATTCACCTTACGTGCTACGGAGCGCAGAACATCACCACTGTCCTTTTTTATTTCGACAAACTGCGATCGTTCACTTAGATAGGTATGAAACCAACGGATCACATTGGAATCAAAACCATAATAATTTAGCTTAGATAAGAGCAAGGAAGAATTTATAGAATCAAATGCGCGAGAAAAGTCCAATAATACTAGGATTGTTCCCATGCCTTGATCTTGCGCCGCAATGATACTGTCTGTCACATCCAAGAGTGCGGTATTGGTACCTCTACCCTTACGGAACCCTGATTGCACATTAGGTAAAATGTTTTGTTTCTCAAGGTAATCTGATATTTGAAAACATACGACTTTTTCCAAAACTTTCGAAAGGCAAGGCAAAATACTAATCGGACGCAGATCTTTGATCACAAGTGGGTTCGGCACTTTCGGTATGGGTTTAACTATTGCAGTCTTCCAGATAGTAGGAAACACCGCCGATACAAGTGACTTATTAACTAAAGCTGTAATTGTGTCTAAGCTTTGAGGCAGAGTCAGCATGATCATATCTAAGGATATTTCATCAATACCTAGAGCATTCGACTTAATTTCTCTTAAAAATTTTAGAACCATAGCAGAATCAACGCTTTTAAAAGAAAAACTGCAGTCACCGTATTTATGAAATTCAAAAAATGTCAAATCAGATATACTAATAACCGTGTTACCAGGAATATTAAGAAAGTTATCATTGATTGTATCTGGATTGTCAAATTGTGAGGGAAGTTCAACAGATTTGGGCGGTAGGACCTTTGATTTTAGATTATTCCATAACACCTTAGAATTCCCAATACAACTATTTATGTTATGTTTGAAATATGCTTTTTTTTCATTGTATAAAGCAGATAACACTTGAGCCTTTAAGTCTTTATAAAAACGCTTATGAGTGTCTAAACTTGTTTCATGATATTTTGCTAGTGCAACATCACGAAGACGCATCATAAGTTTCACATTGTCAGTAAGCCATGGACTAGGTTTTTCTTTAATTAATATAGATTTTAAAGGAGCGTGGAGATCAAATAATAATTTAATGACATTATTCAAGTCCATAATCATATCATCAACATGAAGTGCTGATTCAATTAAGTCCCATCTAATAGATTCTAAGTCCCTATTAAATAAATCCAAACATATGTTTTTAATCGGCCGGTATGTAATGCGCTTAGGTGAAATTGTAGGCTTTTTGAATATAAATTCACAGCATATAAATGCATGACCAATATGAGACCCAACAATATTGACGCTTATACTTTTCGTACGGGCATTCGTGCAAACGACGTCGATCAGAGTTTTACTGCTGTCTGTAAAGTGAGTAGGCGAGTCCACAATTTGACCAAGACCAGTACACGCCAAGAAATCAGCGAATAGTTTGGTTTTAGAGTCATTTACATGTAAGATGTTAATATTAAAGTCTCCTAGGAGAATAATATAATCACAATAAGAAAACGAAGCAACAGAGTCCATTAAAGCCTCCAAAAAAATGTTAACGTCTAACCATGGTGGGCGATACGCTGTTCCAATAATTAATTTAGCAGATCGAACATTTAATCCCAGCCACATTTGTTCTACATTAGGGTTTAAAGGGTAGGAGCAGTAACGCACGTTGACACCTCGCTTAATGTAAAATCCGACACCACCGCCACGACCTCCACGCGTCGTTACCGGGCGAGGTATGTGCCGAAGGCGATAGTTGGGGACCACAGGGGCGCGGCCCTCCTCTCCCGCTCTTAACCAAGTTTCGTTAACCGCTAGTATATCAAAAGAAAATTGATCCACAGCTGCTATAAAGTTATCGTGGTTGGTACCCAAAGAACCAGCATTATGTAGACCAACCTTGAGATGCTTGTCATTACCCATAGTCAAAAATAAAAATGTATATAAAATGAATAGTTTTTTTCCGAGTAATATGTATGCTGCACTAAACCCTCTTGAGAAAGGGGAGAGGTCACGTCTCATCTCACTATGTATATACATATTTGTATACTGACTGTAAGTTCGTTGTGTTACAACAATCTATCCTACTAACAGATAGAATCCGATGAAATATGTAATTATATGTATATGTAATTATATATTTAATTTAAAGAAACTAAAAAACACACTTCCACCTCCTGGCTCCATCTTCAGAACCTGGACACCAAGTGCATTCTATTGAAGTCGTCAAAACGAATCATATGAGCCCAAACTCGAAGGGTTTACGCCACTGAAGAGTTCCACTATCCACCTCCTGACTCCATCATCAGATCAGCTCCACGATATCAAATTATAGTTTTATCATCCGAACTAGATATAGGTACATACAAAGTTTGTAGCCACTGAAGATTTCCACTATCCACCTCCTGGCTTCATCATCAGATCAGCTCCATGATATCAAATTATAGTTTACTCATCCAAACTAGATATACATACAAAATTTCATTTCGACACGACAATTACAGAAGTTCTGTTTGTTCTTCATCTCCTTCAAATAAAAGTAACTAATTCTGTAAACTAAGTAAGATAAACATCCCTGATAAAGTATATACATATTTGGTATATATTGGGGAACTTCAATAGAGTAGAAGATAGTACAATACCAATACTAAAGACACGCATAAAGAACTCACTCTTTCTGAAACTTGTAACGGAGCAAGTTTACGTCCAAATAAAAGTTTAGCATGCAAAGAACTAATCCACCACAACAATTTACACCGACTGAATCCTACTTTACGACTCTCAACCTTACCATTAAGACATACGATCGAGAATTCCGTAACTATTTGTTTTTAAGCTGAAAAGAGAAATGAGTATGTCGACACTGAAATTTCCCAAGGGCTCTGTTATCTACGACAACAGAAGTCAAGGTTATGAAGTATGTGTAATGTGCATCTGTTGGCGGGCTCTAGAGAAATCTCGACTAGTAGGAAATTGTAGAGTCGAGTGAGCATATTGTTGGATAGAGTAGAAGTTCTAAATAGCGAGAAACATTTCTCGCTAGACAAAACCTGTTTACTTATGTCAAAAAACACCCACTAACCACCTAACCACCTATCGACAAGCTTAAATAAATAATACATGTCAACTAGGTATAACAGACTTAAATCGTAAACATATCAGTATAATTATTAGTGGTAGGACTAACTCTTCTGCGAGTGTCCGTCTGGGTTGTTACCACCGGTTTGCTCGGGAAGTCTGCCGCCAAGCAGTAATGTGCAAGCATTACCGTATTCCGGTTTGATGAGCAGAGTATCCAGTGAAATTACTGGGCTTATAAGACTAAATACCTAATGTCTCAGGGTAGCGAGCGCACTGCAGTGCCGCGCAGGCCTTTATGTTTCAAAGTTCTGAGTGGCACTGCAATTGTTATGGGCCGGCGTTATACTTACTATCAGGCAAACGACCAGCTCGACTCGTTACCTATTAATTTGATTTTGCAAAAAAAAAAGAACCAATAAGTATCAATAAATCAAAAATGTGTTTACTTATAGATAGGCATTTCGAATTGCGCCAATTGATTGCCTCTCCTTATATAGGTAAAATACATGGGGACAACTCTACTGCCCGGTTATTGACTAAGTCCAGTTTGGCGGATCACAGAGTCACGCTAACACAGAAGATAATATAATTTATTGCCATAGTCGAAATCGATGAGGAGGACTTTATTTATTAGTGTTTAGTACTATACTAATAATACTAATGTAATAAAGAGGCAGTTTTATTTGTTTGTTACCGCGTTTCTCTGGAGTACTAGTCCAAATCTAAGATTTCTTTCACTAATAGAAACTTATATTACCCCTGACTGCTATAGGCTACATTTTATCGTGATTCAAGGCGTACCAAGCCGCAGGAGAAAGCTAGTGTACATAGAGTAGTGCTAAAATGACTTATGACTGAAACTGTCATCAATCTGGCAACATCTAAATTAGTTATATAGTTACCAGCTGTAAATTATGACCAATTCTAGCGCCAGACAGATGTCTTTCTAAACCAACAGATAGGGAACTAACATTTAACGATCGCGCAGGATAATTTATTCCAATACGCTATCTTCATCACTCACCTTAAATTATTCAGCTGAATATATTCAGGTACACAATACACTAGGCTAGAAACAAGAAAATGATCGGTGTAGACATTTGCATTGGATCGATTTGAGTGAAGCCGCTAGGCGTTAACACACGTCATGGAAGCGTTTACCACAGTATTGATATCTTTACAGTTGGTCAACTGAGTTGTCACTTAAAAACGTTCATTTTTCTATCAAGTACAATTGGGATGTTGCATGAAACACAAAATACATAATTTCTGTCCTTATACAGTTTTAAGAAGATCACATTATAACACAATAAAATAAAATTCACAAAAAAATATATAATTTCCACAAAGATGCATCTAAAAGTTTCCAAAATTCAACAACTTTTTATAATCCATTCGTAATTTAAATAAATGATACCACCAGATTTCATATATTTTAATGAATAAAACAATGTATGATAACTATGTACTTAAACGCATTTTTTCGCGGCCAAATCAACAAAATGCTTGTTTTTAGTATAGATTTACAGCCCGCGTAGAACTAGTGACGTCAGATGGTCTGTCCAATTTGTATAGGGCGTAGATACGCCCGCACGCTTAGTATATACGCCCGCTTTTGACTCCTTTTTGACGTTTCTAGCGTTCGATTTCCAGTTTTTTCGATTTAGACATTTGATTTTCTTGAGAAAATGAATTTGACAAGTAATTTATAAATTGATCGGCTCAACACAATTGGCTCACAATGTAAACAGAATTTAATGCAAGTAACCTGAAAAAGAGTTAAAGAAAAATTTTGAACGAGGTTGGTCCACTGCAAGCATATGCACTGTGTCGATCGCCGGCCCGGTTACTGGTAGCAACAGCCAGGAGGTTTGTCACCCTCGACGTCATTTACATAATATTTGAATTTTAATTAATGAAAACACCTGAACATTTAAATTATAAAGGAAGCTTGTTGTGCCAGAAATTGATAAAGTAGTGAAATTTGGACTGGCTGGATTTATTGCACACTAGCTGCTGGCCGCAGCCTTTCATGTTTGAAATAGGATTAAAATTATCCTGTAGCACTAATCATCATGATACTCATCATAATCATTTGCCGGAAGATGTCAACTGAACATAGACCGCCCCCATGGAACGTCTGGATCGGCCGAGGATAATGTAGCTTTCTATTAGTGAAAGAATTATTAGAACCTGATCAGTTGTTAACGGAAACAAACAAACACATTTGGTTGTGATAGAATTATGATTAAAAAAATATATTTATAAAAATTTAAAAAAAACACGACTGCCCTAGCCTGTGTCATTTGGGATGATGTAAGGATTCGGACAATACCACACATGTCCAAATCTGTTCATGCATTTACAAGTTATGATGGAATAAACAAATGCACATACCTACATACCCACATGAAGGCTGAAAACATTACACTGGATCGTCGTGTAAAAATGGCAATTTGAAATGATGATGGCTCGTCGGTAGTAAGGTTACTACACTGATATGTAAGTCGAGGGTTTGAATCCCACAACGATATTGAGCTTTCGGTGACGTAAAATATCGTTATCGTTATATTTTTTCTAATTACTTTTTAAATAAGCCTGTTTAATAAGTTTTGAAACTCATTAATAACTTCAGAAAAATCCATTAAAACTTAGTAGAGAAATCAATTTGCCTGAAGCTAGAAGGAATGGTCTTGACACGGGTTTCTATAAAATTATGTATTCAAAGACACGGTCTGCTCAATTTAGAATATAGATACCTATTTACTGTAGTGGTATTAATGTTTATATGACTATTTGTCTTTTTTTTTAATAAAAAATATTAAATATTATTGAATATTATGAATATGCTTAATTACATTATACCAAATGCAATAACTTCTTCAATAAGACCACTTACCATTGCCTCTCTGCGGGTCAATCTGCGCTTGTAGGATGGAGAAGCCAGGGGCGATGATAGCAGGAAGCGTGCGCGAGCGCAGAAGCGGTGGGGGCATTCGACGCGTGCGCTCACCGCCGCCCAGCGCCTCCGCGGCCGCCGCCGCTGCCGCTGCGGCACTGTAGACAAGACAAACAATTGTAAAGTAAATAAATTTAAAATGTTAACACACTTACGGGATGATGTCAACACCATCATCGAAGACGTCCACTATTGAACATAGACCTCCCACATAGAACGCTATACGAGTATACTTGCTTCTTGAATCCAACGGCTTTGACCGCAGAAGTCGGTCCACCTAGATATTTATGTAAATACTTATATCTACAGTCTATAAGTTCAGAAAATAAATATTTGTCACCCGTTCCGGTTTAAAACATATGGTGTTCCTTTGCGATACTTGCTTATTGAGAAATAATTGATTGTTGTGATTTACCCTTTCAATCGGTATCAAAAAATACAGGCTTTTTTTAATTTAGCAGGTTTGAGTCGTTACTTAGACTTATTAAACATCTTTGGGTCCACGAGGCCAAGAGTCCAGTTCCTCGTGGACCAAAGACCAGTCCAGTGGACCAGTGCGGCAAAGGAGTTGGACTACGAGGAACGACCTCTTTGAATGCAGTATTACTTATTATAAAAAATAAAGGCAAGGCACGAATAAGTAAAACTTCCTGACTTTAATATTTACATGGTACATGGAGTACAAGTACTTGCACTCCATGTACCATGGCTGTTGGTTGTGAGACACACTGTATACTATCTAGTTTTGCATCTCAATACAATCGTCTGGCTGAAAATAAAAATAAAACTACTCGCTGCCATAGAAACATTGTCACGTCTCGTGTAGCAGCAATGAAGTTGAATCCGGCATTTATTAAATTTACCATCCCCAACCGACTTCAACTACGTAAACACGTCGGAAAATATGAAGAACCACGTACTTCCAAGACAAACGTGCCGCGTGGCGAATGAACACATTGTTTTGTTCCCCAACGCCCTGCATCCGAGATGAGAGCTCAGACGGGCTAGACTAATAGACATTCACGCTCTTTACTCAACCGTGCGAGCTTATGTAAGGGGCACATTAGACGCTAATGCATGATTGATGGTTATGCATCAATAACGGACCCCGCGCAAACCATGGAAAAACTAGGATCACCATCGCTGCGACTTCTACTCAAAAATAGTTTCACAACCCCCGTGCAGAACCCGTGGTAAATACGCGGTGGTGTGCAAGTGATGTATTAGCGGAGCAATCGTCGCTTTGAGCCCAGGCTGGGCTTCGAGGGAGTGAAAGAGACAATACTATCTGGCAGTATGGCTGTTCTTGTCTGGATCTTGGTTTTACTTCAAGCCATGCGTGAGCTTATAATACCTCGTAATCCACGCTTATTGCAAAGCCTTGGTTATTTTGACAGCAAAACGCAAACATGCATTCTAATACAGGTAAACAGGTCTAATGCCGACCTAATATCAGCCAGACACATAGCACCTCCACTGCTGGGATGCCTTTTCTTGGGGAGAGTATGGGCCACCATGCATGCCCAACGCATTTTGGTGGAAATCACAGTCATGTTCTCGAATTGTGTGGTTCTTTCACGTGCGGGTTTCCTCACGATATACACATTCACCGTTTTAGAGCGATTGTGGTTAATCCGAACACAACTTGATAGATGAACACAGTTAATAACCACCACGTATCAAGCCTGCATTATTCCTCGACTAAATTAAATATAAACAGCTGCACCGTGAGAGCTTCATCTGTGAGGGCCCTTAATCGCAGTCAAAGCCACAGCGACGCCGCTGAAAACTGAAACCTGTGATGTTTCTTTGATGTTCTCTACAGAATGGGATAAATCCGATATCTATCAATTAGGCTGCGGCGTACTTATTTTTAATTGTATCTTTATTGTATTGGTGGGTAACGACCGGGTATATGGTAGGACTAACTGTTTTGAGAGTGTCCGTCTGTGTGGGAACCAACGCTTTGCTCGTGTAGTCTGCCGTCTAACAGTAACGTGGAAGCGACTCATGGGTTACGTTTTGATAAGCAAATAGGTTTGTGAAATTACTGGGCTTAAAAGACTGCATACTGCATGCATTAATGTCTCAGGGTACGACTGCCAGTGATGGGAAGCATGACGCCTACCCATGAATATTGCAGTATCAACTACAAATTTTACAGACAAAAGATTACGCGCCACTGTAGTGCACTCGTTTTTTTTTATGTTATTTGGTAACGAGACGAGCTGGTCGTTTGCCTGATGGTAAGCATAACGCCGGCCCATAACATTTGCAGTGCCACCCAGAACTTTGAAACAATAAGGCCTGCGCGGCACTGCAGTGCGCTCGTTACCCTGAGACATTAGGTATTAAGTCTCATAAGCCCAGTAATTTTACTAGATACTCTGCTCATCAAACCGGAACATAGTAATGCTTGCACACTACTGCTTGGCGGCAGACTTCACGAGCAAAGCGGTGGTAACAACCCAGACGAACACTCGCAGAAGAGTTAGTCCTCCCACTAAACACCACTAAACTACTAAACACCACGTTACCACTAGACATCGAGTACTTAGTCTCACATGGGAACACGGATCTACTAGATAGAAAGAATTTATGAGCGGTAGGTACCTATGGTTTGATATGGTCTGGTATATGTCTAATAGTGGACTGATACAGGCTGATTATGATGATGATTTGATATTTACTTTTGAGCTTCTCTAGCTAAGAGATAGTGAAGCTACCGACTCAAAGGTCGCGACGATTCAAATCTTACAATGAGTATTAGCTATCGGTGTAGGAAACCATCATAACGCTACCGTAGCATACCTAGTGGTAGAAATTTTCTGACACTCGGCTGAATTGCTATTCATGCCGCTTAAGTTGCAAATCGGTCACCTATTGGTTTATTCTGGTGGCTGCACTTAGGAGCCAGTCCTATTTTAGGATTGATCTTAACACCAATACTTGTCTATTTATCAAAACGCTTGATCTTTCATATTACCAAGGTTTAAATTATTAAAATAATTTATAAGACTGTCTGAAATATTAAAATAAAACACATTTTTAACGAAGGTTGTTTTTATTTAACTACTCTGTGTGACACTAGCTTCTGAAATACTACTGGTTGTTACTAATCCATCTGGAAGTTTAGTAACATTTCCTGAAACTGTTATGTTGTGTTTACTAACATCTATAATGTCATCATCCACTTCCTTTACATTATTTGAATCAATTTTTACATCAGTATCCGAAGAAATTACATCAGCTTTTGTATTATTTGCATCTATGTGCGTAAGTTTTACATCAGTTTTTCTTAAAGATGCTTTAGTAGTGTTCATATCTTCGTTGATGTCTTTTGGTGGTTCCGATCTATTCAAATCAGGTTTGTCTTGAGTGTTGCAGAATATGTTATTGAGACGTGGCACAGCAGCTAAAAAATAGAGTTGAATTGAATTGAGTGAAATTACTTTACTTAATCTCTCAGAATTATAAGCGCACTGCAGTGTGCCACGCAGACCTTTGTGTTTCAAAGTTCTGAATGGTGCTACAAGTGTACATGCAGTGTGTAAGACATAGAAAAATTATCTATGGTGCATTCTATGATAAACATCAAAGATCTAACAAATCACATTCATATCAGAAACTATAAGTTAAAGCCCAATTTTATTTATGTTAAAATATTCATAAACTGGCATTAAAGGTACAGGTGCATGACTACTTTTAAGTTCTGGGAACAAAAATGGAGAAGAAAATTGTGCAAGCAAATTTCAAGACAAAAGCTCTTCAATGTCGATTCACAAGAATTGATCCACAAAGTACTTTGGTACCAAAACCAACTGAGCTTAATAAAGTCTGGTCTATATTACCATACCAAAGGAAACCAAAGGAGACGTTTCAAAGCAAAGAAAGTTTGTTCAGCGAATTGCTCGCTTCAAGAAATTCAATAATTCAGTCTTGCGTTTGGAGCATCTTCAATAATATTGTGTATTTCAGTTGGAGGTAACACAATAATTGAAATAATAAATACAAGATATTACACTTTCTATTTATGGAAACTACCTAAACTTAGATACCTATTTATAAACAAGTGGCAATCGGTCCTTAGTAAAACAGTTGCTTGCTAATCCATAACCTGAAAGTTTAGTCAAATTGTGCTTGAGTTTCATTTTAAAGTAAACACTTCAGGCTGGCTAGTAACTCTCAAGTAGAAAATCTATCATCATGCAACTTTGAGAGTGTTCTCATTGTCTACACTTACGACCCAGTGTCTATTCTATAGGCGTAACAGCACCATATCATCGGATAGTTACATGTTTTCCTTCCGTTAATGGAGGATCCGTGTACCTACCAATATTTTTTTTAGTTTTTAACCGAATTCTAAAAAAGGAGAAGGTTATCAATTTGGAGGGTTTTTTTATGTTTTGTGACCTCAGATCTTTTCATTTATAAACTGATATGAAATTTTTTTTTTATATGAAATATTTTTTATACTTTCATATTGGTCCCATAGAAATTTTATCAAAATCGGTTCAGTAGTTTATCCCTGAAGTCGATTCGTCGCTTACTTAAAGCAATTTTGTCACACTTCTATTTTTCTTTTTTACTTGTTAACTACTGTCATATTCTTATTCTTATCTTTTTTACTGTGTAGGTATTATAAATATTACTGTTTTGTCTCTATAACTAATAATAAATTAGACTTAGCTCTCAAGTACAGCTGCCAAAATACTATCACTAGATGCTTCGGCGATTTTCGACTAGAAGATGGAAGCGCCTTCTCAAAAAAACAGTTTTTCAGACCTCCTAACAATTATTATTACAAGGTGAGTAGCCGATCTAAGGGGCAGGCCTGTTTTCAGCAATGGAGGTCTTCCAGCTGATGATGATCATAAGGTCACATCGCTATTATTTACCTAAGATTCCTATTTGTCTGTTCGTCAGGGACAAATCTACAAATTGAAATATTGTACAAACCTTCGGTATAAAGACATGTAGTCTTAAAATAATTATCATAATAAATAAAACAGTATAAAATAACAAAAATAAATAGAAGAGAAGTAATTTTATTCAAACTAAAATAAATTGCAACTTCATTGCGAATTGCTGGTAGAAGACTGAAAGTAATGCTCAACCATCACAGTGTTTAATTAAAGCTAGTACAGAATACAGAACAGTCCTCATTATTCTTACCAACAAGCGAATTGCAAATCCCAGGTACATTCGAGCTCCCTTCTATTCCCAGCTCCAAATGAGCCCTCCCCACATTGGATATTCCGTCAGCGTCTAGTTCCAAATGGCCTCTACCTAGAAAAACAGGGGTTTTATTTTTTACCATATTTGCGTGGACTGTGATTCTTTTAGGCCTTTTTGTGGGAGTTTGAATAACGCAGGAAACGTTTTGTATAATATCTGCAAAAACGCTTTTTGGAATTTTGTCTTTTTTAGTTGCAAACTAAGCCGCTTATTAACCCGTCGATAGCGGATAGAAGACTTTACTACATATACTAATCGTATTTTACGCAATTTGGCTCTTACTTGATTTGTTATGTAACAAGCATGGACGATTGCTAAACAATGACTTCTGTTTATAGTGTGGCCGAGCGGGAACTTGTGCGACTTTCAATCCGACGCACCACAGTTCGAATCTCGACTCGGCCCGCACCAATGACTTGTATCAAGTTATGTGCGGATTATTGGCACTCGCTCTAAAACGGTGAAGGAAAACATCGTGAGGAAACCGGCATGTTCAAGAACCACAAAATTCGAGGACATGTGACATCAACCAAGCCGCACTGGGCCCGCGTGGTGGATTATGGCCCATATGGCTCTCTGGGAGAAGGCCAGTATCCCAGCAGTGGGAGCGTAAGAGGCTGATAATGATTAACAAGAGCTTAGAAATACACTGTTATTGGTCATTATCTTTCTACAGTTATTTAATTATTATATTTGTCCATATCAACCCAAAACCTATAGACCAGAATATTTTTAATACATTTTTATATATAGCTATACCTTTCTCTAGCTGATGACATAATAAAATTATCCTACAATTTAATCATTAAGTTAAAATAGTTTTCTTGGCTGCATTCCAAAAAACATCGATTTCGATTTACGACTCTAAATAAATGAACTGTCTTTGTAACAAAAAGATCAAAGAAGATTTAATTAACTGATACTGAATACTTAAACATAAATTTCATCGACGTACGTATGAACGCACGGCGTCTTTATAAGTTCACTTTGTTATACGTATGTCTGTCTGTCAAGGCGTTAAGCAGTAGGCGTTGCATTTCGGAAAACAAAATTATTATTATTATTGATTTAGTCTAAGATCTTTTTCGTTTTTAGGTTTAGGTTCTACAAACGCACAATCGATGCTTCCTCGGAATTATTAACAGCAGCGCGAAATCACCTGCATGAGCATAATCTAAAGGTTGTTTAAAAAGGAACAAAGCAGTGTTGAATGAAATGTTTTTTTAGGTAAAAATCATCTCTAAATGAACAATACAATGCTACGCAGTGATGTGTAATACAAACTTCAGAGTGGCACTGCAATTGTTATGGGTGTTATGCTTACCTTAAGGCAAAGGATCCGCTAGTTTCATTGTCCAATATATAAAAAAGTAAGAGATACCTAAAAATTTTTTTTTTGTAATCCGTCCAAACAGTATATGTTTGCGAAAGTGTGTTTGTAGGTTTGTTGGTACGCTTTGTCCTTCTTTCACGCATCGGCGCAACGGATTGACGTGTGTTTTTTTTTCATGGATATAGTTTATGGACCGTAGAGTAAAATAGGCTAATCTTTATCCCGGAAAATAAACTGTTCCTGTGGGAATCGCAACGCAAATGAAACCGCAGGCAGAAGCTAGTTAAAAATAAAACTAAGTAATAAATGTTACCAGAAGTCCCATGGTTCAAAAGTAGGCTTACTACTCCTACGTTGCTGATCCCATTCGCTTTCATAATAATTAAATTCTTGTCCTTCAGTAAGGTGTCTAATTTCTGCTCTGAGTTATTGGTTTTATGATCGTGCTTTTCTGGTTTCTTCTTCTTCTTGTCTCTTACTTCCTTAAGTTTGAATTCTAGCTGTTTTCAAGCAAATAGAAAATAGTTATTTGTTATGCAAGGCTGCAAAGTTGTTCTTTGGTGCGTGTACTTGTATTGAAACCTTAGGAATCGAATAATTCTAGGATTCTATTCTTGCTTTTATTTTTTTTATTCTAGCTAGAATACTAGAATTAGCACAGCGAGGTTTTCAAATGTACGAGACAGAAAATACCTTAGCTGCCGAGTAAAACACAATTTTTTAACAATGATCATTTGGTACAATTTTCTGGATTTGTACAAATGCTCAGTTCGTTATAATTTTGATGATACGATTTAGCAATTTGTACAATCTGTCATTATCTGTCAATAATTACTAGCAGTTATTACAATATCTTGGTTTGTCTAAATTATTAATTCGTTCTAATTTCGATGATAAGATTTGGAAAAATGCTTGCACATTACTGCTTGGCAGCTGACTTCACGAGCAAAGTGGTGGTACGGACAATCGCAGAATAATTAGTCCTACCACCTAGTGAAAAAGTGTAAATGATAATTTGCACAAATTGCGAATTGTACGAATCGCGAATTGGACAAACTGCGAATGTGACGAATTGAGAAAATGTACCAACTGTTCATAATTCCAATTTTTCATCTCACTAAGGAAGAAAAAGTCACTCGAAATCTGCGTGTAAAAGTGCTTTTTATCTGCTAGCGTGGAAAAGGATGTTTAAAAAAGGTTTTGTAACGGTTGTTTCTGAGCTAGTAAGATGAAAATTTAATTGTTTTTCTATCAGCCACAGTGGCGTAGGTAAGGTATCTATTAATAAGTACGCCACTTTATTGTCATTTTGACGGCTCCGTAGCTAAGTTGGTAGTAACCCTGCCTGCAAAGCGAGGGGTCCCAGGTTCGAATCCCGGCCGGGGCAGATTTTGTGTAAGCATGAAGTTTGTTCTCGGGTCTTGGATGTTTGTGATGTGTATCTGTGTGTGTCCATGCCACCTGCGACACAGGGAATCCTAGTGCGGGGGTATGAGTGTGTAAGTGTTTTTTTTTATTTTAATTTAATAAAAGATTAAATAAAAAACTACAGACCAAACAAAGACAATTTTGTTTGAGGTTTTCTATCCTTAATCTGTGGTTGTTTCAAAGTGCGTACCATTTCCAATAAAGCGTCCTTTTGTTCTAAAAACGCTTCGTCCACCAATTCGCTTCTATGTTTCGAGTCCCTAAGCGGACTTAGGGCCAGCGTGCTATTTGCTCCAGTGGACTTGATAATATCAAATACAATCTGGGAAATAATCAAGTGTAACCATTTGGAAATGAAAATAGAACACTTGTCAACGGCGAGATAAAAATTAATAATTTAGAGAAATAATTTATCGTACCTACTTTGTGGTACACCAAACTCAGTAATTGTACTAAGCTAAGTACAGTAGCAATAACAAATATAATAATCTTGCTGTAGATATAATAACTCAACCATCTTTTGTTAGTCCTCCCACTAGGGAGGACTAACTCTTCTGCGAGTGTCCGTCTGGGTTGTTACCACCGCTTTGCTCGTGAAGTCTGCCGCCAAGCAGTAGCGTACAAGCATTACTGTGTTCCGGTTTGATGAGCAGAGTATCCAGTGAAATTACTGGGCTTATGAGACTTAATACCTAATGTCTCAGGGTAACGAGCGCACCGCAGTGCCGCGCAGGCCTTTGTATTTCAAAATTCTGAGTGGCACTGCAATTGTTATGGGCCGTTATGCTTTCCATCAGGCAAACGACCAGCTCGTCTCGTAACCAAATAATATAAAAAAGTCAGAGCAAGGGAAAAGCAGGCGTATGGCGAAAAAAAATTTTAGACGCTATCTATTGCTGTACGTACGCGTTCTACTAATCGTAGGAGTCGCACCACTGAATTTCCTGCTGAATTAGCGTACTGACAATATTTTATGTCAGTCGTAAATTCTAAACTTCTTTATTGTTTAATCCTCAAGATACGATTTCACATAACAGTCTCAAAATACGATTCGGCCGAAGCGAATACGTGGATTATTACCAATTTGCCATTTTAGTACTTTAGCTCGAAGCCAGTTTCAGCCAGTAACAGAAACAAAACAATAAAAGCAAATAGTTATCATAGAAAATAAAATCAAAGGCCACCGGCGCACATACCGCGAAAGCTGTGAGCGTCAAAAACTGCGCCATCACACGTTTAGTGCTTCGTTGAAATAAACCAATACAACATCGATATACTGTTAGGGGTGGCAGTTCTATCGAAAAGATCGAAAAACGAATCGGAAGTAAGAATTAATTTTAAAATAAAACTGAAAATAGAAGATCTCAAATTAGTAGAATTATGTATGGATATTGGATAGGTTCTATCCTATTTTATCCGACTTCCTACTAATATTATAAATGTGAAAGTTTGTGTATGTGAATGTTTGTTACCACGTACCTCCGTAACAACTAAACCTATTTTGATGAAATTTGGATTGTACATAGTTTAGATTCTGGAATAACATATATCTATACATCATATATATCTATACATCATATATCTATACATCCATACATATATCTACACATATATAATATATCACGTGGGCGGAGCCGTGGGCAGAAGCTAGTTTCTATTAGTAGAAGTTGCATTTCAAAACATAGCAAAGGAAGATTAATTGATGACAGTTATGTTAGATTTAAAAAGCAATTATCACTAAATTAGTTTTGTAACTCCCTCTTTAGAGACGATGTAGTCGAAGCTAGTCAGCCTAGAATAGGCTTACAACTGAAATAGCCGAGACACATCGAGAGGTGGTACTATATTTTCATCTTATCAAAACTTATAGGCATTATCCCTAATGACATTATTGTTCTTTTTCCAATTTATTTAAATCTATTTCAATTGTACCTAAATAGAAGACTAAAACTTTTTTTTTATGTTATTTGGTAACGAGACGAGCTGGTCGTTTGCCTGGTGGTAAGCATAACGCCGGTCCATAACAATTGCAGTGCTACCCAGAACTTTGAAAACAAAGGCCTGCGCGGCACTGCAGTGCGCTCGTTACCCTGAGACATTAGGTATTTCACTGGGTACTCTGCCCATCAAACCGGAACACAGTAATGCTTGCACACTACTGCTTGGCGGCAGACTTCACGAGCAAAGCGGTGCAAACAACCCAGACGGACACTTGCAGAAGAGTTAGTCCTTCCACTAACACCATTTTTGTAGAATCAATCATATGCTTCCAATCGAAATAAAAACCCGACCTTGGTCGAAAATATTTATTATATTCTCCAGCCTTATCTCTGCGCCACCCCTAGCGCAATGGTAGCTGGTAACATGGCGGTAACATATCGTTGGTTTTACGACCCGGAGAAAATCGGAGTTTATAAATAAAACAATTTAACGTTTTATGCAATGCAGGGAGTGCAATGACGAACGCAGAACTGCAACACCACTTCAGCGGGCAGCGCTTGAACGCAAAGGAATGCTGCGAGGTTTCACAGCTACGTTTTAGATGAATTCGATTTATGGCATTCTAAACTAAATTAGTCCGTTTTATTGAGCATGTGAGACTTAATACTTGACGTCCAGGGTAACAAGCGCACTGCAGTGCCGCGCAGGTCTCACAGTTTTGAGTGACACTGCAATTTTTATTGGCAGGCATTGGCAAACGACACCCTTGTCTCCTAACATAGTTAAGAAACTTTTGAGGCTTTTGCAGATTTGCAGATAACTTGCAATAATACTTCAATAAGTATATTTTACTAAAAAACGCTGGAAAATCGATTTAAAACGTTGTAGAAAGATTCATAATTGAACATCCACAAAAGATTGGTCCAATCAACCAGCCCACAAACAAAAGAACATAAGTATACATAATCGGAAAATCAAAACTCAATCGCTACAATTTGCTCACAATTGGAATTCCCAATGGCGATCATAAAACCGAAAACCAATAAAGGCCCAAATCGAAATTACGAAACAAGTTCAGATTTGATTTGTTCTCAACATTCTGTATTTCAATCGACTCGTTATCTCCACTCCTTGCAAGGCGGACGGATGGTAAGCAAATCTAAAAGTTTGCTACTTGTTCTTAGCCAAACTTCAGGGAAACTTTTTTGAAAAGGCTTTTGTGAATGTCTTTGGAAGTTGCTGTCTTGTTACGTGATTGAGAGCTTTCGTTTTGTTGCTTTTATTAATGCTGCGTTGAGATACATCAATTTATGGTTTCGTGAAACGTTTCGCGAAACTTCGATTATTTTGCGATATCCATACTAATATTATAAATGCGAAAGTTGGTTTGTCCTTCTTTCACGCAATAACGAAGCAACGGATCGACGTGATTTTTGGCACAGATATAGTTTATGGACCGGAGAGTAACATAGGCTACTTTTTATCCTGGAAAACTGCACTGCACGGTTCCTGTGGGAACGCGGGTGAAAACCACGGGTAGAAGTTAGTGTGACATAAAATTGACATTGACATCTGTCAATAAAGTTTTACAATGTTGACAAGTTGATTTAATTTGACAGATCGGTTTGACGGTTCCTGTGGGAACGCGGGTGAAAACCGCGGGCAGAAGCTAGTAATAATATATGGGGGGGGGGGCTAATGAGGACGATGGTAGCAGTATAGGGTATCCGAACATGCCAGCCGCTAGTTTATAGGTACAAAGTCGTATCAGTTGTGTAGTTCGACAATGATCAACCTCGTGAATCCTCGTGAAGTCTGCCGCCAAGCAGTAATGTGCAAGCATTACTGTGTTCCGGTTAAATGAGCAGAGTAGCCAGTGAAATTACTGGTCTTATGAGACTTAATACCTAATGTCTCAGGGTAACGAGCGCACTGCATTGTCGCGCAGGCCTTTGAGTTTCAAAGTTCTGAGTGGCCCTGCAATTGTTATGGCCCGGCGTTAAGGTTACCATCATGCAAACGACCAGCTCGTCTCATTACTAAATAGCATTAAAAAAACACATGCGGTTGAGGACGGTCCGTGTGTTGCAAACGTATTGTTGGTTTGTTGTCATCTTGAATCGTGTTGCCGGGTGTAATTTTTTGTTGCTCTACCATACTCACACTCACTCTTCTCCTATAACCTTTTGATGTGTGTTGGCATCACAAACTATTCCATGATTATTTGGCATGACAATTAGGATAATAACTGATTTATTTTCCAAAGATGATGCTGTGCCAATCATTGACTCCGGTGCTGGCGTGGCTAGCCGTGACCAGCGCCCGAGATACGGGCAAGTTCATGAAGACTGTGCCTACAATATCCAACTCCCTTGTCAACCTTGGCAAGATGGAGATCTCCTTTTACTTCAACGGGAAACACCCAGGTAACTATAATATACAAGTAGTAATTTTCCTGAATTTCAAAGCTACCGCTGTGATATTGCATTCATATTACCATCGAATATAATCCTCTTTCTACAATTATTTATACACGAATGTGTTACAGTGTTACGTAAATTGACGCAATCTTCTTTTTCAGATAATATGCAATCAATATCCGATCGCAGCATGCAAAGTGGGCTCTTTTCTCCGGCACAGACAGTTGAACAAGGTTGCGCATGCAACAATTTCCAGCCTGCACCTTCCTTCCTTTCCAACCCAGCTGAAATCATCAACAAGATTCTAAAAAGCAATGACTTGTTCAAAAATCCTTCGTCTTCTCTTTGCTGTGACTCTCACGAGCATATGCAAGAGAGCACTGTTATCTTCGAGGTCTCTCCTAACCGTGCATCTCCTAACTTTAACACTCCAAAAAACCTGAATTCTGTTCAACTTCCAACAAACTCTGTTTTCCGACGAGGCCCTTTACTTCCTTTCTATACCGATAAGGTTAGTCCTGGCAAGCCAAAAGCTGTAGAAATTCTACTGTTCCCAAGAAGGAAAGACATGGCCACTTTTGAATTCACAAATTTGTTATCTCCTAAGAAAAGGGACTTACTGAAACCGGACATTCAAGTGGTTGGAGACAAGGATATGAGTTTCAAACCCTCAACCTCTGTAAAGAAAGATTTGACTCTTTTGGATAAAAATAATAAACCAGCGGAGCAGTTGCAAACGACTGCTCCACCTGTTACTAAAATCAACAATGCACTGTAAACATTTAAAATAAACAATAACTTATAATTTTTTTTGGAGTTTTATTTTAGACAGCTTTAGCTTTTTGAAGTCTGCTTCCCTCGACGAAGGTAACATTTATGATAAAATCGGTGGTGGAGATGCATGTTACGTCAATGCAGTTAGCATCGCACTGTCTCGGAAACACATGCGCGACTGATGCATTGACGACTTTACGGTAATGTTCGTAACAGTTGACGCATGAATCTGAATCACGTTTTGCGATTCTGTACTCCTAAAACTGTATACTTATGCCTACTCTGATTACTTCAAAACAGAAGAATTGCGCAAACAACAGGTTCCCTCTGCATTCGTCACAATACAGATTCTGAAGCTAAAACCTAGTCAGAGGCACGTCCACTCGACTCGAAATATCCAGGATTAATGAACAAGTATAGCTAGATGACTTCTAGCTGTTGCTCATCCATAGCTAATTTTAAACAAAAAATGTACGACTATTAGTCAAAGGAAAGCAGTGATGTACGTGAGCCGTTGAATGCTCTCGTAGGACGCTCTGTTTCGGGTCGTGATCTCCGTTAGCCGAGTACGTGAGGGTAGTACTAAATGCTCCATTCGCAGTGAACAATGGAAATTATCTGCAGGTAACAAAGGTTGCTTGAGCTAGCCGGAGTCTAATAATGCTACTTTTGTATATTTTGATGATTTTATTTTATGAAGATATTATGCCTGTTTTACAGAGTCGGTGTCTTTTTTTACGGACGAGTGCTATAGAATTTTTAACGGCTTAATTTGAATGTAAAATGAGAGCCATTTTAATTGAGCGAATTAAGCACTTCGCTTAACACTAATGGTCGGCATTCAGGCTCCTTAGTAGCAATGTTACCCTGCGATAATATTTATTTTGGGCTTTTACCAGTATTAATGGAAATTAAGTTATGTCACACCGCTATTAAGAACCTAACGAGTTTAGGAACCATTTTTTACATTTCTAAATAACTAGTAACTTTCTAAATAACTTTATAATTATTGAAGAAGTATTTATGGAACGCATTGTTTTAAAAGGCGTTACGAATTGAAATCGCTTTGAGATCTCCATCATTTTTAGGGTTTCATATAAAAATGGGATTTTATGTTTTGCCCATTTTCATGTAGAAAACTTGATTGGATCAAAATGATACTTTTGCCGTACCTTTGTTATTGCCAGCAACTTCACCGAACGTGATTATTCAAAATGTTGAAATTCGGGAGCGAGATAGTGGCGTGCCATATTCTGCCCTCTAAATAAAAATTGGAAACCTGATTTGTATCTTTATTATATCTTTAGACTCTGTCATCTATTCCAGGGCAGTATTTAAATGACTATTAATATATGTAATAAATTGGAAAGTAACAATGTCTATCTGTTACTTCTTTAAAGTACTAAATCGATTTTAAATTGGCAAAGTTATTTCTTAGACCAGAAAATTCGACATTGGTTACAGCTAGTATTTCTTTTATGTAAAGAAGTTTAAATTAAGGGACTCACTTTTCGATGTAAATTAAAATGGCCTAATAAGACTCAACATTTCGGCATCACGTTTTTTACATATCTTTTATAGTATTTCATAGTATTTTTATCACGGTCACAGGTCGATGTAGTACAAATGAGAAAGAATCTAATTTAACAGTAGGTATTGCTGTGTTGGTTGGATATAAATGCGGGATGGGCTTTAAAATACCCACGAGAGTGGAATTTTGAATGAGGCTGAACCGTAATGTTTTTACGTACCTGCTGCATATAAAATGCCAAGCGCTATACTAATTTTGAAGCAATATTAATAAGAGCGAGTGTGGCCGAGCGGAAACTTGTGCTACTTTCAATCCGACGCACCATAGTTCGCATCTCGACTCGGCCCGCACCAATTACTTATATCAAGTTACGAATCACGAGAAAACCATGGAAAAACCACGATCCCCGCTTGACGTATCTCTATCGTCTCGTACTCGTATCGTCTATTGTGGCTGTGGTTGGGGCTTGATGGAAATTTATTCCGAGCATGGCACCCGCTTCTATGCCTATGGTTCTTCGAACTCTATTCAAAAAAATTGTTTCACAACCACTGCATGCTCAGTGCAGACGCCGCGGTAAGTAAGCGGTGGTGCGCAAGTGATGTATGTAGCGTAAAGCGGAGCAGTCGCTTTGAGCCCAGGCAGGGCTTCGAGACAGCACTATCTGCCGTTCTTGTCTATTTCGTGGTATTTCGATGGTTTTGCATCCAGCCACGCTTGAGCGTGTATTATCGCGTAATCTGAGCTTGATGCAAAAGCGTGGTTATTTTGACAGCAAAACGCATATTTGCACAAGCGTCTAACATAAACAAGACGCCTGTCAAGCGTGGTGTATTATGGAAAAATTTCCCCTTCATGGAGGAGGCCGATGTTCAGCAGTGGACGTTTTCCAGATGACGATGGTGACAAATTTTAGTTAGAAACCTGTCATCATCATCATCGTCAACATTATTAATAAAATTTAACTTACTGTTTGTCTTTCCTCTGCTGCCGCTTCTTCTTAAACGCCCTCTTTACTCTCAGAAGAAGAAACGCAGCTCGGTCGATAGTTAGCACCGACGGCCGCTTGGCGGCGCTAGGCTCGTCCATCCCCTCTTCCTCCGGCTCATCGCACAACCTCAGGCCAAGCCATCGCTGTTTAGTCGCAGTACGCGTTTTGACGTCGCGATGAACACACGCGTGGGGAACACTGGGCGACTAGTTATAGCATTTTATTTTAGGCTGTTCAAAAAAGTTAACATTCGAAACGTCGTCGCGTCGGGAATAAAATTAATGTATAATATTCGTGATATTATCTATTAAAAGTTAATTTATAGCATTTTATATGTCGTTTGGGCACTTGAAATAGCACTTCACTTTTGGTCACACAATCACGTCCACCAGTACCTGCAACAGACAAAAAATCATTTATGGTTTTTTTTGTAGCTAATAAATAAAATAACAATAATAACGATCATATGGCCCTGAGTATTGACTAACTTGCCGTGTATCAAAGAATCAGCTTTTACTTCATGATAAAAGCTTGTTTTTAATAAAATCTATTGTAGTGTTAATTATACTGTAGATGGGAGTATCTATATAATTAATACACTGGAATACAATGGAGAGCGTACTCTTAAGCAAGATCTTAAAGTTAATGTACTGTTAGCAAACAAAGCCTCGAGCGTTTGGAAGTCTAGACTAGCGAAATAGGTAGCGCTAAATCATATGTAAATTGGATTATTAAGTTATTGTTTTAAATTTATTATAACCAGGATTAATCCAGAATCAAAACTAATTCGATAAGTCCGTGATTAAAATTCATTAGTTAAAATAAATGACCGCCGCGGTCGGCTCGAAATGGAACGCTGTAAATCTGACAGCTAATTGCTTTATTAAAAGAAATCCAGGACTGTCTAGTTTCTAGTTTGAAATATTACTTTTTAGGAAATAATGACAATAATTGTTCTAAGGGAATGAAAATAATTTGGCTCTATTTCAGAAGAGACGAAATGTTTTCCAACTGGAATCTGTTACAGATAATTTTATCAGAGCCCGCGGTTTCACCTGTGCGGAGATGTTAGATTTCATGATTTTTAATTTATTTCACGGAACCCTAATTCTTTTTCCAAAATAAAAGTAGCCTAATTTACTCCTTATAACATCAGCTATCTGCCAGTGAAAGTTCCGTCAAAATCGGCCCAGCCGTTTCGGAGATTACCCGGAACAAACAGACAGATAGACAGACAGACAGACGTAAATTTAAACAATGGTTGTTTTGTTATAGGTACCGTATATACTTTCATAAGCATTTGGTAAAAAGCTGTTATTTTAATATTACAAACAGACGCTTCAATTTTATTTATTTGTATAGATTGACAGGTTAGCGTTGGCCTCTCTTATACCTACCAGATCTTAAGTTATCACTAGACAGATGGTGGTGAACACAGTAAACTTATAAAAAATATGAAGGCATTCCAATCCCTGATGACATTTTAGTTAGCTATAAATAACAAAACTCCAACGACGTACGACCTATAAAAAAAACAGAGTGCACTATGATTTTATTGACAGAAATATGTGCCCTACACGACATATCCATTTCCTGGAGCGTGACGACGTGTGGTGACATGCTATGATATGTTGTGATTTTTATATGTCGCCGTCGGTCGTGAGGTCGTAACTCGTAAGTTATAACGCGAGTTACGCCACATCGCTTGAGATCTTAATACGCCGACGGACGTGCGTGTAAGATAAGAACGTACGTATTCATTTATGGTTCGCGAATCTTATTTGTAAAATAATGTTAATGTAGTATCTACCTTTATCTATACAAATAAATGAAATTGAAGAGTCTGTTTGTAACATCAAAATAACCTAAGGACGGGCTCTATGACGAGCCTTGGGAGAGGCTTATATTGCTCATCATGAGTCGGCTGACACAGCCCACAGGCTGATTGAGATGATGATGATGATGATGGATGATGTTGATGATGTCATCATCATCATCACCATCATCATCATCTCATTATAATTTTATTCTTTAGCTGTCTGCATGATAAAGGTCATCTTTTATCATGCAGACAGCTAAAGAATAAAATTATCTGAGAGACAAGACAAGAGCGAACAGGTATATTATGACATACTAACATGTAGTGAGATGCGGTCAAACACAACCCATAATGTTAAAGACATACAGAACGTAATTCGTATAAAGTAGTCAAAGTAGTACAAAAACATAATTGTGGTACTTATCGTCATTTAGCTAATAAATAATAGGTAAGCTACCTGATTTGTTTACTAAATATCTAAACATAATAGAGCTTAGAAAGGGTCTAGGTATTAAATTAGATTTTCACTAGCACAGGTGCAGACAATTTTCGGTGGTAGTTGAACGAGAGAACATTGGGTATGTTTCTAATTACTAATAATATAGTTTGGTTTTATGTTCTTTGTTTAGTGACGATCAATACGCTGTAGAGAAGTGACCCTAATTTAGGAAACCAATTTTAGTGGGAGTACGTCTCTAATTAAGGACAGGAGAAAAGGACGGAATATAATATGTTAGATCTGCAAAATAATGAATTTGCTTGAAACCACTGTTAATTTACACGACAAGAATTTAATGCCGTATATTTTCCCGCTAAAAAAATGATAACGGTTACCAATTTTTTTTTTCGACTTTTTGGCAAAGCTTTACCAGTAGTGTCATCTACAATTAATAACATTACCAAACCCATATTGGATAAAATTTTACAAATAACACAGCACAGTTCAGGACTATTATTAAGATTTATTTAATAAATTAAATCATAATCTTTAAGGAATTATAGACATGACTCATAGCTTTTCGGACTGTAGACTTTGTTTTGTCCTCGTTCTGAGGCAAGCACCTTTGTCCACATTGTAATTAAGATATAATAATTATTATGATTTATGAAATAAGAAATTTTAATTTTTTTGCGCAAGATATCTCTCTCCTGTATATATGGCGGTCAAGCGCTAAGTTATTCAGAAATAAAAAGAGATCGGTATAGTTGTATGAAAAATTATGTAAAGTCATATGAGCAATTTTCTACTTATTGAGTAGGTATTTGAAATAACTGATGTACAATAAAATGATTGGTACTGTGTTTTTATTTGTTTTGTAGAAATACATCACTACATTTTTATTCCAAAAAGAAGGCTTTCAAAGACCAAATCGATAACCATTCGAGCAAATAAGCAGAGTTGATCAAATAAAAGGATTTACACCTCCGTGATCACAACTCTGATCAACGCTAAACATTGATCTGAGAACACCAGATTGTATCGTTAAGCTTTTCTTTGAGCTTTTCTTTTATTTAAATTCCTTTTGTTGGGAAGCTTCGGGATTTACGAAGATGGCGAAGTTGATTTGTGTCAATGTATACTTTGATAAAAGGTTTTGTTACCTACTATAGATATTTTGAACGATGATAAGTATCTTTCTTGGTTCAGGGGTAGGTCGCCCGCTGATCCGTAGGTTAGTAGGTTAGTTAAGTAGGTAGGGATATTTTTATACTCAATTTGTTACGATTTAACCATCTTGCCTGACCTTAAGGTACTACCCCGAGCCAATGACTTTACTCATTCTGTTCTCTTTGCACACACTGTCGTTTGCGTTGATGTAAAAAAGAAGGAAGACCGCGCTGACCACTAAGATTCGAGTAAAAATCCAAAAAAGCGTAATTATTTTAAAATTAGATTCTTTTTTTTTTGATCGAGTTAATTTGGTAAAAAATTGTTTTGATCACGTCAAGTAATAAAATTAATATATATTTTTTTCCAGTGCCAGAAGCTCATCTAATTTGGCTAAAAAAACGCTTTAAGGGAAGCTGTTTAACTGCTATATACCTACGCCTTTAGCGATGATGTGGTGAAGATTGTGACTATGCTAAACCTTAGTTTAGTTCTTTAGATTAGTTAAAAATCTGTCCCTAAACACCTGTCGTGTTCAGACAACTGCCTCTACCTTGGACCACATCATTAGGTCTAAAGATCAAGCAATATAGGTAGTGATCAAGCGCTACCAGGAATAATTATCTCACGTTCATTAACGATATACTATGTACATTGTAAACTTTGTCGCTGATAAAGCTATCTACAATCATCATAGGAGTCTAATAAAAACAACTTCATTATTCAACCAAAACTGCCTAGCGTGTCACCGATTCCCATAACGGTTACAAAAACAACGATAACTAATAAACAATTCCCCTTTAATGAACAAACAAATAAATACTAACGGAGCATCTCATAAAATTCTCCCTTTTCCCAACGCGTTCAACTTTCTCTCATACGAATCTACTCGTATAATCACGCTATTTTTCAAGCACACGTGATAAATATATGTGATAAAAATTACCTTTTAATTTACTCACTTTTCTTTTTATTAAGTACGGTGATTTATCGGTAGCACTTAATAGAAAAACCATACTTAATAAAGGCATTCTGTCCGTTTTAAAATAGCTCTAAAAGTTTATGTAGGTAGGTATTCCAGCCGGATACTCGCCGCTTCTCTACAAAAACCTCACATTAATTCCTAACGCTGACTTTGTACTTAATTCGCCGAAGAAAAAATGAAGTTATTCGCTACGCTTTTTATCCCTCTGGCGAGTATTAAATAAATACTTTTATTTTTATTCTAAAGGTTGTGTACGAGATTTATTTTAGTCTGGTTGTTTGCGTGTCTTTTTGACGAGAATTTCGAGAATAAAACTGATCTGACATAAAGAAGTACTGTAGGTATAGGTAAAGGTCTAATGTGAATGGATTTCTTACGATCCTAAACACACTGACTTGACCCTTACTCGTTAAAGGGCATCAAAAGTGGTTCTTTTCTTTTACTTGAATTTATTTCTAGGTAATATAGACATTAAAATAAATGAAGCGAAGAAAATGATCAACTTTTAGTAGTTAGAAATGTATTTAAAAAGGGGTTTTAATTATTACATACCTGCTAGCTTCTGCCACCGTCTTTACTCGCGGAGATAGTCCCACCGGAACAAGTTCCGGTATCCCCCACTACTTTTTAGAGAAAGTACTTTTTGGAGAAAAAGGTGCCTAAGTTACTCTCCGGCCTATAAACTATATCTATGCAAAAAATCACGTCGATCCGTTGCGCAATTGCTGCGTGATAACTTATAGTACGGATTACCGTTAACTTACCAATAACCGTAAATATATTATATAACATGTTCCTCATCAGCCTGCATCAATCCACTGGTGGACATAGGCCTCTCCCAATAAGCGCCACAGAGCCCGATCTTCGGCTTTCCTCATGAAATTGCTGCCAGCTATCTTGCGCAGATCGTCACACCATCTGGCCGGAGGGCGTCCCACACTACGTTTGCCTACACGTACTCTCCACTCTGAAACTTATCTACTCTATTGGTTACCGGGTCTTCTACAAATGTGACCAGCCCATTGTCACTTCAGCGAGCTTATCCTTCGGGCTATTTCGGTTACTTTAGTTCTCTGCCTGATCACCTCAATCCGGATTCGAACTCTCAGAGTCTCTCATATAACATGTTATTATATTAAAATTTAACAGTTGTTGTATTGTGCAACTTCAATAAATAGTTTTTATAATAGCTATCTATTTATTGATTATAAGTATTTCTTATAACCTCTCTTCTCTTATAACACATTAGATTTTTTTTTTATGTTTTATGGTAACGAGACGAGCTGGTCGTTTGCTTGATGGTAAGCATAACGCCGGCCCATAACAATTGCAGTGCCACTTAGAACTTTGAATTAATTAATTAATTAATTGAATTAAAGAAGGCATATGAATTAATATTTTACAGGTCGGAACTCGGAACTTTATATCATATGGATTTATCTAATATCAAGGCGATTGTTACCTTTTGACCTAAAAATATATCATAAATAAAGGAAGGAAGAATCTCTGTCGTAATTATTGGCAATAACCAACTTATGAACCATAAAGAGTCGCGCTACAAAACAGATATACCTATACAGAAGGTTAGCTTGGGAGCTTAGGCCGCGGCCGTTCGTAATTCTATGCACAGCCTCAGCGGCAGGGTTAGTATTTGGTTCATGTGGTCCTCACTTTTGTAGAATTATTATATCCTTTGATTGCGTGAAATAGGATACTGGTGTCGATCCTGTCGTTTTCTACCTAATTTTAGTTCCACTCTATCTCTTTCCAGTACATATCACGAGAAACATCTTCCATGTTTGGCAGATCTAAATTTAGTTTTATAGTCAAATATCTTCCATCCTAAATAAATTAGACGCCACTAAATTCATTGCCGTTTACACTAGACACAAGCAAGTGGATTAATTTGACAGGTCTAAAATATATTCCATCTCTTTCTCATGTTCTCATTTATAAAGAGAGATTAAAACTAAAATTGGGTTCCGTATGAGGTGACAGACTCGACACCATTGTATCCTTATCCTTAAAATAATCATTCATAATTTTACTAGATTTTAGGTCTAACTCTTCTGCGAGTGTCCGTCTGGGTTGTTACCACTGCTTTGCTCGTGATGTCTGCCGCCAAGCAGTAAGGTGTACTGTGTTTCCGGTTTGATGAGCAGAGTAGTCAGTGAAATTACTGGACAGACCTAATGTTTCAGCGTAACGAGTGCACTGCAGTGCCGCGCAGGCCTTTGTTTTTCAAAGTTCTGAGTGGCACTGCAATTTTTATGGGTCAGCGATATGGTTAACATCAGGCAAACGACCAAGCTCGTCTCTTTATCACAGTATATTTTTTTTATTAATAATCATTGTTATTCATTACACACGACTGGCTTTAACCTGACTCATGAGATTGCTGTAAGCACGCGGCGATGTGTGCGTGCGCCTGTTTCGCTCGTTACATGAAACTAGCCTTCTGTATATCTGTTTTATGCTGAGTTGCTACGCCGTCGAGTAAGCACCTACAATACTTTGGTGAGCTATAAATCTTCGGATTCGAGAGATTTGTTATAAGAAATATTGCAATTCTTTTAATCGGTTTCGTTTAGTCTTTGGTATATATTAATAGACAAAAAATAAGGAGGTTTTCTAATAATACGTAGAGGGTTTGTCTGTAGTAGTTCTGTGCTGTAGGTATGCTTTTTACGCGCCTATCATACTACCAATCTAAAAAGGGAACGTTTTTTTGTTTGTTGTAACAGAACTGACCACCGGGTCATAAATTTAATGAAAGAATACCACCTCTAAGAGTGAAAAATGAGGAAAGAAATGTCATATATTATTAACGCGATATTTTTGTCGAAGACGGTTCCCGCTTTTTACACACGATCCAGTTGTCTATGCCTCCCGCGCAGCAGTGCGATTCAGAAATAAAGCAAACTCCCGGCGAAGCTCACCCAGTGAACCGTTCTCACTTCTCGCACGGCGTTCACCTCACTCAAATTGGTAAAAATGATAGTAAAAATGATGAAGCTGGGCGAAGTGAAGTGACACGCGTATCACTAGGCGAGTTGCTACTGCGTGACACATTGCTTAGAACTATTAATCGGTAATTGTCGGTTTCCAACATTTCATGTTGTTCAACTCGCGCCCGCGCATCTCAGGTAAAAAAAAATCTATTGATTCGTATCGTAAATCACCTGTATATTCACCTCCTTAAAAATTGATACTGTTTACGTATACACTTTGTATAATTATGTGGAAAACCCAAACATTTCAATACTTAATTAATCTGTCCAAAACAGGTAATAACCGGTAACTAAGGCCTATTTTAATCAACTTCAACTATAATGAAGATCGTAAAAACTCAAACGGCGTCGTACGGAAGTCTATTTCCAGGGAATAACCGTACTCGGACGTAAATAGAGATGTCACTTTGGGTAGTATCCGTAAATACGGATAAATTAGACCTGGAAGCGCGCTTGAATGATTTATTCTTTATTTTTTAATTTACGTTATTTAAGTAAATTTAAAAAATGAATTAATGTTTTTTAAATTAATGAGACATGCAGGGCTAACATGCGCACCACGACAAAATTTTGTATACGGTTTTGTCTCGCTCTTTCTCTCGCGAACATGAGACAAATGCACGACATAAGCATCGACAAAGTTTTGTCACGTTGGGCATCTTAGCCCTAATGGATAAGATTGGGCCACAACAATAAAAATATTACGATTAATATTAAATTATGTACCCAATTGTGGAATAAAAAGGCATAAATAAAAGAATGCTTAAATTTAAAAGATATTATAACACTGATTAATTTTATGTGGAATCTAGTCAGTGTTTTTATGAGACGCTGAACTGTCAAATATTGTAAACTCTCTGTGTAAATTTCATATTTACCCGGATAACGTCTTACGAAATTATGGCAAAGATTATTTGACTTGACGGCTCTTAAACTATACTGCCACAATGTTCATCCAATGTATTATCTTCTGCCAAAGTGTTTAAGCTATCTTCACAAATGTAATTTCTGAATTTTACCAGCTTTTTTATGCATTACGAAGGATATTCCATTTTTGTATAGACCAATACAAATATTTTATTTCATAGAGTATATACTCTTATGATCTGGATATATCAAGATTACATGATGCACTTTTACAATTTGTCATGCAGAAAGAAAGATGGTAACCTTTAAAAAAATGTGTTGTAACTATACATTTATACGTTTACCTCAGCCAGCGGTTTCACGATCAGCGATTTCCACAGGCATTTTTCCGAGATAAAAAGTAGCCTATGTTACTCTCCGATTCATAAACTACATCTATTCAAGAAAATCAGTTGCGCCGTTACTGCGTGAAAGAAGGACAAACCAACACACCAACAAACCAAATAATCTACAAACACCCTTTCGTATATAAGGGCCAGATTAAATTCTCAGAGTAACCCGCTTAGACCTTTGTAATTCAAGGTTCAGAGTGGAACTGCAATTGTTATGGGCTGGCTTTATGCTTACCATCAAGCAAACAACCCGCTTGTGTCGTTATCCAATAATCTAAAAGAAAGACTAAACGGTAACACATAATCCGAAATCTTGACTCCATAGCACCCCATCACTAGCTGGTCAGGCATTCGAAATACGTCAGTATACGATGCCATCAAACTATTTAGTAGGTACCTACAGGAATGGAACAGACAAGTTTACGAGGCTTTTACGAACGAGTGTCCTTTACTTCGTAATTATTTTTCCTTTAAATATCTTTTTGACATCGTCATAATGTAACACGTTAATAGGTTAATTGAGATAGATTTTTTCGCAAACTTTTAGCTAAATGTGAACCGATTGTGGCACAGTGAATGCTGCCGCAGATTGGGCCACCGCACGCGGCCACTAGAGGCAACCACTAGACGCAGCCACCAGTGGCTGAGTGCGACTTCTAGTCGAAACCACCGGTAGCAACAAAATAGAAAACAAGGGGCGCTCGCCGTTCTTATGCTGACCGTAGACGCTTATGCAAACGTGCGTTTGCTTGTCAGAATAACAACGCTTTTGCATCAAGCGCGAATTTCGAGATACTCGACAAGCAAAACGCACGTTTGCTGCGTCTACGGTCTGCATTACGCGACTAAGCGCCCTCTTTTCTTTAAGTATATCCAGCTTTCGTATGGAAACGCTCGGCATACTTTGCTAACACTTTTAAACGTACTATGTAATGTTTTTTATATATATTCGATAGGCTCACGTTTGACCGCAATCTCGCCTGATGGTAAGCGATGATGCGGTCGAAGGTGTCGAACGCTTGCCTAGAAGGTACCTGTTCAGTTTCGTTTTGAAGACTCCCAGATTATATTTATCGGGAAACATAGACGCTGGCAATGAATTCCACTCCTAAGGAGTTCATATTGCTCATATAAAGGATGAAACACAACGGTTAGTGCGTATAGGAGGGATATCAACCATAAAAGTATGGCGCATTGCTGAGCGTCTAGTGGTCGGATGATATAATCGAGTTGAAGGAATCAAGCTATGTAATTCCATCGCACACTAGCCGAAATGTATTCTGTAAAATGTTTTTATTCTAAGGTAATAAGACCTAATTAATTCCCATAAAACGTTAGTATTAGGCTATATTACCTTCAAGCATACCATGATAGTTACCATTTTGAGGAATGAGGGTGTTATTATTTTGATGAGGGTGTAATGAAAAGTGTTACTAACTGCTCCAGTTCTTAGTTACTCTGTGTAACACTGACATAATGTTTTTATTTTTAATGTGATTAGATTATTATGACACAAATAAAAGGTCAAGTACCGATAAAAAAAATGTACTTTGCCTATGATCATAACAGGTACCAGGGTCGTAACTATGTGGTGACGTAGCCTAGTTTCAAAAAAAATCATATGAAGTACAACACGCGCATAAAACCCGAAATAGTACGTAAATAGACGAAACCTTTAACCTAATGGTTTGAACCTTGATCCCGAACTTCATAATAACATTATCTGTACCACAAAGGCCACTAGGACATGACCTGTTTAATTGCTTTAAAAAATATTTACTATATAGTTTTCACACGAAAGTGCTGGTAGCCAGTGTCTAGGTAGACTGGTTTTGAAATCCTTTCAGAAAGTAATTAAAACTTAAATATTATTATGTTGACTTATAATTGTGTTTGTACTGAACTTTCTCGTAGTAGTTTGTACGTGTATTTTAATAATTATATGTAAGTAGTTTGGAGAAACTAAAACACACTACCACTTCCTGGCTCCATCATCAGAAACTCGACACCAAGTGCAATCTATTGGACTGAACAAAACAAATCATATGAGCCCAAACTTGAAGGCTTTACTTACAGCCACTGAAGAGTTCCACTGTCCACTTCCTTGCTCCAGCAACAGATCTGTTCCATGATACCAAATTATAGTTTTGTCATCCGAACTACATATACAAAACAGTTTAATTTTGATACGACAATAATTAGAAGTATTTTAAATAATGTTTTTATACTTAGACTAGCTTTTGCCACGGTTTTCACCCGCGTTCCCACAGGAACTGTGCATTTTTCCGGTATAAAAAATAGCCTATTACTCTCCGGTCCATAAACTATATCTATGCCAAAAATCACGTCGATCCGTTGCTCCGTTACTGCGTGAAAGAAGGACAAATCAACAAACCAACAAACACACTTTCACATTTATAATATTATAAGTATGGATATGGATTAAAATAAGAAGGTAGATGCAGACTCTAAAGTTGATACAAAATCAAAACCCATAAACTCTAGTAGCTTATAGTCGAGTTATGTTGGAGTTAACATTTAACGATATGGAGGTAAAACTCTATCCATTTAGCCCAGCACTGCACACTACCACTTGACTACAAGAACAGAAGACAAGCAGGGCGGGTGGCTCAAACAATGGCGATTGTGACTGCACGCCGCCTTTGTAAGTGAAGAGCACTTAGCTTGCCTTCCAAGAAGCTAGAGAAGGAATTTGGAACAACTTTTATTCAATAAGCGCCCATTACACGCTAATGTTTTTGCATTTTGCTGTCATAATAGCCACTGCTTTTTGCAAGCCCGGATTACGAAGCATTACATTCTCAAGGGTGGCTTGATGTAAATCCCTGAAACAGACAAGTGCTAGAAAATGCTTACTACCATGCGATTCAACTGTAATGTTCCAGGTTTGTATCCAGACTGTTGTGAGTGCGTAAGTACTTCCCGAATCCGTCGGCTAAGAACAGAATCAACTCAAAATTCATCAGTCGATTTAAGACTTACTTCCATAGAATCGGCCGTTTTCAAGGCTTTATTATCCCATGCTAAGCGGGAATTTCTCGAAATGATTCAGCGCACGCGTGCAAAATGCGAGTCCAATCTATTTTAAATTTTCCCTCATCCCTTCCTAACCCCAATTAAGGGGAGCTACACGCTGGAATTACCATGCTGAAAGCTTTTGTCCAACTTTCCAATGCATTTAATCTCAAAGGCTGGATTAACATGCGACGGGGTAGGGTGAAACAAATGATTGTGGCCTGCAAAAATTATTTACAAGAAATGCCACTGGGTGAATCATTGGTGTTTATTCCTCGCTACTGTAACTTCCCTGAATAATACTATAATTGAAAGAAGCTCTTACATATATTGGAGATGGCAGTCCAAAGCCACATTGGAAGCACGAAGCTGTAGAAGCTTTTGATATTTATGATGAGCTTTATGCTATGAAAATGAAAATGGCATGACGTACCCTGGAGGAGGCCTGTACCTGAAGTTCATTACCAACTTAATCATTTAAAATGAAGATGAAATATGAAAATGAAGATTTTTTAATAATGTAATTATTATGTTTACGTAATAATTGTATAGCAAAGTTTTAAGACGAATGTGTTTTTAAATAGTTTAAATAATTATATTGGTATGATATAATTAATATAAACTTAAATTAAATGTTAAAGTGATATTAAAGTAATAAATATTGTTAAAAACATGAATATAATAACCATTGTAAGCATGAGTTATTTGGTATTGGAATAAAAAGGCTTTTTTATGTTTTTCTTTTATTTATTATCCTCTTAGTAACTTTTATTCCGTTTATACTACAAACTCATACTTTACCTAAATATTATAACTTTACAACGATACTTGCTTATCAACTAACCTTCCTACTCGATTACTCAACAAGAACAGAATAACAATTCTTCATCTCCTATATTACCGACGTTATTTTTTTCCCGCCTAGCACATTTCTTCGGTTGGCACTACCAACTTCGTGAATAAATCGTTTCCGATGAAAGTTACAACGAAAGACTAAATATCACTATTATGTTCAAACGTACATAGCTAAGATCGTATTGAGATCGATCGCAGAATCTCAAACAAGAGACCGAATGCGTGACACCACAATGAGGTTGCTGTCACTTGAGCAACGGGTTCGCATGACGGTGCACTTAATTAGTGAAGAAAAGGACCCGTTGGGAAGTCGGTGAGACGATGTTCTTTTATTTTTTAAAGATATCCTTGCATTTGAAAGCATTTTCCCTTTTTTAGCAGATGAAAAAATGGAGGAGGTTCTCAACATTTTTTTATGTATGGCCAGTCGACCACGCATAAGTTTTTACAAAGTGGTCCAATTTTTATCATTCTATTTTTATTTGATTTTATTCGAAGGTGGTCCCATTTAAATTTGTAAATAACAATCCATGCCTTAGGGTAGAAAAAAGGGGATGATTGATTGTCCACCGTTTTTGTTGAGCAGCACACATTGGTAAGTAACTTTCAGTATAATTTTTTGTTAAAAATCCTTCGTTGAAATAAAGCTAACCAACTAAACTATTATTCGTCAAGTCAGTATTATTACGACTTTTAAAATTCAGACAGCAAGCAAGGAACAACGACGTATTTATCTATTAGGAAAATATTCGCTGATTCTAAAGAAAAATATGTTTAAGCTAGCTCCTAGCTTACCAAGTCTAGACTTCTAAATGGAGTCGTAAATAATAGAAGACAGACGCAAAATAAACGCTTAGGAAGTAAAACAAAGGTTTTAGGTGATTTCTTGAGTTCCTCTGATAGTTAAAATTTATTTGCTACGTTTGTTTATAGAAAAAGTTATTCAATAACACTTAAAAGTTTAGACAAGAGTGACGCTGACGTATACAGTAATTTTATAGAGTACTCAAAGAAAGATGGATGGGAAGAATATGTAAGAGGTTCTCTGAAAAATTACACGACCGCCTTGAAAAAACATACGGATTTTCAGAAGGAAAAATATGTGGATAGTTTTTTGCGACTTGCTTGTCAATAACTTAATCCAGACCATCAATCAGGTTAGAACTTATTAATATTTATTTGTTTACGCGTAACATACGAGTATAGATATACGCCCTTATTCATAAAAGCTCAATAAGATAATCTATGCTATAAACTGCTCTGTCAACTTCTCGTTGACGGAAGCTGTCAAGCGTGAAAACGAGACAAAACACTTTCTAGTAATTAAGTAAGTTACAGAACGTTTATGAACAAGGGGTTTGTAGACCTAGAAAAGCCCATTGATGTGATTGACGTGCTGGGCCTAACAAAAAGAACGTTTCCTTCCTTCTCTTGTCCTTGCTTTAGGTTTTGGCAATTTTTACTGGCGGCCGCTTGCCTGACACGAGCGTTATTAGTTATTCTTAGCATTACTTTTTACTGATACTTTAGACATGTATTAAGAAATGGTATAATGACAACAACCGCTAAGTTTACGAAAATAAATTAACCCATTAAGACGTCAAAGTCATTTTAGATTTAAAGCATGATTAAAAATATCGCGTAAGATAGTGGTCAATCTATAAAACTAAAAGTGTCTGTTTGTACCTAATATTAAAATAATAGAATTTTCTAAATGCATACGAAAGTACATACTGTATATATATAACAAATACACCATTTTTAAAATTCTTGTCGGTCTGTCTATCTAATACGGGCCTCTCAATAAAACACATTTTTTTTAATTTTTGTCCGTCTGTCTGATTGTCCGGGTAATCTCTGAAAAGGCACGACCGAATTTTGACGAGATTTTCACTGGCAGATAGCTGATGCTATAAGGAGTTACTAACTTTTATTACGTGGGCAAGCCGCGGGACACAACTAATCAAGAATAAAAAAGGATATTTTACAACTTTAAAGAGATGCCTTGAATGAGAAAGTTTTGTTATTTGAAGTTGGTATACAACTGACTTAGTAGCGCCTATTTCTCCATGCAAGTTTCAGTTCGAACCCTTACCTTCTCTGCCCGCCCCATTAAACAAAGGTCGCGAAGTTACTCAACTCAAGTTTCAGCACTTTGTAGACACTAAACTTGTCTACAAAGCGGAACTATTAGTTGAGGCACCTTTCGGGATATCAAAGCGATCGAACCAATTGCAACCGAACAAATTTTCAGTATTCTTTTTTTTTTGTTTTTGGCTCCACGCGAATGGCGTATTTAGCCAGTGTCAAGTTATATAAATAATAATATATAATTAATCTCTAGTTTTGGTGCACGAAAGTCGTCAAAGTCACGTTAAAGTTTAGTCTAGGCGCGGTCGAGTCGAAGTGACGCTTCAGTAAAGCGGTGGATACTTTACTGAAGCTTCTATGGAGTTTTGGATAGAATACGAAAATACACGTTTTTCGTATTTGTACCATTTGCCTTTCATTCATGCACGTTTACGAACACTTAATAGTTAATAATCCACCATTATTACACATTAACACTCGATAAAACATAGGTTTTAGTAAATAACGCAAAATCAATAACAGCACATTTTCGCATTCCCGCCAAAACTCCCTTCAGTATTCTTATAAAGCCACCAGCGGAAGTGACTTTCACAGATCTCAGACACTATTCAAAATATTTGAAATAAACGAACAAAGCCTTTTTGAATAAAACTTTCGTAAGTATGCCTCATATTTACATTCGCCCTTATTCATAAAAGCTCAAAAAGATAATCTATGCTTTAAACTGCTCTGTCAATTTCTCGTTGACGGAAGCTGTTACGCGTGAAAACGAGACAAAACACTTTCTAGTAATTAAGTAAGTTACGGAACGTTTATGAATAAGCGGGATTATGTTTAACCGGATCTACTTAGGTGTAGCTCCGTTGATGAAGAGGTACTAAATACCTCGAAACCGTCGGGGAATCGTTCCGAACCTCGGTTGTACTACTTGAGTTAATCTGGACATAATAAAAAAAATATTGGTTTATAAAAGTTATGAATCGACTTCAGTGGCAAACTACTAAACCGATTTTGATGAAATTTCTACGGGACCAATCTGAAAGTCGACAAAAGAATTTTCCATATCGGTTTATAAATGACGGAGATATGAGGAAACAAACATAAAAAACAAACTGAATTGAGAATCTCCTCTTTTTTTGAAGTCGGTTAACAAAGCCTTTTAGTATCTGCATATTGAACGCTTACCTATCTATAGGTACCTTAGTACTAAGATTTCCTTGTGTTTGGTGTCCCAGGTATCATAGACGCACATAGATATACAACACAAACATCCAAAACCCCAGCTCCCCACACAATTTAGTTTGTCCCGGCCGGAATTGCACCCCTTTCTTTGATTGAGGCCCTTCGCTTTGCAGACAGGGTAACTACCAACTCAGACACAAAGCCATCTCCAATGTTGTATTATTATTAAGAACTAACATTTCGTCGAGTCTCCGTCTGGGCTGGTACCACCGCCTTGCTCGTGAAGTCTGCTGCTAAGCAGTAATTTGGAAGCGTTACTGTGTTCCGATTTGATGAGCAAAGTAGTGAGTGAAATTACTGGACATTTTAGACTTAATACCTAATGGATCAGAGTAACGAGCTCACTACAGTGCCGCGCAGCCCTTTTTGTTTCTAAGTTCTGAGTGGCACTGTCATGTGCCGGCTTTTTACATACTATCAGGCAAACGACCAGCTCGTCTCGTTATCAAATAGTACAAAAAAGTACTTATTTTACGTGTTACTTCCTTTTTATTTAAATATTAGCTGTACCCCGCGGCTTCGCCCCCGTTGATAAAGTTACTTCTTGTAACATCAGCTATCTGTCAAAGAAAGTCCCGTCAAAATCGGTCCAGCCGTTTCGGAGATTACCCGGAACAAACAGACAGACAGAGAAAAATGTTAAAAATGGTTATGTTATAGGTACCGTATATACTTTCATATGCATTTAGTAAAACGCTGTTATTTTGATATTACAAACAGACACTTCAATTCTATTTATTGTAAAGATAAAATGAAAATTATTTGAGTTACATTTGTTATTAACATAGTAAGCTACTAAAATCACTTGCCGCATATATTAATCTATATAGAAATGAGAACATTTTCTTGCCTCTAAACGTGCGTACCTTCATTTCTAAAGAAAATTGCTTCCAAGAGATAGTGGCTAACGAAAATAGCCAGCGTTTAATCCTAGCCGAGTTCTAAGCCCGATTAAGTGGCCGCTATAAATTCTGCAGACTTATTGTTTCTTTACCTTTCTTACTTATAGGTAGTGGATGTAATAAGCATTTTATATGGCAAAACTGTATAAATAAATGTTTATATAATGTATACGAGTAATTTTCTACGTATTTTTATAATCACTGTATTCGGTATGCCATATTAATCTCAAGTATTTCGTCGTTGAGGTGCTTCGATTTTCATACTAAGGCATTTTTCCATTTATGGGCGAAGAGAGTTGAAATTGTAGTCCATACTAAAATAAATAACCTTATTTTCTACATTAAACCACTGTTTTCTTCAACTAAATACGTGTTGTCGCAATTAAAGACCTTTATAAAAGCCAACGACATATATTTCAGATGTAAAATTAAGGTACTCTGTTCGCTCATAATTCGCCTTCATTCGTTGTTAGTTTATTATAAATTGATCATAGTTTATTTCTTTCTTTCTTTTTTTTCTTTCTTTCTATTTGGGGTTTTATTAGCTATACTAACTACGGCTCGCGGTCTCGGCCACCTGGAGATTCCATCATGAAGATACGTGCAGTTTTTGGGACAAACTATATACATGGCAAACGAAAAGCTCTTGGGAACACTGAAGTATTACGCAAGCAGGTTTGAAGTTTTTAAAAATTCTAACCTTTTATCACAGGGTTTACGATTATGTCGCCTAAAATTATTTAAAGTTTCCTTACGTAATACTTGTACGCCTGCTTACTGAAGCAAACAAAGCTAACCATAGTTATGTAAAAATACGTGGACATTTCTTGAACCGACATAATGCAAGACACATGGCGGAAAAAAGAACATCTAATTTTCCACCCATCGCATCCGCCTTTTCTGGACAGAACTGCATCACGATTGCAAGTAGACCGTGAATTGTGCTGCAGGAAAAGACAAGGGAAGAGGAAATGTATTGCATACTTTGTTAGTTTTTTTTTAAATGTAATTATCAAATGAAGCATACCTCTATATTCTGTACGAATATTGTAAAATAATAAAGTTTGTTTCTTACTGTTAATATTTAGCAACCATTGCTGGTCCGATCCTAAAAATTTGTTCAGATATAGGAAGTTACATGATATAGTTTCCTATAGTAGTATATTTTGTGCTGATTCCACGCGTACACAGCCGCGGCCAAAAGTCGTCTGCAATAAATTGATTTTAGATTCGTACACGATCACGACTTGTACCTATATATCCCTACTAATATTATAAATACGAAAGTGTGTTTGTTGGTTTGTTGATTTGTTGGTTTGTCCTTCTTTCACGCAGTAGTGGAGCAACGGATCGACGTGATTTTTGGCATAGATATAGTTTGTTTGTAGACCGAAGAGTAACATAGGCTACTTTTCATCCCGGAAAATGCACGGTTCCTGTGGGAACGCGGGTGAAAACCGCGGGCAGAAGCTACTATGCCATAATCTACTTATTGATGCCACATTCGTTTTAGTTAGAGAACAAACATTCACACAAACTTTCCCATTTATAATATTATAGTAGGACAGCAGAAAAGTGAGGCGAATAAATAAACTTCAAAATTTGAATTCGATTACAAGCCTGTAATAATAATTAGGATTAGCGGTTAGTTTTAGTAGAAATTTTTGGTCAAACGGTAACATCTTGTGAATAAAATCAAGCCTAAAAAAGCGCTTTTTTCTACGGTAGAATAGCGAAGCACTACTCCACCTGGGAACCTAACTCGATTTTATCCGAGTAAATTAGGTGTCTAGAGCTTACACCAGTCGTCAATAAAAAAGAATGAAGGCCCGGAATCAGTTTTACAACTGTTATATTTACTTATCCCGTGTTATAAAAGCGTAGTGAATTGGCGTCGTGTGAAACTTCGGAGTATTAGAATTTGACATGCTTAAAATCGTGCAGCGGGGTGTGAATAAGGAATCTACTAAAATCTAGACGAAAGGTATAGGTAGGTAGGAAGCAGGTTGGTAAGGTTCTGGATCTCGAGTGATATAATACCAGAAAAGCTACGTAAGTTAATTTGACGCTCGGTATACGCTTGCGTCTTATTTAGGAGTTACACATTTTCCTAAATAGGTAGAAATAGAGTAAACACTTTGCTGTATGCACTGATGAAACCGAAACGGAATACAGTAATGCTTGCACATTACAGCTTGGCGGCAGACTACCCGAGTGAAGCGATGGTATCCACCCAGAGGAACACACGGATAAGACCTAGTCCTACCGCGTGCTTTGTGCTAACCCTGCCTACGGGGCCTGGGCCTGACCATGTCTGTTCTCCAGCCGTAGCAAACGTTGTCTTTGGGATTTTTGTGATGTGTATCTGTGTCCATGCCAACGGCGACACAGGGAATCTTAATGCAATCTTAATTAGTGTAGAGCGTTTGCTTGTTTTCGTAATTTAAACCCACATCTATAGTTTTGTGTTTAAACGGTTAAAACTCACAAATTGTACTGTACTTCATACCCTGAATAATGAATTCATGTAGTTATAGAACCGCGTCCCACTTTATCGGCAGCTTGGCACCGCAATATTGATGAGGTGGATCGCGGCAGATTTTAATAAGGTACCTACTTCACACGGCCTATGTGCAGGCAGTACGTAAGATTGATATTTTGCTGCTGAAATATCGTATGTATTTATTTAAATAAATAAACGCTTACACTCATACCCCGCACTAGGATTCCCTGTGTCGCAGGTGGCATGGATACACACAGATACACATCACAAACATCCAAGACCCGAGAACAAACTTTATGCTTACACAAAATCGAACCCGGGTCCCCTCGCTTTGCAGGCAGGGTTACTACTCGTACCAACTTAGCTACGGAGTCGTCATTTATTTATTTAATAGGTATAGATAATAAACTCACAGTCAACACACTTATCATTAAATTATAAATGAAACATATTTTTAAATTGTTAACAAGAAGCTTCTGCCTGCGGTGTTCACCCGCGTTCCCATAGGAACCGTGCATTTTTCCGGGATAAAATGTAGCCTATATTACTCTCCGGTCCATAAACTATATCTATGCCAAAAATCATGTCGATCCGTTGCTCCGTTACTGCGTGAAAAAGGGCCAAACTAACAAACGAACAAACACACTTTCGCATTTATAATATGAGTAGGAAGTAGGATTTAATTCGAGTTAGTTCGAACCTCATTCACTGTCTCTCATTATATTTTCGTCACGATTTTTCACGTCAAATTATTCAGTTCATGCGTGACATAAATATATTGATAGCGTACCTTATTAAAGCCGTCTCATCAAAATACCGCAGTATTTCGATGAATGAAAGAAAAGCGTCTTATTCGAGACGCGATTTGTTAGGCTGAATAGGTTCTGTGATTATCATTTTATCTTTATCTTTACATGTATCTTTTTTCAGACGGACTAATTTGCAACTAGGTACGTTACTGAATAAGGATGAGATTTGTCTTTTATTTATTTATTTAATTTAATTACTCAAAAACTTACAGTTAAAAACCAAAACGCTTTTGAGGCAGGACACAGGTACATGACAATAGGTATTTAAATATTAAATGCGAACAAGTACAAAAATGCCATTATTAAAAACATGATGATTAAAAAAGCTTAAATAATTATCGTTAATAAACTAACATAAAAACTCAGAACTTATTGTACTAAACACCATAAGACTGGTGTAAAATAAATCTAGTTCTGGTTGCTGAGCAATCAAAGTGTTAAGCGTAGCGAGTGCATGGGCCGTGGGGGCGTACCGCGCAGTATTAGTGCGGGCCGCGGGCGGCGCGAGCAGGCGCCGAGTGCGCACGCGCAGGTACTGGTCCGGGACGTACAGCGCGCACTGAGACAGGGCAGTTGGATTATCTATCCCATTATTAAGTAACTGGTAGTAGTGAGAGATAAGCGCGCGTTTTCGACGTAGCTCAAGCGTCTCGATAGCCACCATTCCGCTTACAAATAGCGACGGATACAGGTACGGGTAGTAGCCGTACATTTTCTTGTACAGATGCCTTGCAAACTTCCTTTGAATTCGTTCCAACATCATTGTGTATTTTGCTTCATGTGGGTCCCATACGAGAGCATTAAATTCCAACTGACTACGAACGAGAGCATAATACAGAGATATAATTGCTTGTCTATCTTTGAATCGAGCAGATTGCCTCATTACAAATCCTAATGATTTGTAAGCTCGCTTACAAATCTCCGTAATATGCACATTAAAGGTCAATTCGGGATCAACTGTAACCCCCAAGTCCCTGATCTCCGTGACTCGCTGCAGCTGGACTCCAGATACATTATAATTATGGACGTGGGGCGAGCGGGATCTAGTAAGAGTAATAGTTTTACACTTAGCTGCATTAAATTCTAGATGGTTTAGCTCACTCCACGCCACAACAGCATCTATGTCACGCTGCAACGCCTCACAGTCAGCGGGACCGTCTATTCCCATAAATAGCTTCAAATCGTCCGCAAACATGAGGCATCGAGCCGTCTTCACGACATTCGGTAGATCATTGATCATGATCAAGAACTGCGTTGGTCCTAAGGTACTTCCTTGACTGACACCAGATAATGTAAAATACGGATCAGATATGTAACCGCGGTGACACACATATTGTATCCTATTCGAAAAATAGTTTGCAAACAGCTTTAGTAAACGGGGGGTGAACCCTATCGCAGCAAATTTCTTTAGTAAAACGTCATTATGCACCCGGTCAAAAGCCTTCCTAAAATCAAAGTATGCCGCATCTACCTGCCCACTCCGGTCCATCTCGGCAGCTGAGTAGTCAACAAAGTTTATCAAATTGGTCGTGGTAAACTTGCCAACGCGAAAACCGTGTTGACTCTCACTGAGCCGAAGCCGAATCTGCATGGAGACGCGGCGATTCAAAATTGATTCGAAAACCTTGCTGAAAGCTGAGAGGACGGCTATGGGTCTGTAGTTCTCGACCATCGATCTTAATCCACTTTTGGGAACAGGCGTAACTCGTGAAGTTTTCCACGCGGTTGGATAAACTGACGTTTTTAATACCAAATTAAAAATATGCAGTAAGGGCGTTTTAAAAACTCGCATGCAGTCCTTTACTAGAAAGGGCGGTATACCGTCTGGCCCAGAAGATGATTGTGCCTTCAGCCGCCTAACTGCACAAAACAAGTCAGCCTGATCGATATAGTCCAACGCAACGCGTGACGAGCACAACAAATCAGCAGCTTCCAACTCGGCGTCTTCTACTGACAACGTAGGTACGTCGCTTAAAAATACCGACTCAAAATATTTTGCAAATGTGTTGGCAACATCAGCTGTGGTGACAGGTTTACCCTGATATAAAAATTCGTCACAGAATTGCCTAGAGGATTTCTGATTCTTTACAAAATTCCAGAAACTTTTTGGGTCCTTAACAATGCCGCGCTCAGTTTGGCTGATGTAATCATCATACGCAGCGTCAATCAGTTCCTTAGAATACTGTCTATAGTATTTAAACATAACTAAATTAAATTCTTTCCCTGACTCTTTATAGTTTTTGAGGTGAAAATATTTATAATTTAAGTTCTTAATGACACCACTTGTAAACCACGTAGGATACTGGGTGTTGTGATAGTTAGTTTTTTTGAGTGGGACGAAACTATTCAAAGAGGATTTTAGTTTACTATAGAATAGATTAACCGCTTCATCAACATCGCACAATGAGACTATATCATCCCATTCCATGGATTCGAGAAAGGCGTAAAGAGACTGAAAATCGGCCTTACGGAAGTTCCACTGGGGAGGAGCATTCTCAGCAGGACACAGGGGTATGCACGGCGCTGCCCGCGCCGACCTCGGCCGCGGGATCCTCACGCGCACTTCGAGCGGTGGGTGGTGCGCATCCGGAGGGACCAGGGGCGCAACGTCACCGAACACATTCACACACTCTTCGTCAAAACTACTCAGCACCAGATCTAGCATGTTACCATATAGATTCACAACATTGTTATATTGCTTCAGCTTACAGAATGCGAGCATGCAGTTAAACTGTAAATTTACATTTTGACTACTTGAATTTAAGTTAAAATCGCCCAAAATTAATATGTCGAGCTTGGGGTACTTAGTAGCTAGGTTTTCCAAAACTAAAAATGTGTCTAAATACTTGTCGTCTTTAGAAGACGGGGGAATGTACACAACACAGCACACAATTTTCTTATATTTTAAAGTCACCATAGCCATCACCAATTCGATATCAGGAGAATAGCCGTCTATGTCGTGGATTTGTTGAACCTTGTACTGGTCACGGACTGCTAGCAACACACCACCCCATCCAGCGTCGCAGACACGGTCACGGCGTACCACCTTGTACCCCGGAGGAATTAATTCAGCATCGCTCACACTGCTCGTCAAAAAAGTTTCAGTGAACGCAAATATATCAGCTGGTTCATTCAATATTGCCTTTTTGCATACATCCAATTTGGAGCGCAGACCTCGGACATTCTGATACGTTATTGTGAAAGATTTGAACTTTAAAATGCTATTTCGGTTCTTGCAGTTGCTTTCGAAACCCACTATGCCAGGGCTTAATATGTACATCTTCCGCCCAGTGGTTAGATGAAAGATATTGTTGCAAGTGCTTGGTAGGTACTGATAGTTTTGATTTTTTAAATGAAATATTCTTATTAGAAACGCCAGAGGAGTACTTTTGAATAAAATTTCTTATAACTCTATACGAGCAATTCTTGTTTAATATACATATATGAATTTATTTCTAGCATCTCAGAAACGGCTCTAACGATTTTGATGAAATATTGTATTTAGGTGAGGTTGATGAGGTTTTGTTTTTTTTGTTTGGTTAATGTGTTCCGGTTTGATGAGCAAAGTAGCCAGTGAAATTACTGTTGTTAAAACTTAATCCTAACGTCAGTGCCGCAGAGGCCGTTGTGTTTCATTGTTCTGAGTGTCACTGCAATTGTTATGGGCCGGCGTTATGCTTACCATCAGGGAAACAACTAGTTCGTCTTGTTATTAAACATGATAATAAGCCTACATAGTTGTATTTCTTGTAAAAACGGTATTTTACACAAAATAAAGTTTTTTCGCTCGTTTCTTTGTTTGTTTGCGAAGCTCAGTCATCCAAATAGTATTGTCTTTTAAAAAAGCGGGGACCGACTGCGACAAAAATATCGCGATATTTGAAATTTCATCCCCCATATTTATATTTTCATATTTCCACCGTTAGAGGTGGTATACTTTAGTAATATTTATAAAAGGACCACCTCCTTTTATAAATGTTACTAAAGTTTATAAATTTTGAGATATAACCCACTCATTGAAAAAACGCACAAGAGTTGACAATTTCCGGAGAAGTCGAGTAACATAGCCACCAAAAAAAATTACTGACGAATTCAGAATCTTCTCCTTTTTTGGAGTCAGTTAAAAAATCACTCCACATCATTCTTCTACCGTCTACTATAAGTTTAGAAGTACCAGTAATTTGAAACAATACTTGGACTCAACTAAATCACTCACTAAATCAGAAGTTACCACGGCATGTGAACATAAGTTTTAATAAGTTTATCCGCCCTTCACGAATAAATAAGCAAAGCTGTTGTGTAGATGGACTCTCCAAAAGTAAGGCAAACAGCACTGTCTGTATTCCTGAAAAAAAAAACTTCCATTCAGATAGATATTTACGGTATAACGTAGCAAGTGTATACACATGCCACGTTATGCCGGAAATATTTCAGCTATGAGTATTATAGTACTCGTAGCACCAACGTAGCGCTAGCTACGACAAAAAGACATTCAGCAAAAAAGTTTGTTTTACAAAGTTTTTTGAATACTATTCATTTGCCTTATGGTAAGCGCAATGCCAACTCATAACAAATGCAGTGCCACTCGGAATTTTGAAACACAAAGCCCTGCGCGGCACGGCCTTTAAAAAGCTTGTAACGGTTTGTATATATCGCGTAAATTTACATTATATAGGTATTTTCATTAACGACGTTTCGAACCCTTTGCAAAGTTCATGGTCATGGATGATGTAACAATACTAAATAAATAATAAATAAAAGATTTATTCACAAAAAATAAGGTATTACAACAATCAACAATCGCGAAAACTTTAGAAAATGTTAAGCTTCATAATTATTGATAGGCCAGGACAAACCGCGAAAAGACGTAGAAAACCAGTTTTTCAATACCAAATCTCCGAAAACATTTTCGAACGAATTCTTGCGATTCTACGGGTTTAACGATTTTCAGCAAAACGAAATAGACAATCTATTGCCAGCTACATTGAGAACCAGTCAGCTACAGTATAACACAGCATTAGAACTTCAAAATTTAAAAAATATTTAGATTTATTTATAGTATTTTATATTGTTTATGGTTATTGTACCTAGCATGTTACTACAAAACAACTTTTTGACGCCAGTTTTGCTAGACAGTCTGTAAATATAAACGACTAAAATGATTATAAAAGTCACTACAGAATGGAATTTGACAACGGTTAGACACTGCTTAAATCAAGATTTGTGGTTGCCCATATTTAAACATGCGACTAAGGAATGTATAGGAGATAAAAACTGTTTAACACGGGTTTAGAGTGTGTTTAATTTTTGTGGTAAGACCGTTTATGTCTAATTATTTACTTTATTTTCGAATACATTTCGGTGAGTATGCTTTTACATTTACAGTTAAATTCCCTTATCCCATTTCCACCACCGAACAACTAGACCAATGGAGAAGAATAATCGATACAAGATAGGTATTCCGTCTTAACAAAGGGATTTGGTTCAACATAAAAAGGAGTGTTACTTGGCCGAGTGAGCTGTTTTCCTGTTCTCTTTATTTTTATTGGACTCAGCATTAAGATTACGTGTGTGGCAGGTGGCATGGACACAGATAAACAATGCAAACATCCAAGAGTCTAGAACAAACTTTATGCTTACCACACAAAGATTACCCCGTCTGAGGATCGAACTCAAAGCCCCTCAATTTGCAGGGAGGGCTGATTGGTGGTTGGTAACTTAGCTATGAGTTTAGGTTAAGTTTACGTACTTCAAAGCAAGATCTATTGCACTCTGTGCCTGTGGATCCCGACGATATTACGTCCGGCGTGGAGCTGAAATTCGTCGCGCTGATTCCATCGCTATTTTTCTTTTTGACATTGATTGTTCACTCGTTCTATGTCACGGTGTGTGATCGGTTTACGCAATTTTAAGGCTTCGATTTTTGCAAAATATCGAAAATTAACCATTCAGCATCGATTCATCATAACCGAAGAAAGATTTCGATAGCTATTTGCGGCTTTTCGCAAAAAATAAAACATATATAGGCGACGAGCTTCAGAATCGAAGTTTACCATTTTGAAAAACTGTGTTGAAATTGGCTTACGACATCCAATTAAGGCACATAACTTTGCTCCATTGGTGAGGGTAAACTTTGCCAGAGATTTTACTGCCTGCACTATTTATTTGTAGGTATATAATCATCATCAGCCGACTGCTAGGATACCGGACTTCTCTCATAGACAGAATAACATAAACGCTTACACACTCATACCCCCGCAGTAGGATTCCCTGTGCCGCAAGTGGCATGGACATACACAGATACACATCACAAACGTCCAAGACCCGAGAACAAACTTTATGCTTACACAAAATCTGCCCCAGCCGGGAATCGAACCCGGGACCCCTCGCTTTGCAGGCAGGGTTACTACCAACTTAGCTACGGAGCCGTTTCTTTATACTTAACGAGTATAAAGAAAATCTTGTAAAAAATCTTTATCTTTCATCAAACGAAGGTCGAAATTAACAAAAGCATCAAAGTCAAAACACAATGAAACAAAAAACTCAAATAAAGGCCGCGAAATGAGATGAAAATCTTCTATTGATAAACGTTTTCCTGGTATCGTTGTTATATTTTTTATCATTGTGACAATTTTGTGTGTTTTGTCCTTGATTGTCACTTAACAAGTTTCGTAGGTTTTATAAGCTTAAGTATCATTAAGGCGCTTCTAATCTTCATTTAATCTAAAGTAATACTGTTTGTTGCTGGAAAAAGCAGAAACCAACGAGAATTCTCTCCCTAATTACAATTGGAAACAATTTAACCGCGCCGCTTTTTAATAATTAGACTTTGAAAAATTAATGATACGATTACCTACACACAACACTTTAGTCTTACATATTAGAACTTTTTCTTACTTAGTCGTTAGGTTAGCATTTGACCCTTACCTCGCCCGATCAGAGACGATGTGGTCGAAGACAGGGCTTGTTATCAAATACCATAAAAATACCGTTAATTAACGTTAATTCTATAGCGTTACCGTGCATAACGTTAAAAATATTTAACGTTAATATGTAACATAACAGTATTTAACGTTAGGTAGTAACGTTAATTTAACGGTAATTTTAACAAAACCAGTAAAAATTGCGCTGTTGCCACTCCGTGAGTAGCCCCACATGCACGACACAGTTTACCCATTTCAAAGTAACAGTAAAATTAACTTTAATTTGAAAGTATTGTTAAGAATATTTATTTGTATGAAGTGTCATAAAGAACGTTACATTTACGACCAGTAATTTATATATATTATCATTTATTTTTTTTGGTGACCTACAGGTTTTTATACCTATTTCAGGCACCAGTCTCACACAAAACAGGTTTCACTTATGTATTTTGCACCATATTCTGTTTTTCTTTTGTGTTGAGAAAATAAATACTCATTATTATTGTATTATATACCGGTAACGCGAACGGGTAGAGGTAACGTTACAAATGTTTTACCGGTATTTAAAGCCCTGGTCTAAAATGGGGAATATACTAAACCCGGATTAGAATTGGCCCTCGAGTGCAGTTGACGGAACACACCGATAGGTGATTAGCGACAGATTTTCCACTTCAGGGGCCTGTTTCATAAAAAAATATTAGTCTAATATTATGAGTATTAGCCTCATATTTTATATGAAAACAAAAGAAAAAAGCTCATAATATTAGACTAATATTTTTTATGAAACAGGCCCCAGAGTGGCATTTGGCCAGTCGAGTATTAGAAAATGCTCAAGTACCAAGCTATGCTCGCATCGCTACGTTTTTGTTCACCATTTTTTTTTCTATGAAATTGTTGTCGTACTGATAACATAAATAAAAACTTGATCATAGAAAACAATCAATATTAAACAACTTTTAATTGTTATCATCTCGCATTTTTCATTATTTTAATAGCTAAAGTTTCCAGCCTTTACAGTGTTCGTGACGATACAAACCATTAAAAGTTAATTGTAAAGTTAATATATTTTAAATGTTAACCTACCCTAATAGCGGGGTGTTGAAGTACCTAAATAAAAGTTGTTGATAAACATTTAATCCTATTAATATTATAAATGCGAAATTTTGTGTGTATGTGTGTGACGGTTTGTTACCATGCACGTATCTCCATAACTACTAAACCGAAAATCGAAGAAATTACTATAGGCGTGTTGCATGAATCACAAAATACACGCTGCCTACTTGATAGTGGGCTATTCCAAATATTCTAGCCCGCAACAGCCACAACTTGTAGATTACCTGCCTACATCCCTCTTTCTTGTACAAAGAGCGGATGACTGGTAGAAAATGCTTTAGCATTAAGTCCTCCTTTTGTACTTTCCTTAGTGCAATAAAGTATTAAATAAATAATAATAAGTATCCAACTGTTTTTGTTAAGTTAGATTGTTTTGTTAGTGGGAGGACTAACTCTTCTGCGAGTGTCCGTCTGGGTTGTTACCACCGCTTTGCTCGTGAAGTCTACCGCCAAGCAGTAGTGTGCAAACATTACTGTGTTCCGGTTTGATGAGCAGAGTATCCAGTGAAATTACTGGGCTTATGAGACTTAATATCTAATGTCTCAGGGTAACGAGCGCACTGCAGTGCCGCGCAGGCCTTTGTGTTTCAAAGTTCTGGGTGGCACTGCAATTGTTATGGTCCGGCGTTATGCTTACCATCAGGCAAACGACCAGCTCGTCTCGTTACCAAATATTATAAAATACTGATACAATAAGATTCCAGCTCTCGTTCTACGAATCAGCTGCCGCTCCCAACCACCGAGCTATCATCGTTTTAATTTCCCGCCATCTGTATACATTACCCACGTCTATAAAAAAAGAAAATATTTTTAACCCGTTATTTTTAACCTGTCACTGGGCGACGTGGGTCTAATGATAAAGCCGTCACGGGCTGTAAAATATTAAAAAGTTTATAGAATGCTTTGACTTAATTTAAATATCAATTTTGCGGTTGAATTAATTAATGTTTAATTATGAGTCCTAAAATACCTGCTGCCAGGAATTTTGATTAAAATGTCTGTAATGTTATTGATACGTTTATATAGCGTTTGAACGCTACCTTCCCACTGAGAAGTCAGTGCAGAAGACGCGGTATATGCGGTAGTGCGCAAATGATGCATGTAGCGTAAAGCGGAACAGTCGTCACTTTCAACCCAAACCGGGAGTGAAAGAGACGGCACTATCTGTCTATATTGTGGTTCTTGTCTATTTCACGAATTTTTGATTGTTCTACATCAAGTCGCCTTTGCACGTGTATTATCACGTAATCCACGCTTGTTGCAAAATCATGGTTATTTTGACAGCAAAACGCAAACACGTATAAGCGTGTATGGCCGGCCTTATGACACCTAATGTTTCATGTAGAGCGCACTGCAGTGCCACATAGGCCTTTGTGTTTCAAAGTACTGAGTGGCATTGCAATTGTTATGGGCTGGTGGGAAGTTTACCATTTAACGACCTGTCTCGTTATCCAAAAGTAAACAATAAATAAAATAAAAAACATGTTAATCAGTCAATAGCCATCACGTTATTTTGCTGTCGGCTCGTAAACAGCATTCATTATAAAAATTTCGTAAATAAAACTAAACTAAAGTACTTATTTTACTTCTATATTACACCCAATCTGATCAACTACGATTAAAATAATCTATTATTTCTTATTAAAAAGTCAAATACCCCTTATAAACAGATATTAGTCAGGTCAGCAAAATTATTATTCAAATGTTGCCAGTCAAGAAAATCGTGACAGATTTATGAGTTAGGTTATTACGGTTAAAATAACAAATGAACAAAGAATATATTTGACAGGTATTATTTTCTTTCTTCGCCATTACAAATGACTGCACTCAATATGACAGGTCGTTATTTTAACTAGACGACCCATCGTTTATATTTTTGAATATAAATTGCGTCTCGTTTTTCATTTGAATCTGAAACGCTTGCATAGCTGTTTTTACTGAACTATTTTGACATGGTGTGTAGCGGGCTTTATACTATTTTATTTGTCAAATAGTATAAAGCCCGCTCCACACCATCAGTTTTAACTGTACAGTCACACTGTACAGATAATAAATAATAATAAACAAACGCTTACACTCATACCAACTAGAATTCCCTGTGTAGCAGGTGGCATGGAGACACACAGGTACACATCACAAACATCCAAGACCCGAGAACAAATTATATGCTTACACAAAATCTACCCCGGCCGGGAATCAAACCCGGGCCCCTCGCTTTGCAGGCGACTTAACTTAGCTACGGAGCCGACAAACAGCTAAATCGTACGTCCCGTTTTCTGTGGCAAAACTATCGGAACTGCGTAGTTTTTCTGCTACACACTCTCATTTTTAAGTGTACAGTTTCATCTAATGATATTTAGGTAGATTTCAATTCAACTGTAAAGCTGAACTGTTTATTCTACGCACATAACGATTTTATCGTCGCATCGCATATCGTTGTGAGCTGACCCTTAGTGTTCTCGTCGATGGTGTCCATTTTGGCGTCACAATAAAACCAAACTTAATTTTAGTTTCGCTCCCTCTTTCCAATAAAAACATGAGAAAGGGATGGAAGATGTTTGACAGATCTAAATTTAGGTTAAGAGCTGTCAATTCAATCTTGGACAAATTAGACGTTACTAAATTCATGGCCGTTAAATTGACGCTAGAAGCAGGAGATCAATTTGACAGGTCTTAAATATATTCCACTAGCTTCTGCCCGCTGTTTTCACCCGCGTTCCCTCAGGAACCGTGCGTTTTTTCGGGATATAAAGTAACCTATGTTACTCTCCGGTCCATAAACTATATCTATGCCAAAAATCACGTCGATCCGTTGCTCCGTTACTGCGTGAAAGAAGTACAAACCAACAAACACACTTTCACATTTATAATATTAGTAGGATTGCTCTCTCAAGTTTTTATTTCAAAAGAGAGTGAAACTAATATACCGATGCCGGATTCAACACCATCTTCGCGTCGCGACGCTACGCGTATCGCTGTAACCAGACCCTTATTTAAATTATCGTCAATGTTGCTAGTTGTGGTTTTAATAATATTAATAATTTCGTAGTTTACGAAACTTTTTGCTGAAGTTAAATGACTCTTTGTAATAATTAAACCTCGCAGGCCATTGTCCTTGCCCGCATGAGATACGCGTTATCACGGCCTTAATTAATATTAGGTAATTAATTAAATTAATGTTAATAGAGCACACGTACCACGGCTTTGTGTAGCTAATATATACAGACATATTTTAAGTAGAACAGTAGAGTAATTATTACTCGGATATAGTACTTACTATAACGCTGGCACATAACAATTGCAGTGCCACTCATAACTTTGAAAAATACAAAGGCTCGCGCGGCACAACAGTGCTCTCGTTACCCTGAGACATTAGTTATTAAGTCTCATAAGCTCAGAAATTTCACTGGCTGCTCATCAAACCGGAACACAGTAAAGTTTGCACATTACTGCTTGGCGGCAGACTGCACGAGCAAAGCGGTGGTAACAACCCAGACGGACACACAGAAGAGTTAGTCCTACTACTAATATGGGCCAACACTTTATGGTCCGGCGTTATGCTTACCATCAGTCAAACGACCAGCTCGTCTCGTTACCAAATAGCATAAAAAAAACTTAAAAGTTTTTATGAAAAGCCGTTATCGCTCAAAGATCGTCAAATTGAATAATATCCAATATATCATAAACAAAAATTACTTGAATACTAAGCAATGACTAAAAAGGTAAATTTAAAAAACGCCACTTGATTTATCCGTAAGCCGGCGACCGTTATACCACGCCATTCCTAGCAATTCACGGTGAGTTATTGGACTTAACCCCCTTAACCCCCTCCCTCATATGGAGGGTGGGTGGTTGGTAGCTATTATTGAAAACGGTATTATACTAACCGGTTTAATATTGATACCGTTGTTTTCTGATTACTTGTTGGGTTACACTGATAATGAAATAATATCGGTGTGACCCGATATGTTTAGGTATGTAGTTGTAGATACCTAATAAAACTGGTACCTGCCAAACTGGATCCGCATAACACAATGTTATACACAGCAATATTTAGATTGGTAAAGACTGGTATAACCTCACGTGACAAATGAAGCTTAGATCAGGGGCCTGTTTCATAAAAAATATTAGTCTAATATTATGAGTATTAGCCTCATATTTTATATGAAAAAAGAAAAAAAAAGCTCATAATATAAGACTAATATTTTTATACACTTCTGCGAGTGTCCGTCTGGGTTGTTACCACCGCTTTGCTCGTGAAGTCTGCCGCCAAGCAGTAATGTGCAAGCATTACTGTATTCCGTTTTGATGGGCAGAGTAGCCAGTGAAATTACTGGGCTTATGAGACTTAATACCTAATGTCTCAGGGTAACGAGCGCACTGCAGTGCCGTGCAGGCCTTTGTATTTTAAAGTTCTGAGTGGCACTGCAATTGTTATGGGCCGGCGTTATGCTTACCATCAGGCAAATGACCAGCTCGTTCCGTTACCACATAGAATAAAAAGCCGGTTTTTAATCTTATCAAAAAGAAATTGAAACTGAATACAGTCAATCCGGGTAACATTGACAGGTTTCGAGCACATTTTTGCTTGTATGATTTTGGTAAAAGGTATAAGACGTAAGTTGTTAAGTATATTTGTGTTCTGAGATCGTGAAGAATATAATTCTAAAATTATCCGACTTTTATTAATAGAAATTATAAAAGAAAATTACAAAAATATGGTATGGCAAAGTTACCCCCCCTTTCTGGGTAACTTTGACAGTAATTATGGTTTTCACTAAAATCGCTTTTTATTTGTATTTTGAAGATTCTGGGTATCTTTGATCAACGTTTATAGGTTCTGGGTAGCCATAGTGAAAAATAAAACCAGAACAAAATAGACAAATAGTTATATTTTATTTTTAAATTGCAACAAAATTGAGATCCAATCAACTTGACATTGAGCTTCGAATTATTACCGATACAATAAAGAATGTCAACCAAAAAATAATTATCTCTTCAATTTTATAGTTACACTATCCATACAATTTATTAAAACTGGAATTTGAAAATAATTATCTGTATAAATATCTGTATTTTTTTCATATTTTCTATCTATTAAGAAAACTATTACAAAAAGTGAATATTTGCAATTTTCAACAAAAAATAGGCCTAGGATAGAAAAAGAAAATAGTTTTTTATAATTAAACTCAACTTGCATGAAAATCAGAGTATTTCACCTCAAAAAATTACTCGCCACATTACCGCGGTTTTCATTTTGAAATAATAGATGAATTAAGTTTGACACTTAACTTTTTTTTGTGAAGATTGTTTATGGAGATGGCAAAGAATAGATTTGTTTTTGAATTTGGTTGTGGTTTTGTTAGTTTCTATAGTAAAAAAATAAAGAATCATGATAGATCAAAAGTGCCAAAGTTACCCAGATTGTCAAAGTTACCCTGATTGACTGTAATCCAAATATGTTAATCTTTAGGTTATTTCGTCCTTGGATAGAAGCTTGTTTTCCAGTGAAAGTTGTAATTATAAGCTTTGCTAACGAACACATTTCTTTCTGTAACTTAATTTGCCATGTTGGTATATTCACGCAGATTATGTGTTTTTTTTAATATGAGTAAAAGTTAATGACTTTTGGAAAGGTCACTGAACTCTACTTGAAATTTATGGTCCAGTCAGGCGATCCTTTAACATATCCACACGATTTTGCAGAGAAGAATCTTTAATTTGTATAAAGGCGAGAACGGACTCGAAGGCACAACGTTTCCTTAGATACAAGAAAATCTGAGTTGTATGTGACCTTAGCGTGAATTTTTTTGGTTAGCCTGATGAATGTATGAAAACTGTCAGCACAACAGTTGCCGCATTCACGCGTGATTTTGCGGCATGGAAACGCACTATGCGTCATAATGCTACATAAATCAAAACACCCATTGATAACACATGGATAACCCATTTCACTTAATATCATCGAGGGGCTATTTTCTAGTATACTCAATCACTGAACTAGGACTTTAAAATATCAACTTCCTTACAATATAACATCACACAGGGACGGAAATTTTCGACTCTAAAAGGCTATTATGGAGCTAGGAGTTTACGATCTCGGGACAGTGTATTGTGTTCCTTGAGGACAGGTTTATAGTCTTAAGGTATAACTTTATAGCTAAATATGTCAAATTGTACACATTGTAATATTTTATCACGATTAAAACTACCCACATTACGATTTTTTCGAGGCGACCGGAACTGAGAGAAATTATGGACCATGATCCACCACGCGAGCCCAGTGCAGCTTGGTGGATGTCATATGTCCTCGAGTTTCATGGTTCTTGTGTAATCTTCACGATTTTTTCCTTCACCGTTTTGGAGCGATATGTGATAAATTCACACATAACTTGATATATATCATTGGTGCCGGGCGAATCGAGATTCGAACCATGGTACGTCGGATTGAAAGTTGTATCGTTCCCGCTCGACCACACCCGCTAGTAAGATTTGACATAATAATTTAGAACTTATTCTGCGTTAGACATTTTCTAACAAATCTTGTAAAAAAAAAGACAAGCGATTAATATAATAATAGCACAGATACGCATCGATGAATATCACAGAACAGACGAATCACTAATAAAGAGGGTGCATTCACTTTGATCATCAGCCTGGCATTAATATCCCTACACCTAAAAGCAAGCCTAAAAGTGACAGACGGATCATCAACCTAACGCCTTTACCATCACCTCTGTTATCATATAATTTTTAGACATGTCGCAAAATGATAAAACATGAGAGCTTATTCATTATCATATGAAGTGAAGCTATCTGAAATTGATATTCGTTATCCAACCAAGTGTTAACAACAGATTAAATATTATTATCAATATCCTCTGATAATCGTAACAAGTACATTTGCGAACATAATTTTATCCACGACGGAGCGGATAAGGTACATGTGAGTTTACGCGTGAGATGTTGTTACAAGGTACGCTAGGTGGTAAGCTTAACACCTGCTTATAATAAACAGTTGTTCCCCCCAGAACTTACAAGACTTGCGCGGCACTGCACCGCGCTCCTTACCCTTGGACATTGTTAAGAGGCCCCAACCGGAACACAGTAATGCACACTACCGGCGGCCGATTACATGAGCACAACAGTCCACCAGACGGCCACTCACAGACTCACAGATAAGTAGTTTTTATACTATTGGGTTATCCACCAAGCCGCACTGGGCCCACGTGGTGGATTATAGCCCATACCTCTCTGAGAGAAGGCCGGTATCCCAGCAGTGGGAGCGTAAGAGGCTGATAATAATAATACTATTGGGTTACGAGACGAGCGGTTCATTTGCCTGGTATATAACGCCAGCCCGTCAAAATTGTAGTTCCACTAAGAACATTGAAACACAGACCTGCGTGGCACAGCAATGCGCCATGTAGATTTTAATAAATCCATACAGATAAATAAAATTGAAGTGTCTGTTTGTAATATTAAAATAACAGCTTTTTACTAAATGCATATGAAAGTATATAGGGCACCTATAACAAAACAACCATTTTTAAAATTTTTGTCTGTCGGTCTGTTTATTCCGGGTAATCTCCGAAACGGCTAGACCGATTTTGACGGGACTTTCACTGCTAGATAGCTGATGTTACAAGGAGTAACTTAGGCTACTTTAATTTTTAAAAAAGAATTAGGGTTCCGCGCAAAAAAATAAAAACCATGTAATCCAAAATCTCCACGCGGGTGAAACTGCGGGGCAGCAGCTAGTTTAATATAAAATTTAAGTTAGTGAAGATAAGTTACAGAAAAGGATTATCCTCAAGTTTCAAGCTAAAATTGATTAGCTTGAATTTTTTATGGTTCACTGAGTATAAAAGGATTCATTAACCTTCATATCTGTATTATGATTTTATGAATAATAAATAAGTAAAACAACTAGACTGAGAATGAATTGCTATGATTCAATCTTGGGTTGAAATAAAATATTCTTCTGAAAATATATGGTAGAGTAAAGACAATTTGTTCTTAAGAAATTACTGACGGCATAAGAATCAGACACGATGAAATAGGATTCTCCAAGTCTAGCAATTTTAACGTGTCAAATGCAAAACCTATGTAATTACGCGACCCTCTCATTATTCATAAATTTTACAACTCGATGTAACAAAAATTAGGTACATATTTATTTTATGTAAGCGATTTACGAACATGCAACCCGCCTGATGGTAAGCGGTCACCGTCGCCTATAGACATTTGTATTGTACACCATACATTGTATGTGATGATTGACTGATTTGGTGATTATCATGCAATAATAGTTGCATCATAATCACCAAAAGCCAACTCATTGTAGGATCGAACCTTCGATCTATGGAACGGTAGGATAATCTGACTACCACTGAGTCATCATCGCTCCAAAACATCAACCTTCATGTCCTTCAATATCACTAATTCATGTTAAATTAGTTTGCGTCATGTGTTTATCAGTTTAATCAAATGTTATCGAGAGCTGTAAGCTTTGGCGTTCCGAGAAACACATATGAAAAATTAGTAACCGCCCTTGGCAGTTCACGTTATATTTAATGTCTGGGTGACCGAGCCTCGCTCGGTGTTTTTGTTTGTATAAAATTGCGTTTTTACAGATACCCGAAATGAATTATCTAATTCTCACCTAGCTTCGCTGTGTGCAAAAAAGTAAAATTATCTAAATATGTACAAAATTTCAGAGCCATTTCCGAGATAGCCGAAATAAATCCCAACTAATCTCTACTAATATTATAAATGCGAAAGTGTGTTTGTTGGTTTGTTGATTTGCTGGTTTGTTGGTTTGTCCTTCTTTCACGCGGCAACGGAGCAACGGATTGACGTGATTTTTGGCATAGATATAGTTTATGGATCGGAGAGTAACATAGGCTACTTTTTATCCCGGAAAAATGCACGGTTCCTGTGGGAACGCGGGTGAAAACCACGGGCAGAAGCTGGTTTATATATAATAGTTACTTATAATAAATACGAAAGTGTGTTTGTATGTTTGTTGGTTTGTTGGTTTGTCCTTCTTCGACGCAGCAACGGAGCAACGGATCGACGTGATTTTTAGAGTGATTTTGGGTATTGTAATATGGCTCAGGTTGTATTTTGCCTACTGTGGGTGAACTTTTTTTAATATTAGGTATCTACGGAGGGTCATCCAGGCGACCGGCTGTAAAAAATTACCAAAACCTAAAATCATGTCCATAAAGACGTACTGCGCCGAGTGTATGTAAAACAGAACAAGACCAGTTCGTGGTTAACCTAAATTAATTAACTAAGACTCTCTGTCTTTTTTTACAATATTTCCACGCAGATCCAAGAAGCCGGCACATAACAGACAAGAAGCAACGACGTATTATATAGACATAACGCGCTAACTCTGACGTGCACGTCGCTCCTGCCATTAGCCGTAGCTGTCTGCAGCAGACGACAATGACCGCACTTGGTACAACCATTAGCAGCGAAAGGTCAAGTTGTCTAGTTTCATCTGAAAGGGTATTGTGTACGTTTAAAGTACTGAACGGTGTCGGTTTCAAGGTCTGATTGGTGAAAGCGCCTGGGACGGCAATGCGTTATAATGGAAATCGAAGCTATAAAACATCACGGTAGTTATAATTGCTAGTTATCATGTGTTGCTATGTGAAATTATGAATCCCCCTTCCTTCTAGTATAGATAGACTAGCTTCTGCCCGCGGTTTTCACCCGCGTTCCCACAGGAACCGTGCATTTTTCCGGGATAAATAGAAGCCTATGTTACTCTCCGGTCCATAAACTATATCACGTCGATCCGTTGCTCCGTTACTGCGTGAAAGAAGGACAAACCAACAAACACACTTTCGCATTTATCATATTAGTATGGATTTGAGGTCATTGACCATGCAGCCAACACCCAAGAAGCATTACAAATTTACAACACCTGATGCATAGTGCGGCAAATATTATGACTAGCCTGTGTAGCAGAAAAAAGGGTAACCAGGGAGTATAAGGGACCTTGAGCTCCTGCTTGGACAAGGAGGCAAACCTCGAGGCCCATATTCGGCAATTGGTTAAAGAAAACCCGGCAAGTTGAGTGACAACTCGGGTGTCAGAAATTTCTAGCCACCCAAAAGCGTCTGACGCGGCTTAACGTCTACTGTCTTATGACTAAACTGGCTCAACGTGTCCAATCAAGGTAACGCTCAGTTGTAAATAATTTGTTATTTATTTTTTGCGGTCTCCCATCCAATTACGGACCTAGGCAAACGTAACTTCCCTTTTTTACCCTAGGAGTGTTTTTTCTAATTTAAATGGTATGAACTTTGTGTCAAGTACCCGTCTACCCGATTAAAAAAGGCTTAGAATCCAAAACTGGACTATACTCTGTAAAAAGTTAGGTGCCGTCTACTACACAAAATAATAATAAAAAAACATACGGATAGACTTAAGAACCTCCTCTGTTCTTTCGTCGATTAAAGGAAAACTTCCAAATTCAAACTTAAAATTTTTCAACTTTTTCAAATCAAGTTACATTGTGCAGCATCTACATTCCCATAAATTTCTTTGATCCGCAGTCAAAAGAGTAAAAAACCTAATGAATATCTTAAATCATCTGGAAGATAGAGCCTGTTCAACGCTTTCCATTCCACCGCTGCCATTTTAATCCCTCTGATTCCGGTGAATAAGCAAATCTAATAACAAAAAACACAAACTGACTGAGGGTAGTTTACGCTGTAAAATTGAATCAGCTTACAAATTTATAGACCGAGAAACGGCCGTAAGATTTATTCACCAGTATCTACCACTTTTAGTATGAATTGATAAGTTCGCGCTAAGTTTGTAGTCAACTAGCATCTCTCCCCAATTCTGCCACTGATATTTATCAATAAACTGAAAGGATCAGCTTTTCTGTTGTGAAAATAAAATTAAAATCGTTTAGTTAGTGAAATTACCGGACTTCATAGCGTAACTAGGGCACTGCAGTGCCGAGCATGCTTTTGTTTTTCATAGTTTTGGGTGACAATGTAATTGTTATGGGCCGAGTTCTACTTACTATCAGTGTTATGTTAGTGGGAGGACTAACTCTTCTGCGAGTGTCCGTCTGGGTTGTTACAACAACCACATAGAAACAACCATGTGAACTTTCGTTCTTCACAGTGGTTATGATCCCTTATGTAACGTCAGTTTTCAGGGGGGGATAAATCCCAACTATCCCCCCCCCCTCTGTATACGTGCCTGGGGAGGGAGTAGAGCTAAGTGAGCTTTAAAAAATACGACCTAGCATCGCCTATCAATTAAGGCATGTTTGCTACATCTATTAAAATAAATGTAGCAAAAATGGTGCCCTATAAAATGAAGCAATGTGAAATTATAAACCAAAAATATTACTGTCCAAGTCAAACTATAAACACACTTTCAGCTTATGTAACATGTTTTCATCTTAATATTGTACTTCAAAAAGGGTAGAAAGCTATAAGCGGCCCCTAAATCCAAATTAAAAGATGATCTCTGTCTATAAATCCAATTGAACATGATAACATTGTTTCCAAGAACCCATCGCTCGGTCTATAAGCACAAATTGCTCAATGGATCGAGATTGGCTGTTTCTTTTTTTTTCTATAATCGAGTTAAGGCCTTCACTTGACAATAGTGGACGGTCACCTAAATACAGATGGAATAAATCTAGCTGGAATAACGAAGTAGTCATTTTTTTAAAAGAAATATTTTCTTGACAGGAATTGCCGATAATCGAAACAAAGGAGGTTTTAAGTGTCTTTTTATTTCGAGATTCGAGATGAGTTTGTTTATTTTTTTACTTTTAGGATCTTTTCAAGTGTTTTGGGGATAAATCCGTACTTTAGTAATTGCAAAGTGTATTTTTACGTTTGTTGGTTTGTCACAACACACAAATATTATTGAGAAATAAAAATTGTCAGAATTTTTTTTTTCTGTATGAAATTATTATAGTACCTTGTATTATAAATAGGCCTAGTTTAAGTTCGCTACGTTCCTACTAACAATACGAATAAAAACCTGTAACAAACGGAAAGGCAAAAAAAACACATGAATGACGCAAGCCGTCCTGTTTTCATTTCTGAAATAGAGAATCCTAAAATACAATATTGGCTCCGAAGAGGCGATAAAATTTTCTTAAGCAGCTAGTTAATAAGCCCGATAGATCGAGGACTACCGGTTATGTCAACAAGTTTGGTCTTGCGTCTGGCACCAATACCTATTATCTGCTATTGACAGCTTGGAAACTCAAATTTGAAATACGATTCGAATGCGTTCGAAATAGGATACCTCCCTCTATGATCAATTTCTAAATCTCTGTACAAAAGCTCTCGTGGTGAGCTTGCAAGGTCGATTTAACTATCTAATAGGTTTTTTTTAGGTTATTGGTAACGAGACGAGCTGGTCGTTTTCCTGATGGTAAGCATAACGCCGGCCTATAACAATTGCAGTGCCACTCAGAACTTTGAGACACAAAAGTCTGCGATTGCAATACAGTGCGCATTGCCATCGTGATCCTGAGACTACTTTCACTTATGGAGGGGTGAGACGGGGAATTGACATAGGGTCAATTCCCCGTCTCCACCCCTCCATTCGAACCCTGCGATGGCCTCCGCCACCACATTGTTCCCATCTCTGATGATCCTGAGATTTTATAGGTATTAAGTCTCATAAGCCCAGTATAATTTTACTGACTACTTTGCTCATCAAACCGGAACACAGTAATGCGTTCGCATTACTGTTTGGCGGCAGGCTACACGAGCAAAGCGGTGGCACCACTCGCAGAAGAGTTAGTCCTATTATTGTTAGGATTCGTGGATCGTGACTTCTATATCAATAAACTGTTTCTATGTTATTTTTTTTTAATGTAATTGGTAACGAGACGAGCTGGTCGTTTGCCTGATGGTAAGCATAACGCCGGCCCATAACAATTGCAGTGCCACCCAGAACTTTGAAACACAAAGGCCTGCGCGGCACTGCAGTACGCTCGTTACCCTGAGACATTAGGTATTAAGTCTCATAAGCCCAGTAATTTCCCTGGATACTCTGCTCATCAAACCGTAACACAGTAATGCTTGCACACTACTGCTTGGCGGCAGACTTCACGAGCAAAGCGGTGGTAACAACCCAGACGGACACTCACAGAAGAGTTAGTCCTCCCACTAACATGTACTTTAGTCTTTTATTTATCTTTAGTTTAAACATTTTATAATCAATCTTAATCACACCATTTTGCAGGACCAATAACCACAGAGTTTGGACAGAGTAACATAGTGCACAGATATAGTTAACAACATAAAAAGTTCCACAGAGCTCCGTTGCGACACTAGCACTCTAGTACTTGGATACAACATCAAATAATAAATCTAACAAGTCCTACCACCTACTAAAAATGCAAACTAAAGGATATAGAATAGAGAGCATTTTCTTCCAGTTAACCTAGGTTTAATGTAGTAATTTATGCGATAAGTAGTGCAGGTAAATGTTGAAGTGATACTTCTTAGTTATAAATTGTACCTGGCTGTATAGGTTTCAAAAGAATGAAATTCAAAATGTAAACTCGTTCTACACGTCAATATTGTTTTTACTCCTGTTTAGTCTCTCGTCGAATAAATAACCTGCTACAGTAAATACTGCTTGAAAAGATATTGAAAACACTTTATAACTAAAGCATTATAATATAGTAATTAAATACGTGATCGATTTATTAATTTCATTCGTTTGGTTTTCTTTTTTAAAATTCACAGACCTAAAGTGACGATCCTAATTCTTTGGTCTTACTATTTCACAAAGACACATATACGTATCTATACAAATAAATAAAATTGAAGTGTCTGTTTGTAATGCATGAAATCCAATATCTCCACGCGGGTGAAACCGCGGGGCAGCAGCTAGTTGACAATAAAAAGAGAGTGAAATTATTCTAACCTAAAAAATGCACAATCGCAAAATTCAAAACGCAACAACAGGCGAGTTTCCCTCCATTTTCTACATCGATGGCTCCGACTGGAAATGATTGATAGCGCAAACATCGTCTGGAGATTACCTATTGCGCCGGATTTGGATATCGATCTTTTGTATCGTTGTGTTTTTCTCCTTTTTGCGGCATTAGGTGACGAGAATTATGCGGAAGATTATTTTATACATTACAGAAAAAAAAGAAAAACAGTATTCACTTGCGCCTTGAAGTATTGCGGGAACAATCAGGGACATACTGTGACAAGGAGTTTCACTGTCTAGCTGTATACATAATAATAATGTTGAAGCAAAGGAGTTGCACTTTGCCGATAATAATATTATCTACTTAGTTTAAAAAAAAACTAAAAAACACGCTTTCCAATCTATTGGACTTCTATTGGAATAGATCGTCAAAACGAACCGTATGATCCCAAACTCGAGGGGTTTACTAGTAGCCACTGAGGAATTCCACTATCCATCTCCTGGCTCCTGGCACACCTGCACAGGCAATCGTCTCCGGGAGACCGTAGCGTGTATGGCCGGCTTTATAAATATCGAATCATGAACGGCAGAGGTATTTAATATATACCTCGAATACAAAATAATAATAATAATAATGAACTTCCCCTTTTGGAAAACAGTTAAAAAGCCTATGAAAGTTTTTTAACTTGGGGTTGGATAGAAGCAATTTATTCCCCCGTTCTCTTGTTTCCGTTCAAGAAAAACAACGCTAACATTCAGGTCAAAGTTTTTAATTAACTTTTATTTATGGGTTCTGTTTAACATTTTGATCTAGAACCTTGTGATCTAGAAAAATATACAGCTGTTAATACCATAAAATAAAACAAACCATTCATGCGTATTAAATTATTACATATGTAGGACTGTAGGTCCATACAAATTTAAAACTGTCGATAGCAAAACCCAATTATGTCGACGAAAGTTAGACAATGAAAACCGATAGGTACTGATTCAAAATTCTTGTAACACTTGTAAGACTCGTACACATCCAAATGTGTATGAGTCTTTCACAATGCGTGTAAGATTCGTAAACATTTGGCATAAGTACCTACTTAGATAAGCTATTCAAAGTATTATTTTTAAGTGTACAATGGTTTATTATCCCTAATTTATGTTTATTTTATTTTAAAACGTGATGAATGGGTCGTTTACTTAATGGTAAACATAACTCTAGCCCGCACACTTGCGGTGCCACTCAGAACTTTGAAGTGCACGGTGCTGCATTGCCCTCGTTTCCCTGAAACATTTGACATAAGACTCACAAGCTCATTAACAAATAAGTTTGCTCATTACTGCTTAACGGCATACCCAGACACTCTCAGAAGACAGAGTGGTCTATTTTATGCATAATTTTATAATATTCTATCGCTTTCCATTAAAACGGTAAAAAATACAAAAACAATAAAGCGTACAACGTGCCAAGTATGTAGAGTAAGTAGTACGACATTGTACTTTTAAAATAGATATAAGTACATAAAGAAAAAAGTGTACCTAAACAATCATGTCCGCAGAATTGGTTCCAGAGCAATCAGGGCATTGGTGTACCGCCCTATGAATCCATGCGAACAAATCCGAAACATAGAGAGGTTGCATTATTCCTATATCGCAATTCACGCATGATATCTATTTGACCCGTCTGTTCCCAAACATACCCGATATCCCTGGAGGGCCGTAAGCCTCTTTAGGTAAAAGTTTTCGGGCATAAATTCACCAATTCGAATATAAGTATGGGTTAGGGATCGCCCAACTTTCATAAATGTTCGTTATGAATAATAATTTAGGTGTTAAAAGTGATGATATCATTTTGATAGACAGATTTTAGTGATTAAAGTTTATTTGAACCGACTTCCAAAAATGGAGGAGGTCCTCAATTCAATTGTATTTGTTTTTGTTTGTTACCTCATATCTCCGTCATTTATAAACCGATTTGGAAAATTCTTTTTTTTATTTGAAAGGAGTATTTCCTTTCAGATTGGTATCATAGATATTTCATCAAAATCGGTTTAGTAGTTTGTCACTGAAGTCACCCAAGTCTCCGACTTATAGACTTACACGAGCAAAAATGTTTTATACTCCACTAACTCCTCAACCTTTGTGGTTGTTGTAGAGACAAAGACAAAATAAGAAGCAACCTTCAAGCGCCCATATCTCCGACTTATAGACGTCCCTGCAATGTCATCGATACCAAAATCGCTTGGAAACGGCTGCGATGCTCGATACCACAAGATAATGACACGGGATCCCTCCCTGGCGTAATCACTGATTATTTATTAAAGGTCTTAAGGTCGTATAAATATTTTATTTATTAACCTATTCAATCTAAGGTTGTGAGATCGCTATACACATACAGTATACATTATACATCATGTCAAGAAAATAATTAGAGTTTTTTGGTAACGAGATGAGCTAGTCGTTTGCCTGGTGGTAAGCATAACGCCGGCCCATAACAACTGCAGTGCCACCCAGAACTTTGAAACACAAAGACCTGCGCGGCACTGCAGTGCGCTCGTTACCCTGAGACATTAGGTATTAAGTCTCATAAGCCCAGTAATTTCACTGGATACTCTGCTCATCAAACCCGAACACAGTAATGCTTGCACACTACTGCTTGGCGGCTGACTTCACGAGCAAAGCGGTGGTAACAACCCAGACGGACACTCGCAGAAGAGTTAGTTCTCCCACTAACATAAAATGAGAATAATTGGAAATTTTTCTCACTTTAAAAACTGAGTTTTTCGGAATACCGCCCGGTATAATCACCAAAAAAATTGGCAGCACGGCGGAATATCGCTGGAGTCGCTCGGCACAGCGCCAGAGCTGCAGGCAAACGTATCAGATAAGAGTCGTTACTACTTTTTAACTACTTCAATCCTGATCGTCAGCATTTTATAAAATAAACTATTTGTTACAACTTTCCAACTAGTTGGAAGTTGGAACTGTGTAGCTGGCTTTTGTTTTTGGGAACTCGATAACTTTGAAGTCTAATGATATCAAAATAGAGAGTAGCAAAGATGTACCTACCTACATAGTAGACTTCATTTTATTGTCGTTACATCGCTATCAGTTTAGTATAGCACAGATGGGTACTTATAGAAAGTACTTTAATGTTACGAGGGGCTGAGTTTTTAGTGTTCCGTCTGTTCTTTAACTTGGTTGTTTTGACACGTTTTCTCTTTTATTATTTTTTGCTAAGATAGTAATCCGTTTTTATGATAGTGAACCTAATCTATTAAAGTTGAGGATCACTATCCAGGCTAACATCTTCAAAAATGTTGAGATGCGCGAGCGAGAAAGCGGCGCGGAGTATATATCCTGCCCTTAAAAGGCCTGCGTGTCACTGCTGTGCGCTCGTTGCCCTAAGACATCAGGTATTAAGTCTCATAAGCCCAATCATTTCACTGACTATTTCGCTCATCAAATCGGAACAAATTACTGGAACATATTACTGCTTGGCAGCTTTTCAAAGCGGTGGTAGGTACCTGTTGGATAGTGTATAATCTGCACAATATATTCATAGTGGCAATTTTTCTTTATCTATGACCCACCTCTACTGTTAAGTCTCTGAATTGTTTTTGCTCTCCGACATCATGATTTGTATAAAATTAATAATCGTTTGTAATCTTTTGACTCGTCTGCTTTTGGTGTGTAATGGAATTATAACTATGTAATGGATTTGTAACTATGTGTGTAACTATGTAATGTGTAATGGATTTATAACTATGTATTATGCTGACAATTATTGTGGACATCTTTTCTAAGTAAAAGCTTGCACCGCACTCCATGTGTTTCCTTCTCACGAATGTGCCTACTGATCTCCTTGCTGTGCTATTACTACAAACTACAACTGCTACAACAGTACCCACACTCGCAGAAGAGTTAGTCCTAACACCTCCCAGGGCCCCGATCGCGTTAATTTGAATTGACAGCGAACGGTTATGAATTAGTTGTGGTTTGATTCCAACTGTAGTTTAGTGTCGGTTCACCTGTGTAGAATTTTTTTCACCGTTCATTTGACAGCGTTAACTGTCAGTTGTTGTCGAGAAACGGCTCAACTTTTGGTAAAACTATTAGCGCGATACGAAACGGTCAAAAAGCTGTAAAGTGGTTGTAGTTTAGTAGTGGTTTGGTTGATAATTTTTATCGCGATTGCCCTCCAGGCTAGCATGCGCACCAGGACAAAATTTTGTCTACTGTTGTGTCTCGCTCTTTCTCGTGCGATTATGAGATAAATGCACGATATAAGCATCGACAAAATTTTGTCACGACGTGCATGCTAGCACGTCTGGAGGACTAAGATGTGCGCCACGACAAAATAATTTCGACTTTTATGTCGTGCATTTGTCTCTCGTACGAGAAAGAGCGAGACAAAACAAGGGACAAAATTATGTCGTAGTGTGCATCTTAACTCTGCTGGTGAAAGGTGCGTGTATTAGTATTGTATCTTTTTATTTAATCTGTGAGATATCCCAAGTCAGGGCTGTTGTTTGCCAATAGTTGTGTAAACTTTCAAGCAACATTTCTTATTCAATTTAAACTTCTGACTGTTTGCCTGGAACTTGTTTGTCAAGTCGCATAACACAAAAAGTTAATCCCGATTTGTATAATTTGAATTTTAAATTTTGGAGAGTGGAAAAAGTTAATCAGCTAAGTTAAGTGGGATAGGAAAAGCAATTTTATCGACTTCGTAAATGGAGGCGGATTATACAATTGGCTCTATGTTTTGGTTATATTATCACCAAAAAAATGCAATTGGTACCTATTGTTGAAGGCTGCCAATTTGTTTGTTCTTGTCTACGATACGGTATCATTGTAACTTTAGAAATGAAGAGCCAATTTCGCGAACCGTAGTCTTTTTTAACCGACTTCCAAATAAGGAGGAGGTTCTAAATTTGCCTTTTTTTTGGAGATATTACTCGATTTCTCCATCAATTCGCAACTGATTTCAATGATTCTTTTTTTAATGAATAGGATATAATCTCAAGGACGAACCGTAGCCTTTTTTAACCGACTTCCAAATAAGGAGGAGGTACTAAATTTGCCTTTTTTTTGGAGATATTACTCGATTTCTCAATCAATTCGCAACTGATTTAAATGATTATTTTTTTAATGAGTAGGTTATAATCTCAAGGGTGGTCCTTTTATAAATTTAGTTTAACCAATTTTATTTAATACCAACCCCAAGGGTAGAAAAACGAGGGATGAAATTTCGAATATCATGATGTTTTTGTCGAAGTCTGTTCCCGCGTTTTTAAAAGTCACTTGTTTTATTTTTTACGTGACTTCCCTTAAAGGGAGAGTAATGTTTTCAGGTTTCATGTATGTATATGAGATTCTTCATTCAACCATAACTTTTAAATGTCAGAACAGTTTTGTATGTATGGGGTACCATTAGAATCCTTACCTCACCCCGAGTGACACTGCAATGGCTAGGTAAGCCGTATTTTAGAATTTTTAATTATATTTTTGATTATAAATTGTTAAAAACCGACTATAACTCACGTATCAATCATATATTGTATAGTTATATTAATTATAATATATACAGTATATAGTTTCTGAATCCTTAGATACAAGGAATCCTAGTAAGGGTCAGGATCTAATCATGCAGTGATTGTTAGGAAATGTTTATTTTTAAATCAAAAAATATATAAGTTAAATTTAAAAATAAATATTATTACCGCACAAATAATGACGATGAGTCACTAGTTTATAAAGGCGTAGTCATAAAAGCTGATAATCCTTTTACTGCCGGTGCAAGCAGAATGCACTCAATCTCATTTTATAGCCGGTGAGTATTGCACTCAAATGCCATCATCTCTTATCTTTTCTTGTATTCCTCACTAGCTATGGCCTGTGGATTCACCCGCTTGAAAATTCTATCAGCAACCGTGCATTTTTCGGGACTAAAAATTTTTAATGTTACTCTTCAGTCCATAAACTCTATAAGCAAAAAATACGTAGATTCGTTGCTGCGTGAAACAAGTACAAACCAAGAAGTACTTTTTCATTTATATAAATAAAAACGTCATGAACAGAAATACAGCTATCGAGATGACATTAAAAAAACATGTATAAGGGCAAGATTTGTTAGTGGGAGGACTAACCCTTCTGCGAGTGTCCGTCTGGGTTGTTACCACCGCTTTGCTCGTGAAGTCTGCCGCCAAGGAGTAGTGTGCAAGCATTACTGCGTTCCAGTTTGATGAGCAGAGTATCCAGTGAAATTACTGGACTTATGAGACTTAATGCCTATTGTCTCAGGGTAACGAGCACACTGTAGTGCCGCGCAGGCCTTTGTGTTTCAAAGTTCTGGGTGGCACTGCAATTGTTATGAGCCAGCGTTATGCTTACCATCAGGCAAATAACCAGCTCGTCTTGTTACCAAATAACATAAAAAAAAGATTAACCCTACTATTCTTTCAGGAGATACTAGATGAAAAATAGTCTCAAATTATAATCATTAAATTAGCTAAAGAAACGTCAAAAAGCCGTCTAATTGGCTTATGATACTTAAAATCTATATCAGGGTATACGACCGCAATGCAGTGCCGCGCAGGAACAATCCATTACAATCCATTGTAAAACTGTGACCTGATAATTGCAGCACCATTCAGAGGTCAGAGCTTTGAAATACAAAGGCTAATGACTTGCTCGTCTCTTTACTGAATACTATCTATAAAGCCGTAAATATAACTTAAATGCGTAAGTTTGAGCTAGCGTCGGCTGTCACGCGACTTTTATAGACGACGAGAATAAATGTTTAAGTACGCCCTAAGTTTATAAATAAACCAGGTATTTGAGCGTGAAGTAATAGCTCCACGCGACAAACAAAATAGTTCGTTTTGTAGGTCTAGACACTGCGTGCGAATGTTTCAAACACGTGGCCTTATTTTTACTTTATGGTCGACTACACGCTAGGAGCGTGGCAATACTTTCCTAATTTTACCGTGATTTTGCCAACCACGCAACGCAAATAAATAAATTTGACTTTTTTATAGATACTATTCATCGGTTGCCTTATGACAAGCAAAACGCCGGTGACAGTTATACAATCCATTGTAAAACTGTGACCTGTGACCCTTGTATGAAATTAAAAAGTGTTGAAAAATGCTTTTAAATAATAGATACCTTTCTATCAATACAGTTCCAATAGCACAAACAATCCTAGTTTTCAATCGGGAGGCGTCCTTTATTTCGAAACAATCTGAACATTGCTTTGTGAAGTCCCTTCTGCCAATAAAAGCAATAAATACCAAATGCAGGAGCGCCGCTATGGGAGTTTTCGTTTGTAGTTGCGGAGAGACTGAAATGTAATATATTTGTACTAAAGAAAATAATATATACGTGTACAGTGAACCTTGTCTGGTAGGGATCGTTGTGTAGTCCGTAGTGGGTTTCTTGGTTAGAGTCCTTTCTAAGCGGTTTTGTTTAAGCAATATATGAGTAATATAATTATATGTATATCTTAATATATGTACATAAAATAAAAAAGATCACATCTTCCTCGGTATCTCCACTAAAACACACGCTACAGCACTTTTCAAGAAATTATAATCTTCAAATTGGTTGTTTTGTTAGGGAACCTGCATGGTTTTTTGATTGCACTAAGAACATTAATTCTTGAACATGCGGGTTTCCTTACTGTTTTCCTTCATCGTTCTAGAGTGAGTGAATACCTTAATTATGCTGTTGCGAGGTTCGAATCCACAACACTTTCGCGTTAAGCAATTTTTTAAGCTCAACGATGCACTAACTCTCCACTCTACAACATTCTACGCAAACGCTCCATAAACCGTCCATGTGTGGGGAAACTTAGATGGATTACGTAGAATGATAGAAATATTGTTTTTTTTTTAATATTATTAGGTAACGCGACGAGCTGGTCGTTTGCCTGATGGTAAGCATAACGCCAGCCCATAACGATTGCAGTGCCACCCAGAACTTTGAAACACAAAGGCCTGCGCGGCACTGCAGTGCGCTCGTTACCCTGAGACATTAGGTATTAAGTCTCATAAGCCCAGTAATTTCACTGGATACTCTGCTCATCAAACCGGAACACAGTAATGCTTGCACACTACTACTTGGCGGCAGACTTCACGAGCAAAGCGGTGGTAACAACCCAGACGGACACTCGCAGAAGAGTTAGTCCTCCCACTAACAACTAGATTTCCACACATTCCAAATCTGACGTTACAACTCATCGTGTGTGGCCAATACAACGATCCATTTCTTAGTAGGCAGTATACTCGAGAGGCAGAAAGACCGAAACGACGGTCACTCCATACCAGGCGCACCATAGCTCCATGATGCGCCTGGAATGGAGTGAGTCTATGTGCTCGACAAATGGATCATCATTCTACTCAACCCACGACGCGCGGAGCGATGGAATTGGAGTGTTCGTGAATGGTGAACTTTAGTCCAACAACATATCAAGTCCACCACGGCAGCTGTCAAATGACAGTGTTTTTAAATACTTATAAAGACCTAGATAGATGTAGGTATCCTAGAACTTCTAGGTTTACGGAATCACCACAACGTACTAGGAAATTTATGTCTTTCACCCCGCCCTCGTTTCAGAGCAATTAAGTTTAAGTTTTAAGTCAACAGCACATTAAACTAGGGTACGCTATCTATCTTTAGATAAAAACTCTAATTTTAACCGCTTTTTATTAATTAATTAAATTAAATAAACCTACCCTTTTTGTAATGTATAATGCACGTGTCATTGGCTGCAATATTTAGTACCTATTTAAAAAATTTCTGAAACAATATACATAGGTATACAATTAACCAGGTGATGGTAGGACTAATTCTTTTTCTTTAGTCGGCTACCATCGCTTTGACCACCGCTTTTTTAAAATCCTGATTTTGCTACGAATAAACACTTTTTCTTTCTTTCTTTCTTCTTACTTCTTTCTTTCTTCTTTCTTTCTTCTTTCTTTCTTCTTTCTTTCTTCTTTCTTTCTTCTTTCTTTCTTCTTTCTTTCTTTCTTTCGTGTAGTCTTCCACCTAGTAGTAATGTGCACGCATTTTAATTGTTATGGGCTGTCGTTATGCTTACCATCAAGCAAACGACCAGCTCGTCTCGTTTTCAAATAGTATAAAAAAAACGAATTTGCTGCATTTGGAAAAAAGTTGGACACATTGGCGTCCGAGTGAAACTCACTACCCAAACGGCATTTCACTTCGAAGCAATTGTCGCTATCGATAACAAACGTCAAAAATGTCGGTAATCGACATATAATGTATTAAGCATGCTTTTCGATATATTTTTTATTGGGTAATGAGACGAGCGGTCGTTTGCCTTATGGTAGCCCATAACAATTGCAGTGCCACTCAGAACTTTGAAACACAAAGGTATGTGCGGTCAGGGGCGTATTTACCCTAGGGCCAAAAGGGCCATGGCCCGGGGCGGCAGGCTGCGAGGGGCGGCGCAAGCAGAAGAATTTATAAAACCCTACCTAACTCTTAGGCTCTTATCAATAAACAATGTTAAACGGTTGAATACTTAGTTAAAATGTGTTTTGTCTCTTTCGATTCAGTTTAAAATTGTCAAATACCAATAAAGACAAAACATAGTTTAACTAAACCACCTTTTAACACTGTTTATTAATAACAGCCTAAATCTAGTAAGGTGGTCGTGGGCGTGCGGCAGGGCGGCGGGGCTTGCAGGCCCAGGGCGCTGAATCCTAAAATACGCCACTGTGTGCGGTACTGGATTGCGCTCGTTACCCTAAAGTAAAGTAGTGCCTACGGTGGCGGCCATGCAAAGCGCAAAGTTTAATAACCGCTCATCCATCACACTCCACTGATAAGTGGGTTGTGATCGTGGTCTAGCTTAGCTCAGTGGCCTTCATAGGATAGTGATTAACGTTATTTGTAATAGTGTGACAATGCAGTCTAGTGCAAGGATGCGTAATGCAAAACATGAATGATAAAAGAATGAAACTAAGATTAAAGAATCTTGATATTTTGTGATGGGTTTGATGAACTCCAAAACTTTTACTTTTATCTTTTTTTTATGTTATTTGGTAACGAGACGAGCTGGTCGTTTGCCCGATGGTAAGCGTAACATCGGCCCATAAAAATTGCAGTGCCACTCAGAACTTTCAAACACAAAGGCCTGCGCGGCACTGCAGTGCGCTCGTTACCCTGAGACATTAGGTATTAAGTCTTGTAAGGCCAGTAATTTCACTGGCTATTCTGCTCATCAAACCGAAACACAGTAATGCTTGCACATTACTGCTTGGCGGCAGACTTCACGAGAAAACCGGTGGTAGCAACCCAGATGGACACTCGCAGAAGAGTTAGTCCTACCACTAACAAAATCTATATCTGAAATTATAAAAAAGTTTGGTCTAGATCACAAGAAGCGGGTTAGAATCCTATTGACAGCGAAATTTTCGAGATGTATATATTTACATAAATAATTCCAGCAGGGTGATTTTAATTCAATCGGAATGATATCCGCGTCGGAAGCGAGTTTCTTGATCGTTTATATCTCGAAAACGCATCCCGACAGAAAAATATTGTCGGGATTATATCCGTGTTGTTGCAGCTGAGTTGTCGAATCTAACGGGCAATTTCTTCTTGCTTCCAACAAGGATATCGTTCCGACTGAATTAAAATACCCCTGCCGGCATTACATGTACAATTTTAGAAAAACCGGAAAACTGTGATCGTAATCGTAAGTCGCAGGTATAGTTTTACAACTAATGCCACGGTATAAAACTAATCACAGCGTACTATAAAAAGTAGATCAACATTGTAGTATCCATCTATTTATACCAAAAACTAAGGAGTTTACAGGAAATCTGAAAAACCATAAACAAGCAAATAAACCCAAATACTTCAGATTTGAGTTATTGCAGTTCAAGATCCATTTAACTCGGGATAGTACTTTATCCCGATGTATCATCGCGCTTTGACGTCAAGGAGCTAGAAGTACCACAGATTGTGTTGTAGGTACTTTATGGCGCAGTGCAATGTCCTACTAACTGGAGCAATTTTTTTTACTGTTGGATTACGAGACGCGAGTATTCTTTACCTGACGGTAATCATAACGCCGGCCCATAACAATTGCAGTGCCACCCAGAACTTTGAAACACAAAGGCCTGCGCGGCACTGCAGTGCGCTCGTTACCCTGAGACATTAGGTATTAAGTCTCATAAGCCCAGTAATTTCACTGGATACTCTGCTCATCAAACCGGAACACAGTAATGCTTGCACACTACTGCTTGGCGGCAGACTTCGCGAGCAAAGCGGTGGTAACAACCCAGACGGACACTAGCAGAAGAGTTAGTTCTCCCACTAACACCTAGTCCTCTTTATATCCGATTCCCCCAATACAGGAAATCCTAGGGATCGTGAGCTGTGGTCATTGGACATCATCATTTATAACACAGATTTTATTATGCACAACGAACACCGGAATGCGAACACTTCAATATACGTGTTAGTGGTAGAACTAACTCTTCTGTGAGAGTCCGTCTGGGTTGTTACCACCGCTTTGCTCGTGGAGTCTGCCGCCAAGCAGTAGTGTGCAAGCATTACCGTGTTCCGGTTTGATGAGCAGAGTAGGCAGTGAAATTACTGTCCTTACAAGACTTAATACCTAATGTCTCAGGGTAACGAGCGCACTGCAGTGCCGCGCAGGCCTTTGTGTTTCAAAGTTCTGGGTGGCACTGCAATTGTTATGGGCCGGCGTTATGCTTACCATCAGGCAAACGATCAGCTCGTCTCATTACCAAACAACATAAAAAAAACTTCAATATACTTGCTTTTTGCGAACCTCCCCTGAAATAATTACGTAGAGTAGGTGACTATAAGGGGCAATTCGGAGAGGTAATAAAATTGAGAAAATTCAATATTCAGCCTTCTACCAATGTCGTCATACTCGTAATATGTAATGGCTATAGGTACTATAAGCTACTATGTAGACTTTTATAATAAACCTTATAAGTAATATCATAAAGGGGAATTTTATATTCTTTGGAAGTAGTAGTTGCTACCCAGCTTTTTATTACCTGTGACATCAACCAAGAAAGGCGAGCAAAGGAGCTCATTAGTCGTGAGCATCGACGCAAAGTTGCAAATCTTTCAATGTTCTACAGGATACATTTCGGAGAGTGCGTGACAGAGTTACACAACTTGATTCCAGCATATACATTTTACCAATCCACGACACTGCGTCACCTGTATACAGGGGCGTATTTACCCTAGGGCCTAAAGGGCCATGGCCCGGGGCGGCAGGCTGCGAGGGGCGGTGCAAGCCGCACATCGCAGCAGAAGAAATTTAAAAAAGCCCAGCTAACTATAAGTGTTAACAGTGATAAATGGTTGAATACTTAGTTAAATTGTGTATTGTTTCTTTCGATTCAGTTTCAGTTGTTCAAAGAACAACAAAAACAGAGCCTAGTGTAACTAAACCACCGTTTAACACTGTTTATTGATAAGAGCCTAAATCTCGTAAGGTGATCAAGGGGGCTCGTGGGTGTAAGTTTGATAGACATCAAGACGAGGGGCTTTCGTATACCTACATACTTTGAAAAAGTTTTTAAAGTTACCTTATTCAAATAAGAGATTTTATGAGAGAAAAGGGCTCTCATGAAATCGTCTCAGAAAAAAGGGCGATAAAAACTCAGCGTTGTTTGCCTTTTGTCTCCATAACTTCCATATCAGATGATGAAGGTGTTCCGCGGGGTCTGCTATAAATATGATGAAGGCAAATGTGGGTAAACAAAGTGAAAGAAAAACATCGTTTCTTTTATTTAGGACTAGCTGCTGCCCGCGGTTTCACCCGCGCAGCGATATTGGATTTTATGGGTTTTATTTTTTTGCGCGGAACCTTATTTCTTTTTCTAAAATAAAAGTAGCCTTAATTACTCCTTATAACATCAGCTATCTGCCAGTGAAAGTCCCGTCAATATCGGTTCAGCCGTTTCGGAGATTACCCGGAACAAATCGACAGACAAAACTTTTAAAAATTGTGTTTTTGTTAAAGGGAACCGTATATACTTGTATATGCATCTGGTAAAAAGCTGTTATTTTGACATTACAAACAGACACTTCAATTTTATTTATTTGTATAGATATGGATTTGCTTGGACGCGTCGAAGTAGGGTAAAATGTAGCTTATAATAACATTCAGGAATAATTTAGCTTCCTCTTAGTGGAGGACTTTTCAAATCGGACCTTTGGTTCCAGAGAAGAGCGGTGATAAACAAACTTTACCTCTTTATATTATTAGTATATATAAAAAGTGGCAAATACACTCCTGAAGGTTGGTGAAATGTATTTTGCCCTAGGCAACTCCTAAATATTTCGGCACCCGGTTTAAGCGTCTCCTAGGGTTCGTGAAAATGGGTGAAGTCTGTACAATAAAGCATTAAATCCTACTAATATTATAAATTCGAAAGAGTGTTTGTTGGTTTGTTCGTTTGTCCTTCTTTCACGCAGTAACGGAGCAACGGATCGACGTGATTTTTGGCATAGATATAGTTTATGGACCGGAGAGTAACATAGGCTACTTTTTATCCCGGAATAATGCACGGTTCCTGTGGGAACGCGGGTGAAAACCGTGGGCAGAAGCTAGTATCTAAATAATAAGGACATGACAACATGTTTAGGGAGTGTTAAAATAATCCACAAATTGAACACACGGTAAAATACCTAATGTCGTTCTATAGCTCCATAACCCGCCACATTGCGGGCAACTTGCCAATATTGTATACTAAAATGGATTGCCAGAGTCGATAAAAATCACCCATAACCGTTACGATTGTTATACTCGCATCTGGACTGTATTCGTCTAAAGAAAAATTTGTTCGTTGTGAGGTAATCTCGGAAGCTATACACAGAGAAAGAAGTGTATTAGAAAATAAAAACCGACTTCGAAAAATGAGCTACGAAAAAATGCACTAAAAAGTAAAAAAGCTATTTTGTTTACTTGGATGACTTAATTCTTTTCAGTTATTTTGATTTAAAAACCAAACTGCTGAACCGATTTTGATAAAAATTTCTATGTGACCAATCTGTACTTTTTACGGGCAAATGGCCGATTTTGAAAATACCAACAGAATTGAGAACCTCCTTTTTTTTGAAGTTGGTTAATGAAGTTGCTTAAAAATCTTTATCTTTTGCGCCTTCTCGTGAATCTTACCCATTTGCCCGCAAATAGTATTTTTATAAGAACTGGCTTTTATTTGACATCCCTTGAATATACGTTTTTTTATCTTCATAGATAATGTCTGGGTCTATCTCGGCTTTTATTTCTAAAAACTTTTGCACAATTAATATTTGTTTTTTGATCATTATTTTGTCACTAATTGGTCTCCAAGCAACGAAGTATACCTTCCATCCAGAGAAAACGAACTGATTAGCATCATAAAAAAAATTGAGTCAACATCTCAATTCTCATCACCCCGAGACATCAGCCATTATGTATTCACTGACTTCTTTGCACTTTTTTTTTTTTGTATTATTTTTGGCTCCACGCGATTAGCGTATTTAGCCAGTGTCAAGTTAAATAAATAATAATATCTAATACATAAGTCTCTAGTTTTGTTTTTATTGCATTAAAGTCGTCAAAGTCACGTTAAAGTTTAGTCTAGTCGCGGTCGAGTCGAAGTGACGCTTCAGTAAAGCGGTGGATACTTTACTGAAGCTTCTATGGAGTTTTGGATACAATACGAAAATACACGTTTTTCGTCTTTGTACTATTTGCATTTCACTCATGCACATTTACGAACACTTAATGGTTAATAATCCACCATTATTACACATCAACACTCGAAGAAAAATAGGTTTTAGTAAATAACACAAAATCAACAACAGCACATTTTCGCATTCCCGCCAAAACTCTCTTCTTTGCACTTCAAAACAAAATACAGTAATAGTACTGAAATCTTGCTGAACAGTAACACAAAAGAAATTATCTTTCCATCCCCACAGATAAAACATTTTTCTTGAGATTACTCGTATTTTCCTCCATGGAAACCAAGGCCAAACCTATCATTCATCAATGTTACCTATACATATCTATTAACAATCACGCGTTCATTCGTGCGTAGACGACATACTTAGGGAGTTATCAATCAATAGCAGTAGTTTGGGACTACCTTTGTAATGAACTTACAGTGGAAGAAAGGAACTTGATACGAAGTTGGGAACCAAATTGGGGGAATTGGAGCGACATAGCGTGTAGTAAAGATGTATGATAGATGGAACTAGACGAGGAAGACAAAGGATAATTAAACGCAGTAGGTAATCTTATCTTTTTTGTATTTTCTGTTCTTTAATTTCTTTATTACATTAGTTATTATTACGTTAGTGGGAGGACTAACTCTTCTGCGAGTGTCCGTCTGGGTTGTTACCACCGCTTTGCTCGTGAAGTCTGCCGCCAAGCAGTAGTGTGCAAGCATTACTGTGTTCCGGTTTGATGAGCAGAGTATCCAGTGAAATTACTGGGCTTATGAGACTTAATACCTAATGTCTCAGGGTAACGAGCGATCTGCAGTGCCGCGCAGGCCTTTGTGTTTCAAAGTTCTGGGTGGCGCTGCAATTGTTATGGGCCGGCGTTATGCTTACCATCAGGCAAACGACCAGCTCGTCATAAGCCCAGTAATTTCACTGGATACTCTGCTCATCAAACCGGAACACAGTAATGCTTGCACACGACTGCTTGGCGGCTGACTTCACGAGCAAAGCGGTGGTAACAACCCAGATGGACACTCGCAGAAGAGTTAGTCCTCCCACTAACAAAATTAAATTTGAATATCCAGAAAAGAAATTAAAAGCACGGCAAATCTGTATCAAGCTCCATCTAAGAAGGAGCAGTGAACACGTATTTTTTCGTCGGCAACACACGTATTTAGGTAAGGCACAATAACACAAAAAATACCAAATAATGTTTTTCATTGCAGATGTAAGAGGTCGGTTTTGAACAGACAACAATTTTTATAAACATCTCACAATAGTCTATTCTCATCGCAGCCTCTCCATCTCAAAGTTCTTTAACAAAACTATAAGAAAGTCCTATTATAGCCCTACAATAAAGCCTATCAAAGGCCCAGACATAGACCCGAGTATTAAAATCTACAAAATAATTCTAAACTAGATGCTGCCCGCGGTTTTACCCGCGTGGAGATTCCAATAAGAATCGTGCATTTTTTAGAAAAAAATTGCGGTCACGATCCGTTTCTGCGTGAAAGAAGGAGAAACAAAAAAACACACTTTCGCAATCAGGTAACATACCTGCCATCTTGGACTGTAATCACATTTATTTCTAATTGTCAACGTCCATACTGGTATCAGCCTCTTATGCTGCCAGTGCTGTGATACCGGCCTTCTCAGAGAATGAGCCATAATCCACCACGCGAGCCCAGTGCGGCTTGGTGGATGTCACATGTCCTCGAATTTTGTGGTTCGTGAACATGCGGGTTTCTACACGATGCTTTCCTTCACGGCTTCAGAGCAAGGGTGAGTAATCCGCCCGTAACTTGATATAAGTCATTGGGGCGGGCCGAGTCGAGCTTCGAACTTATGGTGCGTCGGACTGAAAGCCGCACATGTTCCCGCTCGGCCATACTCGTTATCCATACTGTTTACACAGAACTGTAACCATTTTCCGAGGGCTATTGTAAGACCACACCTTTGAATACTCTGACAAAGCCTATTGTGCGTCCACAGTTAAACACACCAAAAAGTCGATTTATCTTCCAGTAGCTGAACTCTGGAAGGACCATGCGAAGGTCGGTCCAACAATATCTTTTTTCGTTTCATTTTGGGGTTTTAGGAGTTGAATAGAAAATGAAAATAATGTAGAAAGATCGCTTACGTTGAGGCGGTCGAACTTAGTTGTGTAGTCATAATAAACATAGGCTATTAATTGATTCTGTCATAAAAAAAGAAATAAAGAAATAGAATAAGACAGAAGTGTTAGAAAGATTTGTGGCAATTTGAAAAGAGTTTGAAAATTCTAAAAATAAATCTGTAGGTACCTACTACAATATGATAAGCAGGCATAGTTGTTTGTTTGTATGTGCATGGTTATCTCTGGAACCACTGATCCAATTTTGAAATATATTTCACAGATATTAAGTTACGCTTTCCCTGAGTGACATAGACTATTTTTTACAGTGATAATATCTTCCGCCCGCAGCTACGCTTGAGTTATGTTGACGGCTCCGTAGCTAAGTTGGTAGTAACCCTGCCTGCAAACCGAGGGGTCCCGGGTTCGATTCCCAGCCGGGGCAGATTTTGTATTAACCTAAAGTTTGTTCTCTGGTCTTGAATGTTTGTGATGTGTATCTGTGTGTGTCCATGTCACCTGCCACACAGGGAATCCTAGTGCTGATATATGAGTGCAAGCGTTTATTTATTATTTATTGATCGATTGACGGATTATAAAGTATGTACCCAAAGAGATTTGATGTCTAAGTAGGTAATACTACTTTTTATCCTGTCACGTGTGCAAAGCTGAAAGCAAAAGTTACAGTTACAAGTGATCTAAGTGTTTCTTGTCTATCGGTGTGTTGCAGACACTTAAAAAGGAAAAATAACGCAAGACCTATACGACCCAAGTTTTAATTGGTATGTTATCCCCAAAGGGGGTCAATATACTCCTGGAGGTCAACAACATATGTTTTGAGTTTTTCAAATTCCGAATTTTTCATTGAAGAAAAGTCATTTAAAGTTTACGTCAAAATTCCAAAGCTAGCCCTAGATCAGCTGATTCACTTGAACTATGTTGGACTTTGTCAAATGATAATGTTGATTAGACTTTAAAAAAGGCAGAAATTGTCCTACACTTCCGGTTTGAAGTTTATCTTCTTTTTTTTTTAAATATTGAATGACATTTTTCCAAGGGAGGTTTTTACAACTTGTTGACAACCATGGTCTTAATCACCCTTCCGGAGGAATTCTCAGTATTATTTCCTTAATTTTCGCGTAATTCTATGAGGATCAGAAAAACGGCGTTCAGTGACTCAGCAAAACCATGCCACATCTTGATCGATGATCTAAAAAAGATGCCCATCAGTCGGTATCTGTTTCACGATCACTCAAAGTGGAACATGTTCCATCTTCACACTCGACTGTTTCTCATCAGTTTACTAAGATACGATCTGAAGATATTTTTACGATATTTTTTGTATGTGTGCCGTAATCGACCTTTTGACCTTCTTCGGTGACACAATGGACATTGACTTTTTGTGGGGAAAATATTTTTTAGTTTGTCCGCTCTATTATGCTTAGTTTATCATATTTGTTTGGATAGACGCTAAGCGTGAAACCATCCTCGATCACATCATCTCTTGACAACAGGAGGGATCTCTTGAGATCTGTCTCAAAATACAAACAAATGTCTTTGCCTTCCACTCGTGTGCGTTCACAAACACAAACCATTAATACACATTAACAGTCGAAAAAACACAGGAATTGGTAAATAACGCATAATCAACAACAGCACATTTTTGCTCATGTGTAAACCGTACTATAAGTAAATACGAAAGTCTGTTTGTATGTTTGTTGGTTTGTCCCTCTTTCACGCAGCAACGGAGCAACAGATCGACGAGATTTTTGGCATAAATATAGTAATGGACCGAAGAGTAGTATAGGCTAATTTTTATCCCGGAAAATGAGCGGTTCCTGTGGGAACGTAGGAGAAATCGCGGGCAGAAGCTAGTATATTTATATAAATGTCAATTTGCTCATATGATAGAGCTAGATCAATGTCAATTTTTTTATCGTCTATGCTCTTTATCACATTCAGCCAAAAACAAGGTTAAAAAACCGTTCCGTTTCATGTTACGTATTACCTACTAAAAAAACCTTTACTTATTTTCAGGAAATCGCAGGCCTATCAAATTGTGATTTCGTTTCAGAATATCTAGATTATGAGACCTCATTCCAAAAAACCAACTGATAGCCTGGTTCAATTTTAGTACCAAAACGGAAAAACTCTTTTAGCTTGTAAGATTTGACCTAAACAAACTAACATTTACACATCGCAAAGTTAATAAAAGCCTGTACCAATCAAACATAAATAAAAACATCTTGTTTCACATACGAATAAATCATAAATGATTGAATCATTATAAACCACTAAAAGCCAGTGTAGTAGCCATAGAAAAAAAATGTGAGAGAACTTTGAAGTCAGTTTATTATAAACTCTACCAAACTCGTATAAAAAAAAGTCGATTACGCTCCCGGTCAATACCCTCATATACTTGCCAATGTAGTCCTCCCTCAAGCCGTCACAAACTGATGTACTTCTATTTTGTTGCACTGTTGGAATAACATCTCCTGTTTTGTCTGGATTTGATTACATTGTTTTGGGAGAGCATAAGTGGTTTCTGAATAAGACATGTTCGAGCAATAATTGTTGGTTTAATAAATGAATACCTACCTAATGTATATTCGTCTTGATTTTGTTAGCGTTGGGAGCCGAATGGAAGAATGAGTTTAACAATTACTGTATATACATATATAGTTGTAGTTACTATATAAAGTTGGTGAAAGATGTATTGCTATGGAATGGAATTCTTGCTATACCTATAATTATGGAAACTTGGTAATAGCCTACCATACCTAGACACATATGTTGAGCACATTTAATATTGCATTATAACCCCCATACGCGAGCACTCCACTCGTATTATACGTTATACTCTACCTTATTATACGTCACACATTATACGTCGATGACGTTCCAAAAATTGAGAAAAAAATACTGACGAACTGAGAACCTCTAATGAATGATTTCATATTATCATTAATCAATCAATTATTCATATCAATATGTAAAATATAGGTACGTCTTATAATTTTTATTTTATTGTGTTTGTTTGATATTTTTTTGTTCCGATATTTCACTCGCGGGGCAAAGTCAAATATTCTAAATATTTTTCTACAACTTGATTAAAATAAAACACTTTAATTTTATTTATTTATTTGTTTACATTTAATGATTAATGATTGACCACCAGCACCGGTAAACCTCGTAAAGCTTTCTCTTGGCCCTGGGTCCTCTAATATAATTAAAATATGTACGTAATGAGCAAAAGTAAACAATTAATAGAAAGAACAGATAAACATTCAAGCGGAAGCAGCGCACGCGCCACGCGCATACCTCTATAATACTACATTCTATTGATGTTAATGCAAATAGTCATTTTAGAATATATTAGAAACAGCGCCATATGGCAAGAAACATTATAATAAGTAATATTTAAAGCAGCAAGCGTAATAAACGCAAGATGTGCGCCGAGTTATTGCGCCTTCGGAGTGAAGACGTTATCATTACAGAGCACTTAAGTTGCCCTTCCTAACTTGCTTTTACATTGTACATGTTATGATTATTTGAACATAACCATCTTGCAAACTTTCTAACTTGAGTACTATTAATTAACCTTAGCTAGGCCAGAGGGCCTAGCACGAGTTTTGCAACAAGACAGTAACTGCATTTACGCGGCTTTTGTATGAAAAAAATGGAAAGCGCCTGTAGCGGCGCGTTTATGAACTAATATCGCGCATGCTTTTAGTATGACGTTTAATCGACAAACGCGGTCGTCGAGTAAATGGATTTTAACTGCGAATCTCACATTCAGCATGCCGAGAACACTCTCGGTTAAATAAATTATTCATATTTAAATAAAAAATATTTTTCAAATGGCGCTCGTGAAAGCTTAACTTCTCTAAGGCTAAGATTTAAAGACGAGTGAGTGACAGCGTGGGTTCTTTCATCCATATGTGAGAATTCAATAGAAATTATACCATATGAAAGCATGAGTCCATATGTATAGACTCATCTCAGAATGTTTTCCTTAGTGAACAAATCTTTCGCTGATGCGCTATCGGAACAAATAGGTTGGCACCTACGTGACTTTCACATTATCCGCTTCGATATCGGATCGGATAATATCATTCATTCATTACCTGTCGATGCCGATCAATGCCCGATAACATTTATAATCGGATCGGGTAGTGTGAAAACCCCCGAGGCGGCATTGCTACGGTTATCGTCATCAGCCTATTACGTTCCCACTGTTAGAAGGATACACGCCATACAGGACTTAAACATGCAGGACTTCTCTCAAAGAGAGAATATGGATCATAATCTCATAATCGACCATCAAATGGTGTTATTTAACACGGCGTTTTCTTGTCCCAAAAAGATCTTGGCATAATAAAAGTAACAGCAATAATGAGACTCACGGCAACGATACCGCTGATAAGCGGAAACAAATAGAAGGGTAGACGTTTAAACTTTTCACCACTTTCATTGAAAGGGATGCTACAGAAAATGCCCACCTTTTTCTTAACTCGATTACGGATCATAAAAAACTCCCTATCATAAAAATGGACAGCCTCTCTGAGTAAATAATAAAAATAAATTGAAAGAGTACCGAACACTGTTATCTTTTAAGCAAAATAAATTATGCCTGAAAAAACGGAGAGGGTTTTTACAGGCATAATTTATTTTGTAATGAAATGATATATCTGGCGACTATTATAGGTTTATGTGTTGCGTTTAATAGAAACATTTGTTTTAATAACAGTTACAAACCGGGTTACCACAAAAACATCGTTTAGGCGCCTGTTTAGCTAGACTGTTTGTAGATCAACGTCTATAATGATCCGAAATGTCACAACAGACAACGGTTGGACACTACTTAGATCAAGATGTGTGGTTGTTCACATTTAAACGCGCAACTAAGTAATTTTAGGAGTTAGACGCTGTTTAACGCGTGTTTAGGGTGTGTTAAATTCGTGTGTTTAATTTTTATTTCGCTCTGTTACTTTGTGTTGCTATACCCTAACAGGGTCATATGTGAACTTCACTAACAATATAACATCTCTATATAATGTACAATTTTTGCAATAAATGATTTTGAACCACATCGTCGCTTTTCAGGCGGTATAGAGGTCAAACGATAACCAATACAGAGTAGATATTTAAAAAAAATATTTGTATTTTAATATAAATTTGTACGTAGTAAAATCTTAAACACATCTTTTTTCAACGATTGCTTCCCTACAATAAATAAATAATAAATAAACGCTTACACTCATACCCCCGCACTAGGATTCCCTGTGTCGCAGGTGGCATGGACACATCACAAACATCCAAGACCCGAGAACAAACTTTATGCTTACACAAAATCTGCCCCGGCCGGGAATCGAACCCGGAACCGCCTCGCTTTGCAGGCAGGGTGGACCAACTTAGCTACGGAGCCGTCGAATAAAAAATATCCTGGTATTATTATCTAAAGACCCTTAGCTAAGGATATAAGCAACCTACAAACCCGCTAGGCGTAACGCATCGCAAGCGCAGAGTGGATACCTGTCAACCACAGAAATTACATTAACCGAGTTAGGTACGGTCCTGAAACAGGGCCTCACTAAGGCAAGGGCCAATTGAAAAAAAAACAGATTGCCCCCGACACAAACAGGGAGGGATTAAGGGACAGGTTAAAAGAGGACGCCAATTGACATGAAATAACTCACTCTTTGAATGCGGCGAGTGGTCCTAATTAAGGTTGGAATAAGCTAATGGGGTATGTTTTCGTGGGCTGAAAAGACTTTGAATTTAGCTATGTGGATGATGTGCATTAATAAATTTCATGTTATTTCAAGGCCCATAAATAATCTTCTATACAAATAAATAAAATTGAACTGTCTGATGTTTGTAATATCAAAATAACAGCTTTTTACTAAATGCATATGAAAGTATATACGGTACAAATATAACAAAAAAAACATTTTTTAAATTTTTGTCTCTTTCTGTCTGTCTGTTTGTTCCGGGTAATCTCCGAAACGGCCAGACCGATTTTGACGGGACTTTCACTGGTAGATAGCTGATGTTACAAGGAGTAACATGGGCTACTTTAATTTTAGAAAAATAATTAGGGTTCCGCGCAGAAAAATAAAAACAATGAAATCCAAAATCTCCACGCAGGTGAAACCGAGGGGCAGCAGCTAGTAATAAATACTAGTAGGGCCGTTGCCAAGGGTGGCGACAATGGATTACGGGAGCTCACACAACTTGTGTTGTCGGCCTTTGCGGCAATTCTTCTGTGGAAGCCTTATTTCCGACGAGCTATTGTGCCTCGAAAAACGATTGCTACCTCAAATGTAGGTATTCTTAAAATATCAACAAAAAATCGGTGGAACAACTGTGACAAAGGTTTTTTATATAACCAAGAAGGTTATAGTAGTAGGTATAAGTATTTACAATTTACCTTCCAATGTATCTTGAACCGTGTGAACGATGAGCATAGTAGTCAGTAAATTTAAAGGCCATATAGGGACGTACGCGATAGGTACTGAAAAGTCTGAAAAATCCTCTGTGGATAAATATACAAGCTGCATCATTAGACCAGCTGTGTGACATTATTATATTGCATTGTCATCCGATTCACATATGTATGTAAAATTAACGACCTGAACAAACAAACAAACATACATAAATACATACAAACATTGCAAGTTAAATAAAGCTAGTAAATAAAAGCTTGTAAAAAAACAATAGAAATTGAAAAATGCCAAAGTCCGATTTATAAGTACCTCTAATTCAGACCTTAGACGCTTATGCAAACGTGCGTTTGCTTGTCAGAATAACAACGCTTTTACATCAAGCGCGGATTTCGAGTATCTCGTAATTGACGCTTGATGCAAAAGCGTTGTTATTCTGACAATCAAACGCACGTTTGCATAAGCGTCTACGGTCTGCATAAAGGATCGAAAGTAACACCTCGTTTTATTACAACACGGTAATATTATTTTCATTAGTCGTCCATTGACCATTGTCGCATTGAACAAGCATGCATTTACAACAATGTCTGTTGTTTGCGAGTCAAAAGTGTGTCATTGATTTAGTTACTCGTAGATGCCTACTCAATGTTCTGCATCGATTTACTTTTTTACTATCAAGGTGGGGCAGCGAACTAAAAGATATCTATGCGACTACGTTTTTTTATCTGAAATAGGCTTACGTTTGACCACGATCTCATCTGATGTTAAGCGACGATGCGGTCGACGATGTAGCACGCTTGCTTAGAAGAAACCTATTCACTCTCGTCTTGTAAACTCCCAAACTATAGCTAATGGGAAACACAGAAGCCGGCAAAGAATTCCACGTCAAAGGTATCACTTTTTTTGGACAACTTACGTTTATCGATCATTTTCACGACCACGTGTTTTTCGTATAATTTCGGTCACGTTTGTTAATTGTCAATAAATTCTTTAAACCCGCAATTAAACTTGACTAAACACGAATTTACTTATAATTTTTTTAGATTTATGGAATGATGACTAGCTTCTGCCCGTGGTTTTCACCCGCGTTCCCACAGGAACCGTGCATTTTTTCGGGATAAAAAGTAGCCTATGTTACCCTCCGGTTCGTAAACTATATCTATGCCAAAAATCACGTCGATCCGTTGCTCCGGTACTGCGTGACAGAAGGACAAACCAACAAACACACTTTCGCATTTATAATATTAGTAGGAAGTAGGATATATTTTCTATAGAGGTTTTCCTGTAGAGGTTTCAGAAGAAACATCTTAAAACAAAGTTTCTACAGATATCGGTTGTTTTTGCGTCAAAAGCATGTCATTATTTTCGATATATTCCGGTGCCTGCTCAATATTCCGCATCGATTCTATTTTTTACTGTCACAGCGAGACATCGGTCAACTACTACTTACCTATGCGTCTGAATTATAATGTTGTTGGAATAATGATTGAGGAAGCGAGGGGTGAAATTGCGCATCAAAATTTATGCCTTACATAGATCCCGTTACATACATCGTCCCCTACATAGATAACCAAAATGCTGGTATGCTGTGTTCCGGTTTGATGAGCAGAGTAGCCGGTGAATTTACTGGGCTTATGATATGAGACTTAATACCTAATGTCTCAGGGTAGAGGCCGCAATGCAGTGCCGCGCAGGACTTTGTGTTTTAAAGCTCTGAGTGGCACTGCAATTGTTATGGGCCGGCGTTATGCTTCCCATCTGGCAAACGACCAGCTCGTCTAGTTAATAAGTGGCATAAAAAAATAAAAAACTACATAAGAATACAGACAAGCTCAAATTAAACCACGAAAACTTGCCGATAAAAACTATTCTATAAAAAAACCAACTCTTTCCAAACATAGGTTCTTAATTTTTTTCCTATAAACATTTAAAAGAAGTTTAGTTATAACATTATTACACACCTGCCCAAAAAAATAACTGTAATGTTTTCAGGGTTCAAGTGTAATATGTGATATCTTTATGTCTGGACATATTTGGATGTATGGGATATCGTTAGAATCCTTACATCATCCCGTGTGTCACTGGCTAGGGCAGTCGTGTTTTTTATTTCTATTAATTATACTTGTTTTAAACATTATGTTTATGTCTGTTCTGTGACAAAATTCGTAATATATACAGTCATACATCCTTCCTAATAAACACTGTATAACGGTTGTATAGTTACGCAGTGTTTTGTCTCTTTCGATTCAATGTTAAACTGTCAAAGATTAACAAAGAAAAAAATTGCTTTAAAAAAGTGACGAACCGACTTCAGTGACAAACTACTGAACCGATTTTGATGAAACTTCTATGGGACCAATCTGAAAGAATACCCTTTCAAATAAAAAAAGAATTTTCCAAATCGGTTTATAAATGACCGGCGAGATCTGAAGTAACAAACATTAAAAAAAAAATACCCAACGAATTGATAACCTCCTCCTTTTTTGGAAGTCGGTTAACAAAACACTATTTCTTAATTAAGAGTGTTATACAAGGTACTTATAATGTAGGTATAAAATAAAAATAATCTGCGCCTGTACAAAAAATAAGCTTCATAGATTGAAATGAGTGATGAATGTATTCGTATCTACCGAAGGCCAGCTGAAGATATAAAGAAGATTGTGCAATTAATCCACGAATCGAACCAGAAAGCCCTTGTTTCCCAGAAGCAGTTAACGGTTACGATCACTAACGCCGATTTATTAGTTCACATTTCCAATAAAGATTTCAGTGAAATAATTCTGATTTATAGAAAAGCTTAAAATAAGTACGCTTAGAAACTTCAAGGTATTCACTGCGGCGATGTGGTAATCCAATGTACAGACTAAATGAAGCCGTCTTTTGTTTTTCATTTTTGCAAACTGCTGCATGAGGCCGTCTTTTGTTTTTCGTTTTTGCAAGCTGCTGAATGAAACCGTCTTTTGTTTTTCGTTTTTGCAAGCTGCTGAATGAAACCGTCTTTTGTTTTTCTTCTTTGCAAACTGCACACCCACCTCTGTCATCGACATCGCAGATACCACGGTCGTCGGTCAGGTTGACACTCTATTCGCGTAATAAAGTAAGGCTGAAAACACCTTACCACAGTGCTACATTTTGCCATCAAATCACTCAGTAACATATTTATTTAGCCAATCATTGACGGAACAAATCATCATAGTTTCCGGGAACATCTAAATAAAAAAACACTAAGAATGTAAGGAAAAGTCACACACCTCACGCGCATAATTAAAATGGAACTGCTTCATTACAATACGAGAGTTGCATTCAGAACTATTCTTCTAAATGAATCCATTCTAAGGAAAAACGCACATTGACCTGAAAAAGGTGTTAACGATAACCTTAAAGTTAAGATTCAATAAAACTTCAAAGATCTCTTTATTTCCGAAAGTAAACACATGCAACATATTTAAATAACCCACGTACATGTGAAGTAAAGTTGTGCAATGTTACATGTTGTATGTGTGTTATGTAACATGTTACATAACACACATAAAAAACACACACATTAAAAAAATGTAGGTACCTATCCGCAAGAATCTGATCGGTAAAGTCGAGGTATCTTGAGTACAAATTCAGATTGAGATCTGTTTTGGTTTTTTTTTGTATGTTATTTGGTAACGAGACGAGCTGGTCGTTTGCCTGATGGTAAGCATAACGCCGGCCCATAACAATTGCAGTGCCACCTAGAATTTTGAAACACAAAGGCCTGCGCGGCACTGCAGTGCGCTCGTTACCCTGAGACATTAGGTATTAAGTATCATAAGCCCAGTAATTCCACTGGATCCTCTGCTCATCAAACCGGAACACAGCAATGCTTGCACAGTACTGCTTGGTGGCAGACTTCACGAGCAAAGCGGTGGTAACAACCCAGACGGACACTCGCAGAAGAGTTAGTCCTCCCACTAACAAAACTTCTGTTGTTGGCAGCAACGTAAACAACTCGTTCTTATTGGTAACCTAGAGTTCTAATTTGAGTGCATTGAGTCATCATTGTCATCATAATAACATTTCTAGCCTCCATCTGTTCTACATTGGCTATCTCTGGGCAAGTGTCCAGGGCCCCGAGATACATGGCTGGCATTCTCCCGGTGACTCATAGTGCCAACCATGGATCACAGTGTCCCCTAGTTCCAGATGACCAACTGATAAACCGTTAATATTGATAAATATTATTATGAACGATGTTCATTTAATATGGCTTGAGAAATAAAAATAAATCCAAAATGTTGCTTGCATCCTTTTGCATGTTATAGTCCTCAATCACATCATAATCATAGGGGACCCTATTATTCTAGTGCCCAGGGCCTCTAATAGTTTAAAGATGGCCCTGTTTCCACCCTCGGTTTCAAGTCATGGAAATGCTGTACCTGCAATAAAAAAACAGCAATACAAACCGGTTTTCATTTAACTTCAGATTTCAGTGAAGAAAAGAGAACAGAAGTCGACTCATACCTACTCAAAGCAAATGCACTTTAAAAAGTATTTTCCGGTAGCGAAGTTGGCAATTCACGAAACGCTCTGCAAGAAATGACCCATTACAGACCCGTGCTACGTAGATATTTCACCTGAAATATCTGGTTGGAACTGAAGAGTCCAACTATACGAGCGTTTCTTTCGAATCCACAGTCACTCATACCATTCCTCGCTATATAATTCTAACTGCAGAGACGAGTTTCTTGCCCTTCTTCTTGCTCGGCCTATACCAATTTGGAACGGGCACGGCGGGTTTCTGGAGGGTTCCTTGACTTTGAGCACGGATTGGGTCTGTTGGTGTCTTTGTCATTTATTATGTTCTGATAAAGACAGCATTAGTTTTAGTCTGTGATTCAGGTAGTCGAATGTTGCCGACGCCCGCTTTTCAGTCATTTAAGTGCTCCTTTGGGGCCTATTTGAATAAAGCATTTTGAATTTGTTTTGACTATTATGTACAAAAATACACAGGTCAATGCACTATAGGTACCTAGTAGGTATTAGTAACTTTACATGTAACAAGCCTTGTAACCAGCCGCGGGCAAAAGCTACTGTAACATAAACAGCTTCCTTCACTTTCCACAAACCCCTGACCCCATTTCCCCTTTTTTTCATTACCCCGACGCGACGTCTAGCGCGGAATCTATCTTCGTTACTACCGCAGATTAACTTTCGGATATTTTTTACTTAAGTCAAGATCTGCCTCAAAATCTTTTTATTTATTTTCGGGGAAAACCGGCTTCTTCGTTAGTTCTACTACTTATGCAAAGAGGAAAGTCGAAACCTAAATGTGATCAGTGTGATCACTTTGATGTTGATGAGATTCACTTTCGCTGACTTTTTTAACGTTGTGGTTGTCAGCGTTCAACTACTATCTCGCCTAACTTTAAAAACGATGTAATCAAAGAAGATAGACATCCTTAGCGTAAAATATGATAAATATTTTCACCTGTAATTATGGTAAGTTCTATTCATAGAAATAAAGACAGCCCCCTACAGTATCTTTGATAGATGGACTAAATTTATGTAGCACGTGAGGGTTGCAGGTTCGATACTTACAACGGGACGCATTATTGTGTGATTTTATTTAAAAAAGCGCAATTATTATGTCAAACGTAGTGCATTATGGTAATCATAATAATTATTAGCGAGTATGGCCGAGTGGGAACTTGTGCGACTTTCAATCCAACGCACCATAGTTCGAATCTCGACTCGGCCCGCACCAATGACTTATATCAAGTTATGTGCGGATTATTCACACTCGCTTTAAAAACGGTGAAGGAAAACATCGTGAGGAAGCTTGCATGTTCAAGAACCATACAATTCGAGGACATGTGACATCCACCAAGCCGCACTGGGCTCGCGTGGTGGATTATGGACCATACTCTCTCTTTCTGTGAGAAAGCCGGTATCCCAGCAGTGGGAGCGTAAGAGGCTGATAATGAATAATTATGATGATGAAGGCTTATGTTCAGCCATGAATGTCTGCTAGCTCATGATGATGAAGGTAGTATGAAGCTTAGATGTCAAAATGTGTGTTGCCAAATAAATTATTGATTGGCAACAAAACTGTAACACGATAATTAAGTTGATAGGTAACTTCGAACCGCTTAAAACTGGATCGATCAGCTCCAAACTGGATTGTTCTTCGTAAATCGCGTAATCAAACCATTTGAAACTCAATCCAGTGGACTGAAGGTATTACTTACGATAAACAGTACCCGACCGGGGTGTAAACCACAAGAAATGGGTCGTTTACACTTTACAATAGACAACTGAATCAAAAGCGACGCGGGAAAGATTTTGAATGCGGGATTCAATCCATTTCTTTTGCAACACCCTGTAAGTTAGTGCGAGTACATAAGAGTTTTTTTTATTGCTGACTAGCTGTGCCCCGCGGTTACTCCTTATAACATTAGCTATTCGCCAGTCAAAAGTCCCGTCAAAAACGGTCCAGCCGATTCGGATTAGCCGAAACAAACAGACAGACCAAAATTTAATAAAAATTGTGTTTGTTATACCTTTTTTTATCATTGTTCCAAACGCATGCGGGATTCTTCTCTGCGGTAATTCTACGTCAAGCAGTGTAAACGACCCCTAAGCCGAATTAATACTAATTACGACGGTTCCTCCTACAATGGATAAATACAATTATCAGAAGGAATATGTAAATTATTAATTGTGGGCGGCGGAGGGTGTTGGTGGTACTTTACGTAATTAATTAATAATTAAGTATATTTCGATGTAAATACTTATTAATTGATTATATTGTTTAATTTTGTAAGGACTCGCTTACGTAACCATTGAGTGCGGATTTCTGTTGGAAATCTACACTAAGGACACGATTAGGTAACAATTAAATGACTGATTGCGGATCTCTTTTGTATATCTACACTAAGGACTCACTTACGTAACCATTAAATGACTCTGATTGCGAATCTCTTTTGTATATCTACACTAAGGACTCACTTACGTAACCATTAAATTACTCTGATTGCGGATCTCTTTTGTATATCTACACTAAGGACTCACTTACGTAACCATTAAATTACTCTGATTGCGGATCTCTTTTGTAAATCTGCACTAAGGACTCGCTTACGTAACTGACTCTGAGTACGGGTCTCTTTTGTATATCTACACTAAGGACACGCTTACGTAACCATTAAATTACTCTGATTGCGGATCTCTTTTGTATATCTACACTAAGGACTCACTTACGTAACCATTAAATGACTCTGATTGCGGATCTCTTTTGTATATCTACACTAAGGACTCACTTACGTAACCATTAAATTACTCTGATTGCGGATCTCTTTTGTAAATCTGCACTAAGGACTCGCTTACGTAACTGACTCTGAGTGCGGGTCTCTTTTGTATATCTACACTAAGGACTCACTTACGTAACCATTAAATTACTCTGATTGCGGATCTCTTTTGTAAATCTGCACTAAGGACTCGCTTACGTAACTGACTCTGAGTGCGGGTCTCTTTTGTATATCTACACTAAGGACACGCTTACGTAACCATTACTATATGACTCTGAGTGAAGCAGGTTACTTTTTTTTTGTAATACTATTGGATAAAGAAACAAAAATCACATCGTAATGCAAGCATAGCATGATGGTAGAGCATTTTCTAGTGCTCGGCTGGCTAGCTACCATAGTCAAGTTGAAAATCAGTCGCCAAAAACCTATTGTGCTGTGCCCCACGGCTTCGCCCTCGTAGCCTAAGTTACTCCTCGTCACATCAGCTATCTACAAGTGAAAGACCCGTCAAAATCGATCCACCCGTTTCTGAGATTACCCGGAACAAACAGATAGACAGACATTACAAACAGACATTTCAATTTCATTTATTTGTATAGATGTGTTTTGAACAACTATTGTTTGAACAATGACATACCTACCTACAGTAAAAACACCCCTCTAAGCAGTGATTAGATCTCATTGCCTCTACACGTATTTTACCAAAAACTGAGCGGCGATTGACGGATGATGTGGCAGTAAATATTACGCTGAAGAACGCTAAGACAAATAATAAAACGCTTTGAAGTGGGTGCGCAAATATCTATTTAGATTTTATAGGCCCGTATTAATAAGCTATGACGAGGTCGTCCGTAAACTCAGGTGTTTTAGCAGTCGATGATGACGATGATGTGAGCTGATTTGACTGCTCTGAATCGTCCCTAATTTGTATCACATAGTTGAATAGTTGCTATTGTTGACACAGATATATTAACTCTTTATTAAACACTTTAAACTAAATAAAATAAGGATAATACGTGTTACATTAATGCGCGCTCTTATCGCGCATAGCGATCTATATTCTATACGATCCTGGGGCCTTACTCCAAAAATCGAACGTCGAAGCTTCGGCAGTCAGATCGCAGTTTTCCTACCACGAAAGTGTAGAAAAATAATATATCAAGTACGAACATGGACTCAAACATAACACAAAACACACACCAAAACACTTTCATGGTAGGAAAACTGCGATCCGACAGCCGAAGCTTCGACTTTCGATTTTCAGAGTAAGGTCCCTGGTAACTCGCAGAACCGTTAAGTTCGTTATAGCTTTTTTTTGTTGGTTAACAATTTACATTTTTAAAATAATAATAAAGGCCTAAATTTGATCTAATTTACAAAATGCCTCCCAAAGTCATGTAGTAGACGAATGTCTTAAGCGCAAGCTCTCAGATGATACTCGTGAACTCAAATAACACTATCAATAAGAGCCTTAGAACTCAACATTCAGAAGACGTGCCGTTCAGAACCGTGGGCAGGCTGCGTAAGTTAATCTCCGTCAAGTTGACATCATCTTCATTGGCAGATGACAGGACGGCGCCCACACAGCTTTAATGGACATGCATCCTCTCTTGAATGCCGGCACTGGAAGGCCAAGGTCAATAAAGAGATTCGTTTTAATAATAAATAATTTAATTAAAATGAATCGAATAACGCATTTCTAAAGTCATTTTGTTGCGTACATAATAATCCCAACGAGAATGAAAGTCCTTTACTTGGCACAAAGATGGCCATTGCCATTCAACGTGGTAAGGCTCTCAGTATTTTGGGGACGTTGGCTACTGGAAGCGGTTTATTGGGTAAGATTTTGTAGCAAAAATGTATAGATAACGTAAGTATAATCCTACTAATGTAATAAATACGAGTGTGTTTTTTGATTTTTTGGTTTGGTTGGTTTGTTGGTTTGTCCTTCTTTCACGCAGTAACGGAGCAACGTATCAATATGATTTTTGGCATAGTTATAGTTTATGGATCAAAGAGTAGGTAACAACATAAGCTACTTTAAATCCAGGGAAAATGCCCGGTTCCCGTCGGATCGCGAGTGAAAACCGCGGGCAGAAGCTAGTTGTTAATAATTTAAGAATATATTTAAGTTTTAATTTAAGATAGTAAGTGTTTTGTTTAAGCTTATTGCTCTATAACTATTAAATAAATAAATATATAGTGGACTGCGCAGGTCACGTGGTGTCACACCAGGAGTCAACTTGCTTGCCGCTTACAGTACTTTTATCAGGCCACTACTTATTCAAAAGAAAAGTAATATTTTTAATAAACCTGACACTGCTAAATACCTATCTACCCAAACCGTGTGAAGCCAAACAAAACAAAAAAAAATACCTAAGAAAAGGTTTTAAAAAGGATACTTAACCTTTTTCAAATAAACCTTAATTGATTGAAGAAAATTGTTTATTCGTTGAAAATGTGTACATAATTGTTTATGTAAATTTTTCTTAGCCAGCATCAAATAATAACTGCATAAAATTAATTAATAAATCGTAATTAAATAATTTATATACCATTGTTAAAAGATTTAATCCCATTAATAATGCATTTTTAGGTTTTAAACTATCACGGGTTTGCCACGTGGGAAATAGCTTAGGCAGTAGGCTGTAGGCAAGCTTCTCGGTTAGGCACGTGCCTAACTGAGAAGGAACAAGCGTGTTTTCAGAGAACTATAAATCAAGGCAAGAATTTATGCTAGTGATGTCCTTAAAAATTTTGACTTTTTATTCTTATTTTGACATATTTGGTAAGAAACATTTTGATTTATAATTCCATACTATTTTTATTTTATTATTTTATTTTTTATGTGACATGCTATATATTAAGTAATGTATTTATAAGCTATGTTGTATTTGGACAGACAATGTCAAATTATTATTGTTATTACTATTTACTTTTTCAATCATGGATACTGCAATGTTTATTAGTGTAATTGGTTAATCCGTACTAAATAAATAAAAAAAGGCAATGAACAGGTACCTACCTATAAAATCCGGTACCTATACCGCCTAGAGTCCTATTAAGCCGTAGTGACCACAAATTACAGCTATGCCTTCATTAAGACCGTAGGTATTGCTCTACTAATTAAATCAGCCTTTCTCTAACCGCTTTCTTCCGATATGGCTCTCCCAGAACGATTCCAGTTAGTTAAAATCTGTACCTAAATGTCAATTTTACGCGTATAATTATTTATAGATGAAATTATAACACGACAGAAAAGAGCCAGATTCCAAAACCTTTTGTATCAGCCTCCTTGTCATAAAGATATTTACAAAAGAAATGTGTACAATATGTGTCATAAAGTATATAATAAATTACCGGAAGACATCAAAAGATTAAATGGCAATCAATTTAACACAAAACTGTGCAAGTGGCTATTACAAAACTGTTTCTATAGCATAGCTGAATTTGTATGACATTACATTAGTATGACTATTTTAATATTTGCACGCCTGCTTGCAGGCTGAATACTGGGACTTTTTTTTTTTAACATCTGAAATATGTAATATTATGTATTCTTGCAAATAAATGTGTGATTTGATTTGATAATTTTTAAAAATTGCTTTTGAAAACCTATTATGACGACAATATCGTCGCGGTATATGACATTTCATCCCCCATTTTCCACCATTAGGGGTGATATCTATGCAAATAAATACAATTGAAGTGTCTGTTTGTAATGTCAAAATAACGGCTTTTTACTAAATATATAATTTGAAAGTATACACGGTACTTATAACAAAAAAACTATTTTTTTTAACTTTTTGTCTGTCTGTCTGTTAATTTGGACTAATCTCCGAGACGGCTGGACCGATTTTGACGGAACCTTCACTGGCAGAGAGCTGATGTTATAGGGAGTAACTTAGGCTACTTTTATAATGTGAGCGAAGCCGCGGGGCACAGCTAGTTCTTTCATAAAATTGATCACGGAAAGCTATTAAAATGACCACTCAGGAGTCATGAAAAAAATATTCATTCAAATCGGATATCGGGTAAAATCGCTACACAAAAAAGAGAACCTCCTCTTTTTGAAGTCATTTCAAATGTAATGAGATTGTTGAATCGCTATTTTATATTATAAAAAGCGTGTTTGCTAGTCCTTGTTCCACGCGGCAACGGAGCAACGGATCAACGTGATTTTGCTTAGAGACAGTTTATAATGGACCGGAGAGTGACAACTAAAGTCTACATTTAAACACAGATCGGCAATAGCATTGAAATAGGACCATATAACAATATACGTCTTGAAGAAAAGAAAAAAAGGCTTTAAAAAGCTATACGAACCGACTTCAGTGACAAACTACTAAACCGATTTTGATGAAGTTTATATGGCACCAACCAGAAAGTATATACTTTCAAATAAAAGAAGAATTTTCCAAATCGGTTTATAAATAACAGAGATATGAGGTAACAACTTAAAAAAAAATTCAATAAAATACCCACCGAATTGATAACCTTCTCCTTTTTTGGAAGTCGGTTAAAAACCAGAGTTTCACGCCAAGAACTACTAAAATATAGAGTCATTAGACTTCCATGAGCGCTCTCCTGGGGCCCATTCGAATAAAGTGTTATGGATATAATTTTAATGAATATCCATAATAATATTATAAATGATAAAGTGTGTTTGTTGATTTGTTGGTTTGTTCTTCTTTCACGCAGTAACGGAGCAACGGATCGACGTGATTTTTGGCATAGATATAGTTTATGGACCGGAGAGTAACATAGGCTACTTTTTATCCCGGAATAACGCGCGGTTCCTGTGGGAACGCGGGTGAAAACCGCGGACAGAAGCTAGTCTATATATAAAATGGTAATGTTTATTATCCGGCTAACACCGTGAAACCCTACGTTGCCTGAACAATTTTGTTCATCTAGATAGCGGTCCGACTTAGAGCCTGAATAAATTATCACGATATTCGCAATTAAATTTTGTTTTACGGCGTGTAAAGTCAGAGACAAACAGCTGTATATTTTAGTTTTAAACCTATTAGCAATAATTTTAAAATAAATTAATATTTGCTACCTATAGATAAACATAATTATGTCTGCAATACACTTTCAGACTTTCAAATGTATGTTACTTAAAGGTTTTGTACTTATAGGTACTGAGTTCACAATAGGGATGTTGACTCCATGTTTTTTTTGATGTCAGTCAATTTTTTTTCTCATGAGAATCAAATGAAGGATCAAATATCGAAAAAACTAGAAGTCGAACGCTAGAAACGTAAAAAATGAGAGTCAGTCGTAAATAATCGCCGTACGTATCCGTTCCTACGTATTATTATCCAATTATACTCGTAGTTATGGCGACATAACTTCCTAATACTTTGTTCAATTAACTAGTTGAAATTTACATTTTAAAAAACCAATAACGTGTAATGTTATATATCTGTAGTAAAATGCAGCACCAAACTATTTTTATGTTAGGAGACATCTAAAAATAAATATCCATACGAACGATCGAATAAGATGCACTTGACCTGTTCCATGGCGGACTGATTAATGATTTCCTTTTAATTAAAAATTATGGTTATAGTTAGTTGAATTAAAATGAATTAAGTAAAATAGATCTTTTGACATTATATGTATTCGTATCTGCTAATTTATTTATTTTTATTTGATTTATTTTAATTTGTTTTGACATTGTATATCTTAATTTTTAATATTTATTTTAATTGTGTGTACTGTATTATGGATTTTATCTGAAATAAATGATTATTATTATAGTAATATATTACATCAGCTACGTACGTACCTAGCCATTTAAATGTAAATTCGACACAGTCTTATATTTCTAACATTTATTGCATTTCGGATGTTACGTTAAATTTTATAATACTACTCTACTACTCTACGTCCCCTATTACTACTCTACGTCCCCTATAAAAACAGTGTCCTAAAAACAATCCTTCAAACCGTTATTTAATAACTTTTGTCGTAATGTATAAAGCCATTAATTAATTACTTACCGATTACAACAGTCCTCGCAGATAAAATAAATCCGCAAATAATCCAAAAACTAAACAAAAAAACTGTCAAAGCAGCGACACTCACCAAAAAATAAAGTTAAAATAAAAACTTTTTCACTTCACCAAGTACTGGCCACTACAAAGCTTAACGATTAAAATTTGAATTTACAGTTCGAAATCGGAAAGCGCGGGAAAGCGTCCCCAGCGTGTGTTCAGCGGAATATTTCAGGCGAACTGAAGGGCGGCGCGTTGAATGGACGATCCGAAACCACGGTCATGCGCGCTCATGATAGCTTCAAAATGAATGTTTTTCCAACGGACTTTGAGCTTTTCCACGCTTTCCGGAATGTTTTCATTTTTAAGTGCACCTAGCGTTGATTTTGTCCTTGCTTGGTAAATTTAGCACGTTTTCTTGTATACCGAGTTAGGAACTCGGAACAAGTTGCAAGCGTGTCATTGTAAACTTTGCAGCGTAATAGTCCTTTGTAGTGTAAATTGTTGCGTTATGAAACGTCTCTGTTGAATGAAACATGCAAAGTGTTTTTCTTTGCTCAAAGAGATAAGTAAGTAGGTACCAAACCAGCGGCAAAAGTAGCTTTAGCTATTTTGTAGAATTTTAAAACTTTGCTATTTCTAGGTATACATCTTTACAAATAAATAAAATTGAAGTGTCTGTTTGTAATATCAAAATAACAGTTTTTTTACTAAATGCTTATGAAAGTATATACGGTCTGTACCTACAAAAAATCAACCATTTTAAAAAAAATGCTGTCTGTTTGTTCCGGGTAATCTCCGAAAGGGCTGGACCGATTTTGACGGGACTTTTACTGGCAGATAGAGTTACAAGGCGTAACTTAGGCTATATGGGCGAAGCCGCGGGGCACAGCTAGTCGTTAAATAAATTCGTATTAAATTAACCTCTAAACATGTACCTAAGTCATGTTTCTAGGTCTCCACGACACGGGCCCAGAGCCTAGTGTGGTACCGCCGGTCAAATCAATGGAATACCTAATGATTTACAATAATACTATTTTGTTGTACTTAGTTATAAGCTTCCTTTGTACATCATTTAGTTAATAAATATATATTGTTATTTATTATAAGTACCTACTAATTGTAGAGTAATTGTTAAGAAAACAAAAGGACCTGATGCGTGGCACTGCATTGTGCGCGTTACCCAGAGTCATAGGTCAACATTAGGTAATATTTTATATTATACTCAGCAATTTCACTGACTGGTGACTACTTTGACAAAGTGATTTCAGTTTAGGGTATACCACAACTAAGTACTTTGAAAACTCTATTTCACTAGTTTTCTCATCCATATTTTGCCAATTTTTTCTTACTCTATCAGCGGCGCAAGTACGGAAGTCGGTTCGATAAATTAGTCGAATCGAAAAACCCGATAAATTTATCGAATGTTGCGAGTACCGAAGTCTGATCGTAAAGTAATGTAGTAGCTCTATATTCTCTTTGAATTCGACCTAGCTATTCGATAACTTTTGTCGATAGTATCGAGGTTCGAAAATTTATACAAAATGTCGATAAAACCCACTTTATCGATAAAAACTGTCAATTTTATCGAATTTTATCGATCAAAAAGATCCGTACTTGCGCCGCAGTACTCGTAACGAAATGGACAGGTCGTTTGTATGGGCATTACCCAGGCAAACGACTTGCATGGTGGACAGGTTACTAAAATAGTTCTGTCATATCACATTTCATTATTTACTTAGGTATAATAGGTTATATATTATGTCATATTATTTCACTGTCCTACTTCCCGCGGAGCCTCCAATAGTGTACGGTCCTAATACGGCCCTGCAGGCGTTACTAAAAAATGCACCACTAATAAATATGCTACAGTTTTATTACGTTTTCACTGAAGCTACAGCTAGGATTCCCACCTCGACCTACGGATCGCTGAGCGACCTCGCAACCACTGAGATATCATCGCACCAAGTTTTTTAATTCAAAGTACTTGCTAGACTGGTGGAAGTTTGCAGGCGCTGCAAAAACATTGGTCATCGTAAACTCGGTCAATGCAGTACCGCAATGTGCTTGTTTTAGATTTAGGTATATTTAATAGAGACTGCTGGTAGGGTGAGGGTGAGTCCTATGCCCAGCCTTAGGTCACAGTACCTATAAGTAAAATAAAAAGAAAAGATTTTTCTGGAAAAACATTTTTATCCAGACAAGCTTTTATGAAATACCTAGGTATACGTAATTTGTACTGTAATATTGTGGCCACCTTCCGGCTTCATAATCAGGACCCTGGACATCATCTAGGATGATGTACTTGTAAAGACACTTCAAACGAGTCCAAACTCGAAGGGGTTACGTTCGTTAGGGGCGTAAGGGACAACTTAGACGCTCAAGCTAACGTACGTTTGCTTGTCAGAATAACAACGCTTTTGCGTCAAGTGCGCATTTCGAGTATCACGAAATCCGCGCTTGACGCAAAAGCGTTGTTATTCTGACAAGCAAACGTACGTTTGCATAAGCGTCTACGGTCTGCATTAAGGAGACACTTAAAAGTGACAGAGTCCAAACAACTGTTTTATTTCTATTGTTCTATCGAATCCTATTCAAACTGTTTGTTCCGCGAAAACAAAAGGAATACCTATATTTTAAAAACAAAAGACTTTTTAATCAAGTTCCAGACTCCAGTCAGATGGAGTCTTAAGTATACCTACCTACCTGCTTATAGCTTCGGTTCACTGATCTTCATAACAATCCTTATTCACCACTCCAGTGGTTCAGTTGGTTTCGTTTGTAGTCTCTTTAATAATTTCTTTAATTTCACTTCAAAGAATCTTTATCCTATCCTAATAAAATTATACATATCATTATCAGCCTCTTACGCTCCCACTGCTGGGATACCGGCCTTCTCTCAGAGAGGTATGGGGCCCCATAATCCACCACGCGGACCCAGTGCGGCTTGGTGGATGTCACATATCCTCGCGAATTATGTGGTTCTTGAACATGCTGGTTTTCTCACGATGTTTTCCTTCACCGTTTTAGAGGTCTAACAATTATACATGCGTTAGTTGAATTTATTTCAAAAATTGCCTAATTGGTGAATTTTATGAGATGTTTCAAAGATTTACCTACATTCATTATGTGGTTGTTTAAAGCTCGTATTCACACAAGTACCTACGAGTATAGACTATAGGTACCTATTAATGTTTTGGCAGTGGGAGAGGAAGCCGCCCTAGAGCCCGCCGCCCTCATGACTATTGGAATAGACTACGTACATGCTGTATTTTAATTTGTGCTGATCGCCAATCCGAAGATCAATGATCGATTTTATAATTAGCTTGAAGATGAAGATCCTTTGCTTAGGCTTAGCATTTTCACAATCTTCGCCCACATCAAGATCAGGTAAGTGTTTAAATGAACTCAAATGTCTGCCTAGTGTAATAAAATGCTGAAATGCTGTTAGTGGGAGGACTAACTCTTCTGCGAGTGTCTGTCTGGGTTGTTACCACCGCTTTGCTCGTGAAGTCTGCCGCCAAGCAGTAGTGTGCAAGCATTACTGTGTCTCGGTTTGATGAGCAGAGTATCCAGTGAAATTACTGGGCTTATGAGACTTAATACCTAATGTCTCAGGGTAACGAGCGCACTGCAGTGCCGCGCAGGCCTTTGTGTCTGAAAGTTCTGGGTTGCACTGCAATTGTTATGGGCCGGCGTTATGCTTACCATCAGGCAAACGACCAGCTCGTCTCGTTACCAAATAACATTTAAAAAAAAAAAGACTTATTTACTGTCAAGGACGCTATCAATTACTCTATCACATAGCATTTATCAGGCTGTTCGACCATCTTTCGATCATCTTTTAAACTAAACAATTGACAAGGATTCTGGCTGAGACATTCAAATTCCCCATTTCAGCTTCGTATCAAGTTTATTCACACGTTCATCTTAAAAAATAAAATAACTACTACAACAAAAGAACTACAAAAATAAACAGGTTAAAAAATTATTAAAAGGCATTTTTCCATTTGTAGCATTTAAATTTAATTTGATTTCTATAAACATTACCTATTGTATAATTTAAAAACCGGAATTTGACACTGACCATTGCGAAAATGCCGCTGATACTTTGTGACTACACTAAGATGAAATAGATGAAGGTATAAAAAAACTGTATTTTATGCGTTGTTTTTAATAACAGAAGTGTCTTGACCGGCGTCCGGCTTCAAGGAGGTCGGAATTCAAACCCCGACCTCAAACGTGCGGAAAGAATGGCGACTACTCGATGACAGTTTGATCTTCTTTCACGAAAAATTCAATAACTTCTTCCACAGTATTCGTATTGTCGGTATCGAGACCGTCCGTATCCACATCTGAGGGAGAAAAAAAAACAATTAAGAGGCAGAATATGACGTGCCGCTATCTCGCTCCCGCATCTTAACAAATTTGATGATAAATAATCATTTAATATAATTATCAAAAATCGCATTCGGCGAAGTTGCTGGCAATAACATTACAAAGGTACGGCAAAAGTATCATTTTGATCCGATCAAGTTTTCATACATGAAAATGGGCAAAACATAAAATCCAATTTTTAGGTTTGAAAACTTCAAAATGAAATTTTTGTTTAACCTTTGTAATGTTATTGTCAGCGCGCCTTAAGAAACTAATAAACATATAAACGCTTACACTCATACCACCGCACTAGGATTCCCTGTGTCGCAGGTGGCATGGACACACACAGATACACATCACAAACATCCTAGACCCGAGAACAAAGTTTATGCTTACACAAAATCTGCCCCGGCCGGGAATCGAACCCGGGACCCCTCGCTTTGCAGGTAGGGTTACTACCGACTTAGCTACGGAGCCATCTCTTTCTTTGTTTTCTTTCAGTTTCCTCTTTGTCTTTACTGATGTGTTTATATCAGTATGGATTATTCTAAAATACTTACAATTCCTGAGCTCTAGTCGGCGTGGCTTCTGTTCGGCCCACTCCAAGCTCTTCTGCTCGCGGTACTCGACATGTTTCTTCATTTGTTCCGTACGCTTCGCCACCAATTCCTGTAACGCAAAAAATATATTGTATCAATGTCAATATGGAGTGTGCCCTTCATTACATTCAGGATGACAGAGACGAAGAATGTGGATCCAAACGGAAACCGGTAGGGTTTAGTTTAGAATACGCCTGCAGGTGAAAATTGAGATAGTGGTGAAGCGGTGAATAAAAAAAAATGTATCGAATAAGTCAATATTTTGCAAAGTCATCGATCACCTTGCTTTCGCGTCGGGCGCGCAATGATTGACGAATCAATCAATTAAGTGGTTATATTTCCAATCAATCGCAATTCGCTATCCAAAGATTGATTAGCTACGGTAAAGTTAACTGTAAGTGTTGGGAACTGACCATTTTTATTGCAAATAGGCTACCGAAATAGGAAATGTAAACTTTTGATGACTCCGCGCAAACACAAGTTCAAATGTTAACATATTGTGGCATCGATTGTATTTACTAGCTTGCGCCCGCAGCTTCTCCCGTGATATGTCTTTATAAATTGTAGTCTATGGGCCTTTTTTTACCTTGCTAGCCTTATTGCTGCGCATGCGATCCTTAGACTCAAACTGCGAGTAGTACTTCTTGAGGTTTTTCTTGATATCCTTCTGTTGTTTCTCGGTGAGCAGCGTGGGCGGTCGCGGCCGCCAATGGAACTGCGCGAAACCTTCTTTCATCACTCTGAAAATTTAATTACTCTATTAAATAAACGCTATATAAACGCTTACACTCATACCCCCGCACTAGGATTCCCTGTGTCGCAGGTGGCATGGACACACACAGATACACATCACAAACATCCAAGACCCGAGAACAAACTTTATGCTTACACAAAATCTGCCCCGGCCGGGAATCGAACCCGGGACCCCTCGCTTTGCAGGCAGGGTTACTACCAACTTAGCTACGGAGCCGTCAAATTATTTATATTTATTTATTAATTATTAAATTTATTCTCTTTTTGTGCTCGATGGATTTTATTTATTTACTAGCTGCTGCCCGCGATTTCACCCGCGCGGGGATATTGGATTTCTGGTTTTTATTTACCGTGATTATTATTGAGTGATGAGCACCTGATATTTCGATGCTATTGCAAGCATCGGTATCACGGGAATACTATATTCCCATGAACATGATGCTTGCAACAGCTTAAGTGGTAAATATCCCGTACAACATAATTATGAAATGTCTCACATCTAATTACCTTCTTAAAATCTTGCCCTGGAATGACCAGATGTAGTATCCGCAGTCCATTTTGCATTTCAGTGAAGAGACTCCGGTCACTACATAGCGACCAGTCGGGTCCCACTCGATGCCTGACATCTGTGAAGGTGAACATTAGGTCAAAAGTGGATCAAACAGACTGTCTTGACAATGGTATTTCATGGCTATGGAGAATGTCCTGTGATCATAAAGTTTTTTCTCAGGTCTTGGGCATTTAAACATAAACGCTTACACACTCATACCCCCGCACTAGGATTCCCTGTGTCGCAGGTGGCATGGACATACACAGATACACATCACAAACATCCAAGACCCGAGAACAAACTTTATGCTTACACAAAATCTGCCCCGGCCGGGAATCGAACCCGGGACCCCTCGCCTTGCAGGCAGGGTTACTACCAACTTAGCTACGAAGCCGTCCGTTTGTGTCTTTATGTTATGTATCTGTGCCACCTGCGACACAGGGTATCCAAATGCAGGGGTATCAGTGTGTAAGTGTTTAAAAAACAATCCTTGAACACTATTTCTTGGCGGTAGATTTTGATTACATTGCAAGCAAGTCCTAGATTCAATAAACTCACCTGGTAATGATCCGACACATTCATAATGGTGAAATCATTAGAGTCCAAGAACTCCAAAGCTCCACCAGTCAGTCCAAGGTTGGCCAGCACAATGAATTGTCCAGACGGCGACCAGAACAGATGGTTGAAAGGTTTCCTCTCAAACTTCTTCAGCAATGTAGGAGCCTGCCCTGTATTCACTTGGTAGAAGCTAATGGAAATGTTAGCTGGATCCCCATGGATGATAGAAAACTTTGAGCCTACGGGTTCCCACGCAAACGCCTGTATCGGTTCCTTAATTTCAACAGAATCAACTGGAATCTCCTTTTCTTTCATGTGGAATATTTCAAAGTTGTAATACATTCCAGAGTATTTAATCTCATTTTTATCTTTCTTGACTTTAGAGTAACGGTCGACTTTCACACATAAGTAATCCCCGCTCTTTTGCCAATGAATTTTGCAGTCAGCCACAGAAAACAAATTCTTGGACCTGGTTTCAGTGCGATTAGGGATCTCTAGAAGGGTGACTCTTGCTGGCACATCTTTGTCTTCTGCCACCCAGTATGCTAGGACATTGTCGGTTGGTGACCAACTGAAGTCCCTGTGAAAATAAAATAAAACATGTTAATGTTGCATCATCACATCTTCATATGCGACAATAAAGACAAGTTGCACTGTTTATTGACTAAATGAAAGGACCATCAAAAGGCTCTTTTTCTTTTTTTGTATGTTTAAATTTTAGTTTTATGTTTTACCTAATGCCGGGTATCTTAATACTCTTCTTGTCCAACAGCCCAAAGCCCGGGGTCTCATACACAGAGAGAACATCAGCCCCAATCCTCGCGAAGAACCTGTCGTCTTTGCTCCAGCGGAAGATAGGCCATGTCACATACTCATCAGGAGGAGGGAAACTACGTTTCTCTTGGCCAGTTCTGTGGAGAAAGAAATGTTTGAGGACTTTTTTTTATAGGAAAAACTCTGCTACTTCATTCATAAGTTATGATAATATAATGTACATAAATTACAACAGGGAAGTTCATAATTGACACAAATTTCGACAAGTTTCATTTCTGTCTCCTATCATTTTTAAACCAATTTAATAATACACAGTGAAGAAAATAAAGCGTGGTGGTAGGGCAAGTTTTCGCCTGGTTACCTACCTACCTAAAAACGAAACATATCGCCAACCACTTGTGATCTTGCATATCTGTCCAAATAAGACACAAATATTCATTTTTAGTATAACAACTATTTCACCTCATCATTTCTGCTTCATATTAATAAGTGGAAAAGTTATCAATCTGTATTGAGGTGTCAAAATATAAATAGCAAGGTAGCCTTGAACCTAGCTGAGTCACTGTGAATTTGCGAGACATGTGAACTGTGATAAAAATAACGAGAAATGCTAATTATTTGTTCAGGCTTTTATTGTTACTAGTTACTAACTTTATGTATGAAGTGTTAGTGTCTTTTTTTTCAATAACTTTAGCTTTATAGTATACTAGCTTCTGCCCGCGGTTTTCACCCACGTTCCCACAGGAACCGTGCATTTTTCCAAGACAAAAAGTAGCCTATGTTACTCTCCGGTCCATAAACTATATCTATGCCAAAAATCACGTCGATCTGTTGCTCTGTTAGTGCATGAAAGAAGGACAAACCAACAAATAGACAAACCAACAAACACACTTTCACATTTATAATATAATATTATTCGCGGGAAAACAACGACAACTACGGGTTGCCATAATCTAAATTTGTAAATACCCGACATATTTGGTTGCCAGGTAAAACCGAAAAATTGACTACAAAAAAATATTTATTTATACGAAAAGTGAACAGTAGGATTGCTGCAGTTTTGGTAATTCAGTTAAAATCTATTCTAGGATAAACTACTCACAGCTATTGTAAAAAAAGAATTATGTTTAATAATGATTCTTCTATTTGATATTTATTTCTTATATGCAATTAAATTATTTATGTTAATATTGTAATCATTACTAGATAGATAGATAGAAAATTCTTTATTGCACAATCATAATTGAAGGTACATAGGCGAACTTAATGCTATAAAGCATTATCTTCCAGTTAACCTCGGTGTAATGTGGTGATTTTACAAGGTAGTGCAGATTCTAGTCATTGGATAGGTAAATTTGTATGGAAAAATAAGATATGTGTACATACAAAAATAAAAATATAAGAAAAAACATACCAATCTAATAGCATAAATACATATTACTAATCTGTAATAGGGTTATTTTCTTAGAGAATCTAATTCTAATTTATTATAACCAATACCTACATAACAAGAAGTTTAGCCACTCACCTAATATCCCATATAATCAGTTTCTTATCATCACCTCTGTCTCCACTCGGTGAGAATGTAACAATGTAGTTCTCACATGGCGAGAAAGAAATGAACCGAGCTTCTGGATGGAAGAACTTCTGGAACTGAGTGAACTTAGGGCCAGCCCAGAGGGCCACTCCTCGCCAGTGGAAGGTGGCAAGGTAAGTCCCTAGTGGTGACCACACTGCGTATGTCTCGGTCCAGTTCTGGAACACAAATATCATTGTGAAGCTCATGTTTACTTCTTGAAACTAGGGAGCATTGTTACTTATTGTTATAATCTAGACAAGAATAAAAAGAACCACTTTCTTACAACATATGAGAATTTTTACTATCAACCACCAAATGCTGTTTTTGTTTGCTAGTTACAACCTTATGCTATTTTTGTTTGTTAATTATTGCTTCAAAACATATTATTAGAAATTTTTAGACAATTTTTTAGTAATAATGAAATTACATTTTACTGTAATCTCACTTGATGATAAGAGCAACATGCTTGCCTATAAGATACTTGTTCACTTTTGTTTTAAAACTTCGAGATAAAACACAGATGCTGGCAAAGAATTCCAGTACTTAGCAGTGCAGACAAGACATTTATGTGCAATAAAAGTAAACAATGTGAAATTATTTAATCAGCACTTTTGCAGATAGAGTGAACTGGTAATTATTGCTCAATATTAAGCAATAAAAATACTTTTTTACATTGAAAATTTTAATAATTAATGCTATTATTTAAATGTAAAGGAATCAGGCATAGCTCAGCAGAAGTCGATATTAATTGAGATATAGTAAATGTTTGGCTTTTGTCTATTCTTGATTATGTTAATGACTTAGACCAGACGTAGAAATAGTATAGTTGTAAGTGAAAGCAAAATCAACATACTGGTTTACAAACAACTGGTTAATTATGGAAACTAATAGTAACAAGTCGAACCTAGAAACAGATCTAGAACTTAGAAACAGAGCTAGGATATAGAACAGACCATTGAAGCAATAATAGCTTAGTCATAGGGCGATTACCGACAGATAATTGGGTTGAGTGTGAATCCTGAGACAAGCTGAAGCATTTGGTCTAGGATCGCTTTTAAACCATTTTTATGTACTTGAAATAAATTTGAGTTACACATTGGAAAATGAATAAAGGAGTAGAACTCTTCACGCAAGTCTGTTTTCTGATTGTTATAACCTAGGTTTCTTCAAGTCACAATTGAACAGGTGTTTAAATGTGAAATAAGCATCTTCATCTTATTACCATTCATCTATTCAGTTAAGTTAGTTCACTAAGGCTAAGATTCAGAGACGATTCTAAGCGTAGACTTTGGCTTCCATATGTCAATACTGTATAGAATTTTGACGTATGGAAGTGTGAGTCCACGCTTAGATTCGTCTCTGAATCTCAGCCTAAGATTCTCAATAGATTCGCTCATATAATAACAGGCAAAATTCTACATCACAGTGACTAGTCCTGCATGTGAAAGTCAAATTACTGGCAAGTAATTCAATAAATCAACCCATTTACACATGCATCAAAGGTTTTGTTTTATTTCATAGATACTCTTTTAGTTTTTGGGGATTTGTACAACAGGTATCTTCTAGGTAAACATCTTACATCATTGACCATCATCACTTCCACCAGGTGAGATAGTGGTCAATTGCAATAGTAATATTTAAAAGAAACAGGAATAGCTTACTGGTCTCTCCTGAACTACAATAGGCTCTGGTAGAGCATTTTGCCAGATTTGTAGAGAAACACCGGTTCCAATGCCAACCAGGAACTGATCATATGCATCGGGGTCCATAAGGTACCATTGTAGGTCTGACTGGACTTTGAATGGCTGCGGTGAAGGAGGATCCCATTCTTTAGGGATATCCGAGTATCTGAAAGAAAGAGATTGTTAATCTAGCCTACCATACAATGTTTTGATTTATTAAAGTCAATTGGTTAACCAATATTTACAACTACACCAATATTTCAAAGTTGAATGATTGTTTGTTGCTCAATAATTTCAAAATAATTTATATTATTTAGCTGAAATCAGGCATGGGAACAGGCAATGATTTTGAATTTTTATTCTCAGAAGCAAATCCTCTTGCCACAGGAAAGCCAGGAATAGTTAGTGTAGAGTGCAGGTAATCAGACCTCCAGAAATTATGTGTGACACTGGAATGTTGATAGTGCAAGTGGCTGTATTGATGTTAAGTTTTTCAACAACATTAGGGCTCAAACTTCGAAAATTACCAAACATGTACTGTGTAAACGTGTCATGCCTACCAGCACTATCGTAAACAAAAAAAATGGAAAAACTAGCTACTGTACTTACTTCTTGAAATCGGTGAACAAATTCACTAAGAATGTATGTTGTTTATCTAATTTACAATTATTCGTCGCCTTCACTGCCTCGGCGGCGGTCTGAGGGTTGTTATACTCTAGGAAAATGAAACCTGTAGTGTTTCCATTCTCCTGAGTTGGGTAATACTCATTCACTATCTTCCCGAATTTACTGAATAGCTTCGTTATGACGCTCTGCAGCTTCTCGAGCCGCTCGGGCCCGACCTGCGGGCACCCGTCCACAACGACCACATTCTCGTAACCATCCGACTCTTGAGGCTTTTGCTCTAAAAGGTCGGCTAATAATTCTGCAACGTCAAAGTTAGGTTAGTTTTTTTATGACCCCTCTTTATCATCTAAATAACTAAATTAACACTCAAAATGAACATGCACTAAACTTTGCAACGCACACTAAGTCTTGCAATTTGAAAAAGAATAGCACAACTTCAGTGAAAAGCGGAAAAATGCGTGGGTGACGCATATGGCCGGTCCAACTTGTATCACAGGATAATGCCCACCTTCGTCGGGAATGTCATCAACGAAACCCTCAGGGTCATCAAAGTCGGGCTCCTCGTCATAGTTTTGCTCCTCATTGTCACTTTGAGGAGCTTGATTCACTTTTTCGTCGCCTTTTTTCTTTGCCATTTTGACGTTTTAGCGTGTGTTACCGGAAGACACTCCATTAGTGACTGAGCATAGAGAAAAAAGAAACTTTTTCACGTATCATTTGAAGGTAAACTATTCGTTCATAAATTAAACACATCAAGAATAGAAAGAAAGAAAATTAAAACAATTATGTTTAACCATTACATAATTATTGTTATTATTTTACTTAATTTTCGTTTTAATTACTATTTTATTATTTAACTGGTTTGTGTTTTTTTTACTAATATTTGCAATTATATAATCATCGTTTCAATAAATAAATTTCGTTTATAATCACTGGCCACCCCACAGAAAACATATTGTTCCGGAAATATCCACAGACAATTTTAAGCGGGAACGGGAATAACAAATTTGAATTACGTAGAGAGTAGAAAGTTTTACCTATTTGCTGGCAGGTACTTATTTGGCTCAACGGATCAGCAATTCAGCATTGCGCTTCAACAAGGCAATGCCGCCAGCATGCTAGCTACGCTTCCAACTGGTAGTGGGCTAGAAGTCTAGAACATTTGAATTATCTATAGGCCTACTTCGGCTTGTAGATTATCCAACTGTTTTTGTAGCTAGGTTCGATGAATAGTGTTTATTTATCTATTGGCTTGTTATAATAAAGGCTATTAGCCCGTTGTAAAAAAAAAGTTCTTTATACATAGCTTATTTACACAATAAACTTGCTAGAAACTATTACTGACAATGAGAATTGACAACAGTCAAAGAATGCAATAAATGAGTGCCCTACTTTTTCCCGCCAATGCACGTTGTTATAGTTTCCGGACGAGCGAGCGCCGAGACGAGAGGAGCACACTGCACAGAGCTGAGAGCATACATCTCAGCGCTCGATGAGTCGATGAGGTGGCACATGGTGTGATTGGTCTCACATGGATTGGTTGACGGGTCGCCGCACACGAGAATGAGGTCGCCTCAGCCTCACGGTTGCCGCGGTCGACACTAGGTAGATTTATGTCATAAGCTCTACTCACTAATAACAAAAAATTTCACGAATATGTCAGTCAATATTCAAAGATTTTTAAACGCGTATGTATGCAAGCTAAATCCAACTACATTAGGGATAAAGTAACAAAATCTAATAATAAAATCAAAACTGTTTGGAAAATTATTAACACAGAAACTGGTAAAAATAAAAACAGAGATTGTGAATTTAAACTAAAAATTAACGATAAAGTAGTTACTGATCAACTCGATATAGCCAATGAGTTTAATAAGTTTTTTACAAACATACCATTGGAGGCTACTAAATCACTAGACTCTTCTCCAGCAAAAGCAGAAATGCTTTTGCAAAACAGCTTTTCTAAATTAATTCCGGATTTTAGTTTTCGTTACATAACAACCACTAGTATCAAAAAA